>CM027862.1:18840170-19587670 GCA_016097605.1 Eucalyptus guilfoylei
GCAGGTTTCAAATATACAGGGAGAGGGGTTAGGGTCCCCATGATAACCTTTCGGTACCACAATTTTCAATTAAATCCCAAATTTAAAAATAATTTCCTAAAATTATGGATACAACTTTAACTTTTCAAGTGAAATTTTTTCATCATTTTCCGCTCTGGCATGATTGCCTTTGCTACGTGTATTTATGTTTTGAAAATATGTAATGCATTTCAAAAGTATGCATGAGTCCTAATTTGCGTTGTGTGTACTGTGTATGTGCATTTGACTAATGACGTGTTATTACGTATGAATGCTTAGTTTGGAAATTGACGCAGCCATGTTATCATTTGGCTTACTTATATAGGGATATTGTTGTTCTTTCGACCATGTATAATATTGGTTTTGAAAGCTAATAATATTGTTAAGGAAAATAACTATGTGTTTCAAAAAAGGATTATTATTAAATCATGACATTGAAGAATTAAAACAAATATGATGACGGCCCAGAGAAAACATAAATTATACTAGGTTTACTTTACGGGAACAGCAACTAGTGAAGACATATTTTCGTACATTCCAAGATAATCTCGACATAACGACGGCCTTTTTATCACGAAAAGCCGAATTTAAAGCCAGCAGAGTAACGGCATTTTATTTAATTTTATAACCTAATTCTTGTATTATGCCAATACTAATTCTATTTAAAGTGTTTGGAATCCTTGTCGATATGTTATTTACCTTGAATCTATGCCTTCTTGAGATCGCCTGAATTTCCTCTATAAAATCAAAATGATTAGCTCCAGAATTGAGATAATGTAGTTGGAAGTGAAAAAGGAGCAAATCTATTTATAGGGAAATTTTTTACACTAGGGCAACCCTTCGAATGCCAAATAATCCTTAATGAGACTAAACCGGTCCTTTAGAAGGTCCAAATAGTTCTTCAAAAGACTAAATTAGTCATTTCAAATGTCTACGAGGACAAAAGAAATGGACTTGCAAAACCGGGAACAACGATAAGGAGCCAGCAACACGAGTTAGCACTTTGCGGAAGGGACAACTGCATTTGGCATGGTAATGCTCCGGCTGCGGCTGGGTATGGAACGGACGGACGGATATTATCATTTCGTCCCTCGTTTTCGACTTTAGGAACAACAACGCTAAATATTATTTATATAATATGAATTGCAGCATATGATATATGGGCGTGCAGGTTATTGAGACAAAATTTGGGGAGATAAACGTCAGCAATTGATAGTGAAAGTCTTTTCACATCGTTTTTTTTTTTTTTCAAACAAATTTGCTTCCCAAGAATATGGTGGAAGTCTGACAAGGCCAAGAGCAAAGCAAACCTTGCCTGACGTTCATTTTTTCTGGAAAGAGCCAAGACCTTCGACTTTTCGAGGGCCTGGGAATTTCCCATTTCAATTTTGCCGCAGCGCTAACGCGACCTTCGAAAAAGATCATCCTCCTAAGCTTTGATTTATTTGGAATTTTGCTTTAGCTGAGAAGCTTGAAGTTCACTTAGTTTCAAACGCCTCTCATCTGCAAAAACATAATGGACGAAACATTCATAGATGAATGCACTAATATATTTTCATGATTCAGGGATCATATTTTATCAATGCAGTTTTATTGTATTTGTAAAAGGGCAATATCTATCAGAAAGCCTAATCCAAAAGTTAAAGTTGATGGATGAAAGATGACTACATATATATAAAAAACATATCAATCCTATAATCAATCGATGTGCGATACTTCAATATTGTATTTCATGTGCACGCAAAAAAGATTAGTTGCACTGTCAACGGATTTCTAGCTCAAGAACTGGAGGTTGGTTGTTCAACTCCCATCAACTAAGTCAAATTGCTCTGGGTTAGGATGTTTGCACAAGTTAAAAACTTAATATTAACCGATTTGTAAGGCTTGTGGGTTTTCCATGTGCTTTCAGACAACCTTGCCTCAACGTTTGTGCCAATGAATTATTTAAAAAAAAAAAGGGTTTTTTTTTTTGGTAAAAAAAAAAGAGTTGATAGCACCACAAACCTTAAATTAATACACTTGTGACAAATTTAACTTTCGTTATTTTCCATTAAATTTTATTGTCAAATTGTTAACTTTGATAACACATGACAATTGATGTATGTACCAGTTTAGGTTTTATCCTTTATTTGTCATAGGTGTAACAATTTTGCAGTTTTTCATAGTATTAATTCAATCTAACAAAAACTAATGGAGTGTAAATTTGCCACAAATGTATCAATTTGGAATAAATTTATCACAAATATACCGATTTAGATTTTTTTGTGATAAAAAAATTAGTTTGGAGTACATAATTACAGGTCTACTAATTTAGGGCTTCTTATGAAATTATTTCAAGAAAACAAGGCGTACACTTATATTATTGAGCAATCTAGAATAATTGAGTAGGAGCGACAACAAACGGTTTCTAGAAAGGAAATTCTATCCATGTTCCTATAATTTGATTAGTGGAAGATGAATCTGATTCTATTGCCAAACACATGATCTACTGTCTGCTGGCAAATTCCAATTTTCCATCTGAGGATAAGATTAGGAAAGTTGTGCTTACGGTCCATCGTGCACTGTCGACAAAAATTAATTTAGGCCATTGTAATTTAAATTCCACGGATATTCAAAATATAGTCAACTCAAGGTGCAAATGCAATACTGATCCGAGAAAGAGTCTAAGAAATTCAACATTTGATCCTACAATCCGGCCAAAAAGGCATCGAATTTGTATCTAGAAAACTTTGGTTTATATAAAAATAGTTTAAAGTTAAATTAGTCTCCAGCTTAGACAAGTTGACCTTTTACTTCCTTTAAATCAAGTGACTTTGATGTGACGAAAAGTATGAGGTTGCAAAATCATACTTTAGCAGCTAGAAACTTTAAAATTGCAGAGTACAACGACCATCATTTAGTCCATTGCACAGTAGGGAATAATTGTTTCGATGTTCATTCATGCCAAACTGCTGAAAAGAAGAGCAAGACGTCCAACAAAAAAAAAAGAAAAAAACGATCTGTATCGGTAATAGGAAAGAAAGGAACTTCATAAAAGTCAAAATAGGAATAAAAAGATATGACTAGATATTTTATTCTATGGATAAAGGATCCAATAGATAGAAAAAGGACCGTAAAAATTAATTAGTGAGGTTCTAGGCCAATATAATAAGAACCGCTTACTTACTTACTTATGTCATAATAGAAGAAAAAGGTTAGGAATCCATTTATGTAATAAAGTCGATCCCCTAAAGTATTGAGCAACGATGTAGTATCAGATTCCAAATACCAAAAGTCATTTCTTTATTAGGCAGAAAACACTTATGCTATTATTATCATAATGTTTGAGATGGGTGAGACTTTCCCATTGATTTTAGGTTTTGCTTTTGTATAAGTCTTTCATATCAAGTATTTTTTTTTTTTTGTTTACTTAAGAATCAGATCCTCTCTATTTGAGAGGTAAAATAACATCTTCAGCAATTCCTTGAAAAATTACATATCACAAATTGTAAATACGTTGCCAGAATCCACGTGGGTCAAACGCCTACAGGAGCACAAGGTGGTGACCATGATGGTATGGCATTTTAACCCACCTGGCATCTAGTCCTATATTTACCGTCAGTGCTTTGTTTCGATGCCATTTATAACTACATTGTCGAGAGTCGTTTCCTTGGGTCACTATTGGCCGTCGGCCAGGAGTTTCGGAATGTAGCATTGTTTAAAATAAGTTCAGGACATGACTCGCACAGTCCAAATAACACACTTTGGCTGATGCACTTCTCCAATACTCTTTGTAAGGATCCAATTCGATTCACGTAATTAGCTAAGCCCTCATAAAGGCATAATCGTAGCAATGATCATTTAGGTTGGATCTCACTTGCAAATCACTTTGAAAAGTATAGTGAGCCATATTCAAACATTTGACGAATTAAATTTTCACACACCGCATTATAGATTAAATGTTAATCCATTATTTGTTCCCCGCTATTATTGTCAAAACGATTTGCTCCCTTATAAAGTTAAAGGAGGAAGTAGAAAGAAAGAGAAGTTGAACATGTCCAACTTCATCATTGCTTGTCATGAGTCGGCATTCTCTTGTGGTTGGCATCATTCTCTCGTGTAAAGCCATGCAATAAAAAGTGGGATGCAATGAAGTGAAGTCCATGGAAGCTGGTGTGGTAAAGCAAAAGTTTTGCAGAGTCATCCTTCAATTGGGCAACCTTGGAGTCCACAATACTTTGGGTTCGTTTCCTTTACGGACCCATCATGCATCCCTACTTTCATTAAAAAAAAAGAATTGATATATATATATAGTCAACATCATGGACTCAGTATGCTAGTGGGATTTGGGTGTGACCAATACCTAGTAGTGCTCCATTACGTGGTTGCACCGTTGGAATCTCATTTTATCGGCTTTGCTAGAAACCACTACGGTTGTGTAGTGCCTCAATTTACCTAACAAGGAGCGACATGTCCCGGGTAGTGGTCGGCTCTCTACGGAGGATCATGACGAAAAAGAATAAGTTTTTACTAAAAAGAATTGGTCAATAACCTATTTCGAGCCCTACGTTGTCTCTTATCTTCTCACACATCTCGAGGACCTTCACAAAAGTTAGCATCTCTCCCATTTATAAAATATCCAAGACACGTTTGTCCGGCAAGAGTTCAGCCGGTAACGGACCCTGATTGGGCTTGGACTTTGCTTCTCCTCAACGCTCCCCACGTATTAAGGTTTGGAGTTTCCACTACGTCTATCCAGAACCTAGTATTCTAGAGGTGTGGCACAGTCAAAATAGATCGATGACAGTTAAATTGAGCTTTATAGGGGATTGACATATACACAGTAGAAGCCGATCTACCTGAACAACATAGAGATCATCTATGTTAGTCAAACAGGATGAGATTCCTAGCATTGGATAATTATGATTGATCGGTTATACTGCATCATATCGATTATACCATATCAACTGTCGGATTAAAGTGTATCCGTTCATATAATATAGGGTTAATATCCTGAAAAACCCCAAACTGGTACACTTATAACAAATTTACCCCAAACTATTTTTTTGACCATGAAAAACCCCAAACTGGTATATATGTGACAAATTTACCCCGACTGACTATAAAAAACCCTAAACTAGTACATTTATGACAAATTTACCCCAAACTAATTTATTCGACCACAAAAAATCCCAAACCGATACACCTGTGATAAATATACCATCCGCTAAATTGGATTAATACCACAAAAAAATCATAAAAATTGTAAATTGTGACAAACGGAATATAAAATCCCAAATTGGTATACCAATCAACTGTCACGTGTCATTTAACTTAATAATTTATCTGTAAAATTTAACAAAAATTAACAGAGGGTAAATTTGTCATAAGTATACCAGTTTAGGGTAAATTTGTCAAAGGTATACCAGTTTAGAGTTTTTGGTTGTCAAAAAAATAGTCTGGAGTAAATTTGTCATAAATGTACTAATTTGGGATTTTTCGGAGTATTTACCCTATAATATATTTTCTTGAGTGTAAGCATTGCATATCAACAACATGGCCAATATGGAGCCCATTGAAAGTAGGTTAAACGTCAGGCTTCCCCTAATAACGATCTCCTTGGCAAATGGGTCCCCCTTCCTTGGGCCTGCTTTTGTGACATTAATTGGACTGAATCGATGCCCAAGCCTCCCCTCCCCCACCAATCAGCTCAGAAGCCTAGGCACGTGACTTGATTTTCTCTTTTGAGAGCCATGGCATTGATTGTCTTTGCTCCTATTTAAGAAAAAAATCATTTAAAACTAGGGATTATTTTATAAAACTAGCTGAATTTTTTAAAGCTCATGCTATCTCCACCCTCTTATTGGCCCTTCACACCTCTTGTCACATTAAATTGACTGGATTATCCTTTAAAGGTTCCACTCTTAATTTAAGATTACTTATTAACTTTTTCTTTCTTTCTTTTGTTTCAATTTTACTTAAAGATAAAACTATCCATGTCCCTTTTAAACCACTTTTTTTCACCCTTGCCACTTCTTCCACACTCATTACATCATGGCATTTCCTTCATGTATGTCTTCTTTTGAAGTGTCTCCATTGTTGTAAATTGAGCAAGCACTAATTATATATCGGAGTAACGACATGTTAGCTCTCTTCGCAAATTATTACTTTATTTCCCAACATTATCCTCCTATCGTAAATTTCGACTTCGATATTGTGATTGATGTATGCATTATACAAAATTTACTTATTTTTCATTACACTGTTTTTTGTAGTGCATGTAGAAGACAATATTTGTTTTTACTTAAATGTTTCTATTGATGATGAAACTGCAGAAGGAGAACATCAATCAATTATGTTTACAAATTCATTTCAAACTTTACCAAGTAAATACTTAAGGCAAGAGGATCTTTTGAGTATTGTATGGATGCTTCTTTTGTTCAAGGTTATGTCGTCTCTATAAAAAGGTCAAATAGAGACAAATATGTTCTTTTTTGTTGTGATAGAAGAGGTAGTTATCATGATTAACATAATATTTCTATTGCAAATTAGAGAAGAAAGACCAGTTCTCATTAAATTGACTATCCTCTTGAAGTTTGTTGCTATAAATAGAAAAATGTATTAGGGTCATTCCAAATACCTAATGCATTACACATTAATTAATTAAAAATTTGACAAGTAGATTCATTGAATAAAATGACAATTAAGCAGTTAAAAATACACTATCTATAACATAATGACGTATAGTAAAGTTATAATTAAACAAAATCCATACTAAAATTGGTTGATGGTTCTTTTCACACTTAACTATGCTTAGGCAATTTTTCAATAATAGTTTCCTTGTGCAAAAAAAAGAAAAGAAAAGAAAAGAAAAAAAGAAAAAGAAATATACGACTTGTTAAAAAAAATATTTAGATTTTTTTGTCAAATAATTATTAGTTATATACCAAATTATTTTTTTTGGAAAAATAAAAAAGAAGAAAAATGGGAAGCAATAATTTTAAATCAATAATAGGCCCCACAATTTAATGAATGTTATTTGAGTTATGTATGGGTAATTTCGTCTCTACAAAAATTGAAACAAAAGAAAAAGATGAAAAAGGTAAGAAATCATATTAAATCAAGAATGAGACCTAGAAAAGATAATGTAGTCAATTCAACATAAAAAGGGGTGTTAGAAGCCAATAAGGAGGTAGAAATAGCGCGAGCCTTTTATAAGTGATAATCTTGTCTTTTGAACATAGATGAAAAAGTTGTTTGATGACAATTACAAATTGATAATTGCATATTACCAATCTCTTTCCAAGCAAACAAAGACGATCACTATTGTCAAGTTTTATTGGTATATTTTGGCTATCATCAATTTTTTTTAAAAATAATTGAGTATCCCCTCTCTTACTTACTAGATTAAGTGATCTTTTTGACAATTGAATCATTTAGTCAATTATATTAAAGGTCATCAAACAAGCTTAATTTCATTAAGTGTTGAACTTTTATTTTTCGGTATTTAATTGGATATTTAAATAGGGTGTTAGTCTTTTATTCATGATGATGCCAACACTAACTCATTACTTCATGCTAAGCAAGAACTCCACACCTCCAATAAGATTGTTTTCATGGTATTAGTCAGTAAATTAGATTTTTTTTTTTAGGTAAAATAAGAGGTATGTTGACTTTTAACCAAATGGACTATACAAAAATCTCGGCACCGAAGGATTTGCGCTCTCAGTGACAGAACAAGTCAAAGAGAGTGGAAGGGTGCTAAGAGTAAAAGCGACAGAGGGAAGCCTAAAACAGCAACAACCCTCAAACAAAACTAAAGAGAGATCTGACACCTAGGACAGGAAAATAGAGGGATCAAGACCCCAACTGCGTTGTATCCTCCTGTTTCTTGGAGTGTCCACAACATGGTTGAACACGAGAGCATTGTCATCTTGCAAAAGTAAGAAATCATTATAAAAAATAAAAAATAAAAAATAAAGGAATAAACCCAAATTCAGTCTTTTAACTTATTTGGCTTTTGCAATTGGGCCCTTGGACTTTTGGCGCAAATCGATTCCCATAACTGGAAATTTTCCAATGGGAGTCTTTTTTCCAGTTATTACGGTTAATTACCATAACTTGGCTGTTTTGATGCGTCTATATTAAAACAAAAGGGAGGAACATATTTCAAAATTATTTAATTAGGGTCTTAACCAAAGAAGGGCATATCGTTAGACCCAAATTTAATATAGATATGATAGGCAATCATTACTAAAGGATAGTACTTTTTCTGTTATTTTCTTAATTGGACTGAGTTCTAAAAGTTTGAAAGTACTTGTCTCCCTTTCATTTAGCAGCCTTGTAAATAAGCATATTAAACAAGCACATTAACATTATTAAGTGCAATAATTGGAGAAAGGAGAAAGGACTTACTAGCACAAAAAGAAAGTTTGAGGACTAACTAGCACAAAAAGGAAATTTGAGGACTCGCAAGTTAGAGGACCAAAGTTTGATAACTATAAGAGATTTACAAACTAGAAATTTAACATTACAATCATACTATAATAGTTCAAGAATAGTTACAATACTTGTTGGCTGTTGCTCAAGATAGACCTAAACAAATATATTGCGTTCTTCGCCCTCACGCCCATTAATCGTAACGTCCAACACTACATCAAAACATGTCTATTGCTGTACTCTTCTTTAAGGATCCTAATCTGACTTCCACTTTAACTTTGCTTGTTTTTTTTTTTTTTTAGGCCTTTCATCTTTTCTTGTCTAGATTTATGTTATCCAATCATCATCCTGAAAAATTGAAGTATCTTATATAGTGAAAAATTCAAAAGTTTGATTGATTATTGTAGTGCATAAGACCATGACACCTTTTTGGTCATACGGTCTTCAATACTTCAGAAATTTTAAAATGTTCATAGTTTTTTTTTCCCTATTTGTGAATACGCACGCATTTGTTAGTAATAAAAATTGACTAAATTGTTAATTACAGCAGACATGGCTCCCACCAGCGAATCAGCAACTGAAAATTAACATCGACACGTCGATTCTGGAAGGAGCGACCACGGGTTTGATCTCCGGTGTGCTACGAGATGGCACAGGGACCCTTCTCGATGGCTTTACCAAGACGATTTCAGGATCAATTGCAATTCAGGTGGAGACGAGCGCCCTGATCGAAGCCCTTAATCGATTCAAGTTAAGGAGAGGGTGTAATTGAGGTAGAGTCTGATTGTGAAGAACTTGTCTTAGTGCTTCAAGAAGAGACTCACGTGCTGTGGGAGATAGAGTGATTAGTAGCGGAGGCCTAAGCTATTTTGACCCATCCCCCTCGCTTCTCCTTGGCCCACTGTAGTCGGAGTGTAAATCGAGTAGCGAGTGGCTCGCTAAAGGCCCAGCACCAAAATATGCTATCCCTTTCATGGTTACCCCCCACTCTCCTCCCTAGGGATTTGCTTTGTTTGGCTACTCCTGGTTCGGGCTCTTTGCCTATGAACCTTTGATCTTCAATGATATCGGTCTCATTTTCGACCAAAAATAGACTAAACCAGAATTGGCAAAATAACTAGGTTTATTTCATGACCAATTGAGCCATATCTCAAGACAAAATATGCATTAAGAAATAATTATGTTTTTTGATAGATTTTGGAGGAAGTATATCTCAAGTACCAAAACTTGGTACGAATGAATACATAAATGCAAAAACTTCCAAAAGGTATAGTTAATTGTCACTTTTTTTATAAAAAAAATAATAATTTAGATACTTAAGTGCCAACTCCAACGAGACTTATCGGATATTCAAGCATTATTTCATTAATAAAACTGTCTACATGACTTGTCAGAATGTTCATTCAGCAATCCTTGTCGTCTTTTTCCCCCAAATTTGATTTTTAATATAAATATTAATTAAATAAAATTAATCTTAATTTAATCTTAATTTAATTTAATTAATATTTATATTAAAAATTAAAATTGGACCAAAACGACGTCATTTTTTGATTATCTAGCCACATTGGCACCACATAGATACTTTTTTTTTTTAAAAAAAATGCCACATAATTTAAAATTCTCATTGGAAAATGCCACATCAATTGTTTGGCCAAAAATTATCCCTATTGCCATTTAAGTGTTTCTTTCTTCTCCAATTTTGGCATTTAAGTGTATCATATTAAATCGAGCAAGATTGAGTAATGTAAAAGAAGATCGAATAATCTAATAAAACCTTTGCAGGCAAATATTTACTCTTTCAATATCTATTTTAGTTGTAGGGTTGGGTCATGAATTCTCGGAATAAATGAATAGGTCCCTGGTTATTATGATTTATTTTTCAGTAGAATCCTACATATTCACCATCGTTCCCCATTGCTTCGGAATTAAATTAATGGTTAGGTTTATAATTTTTTTGAAATTTTGGCACTTATGTATCCCAAGTTTGACGCTTGGGGTGTCTGCACCTAGATAGACACGTGGCCCCGATCATTGTCCTATCTTTGACTAGTGATGGCACTCTTCCATGATTTCAGTTCACAAGCTTCTCGACGTGTCAAGTCTTTTTTGCCGTTCTAATGTCATGAACCGGTATTTTTCGTTGTTTCAATAACCTTACGCACACGTTACCAACACGCCCAATACTTTGGAAAATAGATTCTCAAGAGAGCGACGTCGTTTGATTTTGACTTCCCTGTCCAGCAATTCGTAACATTTCGACCCATTGATTGAAGGACCCAGGACACTACTCATCGAAAACTACATGCAAATGCAGCTCTCTCGTCCCCTCCGATTGCCATCAGATGGTATTCTGGACAAACTCAAAAAAGCCGATTAAGTCCACCTTTTCGTTTCGAGCAATTTCTTCTCCATGACTTGGTCCGACACGTTATGCCGTGTGGGAACTGTTCTTTGCACCTCGAGTTTCGAGAATTGCGTGGTCAATCGCGAGCATAAGTGCCGGCGCCATTTAATCTCTCAGTTTCATAGTTGAATGCTTTATCTGAAGGCAAAGATTATTTTGTGCAGATTTAAATTAAACATACAATTGGTTATTTATTTATACATGTTTTTGCCGAATCCTACTGTTGTCAACATCCAATTTCGTCAACCATGACAATAACTTGTGTATTAAAAGAAAACCAATTTGGAAAAAAGTGCTTTTCTTAACAATCGTCATCAAATCCCCGAACGAGAAAAATAGGGTATCCTTGAGAAAAATGTAGGACTAGTGCCAAAAGTGAGCCGGGATCACTAACTAATAGTAATATAATACTAATAGAATAAAAAAGAACTATCTTTTCTGTATACTTTCCCCGGTTCCTTTGCTACCGCAGGCTTTACGCAATCGATCGGATCATATAGATATCCCTTCAACACAACATAGGTCATCAAAAGGATCTTTCAAAAAATGGATTCATATTCAAAGAGTGCATAACTGCATGGATAAGCTCACACTAACCTGTACTGGCATTCATTCCTAGATTCCTGTCACTAAGGATTGATTGTCCCAAGTAAACTATATATTGTCCATTATATATAAGTCAATTACACAGAAGTGCATCGAAGTGTGGACGGTGTTGTCTTTTATTTGAGGGAAATATGTCCAACCATTCTGTACAGTATTAGTACAAATATTGGCAAAATCTCCTATAGATTTATTTAAATTACCTCCGATCATGGGTCGCTAGTTGCTGCCACCTCTAGTCGCCAGCCACTACCGCCACCACTCGCTAGAGGAGGAGCAAGAAGAGGAAGGGACGGAAAAAAGAAAATTCTAAAAATATTATTAAAAAGTCAAAAGAAATTCTATGTCAAAAAAAAAATTATGGATCATACTAAACGTATTTTTATTCTTTTTCTATTTCGAGAATATAAATTTTATATAGTCACCAAATGCACTCTTTTACTCATAAATTATTTCGAGAAATAGAAAAAAACTATTTCTGAAAAGAAATTATTCCCTGAAACAAAAATATTACCAAATGCACCATAAGTTGTCTAATTTAGCAAAAAGGGAGACCAAAAGTTGACAAATAAATAAAAACATGAGCGTCCCATAATTAAATTTATTGTTATTTTCTTTACTAAGTTTCATAAGTTAATAAAAAGCAAATTTTTGTGCTGATCAAAAAAAGAAAGCATAATTTATTAGAGTTTATAGTTAAGCTTACGAAATCAAATGTGACATTATCGATCTAAATTAGATATACTAAATCTATCTTATTTGATAAATGTAAAGTGGGCACTAAAACCCTTTCAATGGATGGCTGATATGCAGCACTCTCCATGAGTGACATTTATCTTCACTTTTTTTTTCTTCAAAAAGTTTTCTTTTATTTTTCCACTTAAATCGAACCACAATTTCTATCCTGTTTAGTTCATGAGACATAATTCTTTTTTTTTTTTTTTGATATTGCGAAAATCTCTTATTCTCATAATGATCAAGTATACTTCTAGAATTATTATTTCTCGTAATCTATTTCACAAGTCTTTTTCTCGTGTATAGCATAGATGTAGAAACTAGTATAATGATAACATAATTATAGTGGAAAAATAGCTATTACGTCCTTTTCTTTCTTTTTTCCCCCTTGCTTTTAGATACATTATCAAAGTCGCAGCCAAATAGGACGACAATGTAAACGTTAAACAATCTTCCCAAGCGTAGCATCGGCTAACCAAGTTGTCGGTGTACAAATGATAATAAAATCAGCGCACGTTGGTCGACTTCATTCAGCACCGACGATAGAACCGCCACCGGATAATGCCTGGAAGGCAATGACTAAGCACGCGTAGAGGAAGACCTCTAGAAGTGAAAGGGAAAGGCCCTCTGGGAGCTGTGAATGGAATGACCGGATAATGGCTAGGGCTAGAAGGCAACGACTCAGCACTTTTCTAAGTCAAGGTCAATTAACCAGTCTATATTGTCACGCCTCGATCCTCCGAGCACGTGCCCATCCCTCACCTTGGTTGATTTATAGCCAGATCTGGCAAGGCTGAGCCTCGGCGGGGCTGGGCGAGCCTCGCCCAGCTGGCCTCGCCGAGGGCCGGCGACGCTTCGGTGAGGTCGCCGGCCCTCGTCTGGCCGGTCGCCTGAAGAAGAAGAAGAATGGGAGAAAAAAGAAAATAAAAAGAAAATAAAAAGAAAATAAAAAAAGGAAAAAAAATATAAAAATTATTTAAAAATTAAAAGAAATTGATTTGGAACAGAATCAATTAACACGGTACCAAACGCAATTCTATTCAAGAATCAGAAATTTTCGACGGTTACCAAACGTATTCTTTTACTAAGAATCAGTTCCCGGGAACAAAATAAAAAATAATCATTTCTTGTCAGAATCTGTTCCCGGGAACAGAATCGTTACCAAATGGGCCCTAAGACTTCAACAACTATTCTCCTAAGATACAACAGACATTTTTCTATATTCCGCACTGAATACTAGAATGAACAAAACAACTTTTTTGTGTATAACCCAGGAAAGAAAGAAAAGATACGTAACGAGACAGGAAAAGAGAAATAAAAATATTTTGGTTTTGATATTTTGATATCACTTCCAATTATGTTCGGAGTAACAATTTATAGAAAAAAGAAAGAGAGAGTTGTCAAGAAACAGTTATAAATAAATTGGCATTTAAAGAAGAAAATGACCGTTGTATGGCCGTTATAAAATAATAAAGAGTTTTTGTAGAAATAGATGAAACGTTATAAAGCCGTTACATGACCGTTAATAACCGCTACAAAACATTATGAAATCGTTTTATGTTAATGGCAGATAAAAATAGTTAGAAATTGATAATAGCAAAAAGTCGTTACAAAAATTAATAAATTTCAATATTTCAAAACTGCCCAAATATCCAACAAAAACTGACATACTGAAAAAGGCTAGTAGTATCATTCTGCTCAATTGAAGGGACGATGTTCTGGTTGAAGTGGCAGATGAGACAAGAGCAATTGCAGTTTGGTCGAAATTTGAAGTGATGCATATGTCGAAATCACTCTCAAAGAAACTTTTTTTTTCTAATCACGTTTCTTCGCTTTCAAGTTGATTGAGGGAACGTCGATCGTATCACCCGAATAAGTTCAATAAAATCATCACGATCTGAAGAATGTGGAGAAGGTAACTGATTAGTGGCAAGCTGTGGTTCTGCTTTGTTTTTTGCCCAGTTCTTATGGGTACTTTCATGACCCCCTGATAACAAGGAGTGAGATTATATCCGTGCAGAAAGTAAAATCCGCACAATTCTCATAAGAATGAAAAAAAGAAGCTGAAGGGCGACCATCATGGAAATGGCGGTGAGGGCTTGATGTTCATGGATTCTAGGAGCACAAACCACATGAAATCACATAGGGATTGGCTATATCATCAATTGTTGAGAACGGTGCATTGTCTATGGGAAACAACGCCTAGTGCAGGGTCACTGGTAGTGGCTCATTGCGATTATGATGCCTGATGGGATCATCAGAATTTCGAAAGATGTTCCACACGTCATAGAATTAAGACTCCATTCGTTTAACTGAAAATAACGTCCAGGAAAACGTTTTTCGGATTTTTCGATGTTTATTTCACGAAAAATAAATTAGTTTGGAAAACATTTTCCATAAAAGAAAAAAAGTCTCCTAAGATAGGAGAAAATATTTTCCACTTTTGAAAAAGAGGAAAACATTTTCCTCACTTACTTTCTCTTATCTCTCACCCATATCAACATTTTCATATTTCTTTTTTTTTTAAATTTAAAAAAAAAAAAAAAAACCAATATTTTACTCATTTTTGTATTTCTTTTTTTTTCTCTTTTTCTTTTCTTTCTTTCTTTCTTTGTTTTTTAGTTCTTTCTTGGCTGGGCCAGCAACCAGCCATAGGTGAACCTCAAGCTTGCCAACCTCGGACGAGCTCAAGGCTCACCGCTCACCCAACCAGTGGCGAGCTCATGCCTAGCTTGTCGCTCGCCCAATCGGCAATAAGCTTGAGCCTAGCTTGTCGCTTGCTAGGGCTACAATTTCACCAATCTAGCGAGTGGAGTGAGCGGCGAGCTCAAGCTTGCCTAAGAAGAAGACAAAAAGAAAGAAAAAGAAAAATATAAAAAATAATTTAAAATTTGATTTTTTAAATATCAAAATAATTAAAAATTATATTTTGAAAAAAATAAAAAAATTATTGAAAAAGAGTACACATAGGAAAAGATTTTGCTTACTGAGCAATGAAGAATATTTTCCGCTTCTTTTCAGGTTTCGGCCGAACGTCATAAAATAATTACATTTTAAAAAAAAAAATGGTATCCTAAATTATATTTTTGAGAAACATCACATTTTTCGTGAAACGAATAGAGCCTAAGAAAGAATTTAATTTCTGTGAGTACGCTAGATTCTCTAGCTTGTAAATAGGGGTCAGAGATTAGGACTTCGAAAGTAATCAGGGATGCACTATTGGCTAAAAGGGTAATTGGACAAGCGGTCTCTACTATCTTTAGGGAGAGAGTTGCATGCCCAGCTACGTCAATTTCATCCAAGTTGTCAAAGTAAGATCACAAAAGGTTAGGGCATATGGCTCGAAGTGGTATGTAAAGATGGAAATGACAAGGAAGAAAAGTGGAGTGGAAAAAGAAAGTGAAAGTGTCCTTCGGATAAAGGAAAGAATGGAGAGAGAAAAAATGCAAATACGATTTACAATAGGGTCTAAAAATGAAACGTCATCCCCCAAGCAATTATTAGGATTGACAATAGGGTGATAATATAAATAGGCCTAACTCAAGCATGTGTTTTATAAACATGTCGATTTGTCTCGACACGAACCAACATGCCTAATAAAATGGTCTCACGACATGACTTGACTAGCATAAAAATCAAACATGTCACTGTGCTAGGTATCAAAATGACACAATACCATAACATGTAATATACATTAACATGTGTACATGTAAAACCAGTTATGATAACTTGTGTAAACACTTTAAACACGCACTAGACAATATAATCTATAAAGTGCTATTGAGTCAATTATATATATATCATCATTGTATACTCTTTTACAATTAAGCCAATTCAATCCTAAATGGTTTTTTGGTCAATTCAATTCTTAATATTTTGCATTTGTGACAATTCAGTCCATCTAACCAATTAATCGACTTTCCGGCCAACGATGACATGGACAATATTTTAATAATATTTATTTTTTTAGGGTTGGTGGCGACCAGCTAGAGGAAAAAGGAAGGACGAGGAAAAAAAAGAAAGAAAAAAAGGAAAAAGAAAAGAAAAAAAATATATATTATTAACATGTCACCGTCGGCCGTCGGCCGGATTGACTGAATTAACACAAATACAATAGATTTAGAACTGATTGGCAAAAAGAAAAATTGAGGAGTGAATTGATGCAATTACAACAGATTTAAGACTACTTTGATAATTCTCCCCTCTTTTTGACATGGGTGTTGCTCATAAGTTTTTGAGGATAAAGTCTTTAGAAGTGAGGTCCTAAAGAGAATAGTAATTGTGTTAAAACATATCTAACTGTGTCGTGTTGAAACAAATGTCATTTTAACATGTTAATTTAAATGTGTTGGTTCGTGTCTAAACGGGTCAAGCGGATTATCCAGCGTAAGACACGATTTGAATGGTGTCATGACACGAACACACTTATGCCAACCCAAACCGGTTTAATTGCATATCTTGACGTATCGTGTAAATGCATCATGTCGAGAATTGCTGGCCCTAACAATGATGCACTGCAAATGTCATGAACGCCCCAAAATTTCTTCCCCCTTTTTCGTCGCCTCTCACCTTTCACAAAGAAAGCGAACGTGTTATTTTGTCAACCTAAGCTAACCAAACCTTGTGATATAGCGTGGATGACCTTAAGCATTAAAAGCTTCATATATGTATTGAGATGTACCTACACCTATTTTCCATTTTGTAGGCAGATAATAATTGGAGTAAATTGCTTTGACACTCTACATATTTCGCTCGACGACCCTCTATACTTGTATTGTTGGTTTTAGACCATGTAAATAAATGGGTGAACTTTGTCTCTCCGACCAATAATCGCTAACATTCTTATTAAGTTCGATGTTTACTTTAGGTATTTTCCTAAATAATTCGAGACAATGACAGAAAATGATAAGGGAAGGTTTCATTTTACACACCGTGTGAAAGCGTGTAGCGGATATGCATTTCAATTCAATTTCGGATGGTTGATTTTGATTTGAAAAAACTAATGCCTAAAGGAGCACGTATCATTTGTTTGGGAGCATATTCCAAAACATAATCTTGCATGAGCTAGTCAACGAATTTGAAATTTGTTGCTAATAGGCATTATTTTGGATCGCGACCCTCGTGCGAATGCTTACTTCTTACGATCTGTCATTCTCAATATCAAGATCCGCTTCTCCTATAAATTGCAAGAATCCAGTTGCCTAGATTAGGACACATTGCAACCTGTCTTCTTGTTCTTCTTGTTCCCATTCTTCTTCTTGAGGAAGCCATGGAGTCCCCTAACAAGTCTAACAAGATCAGCGAAGTGGTTCGACTCTGGCGGCTCCTCAAGAAGTGGAGGAACTTTGCAAACTCGTCGACAACCGCCACAACTGCCGCTGCCATGAGCCCAAACCGCAGCGGCATTCACAAGAGCATCAGCTTCCTCAAAAGAACGATCTCTTCGCTATCATCAGACGACGACGACAACAGCAACAAAATGAAGCACAGCAGCGGCAGTAGCAATCTTGTCCCAAAAGGCTACCTCGCAGTCTGCATTGGCGAAGAGCTCGAGAGGTTCATCATCCCAATGCACTACTTGGACCGCCCGGCATTCAGGTTCTTGCTGCGAGAGGCCGAGGAGGAGTTTGGGTTTCAGCAGACGGGCGTCCTGAGAATCCCGTGCGATGTTCCGGTGTTCCAAAATGTTGTGAAGATGGTGGAGGGGAAGAAGAAGAAGGCGATAAACAATGGCGGGTTGGTGGTGAAAGAACAGTGCAGGCTCAGTGCAGACGAGACATGTGGAGGTCTCCTGTTGGACGGTGGTGAGATGGGTCATCGTCATCTTCATCCCTCTCGCCATCATCCTTGGAGCCCTTTATGCAGATGAATTTTCTTGCCCTACCCAGGGAACCCCGTCAGCCGTTCGTAGCCTTGCAGCCGTACATAGCCGCCAAGTAAACCCTGGAGCGACGCAAGCGGAGGACCCACCACCCCGACGTCACGCTTAAGTCGCCGATGCTTCCACTGGGTTTTGACCCCCCGACCTTTCCCCCAAGGTTGGGGTTTCTTATCCAGCGGAGCCACTAAGGCCCTCTTTGTTCTTGCTTAAATCTTATATGTTTGTCCCAGTTGCTTTTTAAGAGATGAAGGCTACACTCTATATTGTATGTCCATAGATAGACAGAGACAGAAAGCATAGAAGAGAAGAGTTGTTTTTTAAGGGATATAGGCTACACTCTATATTATATGTCAATAGATAGACAGACAGAAAGCATAGAGAAGAAGGGGGTGTAGTATTAACCTGTTTTGATATGAAAATCTTGACCTTCTAAAATTGGATGTACATCTTAAACTTGCTCCCACCAACTATCTTGACTCATCCTAAAGTAAATTGGTGCAAATTCTAACTTAAACACTTACAAAATAGAAAGTGGCCCTACATTTTGAAGAAAGAACGCACCCCCAAACCTAACAACCAAATCTCTCTTCCCCCAATAGACTAATAAATTGGAAATAATTCGGCCTCAAAACCATTTGAATGCAGCGGATAACAGCGGGACCCGATGATTAACGTGTCTTAGAGTCACCCCTCCCTGCCTTGTCAACCAGCACCATAATAACTCTCTCTCTCTCTCTCTCTCTCTCTCTCTCTCTCTCTCTCTCTCTCTCTCTCTCATGCGATCTTGAAATAGAACCCACCAATTTTAGGTTACCAAACATCTCTTGGTAACCTTATATGATCATGACCATGTGAATCCAGATCTTACTTATGAGTAACACAACATAAGACCTCACTCATCGGCTGGGAGAGTTTAAGAATAAACTCTCCCATTTCAACCACTAATGTCCTTATGAGTGTCAGTCGTGCACTCTAGAGATACCCCCTTTATTCAATGTGTGGTTCCATCCATTCTCGACCCCTTCACAGTCCTAAAAGCTTGTCAAGAGGTACACCTTATTTGAACCTTCTCGCTCTGGCAATCACTTCTGGCAACTGCTTTAAAACCAGCCCAATCGAAGAACCAGTAGTCCTGGCGGTTCATGGGTTGATTAGTTCAACCCGGCTTTGCCCTTTTCATACTGATTAATTTGATTTATTAGTTAAAATTATCTTCCTAGGAAAAATCCATCCCATAGCTCAGATGATCGAGGCCCTATATTCGCAATTCGGAGGTCAGGATGTCGATCCCTTATCTTACTTATGCAAGTTCACTTGTTTAAATAATAAATAAAATAACTTGTAGCGCTACTAAACGATAAAGAGGCGTCCACCCTGCCGAAGAGGAGCCCACTATGTTAGAAAATAGTAAAATTGATTTTGTGTTTTGATTAGCTTATTTGTCTTTTAATTGTTTTTTGGCTAAGTGTGTGAAAGCAAGAGTTAGTCGGTTTGTAAACCGCCAAAGAAACGTGTGCTGCAGTGCCACGCTTCTTTAAACCGCCAAAGAAGAGAATTATGGAGAAAGCATGCAAGAAGAAGGGCTCACAATTTTATAATATTATATTGTGAGTTGTTGCAAGGAATTCTCTCTTTCGTAGAGAGCAAATCGGCTGGGGAAGCTGAAAAAAAAAGAATGGGCACACATTAAAATATTATACTTGCTGCTGGAGTCTTCAAGAGGAGCATAAAGCAAAGTTCAACTTTGCTGGAACTTGGACGTGAAGAAAAAAGTTGCGGCTGTTCTCTTTTCACACTGAAGTCGGCAACGTGAGGCGGTGAAGTCCAGACAGTGAAGATGCTTTTAATATAGGGTTTCGTTAGTTTATTTTGTGTGTGTGAGAGAGTGAGATTTTAGAGAGAGTTTTAAGCTTAGCAAAGCTTGTGTACTCCATTAAGCCTTTGCATGGCATTTTGAGTAATATATTTTCTTTGTGTGTTTTTCACTCTCTCCCTCCAAATCCTTTTGGTTCCAACACACTAACCGTCGAAGTGTACAGAGGATCCAACCTTGCTCGTGCAAGATTGACATTTTTTTTCTTATAATGTCGAAAGAATCGGTCAAAACATTATCCGGTTCAACACCAAATCAATCGATTGAATTGGGCCAACGCTGGATTTGAGCAGCTCTTGACAATCTGGTTATTTCCTCAAAACCAAACTGGATCACTGTCCGATTTTGTTGAAATCTAAATTTTGACGACCCATTTATTGCATAGAAAAAGTAAGGATTGACCCCTGGACAAAAATATTGTTAAATTACAATTGCATATTAGGAGCATGTTGCATTAATAGTAATAAACTCATATAAACTTTATTTTAATTGGCCTATATAAATTTTAATTAATAGCCTCGGGCAAGGGTGTTTTGAGTTGCATTAGATTAACTAGACTTACCCGCGTGAATTAATGTTTGGTCAAAGCCCATTAAAGAGCCATAGCGTGGCAAATACGTTCACGAGGGAAATATGAATTGAAGACATATGATTCTTAGTAAGGAAAGGGGAGTGGGCACAGGTTTAATTTTGAAAAGATTAACTGACGCAAGGGTGATAATTTACACATATATACAGTCAAGATGAAAGGCAAGCAAAAGAAAGATATATGCACAATCATCCATAAAAGGGAAGGATGAGAAGCAATCTATGCTAGAATGGTTGGGAAAGTTCTGGTTGCTCGGTCAACAAACGAGAAAAAAGTAATTTGTTGAGGAAATAAAGGAAGGAAAGTATTGAAATAAAAAAGAACTTATAAAAGCAAGAGAGTCACACCACCGGACGGACACACACTACACAAAGAAAAACTAGAGGAGATAACTGCCGCCTTCACGTCCACGCCACACCTCCACCGCTAGATGAAGAAGAAGACATATTGAAAGAAGAATAAGTAACACTGTTTGTTGTAACAAAAAAATAATAAATTCGAGAAAGTTATAACAAAAACATATAATAAAGGTACGACTAACCAAATCTTTTTTATGCTATTAGAGCCTACCAACAGTGTTAAGTAACTTCACGAAGTATGCCTCACAAGATACAATATCTCGAACACGATCAATACTATACAAACAAGATTCTATCAAACACTTCTTGAAATTGACACACTTAAAAAAAATTGAAGAGATGAGTGTTTTCGCTTCTCCTTGAAATGAAGATTCTCAAAAGTCTATTAGTAGAGTTTTAAAATTCATGTACAGAAGCCATACATAAACCATGAATTAAATAGATACAAGAATCTAGGGGATACGAGAATATAATAGAAATACATCAATTAATTATATGCATGAATTCAAGAGATACATGAACTTGACAAATACATGAATTAATGAGATGCATAAACGAAAACAATGTATCTCATTTTGCTCATTTTTGTTGATCCATTAACCCACCATAATTACAATGCTAGCAGACACTCACAGCAGTTCGGGCAAAGCAGTCCAGCCCCAATGGTACTTTAGCAAAGATTGCCAGTGTTATTTGGTGTACCCAGCCCTCACCGTCCCAACTAAGTCCCTTCATCGCCGGCCTTGCCGCCTTGTCTATTCACTTGCAGGTTTTCCAGACTAGTCCCGCTGCAATACCAACACAGCAGCACCTTCAAGTGATCAGTGACCTTGCTGTGTAAAGTCCAGCTCTCGCCCTTCAGTATCCCCACCGTGACAACACGAGTCGCTGCCCCATTGTTCAATGAATATAACGAAGTCAACAAAAGTCATTGTGCCCAGTTTGTGTTATTTGCCGCCGGGAAAACCAATTTTTTTCAATTTAGGTGATCTTTTAAACTAAATCCAATGTAAATATTCGATTTCTCAATTTGATTTCTAGCGGTGATTTGACGTAAGGTTGTGGACGTATCACAAATGGGCAATTTCCTCAGTTGAGATGTTATGTGTTTCATCATAATCGAGAATCGATCTTTAAAACCTAAGATTGGATCCCGGTTAATTTTATTTCCTATTTTGGTCGTGATGTAGGCTTATATATTGCACGTCAATAATTTAGGAATCAGTCTTTTTATAAAAATAGACTTGAAAATTTGATTAGGCAGAAAGACATTAAATGTGTCAAAATTTATATACAATGTCATTTCAAGGCCAAAAGTTTTCGCTACCTCACTTAAGTATTAAATCGAAGAAAAACAATCAACTTAGGTGTCTCGGCAAGAAACTCTAGCTAAAATGATTAAGTAGCTTTTATAATTAATTATTTTATCTGACTTGGCACTTTTTATATTTGAAAATGATTCCATGTCATATTTTTATATTAAAAATTGAGTAGCCAATCTCCTCCTCCTTTGTCGTCCTTCCGTCGTTCTCAATCGCAAAGTTGAACTTCGGTCCGCCGGATCCCGCTGATCCACTCTAATCAATGTCACATATGGCAACCTTGTCTTCTCTCCTAATGGCAACAGCACATCATCGAACCCTCCTTTTTCTGTAGCGGCATCGAATCAAGTCTCCCAAGGGCACGAGGACATGGACTCTAAAGATTTACTCGGGCAAAGGTACACAACAAGTGTCAAACTTGACACAGATGAACATTTAAGTGTCAAAATTTCCAAAATATATATTTAAGTTTCATTTTTTTTTAAATTGGACACATAGATGCCAAATCCGCTGAGACTTGCCAGAAATCCAATGTGACATTATTTTAATAATAAAATTGGTCTACGTGACTTATCAGAATGTCTACTTAGCAATGCTTGTCCCAAAACGACGTCGTTTTGCCTCCAAATGTGTTTTTTATATAAATATTAATTAAATTTAAAAAAACGCACGCACACACACATACAACAAGGGCAGCAAATCAGCGAGGCCCTTTACGCCCCTCGTCAATGTCCCCCTACCTTCGCTAGAAAGGGCCGCCGATAGTAAGGTGAGGGTCGCCCATGGTGGTTAGGCCCTAGCCAGCGGCCAACCCAAATCTTAGGCAAGGGGTCGCGGCTCTCCCCTAGATCATGCGAGAGTCGCCGGCCAGATCTAGGCAAGGGTTGATGACTCGCCCAATTTGGGGAAGGGCCGATGACTCACCCGATCGAGGGGAAGGCCACGACACCTCACCCCAAATCTAGGCAAGGACCGCCACCGGCCTTCGCCTGCAATCGACCAAGGTTGCCAATAGTCAAACCACGCTCCACCGTTGCTGGCTCTTTCCGACATTGGTGGGGCGGCGGCGACGAGGACCATAGAGGGCCTCACTAATCTGTTGCCCTTGTTCTTTTTTTTCAATTTTGTTTTTAAATTTAACTTGATTAATATTTATATTAAAAATCAAATTTGGACCAAACGATGTCATTATGGGCTACCTAGCCATGTCAGCGACACGTGGATAAATTTTTTGTAAAGAAATGCCACATCATTTAAATTCTTGCCGGAAAAAGTCACGTCAGCAATTTTGCCGGAAATTCTCACCATTGACACCTAGTGTTCCGTTTTTCTACGATTTTTGCACTTAAGTGTACATTTTGGAAGTTTTAACACTTAAGCATCCATTCGTACTAAGTTTTGACACTTGAAGTGTCCAGTACTCGATTTACTCGATTTAGGAGGATAGTGTAATGATAGACTTGTTCCCTGTTGATGCACAGAAAGGCAATGCTTCAAGAAGCACCAATGATTAAGGTTGCTAATTCTGCTTCTTGAAGTGTTGAATTTTAAGGATACGGCATTGTCCATGCGGATGGGTCGATGGTGGTTTGCAATACCCTTTGTAGCACCAGTTGTTCTCCAATACACACAAAGACTGCTACCGCTAAGGTTTGATTCTTAGTGTGTCCAACCATCTAGCGATATCCAACTCTTCATTCTCACTCATTTTCTCTCACAACGCTACTCACCAATTTGAGTCTATTTGGAGCTATTATAATCGTCGATGAACACCATCCACGCTGTTTTTTCCATATGTTACAGCCCTAAATGTCCCATGTTTCACTCTATCTTCCGACCAAGAGGACTCTAAGTGTTGCACTCTTAGTAAAGGTTTCATTGCTAGTTTTCATCATCATCGGCAATGAGCTCAAAATCTCTTGATGTTAGAGTAAATAGTGTTGGAAGTTTATTTGTAAAATAAACTAAGTGTATGTTTCTTTGTCCCACATAAAAAAAGTGAGAGGAGGTGGGCCTGTCACACACCGAATCTTGAGCGCGCGCGCATCCCTCGGTAGTAGATAAAAATTGCGACGTCCAAGGACCCGTCACTGACCCATTCATTTTAATGCACATGCGGAAGCGAAATAAATTCAATCCCCAAACAACACAAATATGGGATAGAAAAACAGGACCACAATTTCACAAAACCCCTTTTTATAAACCAACTAGTTTATACACAGAGGCCAACACTAAGGTTTATGTACAGGAGCTCTATCTCCAAAAAGAACTACTAAGCCACACATGCTCCTGACCCTTCCGTCTCAAGCTCCGGATTCTTCACACTAGGGACCTGAAAATGGTAACCCACAATAAGGTGAGATATAAATCTCAGCGAGTTCACGCCCTAAACCCTAATTAAGAAGGAAATACGCCTAGAGGTAGCCTAACCACAAAACATAAAAGACTCACCTCGCCTCAGTTCCTCCATGCACATCAGCGTAGTTCATATCACAAATACATATAATAAATGCACACATCAACTGGAACGTCTCACATAACTCAATCAATCACAGGAGTCCCGATTATAAGGCCAAATCATTATGACACGTCTCATTTCGTACCACGCAATTTCGTCCCATAATCAGGCACGGCTAAATCACTCATTCATGCGTTCCAATTGATTACGGCCACACAAGCATGATCTACCCGACACATAGCGGTCTTCTGGCGTAGCCGAGCGTTGTCTCGCACCATTGAGCACGGCAACGTTTACCTCAAGACGGTATTCCACATAGAAGTATCGGTCCAACCTCTACTGCGACTGGCGTCCGTTGTCAAGGGTGTTCCACATAGGAGCATCGTTCACCCGACATACATCGAGTGACGGGTTCTCATAACCAGCACACGACCATCCAATCTTGGCCAAGGATATCGTGCATTGCACTCAAATACCTCAACTAAAATGATATACATAGCATATTTTCTTCGTATTAAAAACACCTAGTGAAAATAGTCGTGTATGGGTACACAGTCAAATCGAACAAAAAAAATCGATATCCTTCCTTTTAAAAATCTCACTATTTAATATAGTACCTAAAAACGTTTTCGGTGTCAAAACCTGACAACCGGTATTTTCTGATTAAATACATAAATCTCATATTTTTTGAATAATAATTTGAAAATTAACACCCAGCATCAAATTGCACAAAGTAGCACTCAATTACATAATTCAACCACACCACAACAATCAGCATGAAATTCCGGCCACTAGTTATCCCAAGTATAATTTCTGAAAATATTAAATAATTAAATAAATTGCAAAAAATTGAAATTAAAGTGCTAAATTAAATTAACCTAAGCTAACTGGGCTAATTACTTGAACTAACTAATTAATCTAACCATTCTAACTAATTTAATCTAATTACACTAATTATATAATCTAACTAATTCCTAACTAAATCCACCTAACTATTCTAGTTGAACTAAATAACTAACTAACTAACTAACTAAATACGTACTTTAACTAAATCATCCTAAGCTTACTTAACTTAACTAACGCACTAATTAGCCCATTAATCCACTTCTAAGTGTAATTAACCTACTAATTAGGGATTAGAACGTAAACTCACCGGTTTAGCGTGAAAACCGGTTCACGACAACGACGGCCGAAACTTAGGCCTACGGCGGCGCCAAATGAAGCTTGGACCGGGCTAACAACAGTCCAAGACGGCTCACAGTTAGACTGGAAAATCGTTCTTGCTTGTTACCCGATCGGTTACCGGACACGACCGAGCGGCGGAGAGAAAAACCGAGGTGGCCTCGAGAGGGATGGAGACTTGCGATGGTGGTGGCTCCACGGGCTGGTGGTGCGGGGCTACGGCGTTGATGGAAGTGACGAGATGGGGGTGATGATGGGATGAGACATTGGAGATAGGCGGACGTTGGCAGCAAATGAAACAACGTGAAGAAAGGAGCTGCCAAGCTAACTTCGTGCATGGGACGGTGGCGTCTTCGTGAGGGACGGCTGGCAGCGAAGGAGGATCGATGGGGTTTGACTTCGGTGGAGGGATGACGCAAAGAGGAATCCTAGCGGTGAAGGGGTGAAAAACTTGTGGGGTTTACGGTGGGATCGAGTGGCAGTCTTCAAGGCAGCTGCAAGGGTTGACAATGGGCAATGATGCTGGGGGATTGACCAAGCCAAATGAAGACACGAGGAGGGGAAATGGTAGCAGGTGGTGGAGCTTCGACGGAAACAAAAATGAAAGAAGGGCAGAAGGCTTCGGTAGAGCAACAAGCACGCACGAAGAAGAAGGGAGGGCTAGCTGAAGGGGGGCCACCACTTGGCCACAAAGTCTTCTCAATTATCCAAATCCACTCATCACAAGGCCCCACTAGCCAAGCCTCATCCACAGCCACCATTTTCTCTTCAATCTTTCTGAACAAGTCTCAATTTGGTGCCAAAATGTTGCACACCCCTTGGACCTACGAATTTGACACATTTCCCTCCAAATTCAATTCAATTTCTCATCAATTTCTCTAATTTGATGTCCAATTTTTCTGAGGAAAAAGCCCACACAATTTCCATAATTTCCCTTCACTAATTAGCTCACTTTGGAGGCCAAACATCCACTCAATTTGGCCCATCCGAATTTCTTTTCTTTTCCAAATCGTCCGAAATTGATTTTCCGTAAAAATCTCGGGTTCGCCGAAAATTCTTCGGAGAATGAGTCGACGTTCCTAAAATAACCGTAACATGACAGCACTTTCAATTTCTGAAATCGGGTTCAAATTCGCAGTTAATTTCAACGGAACGCGATTTTAGCGTAACTTAACTTACCGGGTAACTTTTAGGAATTTTTAGAGCATTTGACCTGTGGTCGATTATTTTCAAGCCACATTGTACATCTTCGACTCATTGGTGACTCTCGGTTATCGTGAAAATCTCGAGATTTCAAATATAGGCACATGGTACAAAAATGACAGAAAAATCAGTTTAGTGCCGTTCGACGAAAAATTTGCAATTAGGTTGAATCACCCACACACTAATCACATACCTTTATCGAAACAACCTATCTCTGATCCTAGTCAAGTTTGACGGTGCCATATTAACCCTTACATATTAGCATGGTCAAGCAATTGATTTTTAGTCAACTTCTCAAGTCAGTTGCGTTTATATTCCTTAACGGCTTCGCCTAATAGATTAGTTATCTCGTGAGTGGCCAACTCAAAGAAAAAGGCTATAGGCACGTTGATGAAAAGCCCATTTCATTTCATCGAAAATAGGGTTGAAAATCAGGATGTCACAACTCTTCCCCTCTTATAAAAATTTCGTCCTCGAAATTTAAACCATCACCATTCTTAAACAAAAATGTGAGGGTATTGTCGTCTCATTGAATCTTCACTTTCCCAAGTTGCTCATTCCGTCCCGTGGTGTTGCCAGACCACTTTGACTAACAGGATCATCTTGGTATGCAAAACCTACTCCTTGCGATCCACAATCTAACTAGTCTTTAATCTATCCCTGATAACTGTAACTGTGTCCACTGACTGTTGAACTAACTCTGGGTCTGTAATCTTCCATTCTCCGACTTCATCCTAACACACTAGCGTTCTGCACGCTCTGCCATACAACCCTTTAAAAGGAGCCATTTGAATACTCTACCGGTAGCTGTTGTTGTAGGCAAACTCGACAAGATGAAACTGTTCCTCCCAGCTTCCCTTAAAATCCAACACGCAAGCTTGCAGCATCTCTTCAAGGGTTTGAATCGTCCTCTTAGACTGACCATCCGTCTGAGGATGATAGGCCGTACTGTACTGCAGCTTCGTTCCTAAGGCAATCTACAAAATTTTCCAAAAGGCAGCTATAAATCTCAGGTCTCTATCAGATGTAATCGTCACAAGCACTCCATGTAGACGAACAATCTGACGCATGTACAATTCTACATATTTGTCCAATGCAAGGTTCTTCTGTACGACGATAAAGTGAGCCAACTTCGCCAGTCTGTTGACCACAACCCAAATGGAATCATCACCCCTCTGACTCCTCGGTAAGCCCATCACAAAGTCCACTGTGATGTGTTCCCATTTCCACTCGGGAATCTTGAGAGGTTGCAGAAATCCTCCAGCTTACAATGTTGTGCCTTCACTTGCTGACACGTCACACATTTCTCGACATGCTTGGCGATATCCGCCTTTATACCAAACCACCAATAGTGTTGACACAGATTCTAATACATCTTTGTACTGCTTGGATGAATGTTGTAACTGTTACGATGAGCTTCTGACAAGATCTCCTCCTTAAGCTCTGCATCGCCAGGTACACACAATCGTCCTCGGAACCTTAGTGTTCTGTCATCAGAAATATGAAAGTCATCCTTCCTCTTTCCGGTATCCTCTTGTAGGATTTTCTAAATTTCTGGGTCTGTCGGCTGAAGCATCTTGATTCTGATCTGTACTTCTAGCTCAATTCTGAGGGTGGCCATAAGATTTGCAAGGTGGCCTACCTCAAACTTGAAAACCGAATCTCAAGCTCTCTCGAGTAAAATCCATTCCTTGACCATCATCTGCGCAACTGAAGATTTCCGACTCAGCGCATCTATGACTTTATTAGCCTTTCCATGGTGATATAAGATATCACAATCATAGTTCTTCAGAAGTTCCATCCAGCGACGCCGTCTCATATTCAACTCTTTTTGAGAGAATAAGTACTTGAGACTTTGATGATCTGTAAAGAACTGGAACTTTTCTCCACACAAATAATGTCTTCAAATCTTCAAAGCAAAGATGACTGCTGTGAGTTCCAAGTCATGCGTCGGATAAATTTGCTCATGAGGTTAACTGACGGGACACGTATGCAACGACTCTGCCACGCTGCATTAACACGCAACCCAGTCCTCTTAACCCAGTCCTCTAACGACGCATCACTGTAGATCTCGTATCCTCCAGGACCAGATGGAATCGTCAACGCGATGCGGTAGTCAGCTTCTACTTAAGCTCTTGGAAACTATGCTCGCACTTATCCGTCCACAAAAATTTCTCTTCCTTCTTCAGTAGTTGAGTCAACGGTAAAGCTAATGCTGAAAACCCTTCCACGAACCTCCTGTAGTATCCTGCCAAACCCAAAATGCTTCTAATCTCTATCATTGTCGTCGATCTTGGCTAATTGATTACGGTTTCAATCTTGGTCGGGTCCATGGAGATTCCTTCGCCTGAAATCACATGACCTAGGAACGCTACACGAGTCAACCAAAACTCGCACTTGCTAAACTTGGCATATAGCTCATGATTCCTCAGTGTCTGAAGCACCATCCTCAAATGCCTCTCGTGCTCCTCAGGGCTTCTCAAATACACCAGGATATCGTCGATGAAAATGATCACGAACTGATCCAGATACTCATTGAATACTCGATTCATCATATCCATGAAAGTAGCTGGGGCGTTCGTCAAACCAAACGGCATTACAGTGAACTCATAATGGTCATATCGCGTACGAAACGCTAACTTTGGTATGTCCTCCTTTCTGATCCTCAGCTAATGATACCCTATCCTTAGGTCGATTTTAGAAAATATCAACGCTCCTTGCAACTAGTCAAACAGTCATTGATCCTCAACAGCCGATATTTATTCTTGATCATCACCTAGTTGAGTTGACGATAGTCGATGCACAGACGCAACAAACCATCCTTCTTATTCACAAACAAGTGCTCCCCAAGGTGATGCACTAGGATGTATGAATCCCTTATCCAACAACTCCTGCATCTGCACCTTCAATTCCTTTAGCTCTGACAACGCCATGCGGTAAGGAGCCTTAGAGATTGGCTCTCAAGTTTCTCAGATGCAAAATGAAGTGATTGTAGCTACACTCAAGAGATCTATTAGGGAGAGACGATCAATTATACCACCAGACTATATAGTTTATCAGTGAGAGCATGAATACGATATTTGCTACATGATTGATTTAGTGACTTATATAAATGTTGTTTCTTGTACTCAATCAAATCTATGGTTAGATGTGATAAAAGACGAGATGCAATCTATGAAACATAATAGTATTTGGGAACTTGTTGAGTTGCTTGAAGGTCACAAGCTCATTAGCTGCAAATTGGTGTATAAAAATAAAAAGGACTCCAAAGAAATAGAGGAGTTTAAAGCCAAACTGGTAGCCAAGTATTTCACTCAAAAAGAATAAGTAGACTGTGAAGAAACATTTTTCTAGTATATTTTAAAGATTTTTTCAGAGTGAATATAGCATTAGTAGCTCATTTTGATATGGAGTTACACCGGATGGATGTTAAAACTATCTTTCTAAATAAATACCTTGGTAAAGAAATCTATATAGTACAACTTGAAAGTTTTGCAACAGATGATTTAGGTAAGCTTGTGTATAGATAGAAAAGTCTTATTTATAGCCTGAAGAAAGTTTCTAAACATTGGTGCTTGAAGTTTCATATTGATGTTACTTCGTTCAGTTTTGTTGAGAACAAAGTAAATTGGTGAATATACTATAAGGTCAGTGGGAAGAAATTTATTTTTCTCGCACTCTATGTATAAGATATCTTACTTGCAAGCAATGATCTTGAATTACTGCATGAGACAAAGCAAATATTATCAAAAAAAATTGGCATGGAGAACCTTGATGAGACGTCTTTCGTCCTTAGCATTGAGATCCGTAATGATCGTTCTTGCTGTAAATTAGGTTTATCTCAAAGGACATTTGTTAATCATATTTTGAAAAGATTCAGTATACATCATTGTAAGTCAGGAATTGCTCCTATTATTAAGGGTGACGAACCGAATTTATCACAATATCCTCATTTAGACATTGAGAAAACCCAATTGAAGAATGTACCTTGTGTTAGTGCACTTGAAGGTATCATGTACGCTCATCGCTTTTGCGACAGGACTTCTAGCCAGATATTTGTTAAACCCAAGACATGATCACTAGATTATTACCAAGGAGGTTTTGAGGTGCTTAAAAAGGACAAAATACTATATGATGATTTAAGTCTTACAGCTCACAAAACATTTGGATGCAAGTTTTGCTGGCTGTTAGGGTGACATAAAGTCGACAACGGAATACATTTTTATGTTAGTAAGAGGTGTAGTAAATAGACATCTATATCATTCTCTACCATGTAAGCAAAGTTTAGAGCCTGCTTTCCGGCTGTTACTCAAGCTATTTGGCTCCGAAACTTCATTAGGGAGTTAACCTTATTTAACTTTATGGATAAATCTATAAGTTTGTATGGAGACAAAAACTTTGCAGTGTTATTTATTAACAGCAACAAAGGTCTTAAAAAGTCTAAACATATGGCGGTCAAGTTTTTTACAATAAAGAATGGTACAGAACAGTGACGTTACAGTAAAGTATATTTTCACAAATGATATGGCTGCAAATCCACTAACTAAATGCTTTCTTTCTTGTCTTCTTGAACGACATCTTATTAACATGAACTTATAAGCATCATGAGATATCGCTGCTTAGTAGAAGCTGTTTTACGTTTGCTCTAATTAAGTCTATATTTGCATTTAACAAAGTATTTATAAATGTATTATTATTATGTTGAATACATATTGATAAAAATCTCAAGGTATCGTATAAACCTTGAGTGAATATTAGAGGCATCCAGTTATTAGTCTTGAGCATATGTTTTGTTACACATACAAAAAGGTTAACCATAAAGACAAGACATACCTAAGTTAATTAGAACCACAAAGACATTTTCTAGTGGCACAAGTTTTTGTAACACTTAAGGTAAGAGAATGGTGACTAACAAAGAGGACAACACATAAGGTATTACTCTTTATGAGAGGTGTTATCCATTTACCACACTACTATATTTAATACATATTAATAAAGTTAAAAACACTCATGAACATGAAAGGCTCTATGTGTATTCATGTAGTTACCATCATGATTCAGTATTGAAGACTTTATGAGATAGAATTGAGTATTAAGAATTATCTCTAGACCAATGTGCCCACATACAATATAATTTAAATTAATATAGCTCAAGTAAGAAAACGTAAGAGTTTTTCTAATGTGGGTTATATTAATTGATATTATAATTTACTGTTTTATGGGATTAGTCTAAGGTAAGATAGAAAGTTTCATAATTAATCTAATATGGGGCTAATTAGTATGGGCCGAGTTGAGCCCGGTCTATAATAAGATGGTCTAGCTGAAAACTCTATAAATAGTACTTAAGTCTCTTATTTAACCCTAACACACACAATTATTCTCACAAAGGAGCGTTTGCTAAACATAAAAGGTGAGGAGCCATCTCGTTGAGCTAATGATATAGAAAGCAATAGAGGAGAATAACTTGCGCTTGGATCATCACTTTTCCGCATTAAGAACGATGGTCCAAAATAGGTGCATTAATCTCTTTACTTGATTACATATGTGTTATTCATTCTAGTTATGGAGATCTTGGTGTACGCTTTCGTGTCTTGCATAAAAAACTTGGATGTATCACAAGTAGAAGAAGTGCATTGACGTCGGGGACACTTTATTTGTGATAGAACCGCGTCCATTGAGAAAGTGTACATGACAAATAATCCAATAGATATGTTGACAAGCCTATCCCATTGACCAAGTTCTTATACTATTTAGGCGTGGCTAACGTTTGTCATGGGTGAGGAACCCAAAGAGCTCTAGAAAGAGACAACTATTGATGAGGATAACTTCTCGCCAAGGTGGAAACTTGTGACTTGTATCTCGAAGTTAATCTTAATTGATTTAAAATCCGTCTCATAATTGAATTGAAAGGAAATCGAGCCCATAATAAAAATGTTGGAATTGAATTCTTGCCAATAGGATTGTGGGTGAGGCAAAAAATGTAAACCAATTTCTTACCAGACATTTCCCTTATTGAATTCAAAGTTTGAGTTGACATCAAAGGAGGGCTCTATAGTGAGTGCACTTAATAGATGTAAAATTTGCAAGAGATAAAAGAGTATTAAGAGTCGTCATCCAAGAGAGTTGAGAGTGTGATAAAACTCATTTCTTGTGATTGGGTTTGGGTTATCTAGGATTGAGAAAAACTTCGAGTAAGTGGGATTGAGTAATTGTAATCTCATTTTCACCGATTGTAGTGGAACCATCTCATCACTCTCTACCAATGGAGTAAAAACACTGCCAAACCTCATATACACGTTGTGTTCAAGTTTTAATTCCGCAAATTATTTCTTGCTCAAATCATTTCATTTATCCATGCTTCCCTTTTAGTCATAACATCTTGAATGCTTAGATGATCTTATTCCAGCGTGTTGACACTTGAATTTTACTATTTTACTTAAAAACTAAATGGCATTAAATGTTAGGAATTAGTCACACAAAAAAAAACAAAAGTAAAAAAAAAAAAGATCGAAAATGGTCAGGTCGGGCCGGATCCGACTTTGGCCCGACCCACCCCTTTTATTTTCTCTTCCTCCCCCGCGCTGGGCCGGCCCAAGCCTCCTTTCTCCTTTGGCCCGGCCCATGCTCGTTTTTCCTCCCTCCAGCTAGTCTTCGCTGCAGGACTTGCAAGGAAGAGAAAAAAACATATCGGCAACAGACAGAAGAGAGAGAGGGACCAAACGGAGGAGACGTGAGGAGACAGGAGGAGAGAGAATTTAAAAAAAAAAGGAAAAGAAGAACATTGTTCTTCTTCCCCGGTTGACTCATCTACCGCTGACCACGCTTCGCCTTCTACCCGCCGTGCCTCCACAGTCGTTGAATCCTCGCGCCAGTCGAGTCTTGCGCCCCCGTCCACTCGTCCCCCATGCCGGTCGCCGCCCAGCAGCCGAAGCTCAGTCCTTGCTCCGCCACGCCGGACGCTGCAACTCGAAGCCCGCGACGCCTTTGCCTCGCCGCTCCGCCATTGCGCCTCCGCCTCTGCCCACCTGACACCACGCTACCGTCCTCCGATGCCAGCAGATCTGAATCGGTCGCCGCTGCTGCCGTCCTGCAGCCGTCTGAAGCTCCGCTCCACTATCGCTACTTCCACGCCCTCTGCCTCTAACTCTGTGTCTTCGCGAGCACCCTCGCCCTTCGCTGGTCTCTGCCACTCCTACAGCTAACCGCGACACCAACAACCCGCGAAGCCGCCGCCGCCTCGCCACACCAGCTGCGATCTGCTCGTCCCCTCCCCGCGAAGCCGCCGCTGCCCCGTTGCTCCGCCCGAGCTTCGTCGCCAACGCCAGTCTTCGCAAGTAGCCCTCCACCGAGCCGCTCCGCGTCGTCGCCGCCATCCACCGTCGCCACCACGCTGCCGCCGTCAAGCCCATCGCCACCATCGTCAGCGCCGCCAAGAAGCCCTAGGGTTTCGGCCAAAAACCGGGTCGGGCGCGGGTCGCGAACCGAGTAGGGTTTTTGAACAATTCGAGCCGGGTTTGGGCTGTTTTTGCTTGTGGGCTTAGGGTCTTATGGACTTGTGGGCTTAGGCTGGTGTAGTGTGGGCTTCTGGGCTTGGTTTGTTTTAAAAAGAGAGGAGGGGACTTCTTGGGCTGGGCCAAAGCTTCGGGCCCGCTTGGGCTTGCCGAACCGAACTCGGGTCCGGTCTCTAATCGGACCGACCCGGTCCGACCCCAAAAAAATTATTATTTTATTTTTTAAATTCAATTTCGAAAATTCAAAAAATATTAAAAATTAAAAAATATTTAAATTATTAAAAAAATTAAAAAAAAAAATCATCAAAAAAATTAAATTAAAAAAATTAAAAATTTTGAAAATCCAAAAATGATGGGGTTTGGTTAGGAATTGCTATGTATTGCTTCTTTAGTGTAATTAGGCTTTTATTTACTCGTATATTGATTACATTGCATGTTTAGTTTGCATATTATGTTATGTTTAATTGCACGCGTTTCATTTTACTGCAATTAGGATCTTGATAACAGTGATTATTATTTTAATGATTGCGCACATGCATGATCGCCTCACATGTTAGTGGATGGGTATAAAATCAATCCAAACTGCCTGACAAAAATCATTTCTTTTAAAATGAACAAGATTAGGTACCGAAAGGGCACTAATTGGTTAATTAGTATAATCAAGTCCCCGACCCTAGATTCTCTGGTTGTATAGGAAGTGTGGCATACTCCTGTGCCTCACTTGGTTTCTAGCCGTCCCCAATAGGCTAGTGGCGACTCCTTTTGTGTAAAATTCCTAAAAAAATATCACAACGTCACGCGGGGTATGGGCTTGGGAGAGCCCGCGCCTAATCATGAGCCTTAGACCCGTCCTTCAGGCAATACCCCTAAACCTGTTCCCTCCCCCCGAGGGTAGGTTGCAACACAACGTGAGGTTTTATTTAAGTTCAGCAAATGAATTACATTAAATATTGTGTTATGTTGTAATACTTTATAGTTCATTCGCAATAACCAAGACATCTGGATCTAATCCTAATATTAATTGAAATACAATTAATGAATATTGGAGGAAGGAGTTTGAATAGTACAATCGATTGGTACGAGGTCCTCGACCGTTCAAAGAACCGTCCGCATCAGAAACCATGCATGCAGATCATGGCAATAAATAAATTGAATCATTCGTACAATTTCACCATAAAACATATCGAGTTCTAATAATCTCAATTAAGTGCCGACGTATGAAAAAAAGAATTGAGCCGTTCTTTATCCCTAGTATAAAAATGGAATAAAAAGAAAATCGAAGGAGAGGAAAAAGAAAATGAAAGTGTCCAGATAAAGGGAAAAATGGAGAGAGAAAATGCAAATATGATTTACAATAGGGTGTGAAAATGAAATGTCACCCCCAAGCAATATAAGGATTGACAATTTGTGTTGTGTCGAAACAAGGTAATGATTCGAATATGTCTAAGTCAAACATGACATGTTTAACAAACATGTCGAAATTTCTTGACATGAACACAACACACTTAATAAAACCATCTCATGACACACCTAAACTAGCACGATTAACAAACGCGTCACTGTATTGTGCATCAAAATGACAAAATACAAAAATTTAGGGAAAATCCCAAATAAGGACCCAAAGTGCTTTCATTTTCTCAAAAGAGAACCTGGAGTGAAGTCTGTCTCAAATAAGGACCCAAAGTGGTTATTTAGTCTCAAAGAAGGACCTCACTCACTGGTCGGTGAACGAATGTATTTCCGATTTATATTCCAGTGGCAGGGGTATTTTTGTCCGTTTTTAAAAAAAATCAGTTGTTTTGTTTTGTTTTGTTTTGTTTTGTTTTTTTCTTGGGTCAATGGTTGCACGGTTCATCATCTTCTTCATCCCCTGTTCATCTTCTTCTCAAGACCATCGAACTTGGGAAGGGTTGGGTGAGTTGCCTATTTCCTTTTGGGGCTCAACAAAACGGAGGGCCGAAAACTTGAGAGGGAACGTGACAGTGAACTGTTTATGTTCCCAGAAATTGCATTCCAATTGATTCGGCAGCAAATGGGATATGGAAAAGAATAGGGGAGAAAGCTAGTTGGTAATTTCAGGAAGTTAGTGATGAGAGGAGAAAGAGAAAAAGGGGGAAGAAGGGGGGCGGTTGGAAGAGCTGGTTATTTTACTTGTCATGTTAAGGTAGCTTAAGAATCGGTGACTACCTTGAGGACTTTATCATTAACAATGTAGACTGTTAGCTAGTTCACAGATAATGCTGAAGTTGGGTGATTACTCATTCATTCAGTTTGTCGGATGTTTTCACTGCCCTGATATCTTTCATGGGAGCATCTTTGATTTGTTGTGAGTATCATGTCTCAGCAGCATTCGAATGTTTGGAGGATCTGGGGAGAATATGTAGGCGGCAGAGAAGTGTTTCAATCAAACCTTTTCAGCATCGTCCAATAAGAGCACAAGGTCGCATCCCATAATTGTAAAAGGGGCACGGTTAATGAAAATTTTTGTTAAGCCTATTCGTGTGTGTGATTCTTGTCTCCAGGCCTTAGTTGATACTCCCTGCCTTCAAATGGAAAAAAGAAGGAAGTTGTAGTGAGTCTAGCGTAGATATTATAGCACCTCACAGCATATTTCACAATGGGCGTTGAGCCCTCACTGGCCCTCACCTAGCCCTTCCCAAGTTCGATGGTCTTGAGAAGAAGACGTATAGGGGATGAAGAAGATGATGAACAGTGCAACCATTGACCCATTAAAAAAAAAAAAAAAAACAAGACAACCGAAAATTTAAAAAAAAAAATGGATAAAAATACCCCTAATCAAGCCACTGGAATATGAATCGGAAATGCATCTATTCACCGGCTGGCAAGTGAGGTCCTTCTTTGACACTAAATGACCACTTTGGGTCTTTATTTGAGACAGACTTCACTCTAGGTTCTCTTTTGAAAAAATGAAAGCACTTTGGGTCCTTATTTGGGATTTTTCCAAAAATTTATATCAACGAGTGTACACATAAAACACTACTATACATGATGACTTGTGTTAATACTTTTTAACCCACTCTAGACAATATATACTAGAGATCAGTTTTTTTTTTTTTTCATATCTAATAAATTTTGTATCCCTAAATATGCTTTCACTTTTATCATTTGCTCCTTTTGACATGGGCGTATTTCAAAAGTTTTTAAGGAAAAAGAAAGTGTCTTAGAGTGAGGTCACAACGATGAATATTAAATGTGTTAAAATGTGCCTAATTGTATCATATTGAAACAAATGGCATCTTAACATGTTTAAACAATTCAATTCACGTCTAAGACATGAATTCAATAGTGTCATAACACGAACCTGTTTATGCCAATCCAACCTATTTAATTGCGTATCTTGTCATATAGTGCAAATGGATCATGTTGAGAATTGCCCGCCCTAACAATGATGCAATATAAAAATGTCATGAGGGGTCCCAAAATTTCTTCTCACAAAGTTCTCTTCTAATCTTTTTCCTCTTCCACAAAGAAAGCTTGAGTGTGTTATTTTGTCAACGTTGTCAACTTAGCCAACCAAACTTGTGGAAATAGTGAGGACGATCTTAAGAATTAATAGCTTCATATATCTATCGAGATGTACCTACGGATATTTTCCGTCATGTTAGTAAATCATAATTGGGGTAAATTTCCTAGAAATTCTATATATGTTACCCAACAACCCTCTGTACCTGCCGTATGTTGATTTTTGTCCATGCACTCCATAATTGGGTCGATTAAGTCTCTCCAACCAATATTAGCTAATGTTCTCATTGAGTGTCGATGATTTACTATTATATTTTTGTTAAACCAACCGGGACAATCTCATGGAGTTTCAGACGTGGATTATTATTATTTATTTTATTGGTACATCTATGACTTAAAAAAAGTTTGATTTTGCAAACTTTTTCAGAGCGTATGACAAATATGCGTTCGAATTCAATTTTGGATGGTGGGTTTTGATTTTATATGGGAGCATGTTCCAAAACTATATCTTTCCCGAGCTGGTATTATTTTGGATAGTGTAATTGCTTAACTTTTACGATCTGTCATTCTCAATCTCAAAATACACAACTCCTACAAATTACAAGAGCCCCCTTTCTTAGGTTAGGACAGATTGCAACCTTTCTTATTATTCTGCTTCTCCTTCTCACGCTTTCTTTTTCTTGAGGAAGCCATGAAGTCCCCTAAAAAGTCTAACAAGATCATTGAAGTGGGTGGACTCCAGTGGCTCCTCAAGAAGTGGAGGAACTTCGCAAATTCGTCAAGAACTGTCACAACTGCCGCTGCCGTGAGCCCAAATAGCGGCGTCATTAACAAGAGCATCAGGTTCCTCAAAAGAACGATCTCTTCTCTATCATCTGAGGACAATGACTGCAACAATTACAACAAGCACAGCAGCGGCAACAACAACGTTGTCCCGAAAGGCTACCTTGCGGTCTGCGTTGGTGAAGAGCTCGAGAGGTTCATCATCCCAACGCGCTACTTGGGCCACCCGGTGTTCAGGTTCTTGCTGCGTGAGGCTGAAGAGGAGTTCGGGTTTCAGCAGATGGGTGTCCTGAGAATCCCATGCGACGTTTCAGTGTTCCAAAGTGTTCTGGAGATGGTGGAGGGGAAGAAGAAGGCGGTCAAGAAGGGGAGTTTGGTGGTGAAAGAGCGGTGCAGGCTAAGTGCAGACACGACATTTGTAGATCTCCTGTTAGACGGTGGTGAGATGGGTTATAGTCATCTTCATCACTGTCGACATTATCCATGGAGCCCTCTATGCAAGTGAATTATCTTTCTCCCCTGCGTTGTTGCTCTGGTCTTATATGTAATGCCAGAGACGTTGCTTCCTAAGAGATATAGGCTGTACTATATATTCTATGTCAATAGATGCAAAACACAGAAAGCTTTGACAAAAATACAAAGACTCAGAACGATTTCCATGGACCGCTACTAACTTTCATTTCCCTTCGTTTTTTTTTTACCTCCATCTTTTCTTTGACAAGAACTATATTATCAATTTTTTGTTTAATAAAGTCAAATTGCATTTTATACGAAAAATCCAGAAATTCGATTGATTATTGGAGTGCATAACACTATGAACACCTTTTTGTCCATACGTGTATCAAACAATTTTTAGGATTTCTGGCTTCATCACCAATGACCTCACTTCGAGTTCCCAAAGCAATTTTTTTCAAAATGTTCCGTTGAAATAGGAAAAGCCCAAGATGTTGATATTTCGAACGATTCTAGTATTAGAATTGTTACCTTTTCTTTGATTTATTAACAACGATGACTGACAAATTCATCTCATAAACAGTTCAAAAGTAAGAAATCGTCATAAATATAAAGGATAAGTCCCGAATTAGTTCTGTGATTTATTCTGCTTTTGCGATTGGGCCATTTGACTTTTTTTGGCGCGAATCAATCCCTTGACTCTATTTTTCCAATGGAATTCCTTTTTTTCTAGTTATCACAGATAAATACGTCAACTATAAAATAAAATAAAACAAAAAGGAAGGAAGGAACATATTTTAAACGGAACATATTTTAAAAATTATTATGTTTATTCTAATGGAGAAAAATAGCATATCATCAGGCCCAAATTCAATTCAGAAATTGTAGCCACGTAATAAGACTAAGTTCTAAAATTTGAATTTACTTTTCTCCCTCTCGTTTTTCAGTATTGAAAACAGCCATATTAAACAAACATATTAAGATAAATTAAGTGTGAATAATGAATGGAGAAAGGACTTACATGGAAAAAAATCAAGTTAGAGGACTAACTTGCACAAAAAATTGTTGGACATTTGTATGGTGGGCCGATCTTGGGCCCAGAAGCATCTACGCAGGATGATTAACCCTAAACCACCTTTAATCCAACAAAAATTCAACCCAAAATAGTTTACTTTCCATTCCAACAAGTGACCAAAAAAAAAAAAAAAACACCATCCCAACTAAACTTTAAACATATAATTTATGAAATAAATTCATTTTTAGATAAAATCAACCTATTGTATATTATACAATTCTTTGTTTTATGTCGATTAATGTTGTTTTAAAATATTATGGTGGTGTTTGTGAGATGAATGACCTTACTGGTGTAACGAATTTATTAGAATATCTGTTTTTAATTACTTTGTGATTAACTTTTAGGAATTTTAAAGGTTCATTGTTTGTGAGTTTGTCAATAAACACATATTCATTAATCACAAAAATTGACTAAAAATTGTTAAGCTAAGGCCAAGATTCTACCTACTCCCCCAAAGTCTTGAGATTTCTAGCTCTTTCATCGATGACTTCACTTCGAGTCCATAAAAGCAAAATTCTCTAAAAAAAAAAATCTTTTGAAATAGGAACTATCCAAGATCTTGACTTTTCTCTCAATTCAATAATCTAGAATTTGAAATTATGCCTTTCCCTTGATTCATTTGGAATTAGAACTAACAATTTTTCACGTGTCCATACGACGTGTACATGACACATAGCTAAGTGTGATCGCTTTGAGTTTAATCGTGTTAGCGTCATTAACCATGACCTAGTATGTGTGTGCGTGTATGAATAATAAATGTGTCATCCGCAAGTAGACCTTTTAATTGTCATCAGAAAATTATTATTTATTAATTATTCTAATTAAAGGATCCTTTATTTGGGGGATACGAATCATTAGGTCAAGAAGAAATTTCATTTGGAGTTTCATTGACAATTTGCTTGTGTAGCTACGACCGGGTTGGATAAACCTCGAACGATTTCCGAGGACCGCTACTCACCAGCATTTCCTTCTGTTATTCAGACCTATCATGTTTCCTTTGACGGGAACTAATATCAACAATTTGTCGTGGAAAAAGTTAAATTATCTTTTATACGAAAAATCAAAAGTACGACACTTAGAAATTTAAGTCAAGACGAAAATCCACGCTCCTCACCTTTTATTGAAATGCATAACACCATGGACACCTTTTTTTTTTTTTTTTTTTTTTTTTGTCGATAAAAGTGCTTCATTCATTCATTAAAACGACGAGCGTTACATGGAAAAGATAAGTTAGAACACAAGATAGTCCAAAGGGGATTGGGTGGTTCGCGCTGCCAATTTAAAGGAAGAAATTTAAGGCGGAGTGCCTTTGCAACCCAATCTACGACGTGATTGGCTTCTCTCGGGCAAAATGCGACACTTGCTTTGGTCAGTAGGGCCAGAATTTCTTTGCATTCCTGAACTTGGTCCTTCACGGCCCATGGCGCTTCTTCCCGGCCCATAATGGAGTCAACTAGCGTGCGGCAGTCACTTTCGCAAAGTGATCTCCTTCTTAGTTTGTGTACTTTCCCCCCGTGAAGTGCTTCCCTCTGTTTCAATAGGAGCAGTCCGTGAAGCAAGGCTAGGGTTTCCGCCTGCAAGGATGAAGACGCATGAGTTTCTTTGGCAAATCCATCTACAATGATGCCGTTGGAGTCTCGAAGAATGCCAGCAATCGAGCAAGTCGATTCTCCTTTTACCCACAAGCTATCCACGTTCAGCTTCAGATCTGGTTCTTCCAGCGCTGTCCAGTTCACAGGTGATTTCGCCTTTTCTCTCATCTCTTTTCTCTTGCTCAGATTCCAGCGCTGATAACTCTGGTTTTGTGCTAGGGCTATTTCAATTAGCGCCACGGGTTGTGCCTTCCTGTCCCTGAAGACGAAATTGTTCCTGTTTTTCTAGATCTGCCAAAGCACCTCTGCGACTAGTTCTTCATCAGGTGAGTGTGTTTTTGCTTCTAAAAATTCCACCAACCATTTGTCCATTCTGGTAACGGTGCGTGTACTGTGGCTGAGGTTTAACCGTGGATCTAACCATATTCTCTGGACTGTTTTGCAGTAAAAAAAGATGTGCTCGACTGTCTCATGGTATTTAGAATAGAGAGGGCATAGCAGGTCAGGTGAGATCTTCCTCTGGTAGAGTTTTTCTTTGGTTGGTACTGCACTCTGACATTGGCTCCACAGAAATATTTTCAATTTGGGGGGGATTGATAGGTTCCATAGTCTTGTCCATAGGGCACAGGGAGGCTGGTATGAGGACGACGCTCTATTTCTGTCCTGTTGTGAGGAATTGTTGTTCATGCTGTTATAACCACTTTTAACTGTGTAATTCCCATTTTTGTTACCTGTCCAAATCAATTGATCTGTCTTTGGCTGCATAGCGATAGGAATTGACAAGATTTCATTTACAATTCTTCTTTCAAACATCTGGTTTAACACCGGTCCTTTCCACTCCTTCCTTTCCTCATCAATTAATTCAGCCACTGTTTGAGGATCTTCTCTGTTTTCTGGACCTCTTAGTACTCCTTGTGATAGCCAATGATCTTGACGGATGTTAATGGATTTCCCGTCTCCCACAATCCATCTTAGGTCTGGTGCAATGGCTTCCCGTCCCATTAGAATACTCTGCCATCCCCAAGATGGTCTTTAACCTCTATTTGCTTTCCATAAATCTCTATTAGGAAAGTATATGCCTTTTAGGATTTGGCTCCATAAAGCTGAAGGTGATTGGGATAAGCGCCACGCCTGCTTTCCCAACAATGCTTTATTGAAAGTAATTAGATCTTTGAAACATAAACTTCCCCTATCTTTTCTAGACTTTGGAACCTCCCATTTCTTCCAATGCATGTTGTTCTTGGCTTCATTTTGCTTCCACCAGAATGCTGCAATTCTTTTTTCAATTGCTCGACAAACCGAGACAGGTATCTTGAAGATTGCCATTGCATATTGCGGCAATGCTTGCACAACAGTTTTGATCAAGATTTCTTTCCCGGCTTTAGACAAGTATTTTTCTTTCCATCCCGCGAGCTTCATGTTTACTCTTGCCAAAATCCATGCAAACATGTCTTTTTTTATTTGGCCCCAGTTTGACGGTATTCCAAGGTATTTTCCAATCCTGTCAACGCTTGGCACTCGCATTTCTTGGGTCATATTCCTTTTCAACTCCTGTGGACAGCCATTGCTGACAAACATGCCTGACTTATTCAGATTAATTGCTTGACCCGTCGCATAGCGATATTGATTTAGGACAGCCACCAAACTTTGACATTCTCTAATAGTCCCATCCATAAAGAAAATAGCATCATCAGCAAACAATAGGTGGGAAAGTGTAGGACAATACCTGTTTAATTTGATCCCTTTAATACTGTCGTCTTCTAGGGCTTTGTGTAGCATCCATGAGAGTACATTGGCTATCAATATGAATAAATAGGGGGATAGGGGATCTCCTTGTCTAATTCCACGTGTAGGACAAAAATACTCTGTTGACTCTCCATTGACTTTCACATTAAAAGAAACTGTTGACACACATTGCATTATCAAATGAACCCACTGATTAGAAAAGCCCATCTTTAACATGCTCATTCGAAGAAAGTCCCATTCCACTCTATCATATGATTTTTGCATGTCCAGTTTCAATATTGCCTGAAATTTCTTTGTCCTCTTCTTGATCCTCATTTGATGCAGCACTTCTTGAACAATTAGGATATTGTCTTGGATTTGTCGGCCTTGAACAAAAGCACTTTGTTCATGTGAAATTATCTGTGGAAGCCATTGTTAATCTATTTGCCAGTACCTTCGATATGATTTTATAGCTGAAATTGCATAGGCTGATTGGTCTGAATTGGCTTATATTCTCTGGATTTTCAACTTTGGGTATAAGAGCAATGTATGTCTTGTTGAGAATGGGATCAAGATTACTTGACTGAAAAAATTTATGGACCATAAGCACGACATCCATTTTGATATCTTCCCATAAGTGCTGGTAGAACTACCCATTTAGACCATTTGGTCCTGGAGCCTTTAGGGAGCCTAGCTGGAAAACAGCTTCTTTCACCTCCTCCTCAGATATATCAGCCATCAAGAATTCATTCATCTCCGTAGTAACGACTGTTTGGCATTGATTTAATATGGGCTGGAGATTCCTTGATCCCACCGAGTCATCTAGAGACTGATAGTAGTGCATAATGTGTTGTTTGAGCACCTTGGGATCCCTGCTCCAATTCTGTTCATCAACTTTCAGCATTGTTATTTTGTTTCGTTGCCTTCTCTGAATTGTTGTGGCATGGAAATACTTCGTATTTTTATCTCCCCATTGGAGCCAATTGATTCGGGACCTTAGTCCCCAATACATCTCTTCCTGCCTCCATAGTTGATCAATGTTTGCCTTTAACTTCTGGATTTCTTCTTTGCTGGTTTCTCGGGAGTTGCTATTTGTAACATCCATTAGGCACTTCTTGAGTTCTTTTATTTGATATGATGCATTAGAAAATTTCTTTTTGCTCCATTCAGCCAGTTCCTCTATTACTTGCTGAATTTTCTGTGGTAAACTTCTGTGGTTTTGAAAATTTTCAGCCTAAGTTTCCATAACAACATCCCTGCATTCTTTTTCATCTAACCAGTAAGCTTCAAATCTGAATTCTCTTTTCCTTTTGCCATGAGCAGGATATAAGGAGAGAAGAAAGGGGCTGTGATCCGACCCCACCACTGGTAATGCCAAAACTTCAGCATTTGGAAAGATAACTCGCCATTCCATAGTACATACTGCTCTGTCTAATCGCTTTTTCACCAATTCTTCCCCTTCACTATTGTCAGTCCATGTAAACATACAATCTTTACTATCAATATCCATCAGTGAACATTCATTTAACATATCCCGAAAGGCTGCAATTCGGTAATAATTCGTCTCCCTTTTGCCTTCATTCTCCCAATTATATAGGGTATCGTTAAAATCTCCCATACACAGCCACAGTAGTCGATTAGATGTATGAAAACCTCGTAGTCGTTGCCATAACTGGATTCTCTCCTGGTAGTTTGTTGGAGCGTGAAGGAAGGTAATCCTCATTAGTTTGCCACTATTGGGATCTTCACATTCCGTGTCTATTAAATGATTTGAACTGCAATTCACTTTCACTTGAAGCTCTTCACTCCACATGAGTGCTAGTCCCCCGGCAATTCCTGTAGGCTGAACCAAGAAAGACTGTTGATAGTTAAGTCTTCTCCTTACCCTTTCCACCATGATTTCCTTGTTTTTGGTTTCCATCAAGAAAACCACATTAGGCCTTTCAAGAGCCACTGAGGCTCGAAGCTCTTGGAACGTCAGGGGGTTGCCCAGCCCCTGATAGTTCCAACTCAAAATCCTCATGATGTCGCCGGTGGCTTATTAGGGCTAGCCACCAAAGCCCAATCTTTCCCCTCTTTCACCAGCTGAATAGGTGTCTCTAGTAGCTCCATCTCTTCTATCATTAACAAGCTTGATTCCTCAATCTTCTTCTATTTTTTTGCTCTTGTAAGCTTTGGCCCCTTCCTGTTAAAGCCTCATGTTTCAGTCTGCCCTGCATCAGTCGAGTCTAACAAGTACAATGGTTGTTTTCCTGTTGTTGTTCTAGCTGTTGTATCCCTCATATCTTCTGCTCTGTTTTCATTTGATGATGGATTTTCTGCCCTTTTTTTGCTTCGATTAGGTCCAGCAGCTAGTCCATTGCAGCCCACAATCTCAAGATTAGATTGGATGGGAGTTTCAGGTACGTATTCCTCTTCCTCTGAAGTAAATATTATTGGTCCATAAAAAGCTTCCCAGTGAGGGCTCCTGTCCCTTACCTCTTATTTAAGCCATGGCTCGTATTTCCCTGGCCTGTTTGCTGCCCATTCCGTTTTTTCATAGGGTATTTCTTCGCAATTAGAGGCGTAGTGCCCTAACTTTCCATAGGAATAACAGTAATGAGGGAGGCGTTCGTATTTAAACTCCACCCATATCTTTTTTTTTTGCCAATCTTCACTAGAGCCCCTGTTTTAAGAGGAGCTGAAAGTTCAAGTTCAACTCTTGCTTTTCCTGTTTTATAGAGTAGATTTCCTCTTTTTTCTAACTGAATTTCCTTCACTTTACCCACTTTTCCAGCTACATCAGTATATACTTCTTCCAAAATCCAACCAGGAGGCAGGCCAGCAATGTGGACCCAAAAATCATAACATGAAAAGTCATAGCAATGATCGGGAATATCAGGTACACATTGTTTCAAAACCAGTAAATTACTTGCAAATGACCAAGGACCAGATTTTATAACCCGTTCTTTGTCTGCTTCTGATTCAAAGACAAAAGAGAAAAACCCAGGTTCTTTTTGGGAAATTTCGACTGCTTCTATTTTCCATGCCTTCTTCATCGTGTTGCAAAAGGCTTGGAAGTTTACATTCGGCTTCGATAGTAGCTTATTGAAGAGAGTATGTTGACATTCAATGATCTTATCTGTTGGGGCTTCCTCCCTTACAGCTACCACATCATTTTCGGACCATAGATGCCCTAGACTCCTACACAGAGCTGCTACACGAATCTGGTTTTCCTCATCACTCTCCATTTTCAACCTTGCTGTTGCAGAATCAGATTATGAGGGCGTCGTACCTGATTTGGATGTGTTCCTGATGTGCGATTGAAGGGAGCTCCAGCTGGAAGATGAGTGGGGGCTCAGTCACTTTGAGAAATGAGGCTCTGCATACTTCCATTCAACCACAGTTACGATCTCAGTAAGAAGATGAGAGTAAGCGGCAATGGCAGTCGATTTTGGGGGTTTCCATATTTTAGGGTTTTGTTTAAGGGTTTTCGAATTTTATGGGTTGTGGGTATTCATTTTCCAAGGATTTGACGGGATGGGTTAGCCATTGAGGGAAGAAAGAAGACTAGACAGCTTAGGATTAGGGTTTGGAAAGACTATCACCCACAGGGGATAGAGAGAAACTCCATGGGAGAGGCGACTCTACTAGTGTAGAGAGAAAACTTTTTAGACACCTTTTTGTTTAAACGGTCTCAAATATGTTAAAGAATTTAAAATTTTCAATTGTTTTAATCTGCAAATAATCTTGTCTATCTTGCCAAACATGTTGTTTAGAACAAAATTTGACTAAAATTTAAGTCTGAGATAAAAATTCACGCTCCTCGCATTTTATCTTGAGATATCTAGCTTCGTCACTGATGACATCACGTCAAGTCTACCAAAGCAAAATTTTCTAAAACAGTGTGTTGAAATAGTAACAACGAAGATCTTGACATTTTTCTCAAGTCACTAATCTAGGGAGTCTAAAGAGTCTTAAACATATTGCACTTTTACTAATTCAGTCACAAATCTTTTAATTTTGCAAATTAAATCCAAACATTTTTATGTTTTGCCAATTGATTTCATTTGACCAATTTTAGCCAAAAATCGCTAACATAGATATTGGTTATCTTATGTGGCACAATTGACGTTGATATTGCAATTTTTAATAATATTTTTTCTAATATTTTTATTAATTTCTATATTTTTCTTTTCTTTTTCTTTTTTGTTTCAAAAGACCAGTATTTTCACTAACATTTTCATTAAAATTTAAAAGAACTAGTTGGGCCACTTTGGTGAGGGCCGACGACCCCTGCTAGCCCTTAGGCGAGGGCCACAAAGCCCTCACCTGCTGCGAGCTAGGGCTTACAAATTGCTAGTTGACTTTCTTTCTAATTGTCATTTGACAATGATTAAAATATATTTCATATTACACATTAAGTATTATAGTGCAAGATCCTTATATCTTTCTAGTTATAAGGCTTCCATCTTTTCTTGACGAGATTTATTTCAATTTGTAATCTTTCAAAAAGTCAATTATCTTTATACGAATAAATTTGAAGTTGTTTATTGAAGTGCATAAGACCATGGACACCGGTTTGCTCAAACGGTCTCAAATATCTTTAAGAATGTAAAGAGTATTATTGTTTTAATTTGCAAATTATCTTGTCGACCTTGCCAAACATGTTGCTTATAACAAAATTTGACTAAATTGTTAAATCAATACGAAAATTCACGATCCCCATCTTTTATCTTGAAATTTCTGGCTCCATCGTTGATGACATCACGTCAAATCTACCATACCAAAGAAATTTTTTTTTTAAATAATGTGTTGAAATAGGAACACCCAAGATCTTGACATTTTTCTCAATTCACTAATCTTGGGAAAACTAACCAATTAGTCCTAATCTATTGTACGATGCTAATTTAGTCCTAAAAATTTTCTATTTTGCCAATTTTTTAGCCACAAACCTTTGCATGGAATTGCAATGAAGTCCTTCTGATCAATTTTCAGTAGAAATCACTAATATGGCAAGCCAATTATCGGTAGCCAACTTACGTTGCATACCACCACGTTAGGGAATTTCAACGAAAATTGGCCAAAAAAACTACATTGCAATTTTGCATAGATGTTTATGATTAGAAAATGGACAAGATTGAAAAGTTTATGACTGAATTAATATCTGTAAAATAAGGCCATGTTTGGTAACCATCCAAACAGGGCCAAATTCTGATTCTTTGTTCCTAGAATCAGTTTGGGCCCAGAATCGCGTTTGGTAAAATTTTTGTTCACGGGAACAAATTAGTTCCCAGAATCAGTTTTGGGCAAGAATTGAGAATCAAAAAAAATATGATTCTTCGTCCGAGAATCAAAAACAGAATCAAAAGTGCGGAGCCTTATCTCCTCTCTACTCTCTCTCTCGTCCTCTCATCTCCTCTGCTCATCAGTCTCATTCTCTCCCTCCTCAAGAACGGCGACTGCTGCTCCTCCCTCCTCAAGAACGGCGACGGCGACGGTTGCTCCTCCCTCCTCAAGAACGGCGACGGCGACGGCTGCTCCTCCCTCCGCAAGAACGGCGACGGCGACTGTTGCTTCTTCATCGTTGAAGGGTGTCGTTCAAGGTGAGCTCCCTTCTATGGGTGGTTCGGCGTCTGCGACGGGTGGCGCTCGCTCGGCGAGCGACCCCTGGGCCCGAATCGGCGGGCGCCCTCGCCGATCGGCCGAGGGGTCGCTCCGGGCCCGACTCGGCGGGCACCCTCGCCGAGCGGCCGAGGGCGAGCGACGCCGAGCTGGCCGAGGGGCCACTCGCGAATTGTGAATTTTGCGATTCCTGTTCCCTCGTTTCCGCTTCTTCTTCTTTTTGTTTCCTTTAATTTTTAATTTTTTTCTCTCACTTTTTGATGATCCTGTCTTTTCCTCTGCATTTGCTATTGGATTTATGGCGGACACCGTCTTCGCGACCTACTCCGGCTTCCCCTTCTTCTTTTCCTAAATCTTGGGAGGTGGCTCGTCCCATTCGGCTCACCAACTTCAACCTCTCTTTTTTTTTTTCGGTTTCTTGCGGGTCTCGTCCAGCGGCGTCAACCTTTCACGCCTTCCCTCCAGCTTCAACGGCACTCCTGTCCCCACCGGATCCATTTCCTTCCAGTTGAGTCTAATCTTTCCCTTGCTCTGTTAAATTTGCCGCTCCGGTTTTTGTGGCCTCTAGTAACTGTTCTTGACACTATCTTTTGCCCCGAAAAAAAAAAATTGATAGGAAATCCCTCGTCGGGGAGCATTCAGCTGTTAGAGCTACCGCTGTTGATGTGCGGCCTATTGTTCCAAGTAAGAATCCTTGTAGCATATCTCAATTGGTTTTTAAAAATGGTTTGATTGGACCGGAGTCGAGGGGTGATGTTGTCGTGCACGATCGGATGGCAGCAACAAGACAAAGATTGGAATTAATGGTATGTTCCGGGGCTCATAGGAGTTATGCTAAGTGGTTCGTGCTTTGCTCGTAATCTCATTCCATGCGAAGTTGTGTGCTGGTATATTTAGAGGGCATTCTGGAATTGTGTTTTAACATATACCATAGGGATTGCAAGATAGGGGCTGTTTGCAGCTGTTCTGCATATATCGGCTCAAATAGAAGAATGTCTAGAAGAATATGTAGTTGTTGCACGAGGTGTACAGTTTAAATGAAATGGGTCTGGTGGAAGTGTTTTTCGAGCATGGTGGCATTACATTCATGCAGGATTTGGTCGAATTGGAAGATTGGTGCTTCGGATAGCAACCGCTAGGGATGATATCGATGTAGTAGCTGTCAATGATCCTTTTATCGATGCTAAATACATGGTATGTGCAGTTACCTTTTTTTTAATGCAAATTACTTAGTCCTTCAAGGAAATGTCACGTGGCTTCCCTCCTTTACGTGATTGAGTGGTTCTGTTGGTTGTAGCATTACTTGTTGTGTCACTTATGTGGTATATGGATGTTTTAATCTCTTTTATGTCTGTTATTTGGTAGTGGACTTGGAATATCCATTGCAGTATTCTAAAAATTTCTGATTTGCTGCTAGTCTTGTTTCTGCTTTAGCTTAGAATTGGAAAATGATTGACTTGACCATTTGTTTAAGCAAGCCAGATTATTGTTTTTCTTCAATAAATGTTTCATAACTTAAATTAAGCTATCTGCTGACTCATCCACCACGCTTTGGTGAATGTTTAAATCAGCCTTCAACTTAAGACGCATGAGATTTATCTTTTCCCGTGTCGGCTTTGCTACCATATTAATGTCTACTTTGCTCGGGGTTACCTCATTTTGCTTTGCCTTTTGAAAAATCATCCTAAGATAAAACTTATAGCTGACTCTTGTGGTATTTGTGTATAATTAGCGAGCCGAGAGAATTTATAAGATGTGACAGCTTTGGAATTTTTGATCGCTGGAGGGATATCGCAATACTTTATAGCAGGTCTGCTCCTTGAGGAGATACGGGATATCTTGTCATTTCTTTCATCGATCTGTCCAGGCTTACATGTTAAAGTATGACTCTACTCATGGAGTTTTCACTGGAACGATCAATGTTATAGACGATTCCACCTTGGATATTAATGGAAAGCAAATTAAAGTTGAAAGCAAAAGGTGTTTTCTTACTCATCCGAAAGAATATGCTTGTAGAAAGTTCTCTTTTGCAAATAGCAACCTCTAAACTTACGGCAGGAAGGGGTAAAGTTTGATATTTCTTTCTTCTCGAAATCCAGAAGAGATTCCTTGGGGTTATCATGGGGCTGAGTATGTTGTTGAATCCTCCGGAGTTTTCACTACATTGGACAAGGCTTCCGCACACCGAAGGTCACTATAATCATTTAATTTGTTCTGTGCACGCATGCCTGTGTATGCGTACGTCTATGTGATAGGGTGATGGGTATAAACACGACAAGTTGAGCCCACGATTATTACCGCGGCTGGCGCCAAGAAAGTGGTCATATCAGCTCCTTCGGCCGACGCACCTATGTTTGTGGTTGGAGTAAATGAAAAGTCATACAAGTCAAACATGGATATAGTAGATGATACATCAAATGAGGAAGCAATGGAGATAAACATGATTCGGAGAAGTATTGCAAATCAAATGGCAGCTGGAGATTCAATAACTTTATGTTTACGACCTTTGTAATATTGTTTTTAATTATTGACTTATCAAAGCCAATATTCAAAGTTGAACAATGGACTACGTTACTTCATCATTCATTTATGGATAAGTTGTAGTGATGAGTTTCTCGTTAAAGCCTTTTCTTTGTTTCAAAAGTCATGTTGGTTTGAAGACTTTTATCTTCTTAAACGTTGGGTGTTCGGTTTTGGTTTTGAGAGAGCGTAAATATTAATTGAAAATGAGAAATCACCATGATAAAAAAAAAATCTCTATAATATTGAAATTCTAATAAGAAAACCAAATTTAATATAACAACAATTTTTGTTTTTTTTTCTATTTTTTTTCTATATTTTATTTTAATTTCTTCCTATTTGAAATATATATTTCTTTGTATACGAATACATATTTAATTTTATATTATAATTTAGTATTTATATTTATTACATATTTTGGGGATATTAGTATAGTTTATACTAATGTTTATTATTTACTATTTAATAAAAATTGATTAGTTAATATTTTTATTACTTAGTAGAAAAATATAATTAATCAGTGAATGGTTTATGAAAATTCAATATCAAATTTATATTCATCTAAAAAGGTAATTAAAAAAGAATTGGAATAGAAATTTTATACAGTTACCAAACGTGTTTCTATTCTTTTTCTATTCAGGAATCAGAAATTTTATTCGTTACCAAACGCATTCTTTTACTCAGAATCAGTTTCCGGGAACAGAATCAAAAATAATCATTTCTTGTCAGAATCTGTTCCCGAGAACAGAATCGTTACCAAACGCGCCCTAAGTTTGCAAAGGACTGCTCCCCCACTAAACTTTGATGCCTTCTATTTGATTCATTTAGAATTAGGACTAACACGTTTTTACAAGACCCAAGTACACAAGGTGTACACGACACATACGTAAGCATGTTTTGTTTGAGCTTAATCATGTTCTTCTCATAGGTAAGTACCTCATTTAGACGTAAATAATATATGTGTCGCAAGTTGACCCTTGCAGCCCGTTTATTGCATGCTGAGACATGTTTAATTAAATAGGTAGATATATTGCTCATATCAAGATGATCCATTAAAAAACGTTTATGTAATTTAGAATACGTAAGCTTCATGTAAGAGATCATATTTTGCAGATGGTAAATGTTTTGGGTCTTTTGACCTGTCAGTAAATTGTCATCTGTGGGATTCAAGAATGCGATAAAATTAACAACCATATTGTGTCGAACTTAGATCTAAAGTTAATACGGCATGACTGGGAAACTGAAATGGGAATTGCCAACTCTAAGAGTAATCCAATATCCGACCATTAGGTCTTATATAACCTTTCTAGTGAATTTGGAGATGTATTATAATTATCCATCCGAAAGGGGTTTGTTGCAATGCTTTGGAAAGAAAGCATGTGATTGATTAAGTATATATTTCACAGGTTCGACTCCCTACTTCACCAAAGGCGTAACTCATTATCTTATCACTTGTTTGGTTCATCCAATCGAGTTTACCCTTTGTGGCTTACTGGGTGAGGCTTTTCACTCCCACAGAATTAACGGAAGGTTTTTTCCCTGAACGAACCGTTTATGGAGCTTGTAACTGTTAGATCAACAAAAGAAAAATAGGATCGCGATGGGTCATTAAAAATGAGCCAAGTATTTGTATCTTAAAACCCTTTTGTATTTGAAATTCCACAAAACTTACATCATTGCTTCGTGTTACAACTTGAAAGATCATATTCCTGAGGTTTACTTGACAGGTTTTTCCGACCTAATGCGAAAAAAATTAAATGTATCTTAATCGTACTAACCTAGCTTTATCTCATGCAAAAACATTCATTATAAAATAATGATACTGTTTAGTCAAAAAATAATAATAATAATGATACTGTGTCCTGATAGAGATGCTGTCCCCAGTCAACGTCTTGTCTTTGACCAGTGATTGCATACATGCTGACGTCGCATGATTTGAGTTCACACGCCTCTCCGCAAGGTCTTTTTCTTCGTGCAAGTGTCAAGTATCGGTCTTTTTCCCCCGGCCAATAACAGTTGACTTTTTTCAAAAAAACCCTGGGGCCTGCGAGCAGCTTATTAAGGGGCTGTTTGTTTGTGTTCATGTTTCTTGTTTATGAACACAATTTGTGTTTTTTTGTTCCGGAAAAAAAAAAAGAACAAAAACGTGTTTGTTTGCGTTTTTATTCCAAATCTATTTTTTTTGTTCCTGGGAACAAATTTGGAATAGAAACAAAAAACAAGAAAAACTTGTTTCTTGTTTCTGGAACACTTTCAAGAAATAATTTTTCTCTCTCTTATTTTTTTTTTATTTTCTTTCTTTTTTTCTTCTTTTCTTCTTCTTTTTTCTTTGGCCGGTCGCCGGCCTTAGCCATGGCCATCGAGGGCCAGCAACATCGCCAGAGCATCACCGGCCCCCGGCCAGGCCGACCTCGCGCAGGCCGGTAAGGCTTGGCGTTGCCTTGGCTAGGCGAGCTCGGCCTCGCTGGATCTGGGCGAGCCTGAGCTTGCCCAACCAAGGCGAGGCCGAGCCTCGCCCAACCACGGCGAGGCTCGGCCTCATCGGAGGCCGGCAAGCCTAGCCGTGGCTAGGCGAGGTCGTCGACCCTCGTCGGCCGGTCACCGGCCATGGCCGAGGCCGGCGACCGGCCAAAAGGAAGAAAAAAGAAAAATAAAATAAAAATATTTAAAAATTAAGAGAAACAAAAAAAGAACACAAATTTACCAAACATGTTTTTGTTCTTTTTTTATTCCAGGAACAAATTTACCAAACGCGTTCTTCTGGTCAAAAATTGTTCTCCGAAACAGAAATAGTTTTTTCTATTTCTGTTTCCTAGAACAATTTTTAAACAGAAACGTTACAAAACGCACCCTAACAAGCCGCCGCATGCACAATACTTTGGAAAATAGATTCTCGAGATAGCGACATCGTTTGTAGCATTTTGACCAATTGATTGGAGGAACACAAGACACAGCTCCTTGAAAACTACATGCAAATGCTATCAGACGGTACTTTATACAAGTTTTCGCTCTAAAAAGTCGATTAAGTCCACCTTTTCGGTTTGAGCAATTCCTTCTCTATGACTTGATTGATTTTCGAGATTTGCATAGTCATTCGTTAGCATAAGTGCCAGGATAATTAATCTCTTGGGGTTGAAAACTAAATGCTTATCCAAAAATATGTTTCGAAGATTGCAACACACTATTGATCCTATTTTCCTTTATTCAAATCCCTACTAGTGTCTATTAGACATAAAAATCAAATGTGGAAATCAGGATCGATCATAGATAAACCTCGGCCATTGTTCGTATTCATGTTCGTCGGAGAGTCTTGAAAATCCAGCGAAATATCGGGCACACATTACTAACCAAATTCCCTCACGTACTGATAGTGTATTCCAAAATTAAGAGGGTTTGTGTTAGACCTTGTGATCACCCATTAGAATGAACGATCATTCCTTTTATATATCATCTCCCATCAAGACGGTTACCAATGGGCGGTTGTCACAAAGAGGTACGAAACGTGGAAAAATTACATGTGGAATAACCATCACTTTAAAGAGAAAATGTGGGTCCGAAACTGTGAGATCACATAATACAAATAACATTCTCTCACTTGTTCCCATTATTTTTATCACACGGATTATCCAACCAAATCCACGAAAAAACTTTATGCTTAAAGAAAAGAAACAAAACACATGGATCATGGCGACATGTCCTCTAAGAGTGAGTAATATCTTCCATGTATCACAATACATCTTACTTCTTTAATGTCACCCTATATGTGACAATACATCTTAATGAATAAATCATATGTTAATTCCAAAACCAAAGATAAATGTTATTCTCATAAATAAAAAACAAAATGTGTACACCGAAAATTGAGAATCAATATTACAATAGAATAAGAGTTTCATACAACAAAAATTGTCCATAGGACGACAAATCACATGATGGGACCTATTCCCATACTAGTTATATGTTCCTTATACTTTATTGGTCATGGATCAACCAAGCTCAACTAAAAGTCATGCGTAAAACCCTAGACAAGCGTCGAATTTAGTTTGAGTCTGGTCACGCGAGTTCTGTCAATGCCATCTAAATTTGCATTGGTCACGTTAAAGCCATTTCCGATCGAAACTTAGCCACAAATCCCGATCCGATTACGGTTATCAACTGTAGATGTTATCAAGGCATTCATTTCCAATTGAAATAGGTTTAGTGAACTTGTTAGTGCATTAATCGAAGAAATGCACTAATTTGAGGACATAGACTTTACCTAATCTAGAGGTGAGACTAATTTAGCCTATTAAGATTTAAATTGAAATGAGATAAATTTTGGAAGGCCATGGAAAGGGTGTGGGCGCCACTTTGGGGTAGACAAGGGGAAATGGACCATTTTACCCTTTTTGAACCTAACCAATAATTGATAAGTCAAGAAGAAATCTTGGCCCTTGATCTTGGGTGATGGACTTGGCAAGATAGAGAGCTAGGATTGCATCTTGCCCTTCAAGATTAGAGCCATCATGACTAAGGACAATAATGCAATGTGCATTTAATGTGATTGACCACTTTCTCTTTAATGCTTCTCCTTCCTCTCTAAGTTTCCTCTCTCTCCACTCCCCCACTGACCAAACCCCTCCTCTCCTCCCTCTCTCTCTTTTTCTCTCCTTTTTCCCTTCCTCTCTCTTGCTTCAGCTACTACCTGTGCGCTCGCTTGGTCACTGTCATCCGCCCATCCGCTAGTTGTTGCCACCGCACACCCATCCGCCGTCCACAGTTTGCCAGCTGCTGCCGTCATTGTCCTCATGTCGTTCTGCCGAGCCGTGCCACCCTCGAGCCACCATCCCTCCGCCATTATTGTATCTCATGTCCGTAAGTAGATTTTTTAAACGTCGGCTAGGTCATTGCATTATGTGACTCGAATTTAGGTCCGTCTCTAGTGTCGTAGGACTATCCTAAGTTGAAGAGCTCATGTGATTAATTTTATATGGTTTGTTCATGATATGCTTGTATTATAAGGCTTGGGGATGAGCGAGGAGTGAGGACGTGTTCATCAAGATTATTCGGGTTGGCGTGGTTCGTGGAAATAGTTCGTTTAGGTTTAGGTTCTTACTTGAGTTAGGAGGTTTACTGTGATTGTTGATTAAGAATTGTTTATTAATGTTACATAGGCTTAATCTTCATGTCCGATTGTCTTGGTTGGTTGTATAAGGTTATGTGATGTGGTTTATTGTATGTTATGACTATTGTGGTTGAATCGTCCATCTATGTTGTTATGAGATTTGATATTTGAACATTATGATTGCAATATGGATGTGGCTTTCGCATATAGAAGTTGTTGGCGCGATTTTCTCTCCTATCTTAAGAAAGGAGATTTGTTAATATTGTATTCCTATAATTCTGGGATCTCTTCCTTTTTCAAAATAACAAAAAAGAGAACGAAAGCTTTGCCAAACCTCGTAACCTTTGTGTCTTTGTGTGAATTTTTGTTTTTCTTCATGGTATCAGAGCGGGTTATGACCCTGATTATTTGAAGAACTTGCCTCGTCCTCTTTGTGTCGTTTTTTGGGTGAGCACCATGACAATTTCAGAATTAGAATTTGGAAAACTTCCCGACAAAGGTACAAGCTCTAAATTAGCATCAGCGAAGGCTGCGGTGCATGAGGGAAACAGCTAGCGTCTTACATCTACTTTGCTGAATGGAAGGAATTTTCTCCCATGGTCACGAGCAATGACCATTGCGCTTAGAGGCCAATCGAGGCTTGGACATATTACTGGGCAAACTAAAGCCCCCGATGAAAGTCATCCAAATTTTGAAGAATGGCAAGCAAGCGATCACAGCGTTATGACTTGGATCTTCAACTAAATGGAGCCTAAAATCTATGAGATTTTTGCTTACTCAGATTCGGCCAAAACATTGTGGGATTCGTTGTCTGAGATGTTTGGTCAAGCCAATAATGCATCTCGAATCTTTGAGCTTCAACAAGGTCTTGCTACCTCTAGGCAAGGTGCAAATCAATCATTCACAAAACATCTAGGGAACATAAAAAAAAAAAAAAAAAAAACTGTGGGATGAACTCGGTCAATACAGACCTGCAACCCAGAATGTGTGTGACTATGTGCAAAGGGAAGAACAAGATAGAATTTTTTTATCTCTTGGCAAGCCTAAGGCTAGAGTTTGTAGACACCAAACGTGACATTCTTATGAGGTCGCAGTTGCCATCCTTTAATACTGTTTGCTCCATAATACAAAGTGAAGAAACAAGGAGAGTCATGCATTCTAACTCGATTGTGGCACCATCAATAGGCTCATCAGAACACTCTGAAAATGATGTTAGTTCCCATGCCAGGCAAAGTGATGGTATTACTCGGTTTGTCAAAGGGAAAGGAAAGAAGGACCTTCGTTTCCATTGCAATCATTGTGATCAAGATGGGCATTCCAAGGAACGATGTTGGATTCTACACCCTCAGCTGCATCCAAATAAGGACAAAGGTCCGGACGCTAAGATAGCAATTCAAGGGAATACCATAGACTTCCAATCCAAGTTGGAGTCTCTAGCACTGTAGGTTCAGCAGCTACTTCAAACACATGGTTCGGGTCCCTCTGGCATTGAATCTGTAAATTTGGCCAAGACTTCTAGTAATATTAGTGCACTTTCTATTGAGTCTAGAAATCAATTTGTTGTTGATTATAGTGCCACAGACCATATGTATAGTTCCCCACTTATTCTATCTAATACTGCTTCTAGCTCTTTGTATCCACCGATCACAGTAGCTAACGGAGTGCAGGTGCCAACCCAAGGTGTTGGGCAACTGAATGTGCTTTCAAAAAAAACTGAGACTTTATTGGTTTCAGGATTATCTTCTAATTTAATATCTGTGAGCAAATGTACTAAACAATGGAATTGTAATGTCATTTTTACTCCACAAAAGGTGCTGTTCCAGGATTGCAATACTAGGAGGATGATTGGTGAAGGACAACTTCGGGATGGGCTGTACACCTTAGATTTGCATGGCGAAGCGTTGGTGGCTAGGAAGGGGAATGTGGATACCTCTCGTCTATGGCATTGGCACATGGGTCATCCTTCAGATTAGGTGTTACAGTCCTTAAACATGTCTTTGACTCATGATTCTAGTAGCTGTGATCTATGTCACTTTGCTAAGCAACATAGGTTACCTTTCCCTAAACATTGGCATAAATCAACTGAATTGTTTGCTTTGGTACATTCAGACATTTTGGATATTCTCCTATTGATTCTAGAGAGGGTTTTCAGTATTTTGTTACCTTTATTGATGATAAATCGAGAGCTACTTGGCTTTACCTTCTTAAGTACAAAAGTGAAGTGCTTACAGTTTCCTGGATTTTGGCAATATGGTGAGTAATCAATTTAATACTTCTGTGAAGGTTCTTCGTACCGACAATGGTACCGAATACACCAATTAGATATTTCAGGTTTTTTCATGAAGCAAGGGTATTATTCACGAGATAACATGTGTGGGTACTCCACAACAAAATGGGATAGCTGAAAGAAAAAATCGTCACCTAATGGAGGTCACCCGGGCCTTGTTATTCTCTGCGAATTTGTCTAAATCCTATTGGGCAGATGCAGTTTTGACTAGCTGTTATTTAATTAATAGACTCCCTAGTCGAGTGTTAGGGTATATAACTCCTATGGAAGTGTTGTATGGGCGAAAATTTGATATATCTCACTTGAGGATTTTTGGGTGTGTCTGCTATGTTCACTCTCAAGAAAGGCTACAAGTGTCATGACCCTTACACAAAGCGTATCTATATTTCTTGGGATGTTGTATTTGATGAAACTCATATGTTTTTTTCTAACAAGAGCCACATTCAGAGGGAGTGCACAGATTATTATAAGTTTTCCTATGAATTTGCTCCTATTCCTATGAATGTTAATGGGACCGGTGAAGCCAAAGTCAACAATAAGGGTGTCGAAGCCAACAATGGGAGTTGTGCTTCAAGTCATGAATCTGTAGAACAAAGTGCTTGGGGTCACGAATCTGCAGATCAAGAAAATTCAGAAGTGGATCGAGAGATTGAGGCAACTGTTGTTCCAGAAGCTAAACCTAGAATTGCCACTGACGGGCTAATAGATGAAAGGGCAACGGATGTAATCCCATTACGAAGATCATCTCGTGTCACTAGACCCTCAACTTGACTTCAAGATTTTACTACTTATTATTCGGTTCAATATCCCATTCAAGAATTTGTTGGATATGACAAAATATCTCACAATTTTTTGAGTTTCTTATCTGCCATTGAAGAACAACAAGAACCTCACAACTATGAGGAAGCAAGGGAAAAAGCCATCTGGGTTGATGCAATGAAGGATGAACTTCAGGCTTTAGATTGAAATCATACTTGGGAACTTGTACAACTTCCAAGAGGGAAGAGGACAATTGGTTGCCGTTGGATCTATAAGATCAAATATAATAGTGACGGATCAGTTGAAAGATATAAAGCGAGGCTGGTTACAAAATGATACGCTCAAACATATGGTATAGACTACAAAGAGACCTTTGCACCTGTGGTTAAAATGAACACTATGCGTGTTCTTATGTTAGTAGCTGTTAATTGTGGATGGTCCTTATTCCAAATGGATGTAAAAAACGCATTCCTTCATGGATATTTGGATGAGGAGGTTTATATGGATCTTCCTCCTAGTCACCCCTTGCATAATAAAGATGGAATTGTTTGTAGGTTGAAGAAGGCCATATATGGTCTTAAGCAATCACCTAGAGCATGGTATGGTAAACTGAGTGCTGCACTCATCAAGGTTGGATTCAAAAGAGGGATAGCAGACTCGTCAATGTTCACCAAGGCTGATGACAAAGGTATAGTTTTGTACTTGTTTATGTTGATGATATTGTGATTACAGGCAGCAATCAAACTGGAATCGAAGCACTTAAGCGGCATTTGAGCAAGGAATTTGATATCAAAGACCTTGGCAAATTGAGGTTCTTTTTGGGTATCGAGGTGGCGAGATCTCACAGAGGATTATTTTTATCATAGAGAAAATATGTCATGGATTTGCTGAAAGGGACTGGGAAGTTGGGAGTTAGACCGGCCAATATTCCTATGGAGTATAATAGTAAGTTCATTTCAGATGACACTCCATTACATGATGTTGGGCAGTTTCAACGACTTGTTGGATGGTTTATTTATCTTACTCTCACTCGACCTGACATAGCATATACTGCTAGTTACATAAGTCAATTTATGCAGAAACCAACTCAAGGGCATATGGAGCTAATAAATCATCTGCTACGGTATTTGAAGGCCACACCTGGGAAGGGAATTTTAATGAAAAATAATGGTCACGCAGAACTTGTTGGCTACACTAATGCAGATTGGGCTGGGAACCCTGTAGATAGGAAATCTACTATAGCGTTTTGTACTTTTGTGGGAGAAAACATTGTCACTTGGAAAAGCAAAAAACAAACGGCGATTGCTCGTTCGAGCGAAGAGGCAGAATATCAAGCCATGGCTACTACTACTAGTGAAATTGTGTGGTTGAGACTACTGCTTCGGGAATTGGGTTGCAATTGCATGACCAAGCCTACGAAGTTGTTTTGTGATAATCAAGCTACAACTCATATAGCTTCAAATCCGGTGTTTCATGAGAGGACCAAACATATAGAGGTGGATTGTCACTTTGTGAGAGAAAATGTGCAAGACAAGACAATTGAGACCCCGTACATTCGGAGTGAGGGTCAACTGGCCCATGTTTTTACCAAAGCATTACCCAAAGAAGTATTTCAAGAAATGATAAGCAAGTTGACCTTCGACGAGGTCTTCGGCCCAACTTGAGGGGGAGTGTTGGCGTGATTTTCTCTCCTATTTTAAGAAAAGAGATTTTTTAATATTGTATTCCTATAATTCTAGGATCTCTTCCTTTTTCTGATTTTATTATGGTTGCTTGTTTCCTTAGTTGTAGCAACCTTTCTTGTACATATGGTTGAACAATGGCAGATGCTCAACACAACAAAAATAACAAAAAAGAGATCGAAAGCTTTGTCCAAGGATGTAGGCACATTGCCGAACCTCGTAACCTTTGTGTCTTTGTGTGAATTTTTGTTTTTCTTCAGAAGTCCATAGGTCACGGTCGATGCTTGAGTTCACATCGAGCCTCCAAATCTAGAACGGCATTGGTTCTTGGACATGCATGGAAGTAAGCCGAGCTGGGTCACTCTGTTGGTTCGGCAATATTGAACCATATTGTTCGATTCAGGTTTGACCTAGGCCGGTACTCAAATGTCAAGTGTGGAGCCACGATTTGTGCTCAACGTACTTTATTGACACATTTATGATAGGTCATAAGTTTCACATCGATGGCATGTCCTTGGAGCATTCATACTTGAACTAATATGAAAGATAAAACCAGTTGCCTATGTGCTTCATTTGTGTGGTCACACGAGAGATTCCGTCGTTGAGGTTTCGAGGGACGATGCCACCACCAAGAGACGTCGAAGGGTGATGCCCAAAGGGTTCTGAATGCCGTCATGGGAGTGTTATATCTGAACGATTCCCAAAAGGATGCCGGACGGAGGTTTGGATGCCATGCTCGATTGGAGGAGACGATTATCCCGGAGGTTTTCAGAAGAACTGGAGGGTTTCGGTTATGTGTGATTAATAATTAAACTCAAGATAGCATGGTAGTATGGAATGTCATATGATTCTCGACACCTAAATGCATGCAAAGAATTTGAGTATTATGTGCATACTTTGAAAGTTGTTTCATGGTTCGTGTATGCTTGACATGGCCTTATATGAGATGCATAACTTGCATAAATTAATTGTCGTTTTTAGTTAGTTGGAAGGCACGTGCATGCTATGATTGCCATTACTTATAAAGCGAGAGGCATGTGGATGTTCTAAAAGCCGTTGTTTGAGTCTCGAAGGCTTTGATGATGTTTTAAATACTAATATCCGACATGTGTGAATATTCTTGGCTATTAATTGCACTATCTATGACACGTGTGGATTATATGCCTTTGTTTAGGACTCAAGGGACTTACATAGAGGATAGATTCCATCTTGTACATAGTTAAGGCAAAGCATAGGCTTTGTTATTGATTTGCTATTGATATATTTGGGTCAAATAATTATAAGGCTCTGATGCAAGGCATCCGCCTATACATGGTTTAGGATTTTTTACTTATTGAATTTTCAACTCATTTGCTATTGTTTAACATTTTTCAAGTAAATAGATATGGATTCCCTGCCTCACCGCTCCAAGCGCTTCAATGTCCCTATGAGCATGGAGGTCACAGTTATGAACATCACAGTTGTGAACATAAAGCGAAAAGTCAAACATATCTTAATCGTACTTACCAAATAGACAGTCATGAATAAACTAGGTATCCGCAAGTGAAAAGCTAAACCGGAATTGGCAAAGTAGCTAAGTTAACTCCATCGCTAACCTAGCCATGTCTCATGCAAAAACATGCACAAAAAAATAATGATAGTGTGTTCTGATAGAGATACTGTCCGCAATCAACGTCCTAACTTTGACTAGTGATGGCACCCTTGCTGACGTCGCGTGATTTGTGTTCACACGCCTCTCGAGCAGTCGAAGCCTTTGTCGTCGTTCAAATGTCATGAACCGGCCTGTTTCCCCGGTCATTATTGTTCAGTCTTTTTTTTCGGGACAACCCGATGCACAAGTTATCAGCCGCCGCCGCACGCACGATACTTTGGAAAATGGATCCTCAAGAGAGCGACGACGCTTGTGACACTTCGCCATCACTGTTCAACGAAAACTACGTCTAAGATGGTATTTTATAGTAGTTTTCTCTCAGAAAAGCCGATTAAGTCCCCCTTTTCGGCTAGAGGAAACCCTTCTCCTTGACTTGGTTGCATTTCAAGATTGGAATAATTATTTAAAAATTCATGAATCTCTTATATGGCAACTAAATGAATTTTAAATTTGTCAATTATGATTTTAGTTTTAAATTTTTAGACGACTTATCAATGTAATTCTAAATATTTTAAAGATTTGTCAATGTAGTTCTACAAATTAACTTTAGCAAGAAATCAGTGACATAGACAATTTTTATAATTTTTTTAAAAGGTGTGAGTTTTTTCCTTTTTTCTTAGCTTTTTTCCTTATTTTCTTCCACCAGTCACTGGCCATTGGTGAGGGTCGCCAAAATCTGGCGAGAGCCTCTTATGCCCATGCAAGGGTCCCCTAGCAAGGAGGAACCCAGCAAAGAGAAATAGGAAAAAATGTAGAAAGAGAAAAGAAATGAAAAAAAAAAACACATAAAATTTTAAAAAGTTGCAAAAATCATTTACATTAGTGTCTTGTGCCACATAGGATTGCCGGTCGACCGGCATTCATGTTAACGATTTTCGGCCAAAATTATCAAAAAGTTAATGAGTAAATTGGCACAATTGAAAGATTTAAGACTAAATTAGCCGCCCATAATTTAGAACTTTTTTTGGCAATATTCCCTTTGAGATTTGCATAGTCAATGCTAGCATAAGTTCCAACGCAATTAATGCTTTATCTGGAGGCGAAAATATGTTATTCAGATTACTATATGTAATTAAGCACACTATTGATTATTAATATTTTTTCCTTCTGCCAAATCCCCACTATTGTCAGCATCTAGGTTGGTGAAACATGACGATAGCATGGGCATCACAAGAAAACCAACTGAGAAAAGAGGTTTTCTTAGCCATCGCAATCAAATACCTAAGTGAGAAAATCAGGTTATCCTTGAGGACTTTACATGAAAATTGATGGGATTTGCATAACTTAAGGCAATTGTCAAGTTGCACCATGAGAGAACCGTTGAGGACGTAATACCTTTTCTTTTCTTTTTTAATGGGCTCTCTAATCCTCTCCACACTAGAAGAGTCATTTGATCAATTCATCTTCATGAGATCCTGATTCTATCGCAGCTCAACGTATCTTCCTTTCTTCTTTGCCGAAGAGCTTCGATGGGTATTGATGTGTTATGACCTCTTGAGATAAATTGAGTCAATTAATTGAAAATATCTGATACAGCCTATCTAGTTAGTGTGCATCATTATCCGGTCATTTTTCTATAGTTTAGGATGGACTTTAACATCACTTAGAACCTTAATATGCATCATCCTCCTAATTTATGTTACAATATGATTGATTTTTCAAAATTTGCACTTAATCAATCAGACTTTGTAAGGTTGCAATGCCAGACACAAATCAAAATAAGAAACGCAGAGAAAAAACCTAACATGAGAAGGGACAGTGGAATAACCACAAAGTAAGCCTTTTCCTTAGGAAAAGTATCAAAAACGTTCTAAATCTATTGTATTGGTACCAATTTGGCCCTAAACATTTAAAGTAAATCAATTTAGTCCAAAACATTTTTCCATTAGTATTAATCTACTCAGCCAATTTAGGTTAGAAACTGCTAAAAGTGGCACAATCGATGTTAATGTGTAAATTTTTTAATATTTTAGTAATTTCTTGAATTTTCATAATTTCTTTTCTTTTCATTTCTTTTTCTTTCCCTTCTTTTTGCCAGTGGTGGCATAGGCCATGGCAGACGAGGGCTGGCCTTGCTTGAACAAGGATCACCCTTGCCAAGCCGACAATGGCATGTGTTTGCCACCATTGGAAAGAGAAGGGAAAGGGGAAAAAAAAGAACGAAAAAAAATTCTAAAAAAATTATTAAAAATCATTTTTAAAAAATCAACATCAACATCAATTGTGCCTTCTATGACCATCAGCGTAGACGTTAACAATTTCTGACCTAAATTGGCCAGATGGACTATCAATATAAAAAGATTTATAATCATATTTGTCTAATTAGAAAGATTTATGATTCAATTGATATTAATATAACAAATTTTTTTGACTTTTTTGGTTATTTTTTTTCCCTTTTACTTTCTAAGTCAATCATTTTACTTGTTCAACAACAGTTGCCATGCTGACCCCAAAAAAAAAAAAAAAAGTTCCTGTACTTTGGTGCTAATTTTTGTTTATAAGAAACATATATATAATAGTAGCATATATCGATTTTGGCGTGCCGATGTGTCCACATTTATTATTAGAAGTACCAATAAGAAAAAAAATTCTTACAAACAAGGCACAACATTTATAAATTAGAAGAAATCATTCTATAATTTTTTATTATTAAGTAAATAATAAATAAAAAATGTCACATATAAACAAAGAAGGGGGCCCCGAGGGGTGGGGTGGTGTTGTTTTGGCAGTGGGGTAGTTGAGAAGTGGCCCAGAAGAACGTTGTCCCCGGAAGAGGCTTCCACCACAGCCACACACGTTCTAGCCAAGGGAAGGACGACCCTCACTTAAGTAGCCTTTATCCGATCTCCAGTAGAAATCATACCAAAAATTGTCAATAGCCGACACTAAGGGGGACCAACCCAAGAAAAAAGGAAAAAAAAAAACCACTAAGGAGGAGATTGCAATTAATTTCTCGAGACTTCGATGAGACATTGCAAAAATCGAGAAGTTAGGAGGCCACTTGCTACAAAGTGCCAAGATCCAAAGGGCAAAATGTAATTTCCACATTGATGGATGAATTATCCCACCTAAAGATGGTAAATTAATCACCGGTATGTACGTGGCCGAATCTCCAGCTAAAAGATAGTTGGAGTCAACATTGGGGGAGGGACTTTGCAATCAATTTCAAGACTTCAGTGAAGACATTGCAAAATTCGAAAGGTTAGAAGGTAATTTGTAACAAGTGCCAAAATCTAAGCATCAAAATGCAATCCCCGTCTATGTCATCTATCGTCCATCTTATTATTGCTCTATTTCCGTTTTAAATCGCCACTTATTGATCGTTACGCTCTTTTATTAAGGCTCTAACAAGTCAAAGACGAGATGGTCTGCAAATTATCTTTTTAAACTACGGAGGTATTAGAGACTTTACAATTGATTTTGAGACTTCAGTGGGGACATAGCAGAATTTGAAAGGTTATAAGACAATTTGCATCAAGTGGCAAAACCTAAGCAACAAAATGCAATTCCCGTCATCTATCGCTCATCTTATTCTTCCTCTATTTCCGTTCTAAATTGCCGCTTCTTGATAGTTACGCTCGCCTATCAGGGCTAGCAAATCAAAGACGAGATGGCCTGCTAATTGTTTTTTTAATCTACGGAGTCATCGGGGACGTCCCTAATTGTCGTGTAGAACTCGCATTTCTAGAACCAAAGCATAGGATTCCCGTCAAACCACGTCTTGAAGATCCATTGATCACGTAGCTTCGTCGAACTTCGATGATCGGATGCACGTGTACGATTTATTTCACTTTGATAATACTTTAATCTTCCCGAGTAAAATATACGTGAAGTGCATCGAAGTGGGGATCGTGTTGTCCTTTATTTGGAGGGAATTCTGCCCAATCATTACGTACAGTACTTGTACAGTTATCGGCAAAATCTCCCATCGATTCAATATTTGAAAATTATAAAGACTCTCGTCAAATGGTTCCATTGTAATTAGTAATGTATCTGTTATTTAGTAATAATATATGTTATCAGCTTCACTCATCTTCTAGCATATCGACATGCACTTCATTACAATTTTCGGGAAAGGTTTTAATATAGAAATCCTTTAGATTTTATAGCATGAAGAGATTCACTGGCAGAAAACCAATTCTTCAAAGATTGAGTCGGACAAATTTATCATCAGAAATGATTTTAATACGTTAGTACATGAAAATGCGTGTGCTATTAGAGACACAAATTGAATTTAGCATTGGAAGAAGGTGATAAGTTTTCCCAAATTATGAGAACAGAAGAAAAAGACTAGTGCATTGAAAAAGGCTAGGAGTATTATTTAGCCCAGTTTAGGGGAAGATGTGGTAGATGAGACAAGTGCAACAGCAGTTTAGGCAAAACCTAAGGCGTTGTATGTGTTGAAGTCACTCTGGACAAACTTTTCTTGATCCATCGTTTCTTCACTTTCGAGATGTTTGAGAGAATGATCACTTGAATGAGTTAAATAAAGTCATTGACAATTTGGAAAATGTGGATGATAAGGTATTTGATTAGTGTTTGAAGAAAAAAAATGTCCAATTTTTTTTAGTTATTGATACGTGATAACTTGAAGAATCGACAACTTGGAGAAATCTACAAAAGGTGAAATTGACAATCTCATATGCAAATATCAAAGAAATAACCATTCCCGTAATGAAATAAAACAGCAGTCAAGATAGTAAAGTCAATGTAACTCTTTGTAATCTCTATTTATAATCTCTATTTGTAACCTCCACGGACAATCATTGATTGTAAGTTTTAAATAGCCACATAATACTCTTTGGAGGCCTCCTCTCCTGACACAGATCAAACAATTTTACTATCTTTCAATTATATTACTTTCCTCTACTGCACTAGCAGAATATATGGTGTTAACCATGGCAACCAAGAAACCTATTTGCCTCAAGAGGTTTGCGCATTGATTTGACTTTTCTTAGTCGTGATGCTCATACACCAATAGATTGAATCTGAATAAGTTTTTCTTCGTGAGCAATTCCTGCAAAAAAAAGAGACTTATATGTTTTTATCAGATTCATAATAAACTAAGGAAGGTTTTGATGATTCAAAATCTGTTATGAGATTTTCTCAACAAATATATATATAATATGCGGAAGACACACAAAGTGTAAGAAACCTCCATTTTTTGTGATTGATTATTGTGGTTTTGGGGTTGATCCAAGATTAGGAAACACTTGTGAGTATGCTTGATTGAGTAATTGTAATCTAATCTTCTTTTCTTTTCTTTTTTCAATTGTAATCTCATCTTTACCAATCATCTTGTCACTCTCTCTTGGTAGAGTAAAGACATTAATGAATCTCGTAAATCATTGTGTTCAAATTTTATTTTACAATTTATTTCTTACTTAAATCGTTTCATTTATTTACGCTCCCTTATTAAGCCTAATGTCATGAATGCTTGAATTATCTTACTCTAGCATGAGGTGTTTTTTTAAATACAGCATATGAGTCACATTAAATTATCGTGTCAGTGTCCTAATACTTTAAAGTTCATTCGCAACAACCAAGACAACTGGATCTAATTGTAATCTAAATTAAAAAAAAAAAAACAATTAATGAATCTTAGAGGGAGTTTTTTTTTTTTTTTTTTTATCGGTCTTAGAGGGAGGAGTTTGAATAGTACAATCGATTGGTACGAGGTCCTTGACCGTTCAAAGTACTGTCCGCATCAGAAACCATGGATGCAGGATCATGGCAATAAATGCATTTAGTCAGTCGTACAATTCAAGACAAAATATATCTAGTTGTTCTAATCTCAATTTAAGTCTTGACGTACTAAAAAAAATTTAAGCCGTTCTTTTTTCCTAGTGGGAAGTCGGAAATGAAAAAGGAAGAAAACAGAAGGAGAGGAAAAAGAGAGTGAAAGTGTCCTTCTGACAAAGGAAAGAATGGAGGGAGAAAATACAAATTAAATTTAAATTGGGTTAGTGACTGACAATTCGCATTGTGTCGAAGCAAAGAAACAAAAAGAACGTGTATACATATGTCGAATTGTCTCACTTCGTGTTGTAACAAATGATCAATTACTCATGATTTTAATAATGGCATGACACGAACCCATCTCTATTAAACCCAAACCTGTTTAATTTGAAATCATGTCGTATCGTGCAAATGAATCATATTGAGAATTTTAGGCTTAACAATGATTCAATGCAAATGTCAGGATGAGGCCCAAAAATTTCTTTACATCTTTTTTTATCTCCCCTCATTTTTTTTCCTTTTCCATTAAAAAGAAAATGGATGTACCCTACAAATCATAAAACTTGTCATGAAAATACAATTGAATCCTAAAACTTTCAATGCAATCAAGTCATTAAACTTGTCAAATTTGTGCAATTAAATCATTCTGTTAACACTAACAATTTTTCTAATGAAAAATACTGACATGATATTTTTTAATTAATTTATTTTTCCTTCGTGGAATTTTTTTATTTTTTTGCTTTAAATATTTTTAAATAATAGTAAAAAACTAAAAAGAGCTAAAATAATCTTTTCAAAAAAATGGAAAAAAAGAAAAAAAAAGTGTAGGGATCGTGGCTACTGGCTCGTTGCAACCACCGCCCATCGCCAAAGGGTGGCTAGCCATCGTCGACCTTGGGCGAGGGCCAACAACCTTGCAAGGCCTGGACGAGGCTCACCTAGATCTAAGCAACCCTAGCCCTCGCTTAGGGTCAGTGCTCACCTAGATCTAAGCAAGCCTCGCTAGCCCTTGCCCGGGCCAACGAGAGCCAACCCAACTCCATCCCCTAGGATCAGCAACCTTCACCAGCCACCCTTCGACAATGGGTGACGGTGACAACGCTCGGCTAGCAACCACAATCCCTACACCTTCTTTTTTTTCTTCTTTTTTTCCAATTTTTTAAATTATTTTAGCTTTTTCTAGTTATTTACTATTATTTAAATAAGATTTAAAGAAAAAAATTAAAAATGCCACGTGGGAAAAATAAATTAATTTCAAAATGCCACGTTAGCATTTTCTATTAAATAAATTGATAGTGTTAACGGAAAGACTCGATTGCACCAATTTGACAAGTTTTAAATTTGATTGCATTTTTTAAAAATTTTAGAACTCAATTGAATTTTCGCGACAAATTTTAATACTTGTAGTGCACATATCCCTAAAGAAAAGGCCTAAAAGTTTTACTTTCTTTGTGGTATAATGAGGATGGCGTTAAGAATTAAAAGCTTCATATATGTATTGAGTTGTACCTACACATATTTTCCTTTTTATAGGTAAGTAATAATTGGAGAAAATTACCTAGACGCTCTGCATATTTCACCCAACTACCCTCTATAATTGCATTGTTTGTTTTGGTCCATGTAAATTAATGCGCGCATCTAGTCTCTCCTACCAATATTCGCCAATGTTCTACATATTTTTTTTAATAAACTAAGACGATCACCAAAAAGGAAAAAATGATGGGACGATAAATGATAATGTGATCGTCTGGTTTATCATCACGTTACAAAGCGGTCCATGGTAGAACTTCTGACGTGGATTTTTCTATCTTCTTTCTGGGTAAGTATATGACTTGGGGAAAGTTTTATATGCGTGTGCCAAATATGCATTCCAATTCAATTTTGGATGGTTGATTTTGATTTGAAAAAGTAAGCCCAAAGAGCGCGTATCATTTGTTTGGAAGCATATTCCGAAACAAAATCTTTCACGAGGTGGTCAACGAAATGGAAATTGTGTTGCCAATAGGTATTATCTTGGATCGCGACCCTAGACACGAAACCATCGTGTGAATGCTTAGCTTTCACGATCTGTCATCGTCAATCTCAAGATCCGCTTCTCCTATAAATTGCAAGACCCCAGTTTCTTTAATTAGGGCGGTTAGGGCATATCGTAACCCGTCTTCTTGTTCTTCTTCTTCTTCTTCTTCCCTTTCTTTCTTCTTCTTCTTTCCTTTCTTTCTTCTTCTTCTTCTTGAGGAAGCCATGGAGTCCCCTAAGAAGTCCAACAAGATCAGCGAAGTGGTTCGACTCCGGCAGCTCCTCAAGAAGTGGAGGAACTTCGCAAACTCGTCGAAAACTGTCCCAACTGCTGCAGCCACAGCCGCCGCCGCCGTGAGCCCGAACCGCGGTGGCATTCACAAGAGCATCAGCTTCCTCAAAAGAACTCTATCATCAGAAGACGATGATGGCAACAACAACAACAACAAGCACAGCAGCGGCAACAGCAAGGCTGTCCCGAAAGGCTTCCTTGCAGTCTGCATCGGCGAAGAGCTTGAGAGGTTCGTCATCCCAATGAACTACTTGGGCCACCCAGCGTTCAGGTACTTGCTGCGAGAGGCCGAGGAGGAGTTTGGGTTTCGGCAGACGGGCGTCCTGAGGATCCCATGCGACGTTCCGGTGTTCCAAAGTGTTGTGAAGATGGTGGAGGGAAAGAAGAAGAAGAAGAAGGCTGTCAACCATGGCGGGTTGGTGGTAAAAGTACAGTGCAGGCTCGATGCAGATGAGATGTGTGGAGGTCTCCTGTTGGACGATGGTGAGATGGTTCACTCTCGCCATCATCCTTGGAGCCCTTTATGCAGATGAATCGTCTTCCCCTATGTGTTCTTGCTTAGGTCTTTTACATTATTATACCAGACATGGTGCTTCTTAGGAGATATAGGCTATACTTTATATTCTATGTCAATAGATAAACAGATACAGAAAGCATAGAGAAGGGGATGTAGTATTGACCTGTTTTTAAATGGAGATCTTGACCTTCTAAATGTATATCATCTTAAACTTGCTCCCACAGACTATCTTGACTCATCCTAAAGTTATAATTGGTGCAAATTAAGTCACACAGACCTTCTTAACTTCAACATTTCCAAAATAGAAAATGGTCCTTCATCTTGAAAAAGAACGCACCCTCCAAACCTCTAACACCCACAATCTTTCTTCCCCCACAGATTAAAAAATGATATGATTGGACCTGAAGCCATTTGAAAGTAGCGGATAACAGCAGGGTTCAATAACTAATGTGTATTAGAATTGCGTCTCACTGCCTTGTCACCCAGCATCATCACCACTTCCGTCGTTGTCATCGCTCATCTCTCTCCCTGCCTTGTCACCCAGCAGTTCATTAGCAGTTCATATGCAGAAGCAATTGTTCGATGCTTTAAAAGAAACAGGTTTATAACGATCTCTCTCTCTCTCTCACATTCATGACATACGAACACAAATCTTGCTTATTAATAACAGCACAAGGCCTCGCTCATCCGCTGGGAGACCAAGGGTGTTTAAACACTCTAACCCGACATCCTTATGAGTGTCGGCCGCACCGCTGGAGATACTCCCTTCATTCAATGTGTGGTTCAGTCCATTCTTACTCTCTCTGTCATCTCAAAAGCTTGTCTAGAGCTACACCTTAACTAAGCATTCTTGTTCTGGTGATCGCTTCCTGCTACTGCTTCGAAACCGGTCCAGTTAAAGAATCAGCACGCCTGGCGGTTCATGGGTCGACCAGTTCAACCCAGTTGTGCACTTCTCGTTCCGATTAACTTGATTTATTAATTATTATTATCTTCCTAAGACGCATCCATCGCGGAGCTCGGATGATTGAGGCCATGGATTCCATTTTGGAGGTCAGGATGTCGGGCCCCTCGTCTTTCTTATGCAATTTCACTTGTTTAAATAATAAATAACTTATAGCTCTTAAACGATAAAGAGGTGGCCGCCCTGTGGAAAAAGAACCCACTTGCTTTTCAAGTGTGCAGAGGATCCATCCTTGCAAGTGCAAGATTGACATTGTTTATATTGTTTATCTCATAATGTCTAAACAAACGGTCAAACCGTTCTCCCGTTCAACACCGGCTCGATAGGTTGAATCTGGCCCACGCTGGATTTGAGCAGCTCGACAATCCGGTTTTCTCCAAAACCAGACCGGATCATTGTCCGTTCCACCATTTGAATCGGATAGTTTGGTTCAGATTGGGTGTCCAGACCAAATCACTGTCGTACTCTACAGTTTGAACCAGCTAGTCCGGTCTGGATTTGAAAACGCTGCTTTCTGCTTATTGACGTTTAGAGTCAGAACAAAAAATAATGACAAAGTGTTTATAATAGTTCAAACCCAATTTAGGTTGTTTGATATGCATCTATAGGAGTGATTAATTATAGTCATAGTACAAATAGAAACATAATTATAGAAAGACATCATAATACATATAAGTTGCTCATCAATACTCCTCCCCCTCCCCCCCCTCTCCCCCTCAAATCCGATAGGTGTAACAACAGAGAAATTGGATTGTAATAGCATATGACAGGTAGGCCCTTGGTGAAGATTTATGCAAGCCGATCTGTTGTAGCCACATCGTGAACTTGCACAAAAAGGCCATCAACATATTTGGCTTGAGATAAAAGCATTTCGTCAAAGTGATGATGAGCCTCAATGCCAAGAAAATAGTGAAGTGGTTCAAGATCATTCATACCAAATTCATGTGAGAGTCAATTAATTAAAGACCTTAATAAATGAGCAGTATCACCGATGATAAGAATTTCATCAACATATTGTAAAAGATACGGACGGCCCCAAGAAGAAGCATAGAAGAATAACGAAGGATCAGCCTTACTCACCATGAAATCCAAAGAGAATAAAAATAAAATAAAAAAATAAAAAAACTACTAAAGTGATGAAACTGTGCAAGTGGAGCTTGTTTTAAATCGTAGATGGGTTTCTGGAGACGACACACGTGATTCGGGAAATCAAGATGAGAGAAACCAGAAGTTTGGCACATGTAAACTTCTTCACAAAGGATGTTGTGCAAGATGTGAAGAAGGCATTCTTAACATCAAGTTGATGTATAGCCCATCCCAGTGAATTCACAATAGTGGAAACAAGCCTAATTGTAGTGGGTTTAACCACTAAGCTAAAAATCTAGTAATAGCCCAATTCGGCCCATTGCTTAAATTCTTGTGCAATAAGACGAGTTTTAAATCGTTCGATAGTTCTATTGGATTTTCCTTAAGCTTAAAAACTCATTTACAACCGATTAAATTCTTAGAATAATCAGGTGATACAAGATCCCATGTGTAGTTAGTGACTAAAGCATTAAATTCATCTACCAAGGCCTCTTTCCAACGTGGGTCAAGAATGGCCTCAGAGTAGCAAGTCAATGTCTCTTCTTGAAAAGAGTGAAAGATTAAAAAAAAAAAAAATTGGGTTTAGAGATTCTAGATTTGGCATGAGTCTATATAGGATGGGTGGAAAGAGAAGAAACAGGAGTGGAAGAACTTGATGGAAATGTAGAGAGGATTTACGGGTTTAATGTCTATGGGATTTGGTCATGAGAGGAGTTAGGTTGGGACACAATGAGTAGGTTGAAAGGGAGGGGCAGTGAAAGCGAAAAAGAATTGGAAGCAAATTAGGAAGGCCAAGAGGAGGATAGAGGGGGGATAAGAGGTTGGACTAGAGAAGTTGAGAGAGGTGAATGAGGAGCTTGAGGGCTATAAGAGGTAGAAAGATTGATTGGAAGAAACAAAAAAGTGAAGGGGTTGAACTGGAACGTCGAATTATAGGATTAAGAGTTGAAGGATTTTGTGAAAAGGGAAAATTCTCATCATCAAACTAAACATGACTAATAGAAACACAACCACTTAATAGATCAAGGCAATGATAGCCTTTGTGATTCAACGAGTATACAAAAAACACACCTGGCATAGAATGAGGTTATGAGTGATACAAGACAAAAGAATAGGATAACAAACACACCCAAAATCCAAAAAAACAAGTGATTGAATTGAAATCCAAATAAACAGTGGAAAGGAAAAATATTAAATAGGACGAGAGGGGAAAGCCAATTAATAGTGTAAATAGCAAGGAAAAGAGCATCAACCCAATATAAATGAGGCATATGAGCATGGATCAATAAGGTTCGAGATATTCTAACTTAGGTGTTTGATTTTGTGTTTTGCTGGATCAATATGAGATGAGGTGTCTAGATAAGAAAAGCATTGAATAATACCATTGTCACATGACTATGTTGGAACGAATTACTAGTATATTCACCTCCCCCGTCAGTTTGTAAAAATTTAATTTTGGCATTGCATGGATTTTCAACAAAATAGCAAAAGCGATGGAAGTGTGTAGGAACTTCAAATTTGTGGGAGAACCTCAAGTAAATCGAGAGTAGTCATTAATGAATAACACAAAATATTTAAAACCAGAATAAGATAAAATTAGACTCATCCATACATTGGAATGAATTACAACTAAAGGAGAAGATGCATGATAACTAACAAAATCAAAAGGCAATCAATGAGATTTTCCCACAAGACTGGACTCAGAAGATACTAACTTAGAACTAGAATTGCAAACATGACTCAAATTTGTTTATTAGAATGGCCAAGATGAGCATGCCAACAAGGGAGTGAAGCAGACAAAACCACAATAAGATGTGAGTAAGATAATAATAATAAGTTGGAAATCAAATAAAGACCATGACAAGGATAAGCTTAGAGGATAACTTTTCGGCTCATTGGTCCTTCAAAGAAAAATAAGAACCCTTAAATTCAATTGTATAGGAATTTTTAGGGCAAAAATTGAGTAATTGAGAAAAGATTGTCAGCAAAACTAGGGATATGATAGATAAGAGATAACGGTGAAGATCGAAAATCAGTATGTAAAAAGGCTTTATTGACTTGCTTAATAGGCAATAAACAACCATCGCCAATCGAGACTTTTGTCAAATCGTAAAATGGTCTAAGATTTAGAATTTTACCAATAGCACTAATCATGTGTGCCGACGCACCACCATCAAGATACCACATTAGATCATAGGTCTCACCAACTAAGAGAACTGAGAAGGAGTCCGACAGATTAGTGGCAGTAATTTCATGGTTGAGTCATTATCGACATTGTAGTGCATTGTGCCCGACCACGTTATAGATCTAACAAGAAAGATGAGGCCAAAATTTGAGAATGCCTTCCTAAGTAAATGGAGGAACATAGGGCCTCGAACCACCACGAGACCAACTAGAGGAGGGGGAGGAGTGATCGGCATAGAGGACTGAGAATGACTATGAATTGAATCGATCATAGGATGATTGCCTACCCAATTAATCATGCGAGAACCATCCACCTTGTCCTAGAATGACGTCCACCCTGAAACCCTCAAAACGGTGGATTGGGTAAAGTGGCATGAATGATCAATGGATGATGGATATCGGATGAAGATGAGGCATTTGATTTTCGCAGAATTCGTTCTCCTTGGATGAGGAGGCGTGACCGCTAATCACTGAAGGAAAGAATTGTAGATCTGTTGGTGACCATTGTGACGAATGGACCATACTCAGATGGGAGCCCATTGAGGGCTTGAATCACCAAGCCTTGATCAAAGACGGAGCAATTGATTGTGGTAAGAGAGTCCGCAATTGACTTCATATGCTGAAGATAGTCAAACATTGAACGATTGGGTTTCTTAACAATTTCTGAAAATCAAGTTTTAGTCCAATTTCCTTGACCACACAACGATTAGGAAAGTGTCATCTTTTATTGAGCTAAATCTCTCAACATGTCCGAAGGTCGTGAACTTCATGGAAATTTTCAATTTTACGAGGGTCGAATGTATAAAACTATGAATACATTGGTCTATCTTGATCCATATGGAATAGGAGATATTGATTACCACAATGCCATTCCGATCATTGATAAGCTTTGACAGCCACGAAAAAGACATATCCATATAGCCCAACAAATCAATGTAGATTTGAATAGGTTCAAACTAAGATTTCCATAGAAGATAATTGTTTGCATCAATTTTCACGGAGATGACGAGACTTGTGATGTTGGGAAGAACAAGAGACGACGGAATTGATTGCATGGTAGTAATTTGAGCAGCAGCAAAAATCGAAGCAACTAAGTAGAGGAAAGAAGAGGTGAAGGTGGGCAAAATATTGCTAAGAGGTGATGGAACATTTGGATTAATGGAAAGAGAAGATGATGGGTAAAGAGATGGTAGAGGAAGAAAATTTTGGAGATGTATCGAACATTGTTGAAATAGCAATTGGAGCAAAGGAAGTGTTGATTTGAGGCAAAGATGTTGAAGAATTTAATATGTTTTCTAGCTTTGCTACCAAATTGATTTTTAGAGCCAAAAAGAAAATAACGATAAAGTGTTTATGGTGACACCACCCTAATAAGGTTGTATGATATGTATTTATAAGAGTGATCAATTACAATCAAGGTACAGATAAAAACATAAATGTAGAAAGACCCCATATTACACATAAATTATTAATTTATACCACTCTCATCGGATCGCATTTGGGCCAAGTTCATTCATGACGCGAGCCAAGTCCCAAAAAGAGTAGTCCGAGTAAAAACAAACAAGATGATTACGAATAATATCACAAGTCTCCAGCCATCTAATGTAGAATTTGGGTGTCGCATATCTTATTTATTAAATAATTCTGGATAGAGAGAGAGAGAGAGAGGGGAGATTCAGTAGCTTTGCTACCAAATTGATTTTAAGCACAATTTCAAAAGCTGTAAAAGGACTTGATGATCACATTTCTTGCAAAAGATTTTGAACTTCATTACATTTTTTTTTTCGGTCATAAAATACGGCTTTCATTACTAATCAAAGGATGGATAACGAGAGTTTCCGAAATCAAGACATAAAATCAACCAAAAAGGGGATGGGGAGGTTTTGGTCTCAATTGCTTTTCGTACGAGACTAGATCATTGGCTAGAGGCCGCCGAGCAACCCAAGCCACGCCTAAGCCAAATGGGCCTGAAGGACAACATGAGCAAGTTTGGGCAAAGCCATTTAATTAGAAAATCAGACCTAACCCGAACAATTAGACATTATTTTTATAAGATGGAAAGGCTTAAGTAACAAGCCAAAGCCTGACCTTAAGAACTGGCCAGACCCAATCCAGCCCAATAATCACCTCCATTCCTATCCTATTAACACTTAGTAAAATACAAAGTATGAGCTTCCCCAATGGATAATAATTGCTTACGGCATGCATGATAAAATTTCTATCTCTGGGGGAGCGGCCGGCGTCCAATGGCGGGCATCCGACATCCAACAACTGATGGCCGACGAAGGGGACAAGAGCAAATGATGAGAAAAGTTTCATTTCTCACTTTTGTTCTAGAGATAGAAAAGCTAAAAATTTTAGTTTTTGATTTATGTTCCAAATCTATTTTTGGAATAGAATATGTTCAAAAAATAGAAAAATGAAATTACGTTACTAAATGAATTTATGTTCCGAATCTATTTCGGAGAGCATAAAAAACAAAGAAATAGATAAACAAAAAATTTTTCACACGCGTCTTTAGTAGGAAGTCTGTAAAGAGGAAAATACTAAAAGTCTTTTTTTTTTTTTTTGAGTAAATAGGAATACTAAAGGTTACACTTAAGTCAAATTCTTTAAAAGTGAGGGACGTATACCGAAGAACTTGTTTAAACTTTTGAGCCAACGTGGTTGATTTATACAAATAACACTAACTATTGAAAAATTTATGCAATATTTGCATTACTCCGATTATAGTCCAACTCACAGTGAATCCAAAGGCCAAGCCACACTAAAGATTATTCGTGACCATTTTGGTCTCTAGTCATAAATAGCCGATCTATCATGATGAAAAATAACACTAACTATTGTAATCTCATATATACAACCTAGCTATCAATGACTACCTTCGGGAAAATAAACATGTCGGTACCAAAATTTAGATCAAACTCAAGGTTGTAATTTTGCGATTAGGATTCCGTCTGTTTTGTGGGAGAAGAATGGCTTTGAAAATGATTTCCTTAAAAGATAATGATTCATCTCGCTTAGGTAAAATTAACCGATGGAATATGCTTTTATTATTATCGCCTTTGTCTAAACATTTTTGTCAATAATGAAAATATCTTTTTTCTCTTCTCATAGCTGATTATATTCAGGAAAATATTTTGAGTGAGGCAGCTTGCTAATACCCGCACTTTCTTTTCGGCACTCGAAGTGCCATCTAAATCTAAACCCTCCGTTTGGTGATTAATTAAACCTCCCACCAATTACTAAATAGAGTTTTTTTTTTTTTAACATGTATGTCGCTGATGTTCAAATTTCATTAACATTTCTAGAGTCTATTTTAAATTTATAGTACTTTGATTATGTCTTTGGATTTTCTCCTTGGGCCCTCACAGATGGCCCGAATTCTCCAAAAGTTGAGCCCAAGATAGGTCGGGTCGGAGTCCAAGCCCTAAAAGGGTGAGGAAATAAAGCTGATTGGGCCACCCGATAACCCGTTTCTTGTATTTCCTTTGGCCCGAAATCATCACAAACAAATCAATCAGCATACTTTTTTTTTTTTGGCCACAAATCAAATTAGATATATAAAAACATCTGTTCTATTATACTCGGGTGAAGGTACTTAGTTTAAAATTTTTTTTGTTACTCAATTAATAATGTAATACGTCAATTACTATTTATGTATTGAAATCATGATTATATAGATAATTCATTTGTCTTCAGATAGCATGGGTAGTAACAAAAATCAATTATCACTTAAGATGTTTTAATAAATTTACTGGATTTATACGGTTTGATACTGGTACTCAAGCATTTATCACTTACAACACACTTGACACAGGACGACACTGTTTCTAAATCCCATCATAAAAATACCCAGTTTTTTAAACAAACTCTAACAAAATGACAATACATTTCAACCGTCCCTCTCATATACGCACGATAATTGATTTTTGTGACAAGCCTTCAACTGCTTGATTATATATTTATAGGCCAAACGACAAAGAAATGCACAATATTCCATCATAAATTTAACAAGAAATTTCAAATATATCAAATAAATACAGTGGATATTTTACCACTAATACGACTTTTTGATTTACCAAAAACATACACAATTTTTACTAATATCTTTGTGAACGATTAATATACGAATTTTAAAATAAATATTTTTTAAATTATTTAAGGTACACTGCCATCTTAATTTTTATGTCATGATTTCTCACTATTATTGAAATCACATCATAACAATTTTGCTTTAGTGAAGAAAGAGCTGTGCATCTTCCTGATAAAAAATATGGTTAAAAAAATAAAAAATAAAAAGATTCATCAGAAAATTACATTCGCACGGCATTCAGGGATGATTGAATTGCAAGAGAACCCAAGAAACAGCCCAAAAATATCTCCCGCAAACGAAAACCAGACGCACCATTAACACAGAGAGCGATCATGAAGAGAAGATGCAGGGGCAAGTAATTCAGGAAGCGTTCCGCAGGAATCGCGAAATCCCAAATCGGAAACCTTCCCCTCGTACCGAGATCGGAGATCCAGCAAGAAACTTTCGCATCCAGATCTCAGATGAGGAGAGGAAAGTAAAAAATCGAAACTTTCTCGGCGAACAGGGGTCGGAAATTCCCAGGAAGAACGCCGTAATGCAACAAGAACGGAACCCTTCGATCGGGAAAACGTTGAACTGGGTCCGAGAAAAGCAGCAGCTTTTTGCATATCGAGGATGTACTTAGGCTTACTAGACCAGCTTCAGAGACGTGACCGTCTCAGCGAGTCTGAAGAGCGAAAGGCGTCGATGTCCGAGCGGTTAAACGCCCCTCTCGGCGCGAAGCCGTACCAGAGAGGCTGCCTGAATCACCGCTCGTGTTCGTTCCCCAAAACCCCCAAATCCCCAAAAAAATCAACCAAACGAAACGAAACGAAATCCGAAGAAAAGAACAGAAATTCGTGCTCTGTGCGCGTATGTCAGCCTTTCCCCCGAGAAATCCGCTAGATCTGAGGAACAATTGATCGTAGCGAACGACGGTCAGGGGGTGCGAGGTTGTGTTCTTTCGGTTTAGGAAGCTGCATTCATCTCGAAGGCACTGGTCAGCCAAAGAGTCAAACTTCAGCCCCAAGGAAAAGAGATTCGGGCCGCCATCGATGTGGGATTTGGCCAAGAAAATGGAAAAAGAATCGAACGAATCGGCGAAAGCTTAGGAGCTCACGCTCGAGCCGATCTTGAAGAGAGAGAGAGAGAGAATTCGGCTGGTTGCTGGAAACCCTAGAGAGAGAGCCGACTAGGAGGAGGACGAGAGAAAAGGAAGAGGACGAGGGCTAATTTATACAGACGCTCGGGGGATCCGGACCCGGCCCAACTGGGCCCGGTTCGGGTCGTGGACCGGAACTTCGCATGTTGGGTCGTTGGTTAGAAAAAGAAGGGGGGGGGGGAATCGAGATATATATGAAAAACAGAATTTTCTTTTTTTTTTTTTTTTTTTTGGTGACCCAGGAAACCCCGAAAGCCGACAGCCAGCGGATAGAACCTAGGGGCAGCACAGGTGAAACCACCACCCCATGCCACTGGGTTATTCACCTAATAGCCCTTCAGCCCCCTTACTTCGCAAGAGATTCGAATCTCTCCCCTTCTAGCACAAGGATCACAGAAACTCTACCATCCAGGCTGCCACGGTCGGTGGTTAATTTTCTTGTTTATTACATAGCATTTGGATTTATTAATTAATTAACTTTTTTGAGTGTTTTTAAGTGAAAATTTATGCTAGTTTTCTTTTTGTCAAGAAAAACTTCCATTATAATTTAAAAAGTTACAATGATAAAGTAGGCCCATAGAGCCCCCAAAATTATCCAAAAATCAATGGTGGTTGGTAGAGATGATCACACACTCATCGTTTAATAACAGATATGTGATTGGTTGAATCACATAGCATTATTAGCGACAAACGTATGCTAAGATCTTCATATGTAGTTATGGTGGTATGTGCCTAGGTTTGTCATCTCCAACACCATCCCCGTATGGAGACAACACAAATATGTTGAGGAAGCTTCAATGCGAAATGCTAAATTTTTGAACTAAAACACATTGAATGAATACAAATTTGACATCGGAAAAACCATTAAAATTGGAGGTGGTGTACTTATTCAGTAAAACTCAGAAATCTATAATTAAATTTGAGAGAAAAACTTTCAAATATAAAATCGGGAGAGCAAAACTCCCAGATCTAAAAATAAATCGGGACAATAAGGAAAGAAACTATAAACAAAAAAAAATGAAAAGCACTTATGAGAAGAGGGACTAGGTCAAATCTCTTTCCTCCAATGTGGAAGAGAGGAAGAAAAGTTGGGAGAAAGAGAAGGGATTGGAAGAGGAAAAGGCGCAAGAAGTAAATTTATGCTAGGTTAAACTGAATAATTAATGCGACGATTTTTAAATGACCGAAAAACAAGTGGAACCCAGCATTAAATGATCGGTGAATCTAGCTTCTAATTAAAATTAGTACGTAGTGTTTTTTTATAAGATTTTCTAATTAAGTCCCTTTGTCTCCAACTTTAGTAAATTAAACCCGGCATGTGAAGCCGTTGACACTAAACTTTAATGTGTATAGAATTATGGTAGTTGTGATTTTAAATCTCCCCAGAACGGTTGTCCATGATAGCACTCACTTTTTTACATTGGGACCTTGGCTATTGGAATAAAGACCAACACCACGGGACTTCAATGATCATAGCATGCAATCCCGTTTGGTTCAACTTTGGGGAAATGTAATATTTTCTCAAATATCTTTGAACAAAATGGCATTTTGTAAAAGTAATAGTATTTGGATAACTCAATTTGATGTCTGCTTTGTAAAGCAACTTTGAAGTAAAAAAAAAAAAAAAGAGAAGAAAAATGAATCTAGGTGAGCAATGGCTAAGGCAGGGGATTGGGTGAGCTTCACCGACGTTGACCGCATGCTGACACCGATGGCGACCGTCGGCCGTCTCAGGCATTGACCACAGGCTCCACCAGCGATTTGCAACGTCGATCTAGTGTTTTCTGAGGATGCATGATGCCAAGGATTTGCAACCACGGTGTTTACAACCTCAACAAGGTGAAGTGCCCACGTGATTATAGATATGGGGGTTTCATCCCTAAAAACCTTTGGCGATTTGTAACCTTGGCAAGATGAAAAGGCTTCACACTCCAACCGTCCGCAACCCAAAAGACGGTTACGGAGGATGCATGACATCAAGTAGGGGTGATCGGTTATCAGTCTAGTCCAATTTCACCTAGGAACCGAGAATCGGACCACAAGGATTGATTCCCAATTTTTGGGATTGAGGACTAGATTGGATGATCTTAGGATCAAAATTCGGTCATTTGGAAAAAAAAAAAATACTAGAGTTGTTACTATTACAGTGTGTATTACTATTTTTAAGAAATAAAAAATAAAAATATTTTTAAAAAAAGTTAGTCCAGTCAAATCCGATTTCCTCTGGAACTAGGAATTAAACCAAAAATCACCGGTTTCATCTTTATGGAACTTGGATCTAGACCGACGCCTTTGGGAACTAGACCTAATTGACCGATTCGGTCCAGTCTAAATAGTTCCCAGTTTGGTTAGTTCAATATGTTCACTCCTAACACTGAGGTCGCACGACTGTGGTTGAAGGGCCAAATTTGGGTCGCTCAACCCATAGTAGCTTCGATGAGTGGCTCGACAACATGTTCCACCTCAACCAAGGCCTGTCCTCAACGATGAACCAACCAGCCCAAGGAAGAAGATGAACAGTACTTTTTGAGGGCAAAAGTGGAGCACACAATTGTCAATAAGCGCAGTATTGGAAAAAAAATCATCAAACCCTCAAAATAGCATTTCGAAAATGCTAAAAGCCCACTTGTCTTGGGCTTTCAGCTTTCTCAATCCTAACATTTGACCAATGGGTTCTCAAAAACACTTACTAAACACTTCATATTTTTCCCAAACCCATTGAGAAAGTTGAACTAAGTTGGAGGTTTAGAAATATAATTGAGTAGATTTTAAGTTCTTTTTTTTTTTTTTTTTTTGGTCGAAGAGTAGATTTTAAGTTCAAGCACTTAAAAAAGTGCAAGTTCAACTAGCAAGCAACTTTTTTCTAGAGTCTCTCTCTCTCTATGAACCTTTTTTCATCTCTTCCACTTCTGAAGGGGAGAGACTTGATCTAGATCTCTCCCTCTCCTCCCAATTCATTTTCCTTTAATTTCCTTTTGTTTCTTTCCCAATTCTTCTGATCTAGTTTTATATTTAAGAGCTTTGCTCTCCCAATCTTATATCTTTGAGCTTTTCTCTCCAATCTAATTCTAGATTTTGGAGTTTTAATCAATAAATACTTCGCCTCCAATTTTAATGGTGTTCACAGCAATTTTTGTGTCAATTCTGTACTCGTTCAATACATTTTCATTCAAAATTTTGGTACTTTACGTTGGCTACAAGGCTCACTTTTGACAAGTGTCAGATATGAGATTTTTCAATATGTTTATGTTGTCTCCATCTAATGATGGTGTTGAGGATGCTGAACCTAGGCGTACACCCAAAGCCATAATTACTGATGGAGATCTTAGTGTGTGCTTATCACTGATGGTGCTGTGTGATTCAGTGATTGATCACCGATATTTTTGTTTAGATCTAGTTATGAATCTATTTTTGAAGGACAAGCTTTGATGAAACACCTTGATTTCTCATTTTTTTTTTCCTTGTTTATTTTGGAGCCCTATAGGTATGCTTTGTTACTCTAACTTTTGAGATTACCTTATATGTATCGGTTTGGTAATGAATGGAAATTTCTTTTGACCAAAAAAACTACGACGCTCCATCTTTTTCGCGAAAAATTATTTGTTTGCATTCATTTTTCTCATTTTCTGACATTTGGATTACTTATGGAAACAATTAATGTAAAAATATGTTTATGGTCAATAAAATTTTTTGCTTAAATTCAAGAAAATAACTTCATTTCTAAATTTATAATTCTTTAGAGTTCGGCACCTTGGACTCAAATCCTCGTACCCAAACTGTGATCATTGGTGGTCCGCATTCGAGATCTCAACTTCCAATTATGATTCAAAAGTTATACTCAAGTCATAAAATGAGTTTATTGTTTACAAAAGGATAACTAAACACAAGAAAATCAAACGTTTTAGTGTTTTTTTCATTTATGAAAATGAAAATAATAGTTTGGGGCTTGAATGAGAAATTCTCTCTCATTTGGGTGCATTTGGTAATATTTCTATTTTGAAAAATAATTTCTTTTCAGAAATAGTATTTTTCTATTTTTATTCCTTAGAATAATTTCTGAATAAAAGAATCCGTTTTCTATTCTCAGAATAAAAACAAAAAACAAAAATGCTTTTGATATGATCTACATTTTTTTTTTTTGGTAATGTAAAGTTTCTTTTAATTTTTTAAGATTTTTTTTTCTTCTTCTTCTTTGTTGGCCACTACCGTCCCGCTGGTTTGTTGGGCGGCAAGTAGCAGTAGGCAAGTGACAGTAGCGAGGGATGGCTAGCACCAAGGAAGAAGAAGAAAAGGAAAAAAAAGGAAAAAAAATGACTTATCTCTAGAATTTGTTTATAAGAATAAGAAACTTTTTTTTCACTTTTTATTTTTATTCCAAATTTATTTCCAATCATTTTTTTTTATTTCGAATGATAAAAAATTAATTAATGTTATCCAATGAAATTATGTTTTTTTTTTATTTCGAAGAATAAAATAACAGAAAAACAACAGGAGAAATGTTGGCATGTATGCTCGATTTTCCTTATCCCCTCTTGCCCCATTGTCATCAATCTTGAGACGCGGCTATAGATTTTGAGAAGTGACCCGAGAGGGTTCTTCTAGATTCAAAAGCAAACGCGCAGGAAACTGAGACTAGGCTCCCCTCGCTGGGGCTCCTCCTCGCCCAGCCGAGCCTCGCCTGTGGCGGGCCAGGCTAGCCAGCTAGCTATGGCCAGTGGCTGGCCACCGGAAAAGGCCAAGGAAAAAAAAAGGGGAAAAAAGGGAAAAAATAGAAAAAAAAAAAAAATTTAAAAATTTGTCCATGTTAGCGCTGACAGTCCTATGTGGCATCGCCGGCATCCATGTTAGCATTTTCCGGCCAAAATTGGCCGAATTGACTGAATTGGCAAGAAGTGAAAGGTTTAGAACTAAATTGGCAAAATTAAAAGGTTTATGACTGAATTGGCAAAAGTGCAATAGGTTTAGGACTTTTTGGACAATTTTCCCCCCAAATTTTCTACTCTCTTTTTTTTTCTTGTTAAATCATCTCTACTAACTTCTTTGCGTTACCACTTAAAAGATAGTAATAAATCATATTTCTCAATATAACTTATTATATGGGCTCAAGCCCTTTTGGGTTTACTATTGATTAAGCTCCATCCACATAGGAGTGAACCCAATAGCAAATGTCCTCCTCATGACGATGTGGAGAGATTCATTATCCCTACTATCAATCGGCAATATTCAAGCTTCTTCTTTGAATTTTCTCAAGTTTCAACAGCTTCTCATCCAGAACATATCTTATCCAATGATATTTAACATCAATGTGTTTCAATCTAGAATGAAAATATGATTTTTTACCAAAATAAATCACGTTTTGATTATCACAAAATAATGCATACCTCTTTTGCTTGAACCCGAGTTTTTCCAAAAACTTCTTTAGCCATATCATCTCTATATTAGTTTCAATTGCCGCAATAAATTCAACTTTTGTTGTAGAAAGTGTAATACACTTCTGCAATCTTGACTTCATAACACAGCCCCACCGACAAAAGAAATCAAATAATCAGAAGTAGATTTACAAGTATCAATATCTCATACCAAGTCGGAATTCGTATATCCAACTAACTCAAGTTTTTAATCATGAAATTGAGTTTCAAATTGGAAGTTCCTCAAAGATATCTCATGATCCACTTTATTGCATTTCAGTGTTCTCTACCTGGATTTGACAAATAATGACTAACAATGCCAACATCATGTGCTAAGTCTGGACGTGTACATACCATTGCATTCATCAAGCTTCCTATAACTAAAGCATATGGAACACTTTCCATGTCTTTCTTCTCTTTATCAGTCATAGAACTTTGCTTTGTATTTAATTTAAAATGGGTAGCAAGAGGAGTACTAACCACTTTAGCTTTGTCTATATAAATTTTTTGAAGAATCTTCTCGATGTCCTTTTCTTGCGACAAGAACAACTTCTTAGCATCTCCGTCTTGAATAATTTTAATGCCAAAAATTTGCTTCATTACGCCCAAGTCTTTCATGGCAAAAGACTTGCTCAATTGTTTCTTCAACAACTCAATTCGTAAAGCATTCTTGCCTTTAACAATTTCTTTGTCTGAGGATGGAGTCTTCTATGTACAAACGCTCTCTGCCTTTTTCTTATGCGAGGAAGGCAGAGAGACCCAAGACACGAGAGAACCCTTTCTAGTATTCACTTCACTTGTCACCACCTTCTTCCAATTTTATACAAATGGAAAGAGAGGGGGATGGATGAGGTTTTGATGAGGATGCCCAAACAAGTGTCAATGCCTTCATATATGGGAGGTTAGGTTTCCTATGAAGTGGTAATAAATAGGAAGTAGATCCTGCAAACTGCCCATGAGTTATACCTCTTCCTCCTAATATAAGGAGGTACTTGATTATTTAATTAATAATTGATTCTTGGGATTTGTTTCAACGACCTGTTGTGCTGTACATCTGCACCACGGTCTTCCCTCTCAGTGTTTTTCCTACACGAGTCATTCATGCAGGATTTGGGGACTTGTCTTTTTCTGTAAGAAAGAGAATATCTTCTCTTTTTTCTCACAGGGCCATTTAATATCTGAGCAAGGCTTATCTTTAAATCCCTCATAATGGGAGATGCTAGAAAATTTAATCTACCCCGGTAAAATGTGGACACGCTTTCATGTGTGCGAGAAATTGGCATTTGAAACATTAAAGAACACCATTTAACTGAAAAATAAATAAAAATTTATTAAACTTGCGTGCTAAAACCGTGCAATTGACGTGCGCATGCTAATTTCGTCGCTTAATTATAACAAAACCCCTATTTTTTTTATAACTTAATAAATCATAATTTCTTCTATGTTACTACTAGTTTTTATCATCTTTCATTGTGTGATAAAAATCTCATTCACTAAAAAAGATAAAAAAATTATTAAACTTGCGTGCTAAAATCGTGCGATTTACATGCGCACGCTAATTTCATTATTTAATTATAACAAAGCCCCTATTTTCTATTATTTAAAAATAATAATTTATTCTATGATACAACTGGCTTTTATCACCTTTCATTGGTTTCCTATGAAGTGGTGATAAGTAGGAAGGAAATCCCAATAAAATTGCCCCATGAGTTATATCTCTATCCCTAAAAATGGTCGTCAGCTGTTGGACTATTAATGGATTCTTGGATTTTCCTTCAAAGTCCTTTATGGTTCACTGTACATAAATCAAGTGCACCAGACTTGTCCCTCGCAGTGTTTTTTCTACACAAGTAATTCATGCAAGATCCCGAGAATTCTCCTTTTTGGTAACCTTGCCCAACTGTGAGCAAGGGTGTGCGATCCTCGCCAGCTGCTAGCAAGAGCTTCACGGGCCTTGACAAGTGGCCAGCGGCCCCTTTTCGACCCTTAACAATAAAAAAAAACAAAAAAAAAACAAGAAAACAGGAGTAAAGAAGGAAAATGAAAAAAAAAGAAAATATAAAAATTCAAAAATATTACAAAATACTATGAAAAAATTGTCTATGTCAACGCATGCTATGCCACATAGGACAATTGGTATCTCCATCAACGATTTCTGGCTAAAATTAACCAATTGGACTAAATTAGCAAAACGTGAAAAGGTTTAAAACTCAATTAACGTAATTAAAAGGTTTAGGACTAATATGATGAGATTGCATAAATCGAATAAAAGTGTGGAGTAAACATTTTCCCTTTTCACAAATACATTGGTTATATATATATATATTTAAATGAAATTTTGGATTATACATTGACCACATAACTATTATTTTTACACAAGCACCCTAAAATCAAGGTACGTGTCTATTATCATGTTATATAAAAGTTTTATGTGTACATTTGATATCACTTGACGGATTCTTCTATATAAACTTTCAATTTTCCTATATAATGCATATCGTATGTGTTTTTTTTTTTTTTTCAGATATAATTGCTCAAAACCCCTTGAATTTTGAGATGTTGGGTATTAACCCTCGAAATATCAAAAGTTATAAACTATTACTCCCTTGGACTTTAGCACCATTGCATAATAATCCCTCAATTCTGAAAAGTTACAGATAAACCTCTCCCTCCTCTCCCCTTGCCCCAGAACTTTTTTCTTTTGTTGCAAGTACTAATTTTTTCTATCTATATAATTACAAATGTTGCTTGAATAACCTTTATTTTATGTTCAATGAAGTTGAGAAATTAAAAGGAATTCATGATTAATGAAGCTACAAATATCTAGAGGTTATATTTTGTCCACAAACAATAGTTAGTCCATTTTCATGTAGACAGAAAAACTAGTGATTGCAACAAGAACTATTAGGAGTAATATGTATCTTATCAAAATTAGGGACTATATTACAACTGTTTTAAAGTTCATGGGGTCGGTCATCCATGATTTCTGAAAGATTGGGATTGATTGTGCAATAATTATGAAATTCAAGAGAATTTTGAATAATTATGTTTTCATTTTCTTTTCTATAGCCAAGCGATAATAGGGTCATTAAAGTGGAGGTAAGACAGCGCAAGTGTCATAACTTTTGTATGGTTTTTACTTGAGTGCCATAACTTTTTTTTACGTAATTGAGTGCCACAAATTTGAAAATTCATTTACTTAAATGCTATCGCTGATTTGCCTCTCAAAAAAATCTGACGTAATAAATAGGAAGGAGATCCTGCGAACTGCCCATGAGTTATACCTCTTCCTCTTAATATAAGGAGGTACTTGATCATTTAATTAATAATTGATTCATGGGCTTTGTTTCAACGACATGTTGTGCTGTACATTTGCACCACAGTCTTCCCTCTCAGTGTTTTTCCTACACAAGTCATTCATGCAGGATTTGGGGACTTGTCTTTTTCTGTAAGAAAGAGAATATCTTCTCTTTTTTCTCACAAGGCCATTTAATATCTGAGCAAGGCTTATCTTTAAATCCCTCATAATGGGAGATGCTAGAAAAATTTAATCTACCCCGGTAAAATGTGGAAACGCATTCATGTGTGCGAGAAATTGGCATTTGAAACATTAAAGAACACCATTTAACTGAAAAGTAAATAAACAGTTATTAAACTTGCATGCTAAAACCGTGCAATTGACGTGCGCGCGCTAATTTCGTCGCTTAATTATAACAAAACCCCTATTTTTTATAACTTAATAAATCATAATTTCTTCTATGTTACTATTAGTTTTTATCATCTTTCATCATGTGATAAAAATATCATTCACTAAAAAAGATAAAAAATTATTAAACTTGCGTGCTAAAATCGTGCGATTTACATGCGCACGCTAATTTCATTATTTAATTATAACAAAGCCCCTATTTTCTTTTATTTAAAAATAATAATTTATTCTATGATACAACTGGCTTTATCACCTTTCATTGGTTCCTTATGAAGTGGTGATAAGTAGGAAGGAAATCCCATAAAATTGCCCCATGAGTTATATCTCTATCTTCAAAAATGGTCGTCAGCTTTTGGACTATTAATGGATTCTTGGATTTTCCTTCAAAGTCCTTTATGGTTCACCGTACATAAATCAAGTGCACCAGACTTGTCCCTCGCAGTGTTTTTTCTACACAAGTAATTGATGTAAGATCCCGAGAATTTTCCTTTTTGGTACCCTTGCCCAACTGTGAGCGAGGGTGTGCAAAAGCCGCAATCCTTGCCAGCTGCTAGCAAGAGCTTCGCAGGCCTCGACAAGTGGCCAGTGGCCCCTTGTCAACCCTTAATAATAAAAAAAAGAAAAAAACAAGAAAACATAAGTAAAGAAGGAAAATGAAAAATATATATATAAAAATTCAAAAATATTACAAAATACTATGAAAAAATTGTCTATGTCAACGCATGCCGTGCCACGTAGGACAATTGGTATCTACATTAACGATTTATGCATAAATTAACCAATTGCACTAAATTAGCAAAACGTGAAAAGATTTAGAACTCAATTAACGTAATTAAAAGGTTTAGGACTAATATGATAAGATCGCATAAATCGAATAAAAGTGTGGAGTAAACATTTTCCCTTTTCACAAATACATTGGTTATATATATATATTTTTAAATGAAATTTTGGATTATACATTGACCACATAACTGTTATTTTTACACAAGCACCCTAAAATCAAGGTACGTGTCTATTATCATGTTATATAAAGTTTTATGTGTACATTCGATATCACTTGACGGATTATTTTTTCTATCTATATAATTACAAATGTTGCTTGAATAACCTTTATTTTATGTTCAATGAAGTCAAGAAATTAAAGAGAATTCGTGATTAGTGAAGCTACAAATATCTAGAGGTTATTTTGTCCACAAACTAGTGATTGCAACAAGAACTGTTAGGAGTAATATGTATCTTATCAAAATTAGGGACCATTTTACAATTGTATTAAAGTTCATGGGGTCATCCATGATTTCTGAAAGATTGGGATTGATTGTGCAATAGTTATGAAATTCAAGAGAATTTTGAATAATTATTTTTCATTTTCTTTTCTATAGCCAAGCGATAATAGGGTCATTAAAGTGAAGGTAAGACAGTACAAGTGTCATAACTTTTGTATGGTTTTTACTTAAGTGCCATAACTTTTTTTTACTTAATTGAGTGCCACAAATTTGAAAATTCATTTACTTAAAGGCTATCGCTAATTTGCCTCTCAAAAAAATCTGACGTAGACGCTAAAATCAAGGTACATGTCTATTATCATGTTATATAAAAGTTTTATGTGTACATTCGATATCACTTGATGGATTCTTCTATATAAACTTTCAATTTTCCTATATAATGCGTATCATATGTGTTTTTTTTTTTTTTCAGATATAATTGCTCAAAACCCCTTGAATTTTGAGATGTTGGGTATTAACCCTCAAAATATCAAAAGTTATAAACTATTACTCCCTTGGACTTTAGCACCATTGCATAATAATCCCTCAATTTTGAAAAGTTACAGATAAACCTCTCCCTCCTCTCCCCTTGCCCCAGAACTTTTATCTTTTGTTGCAAGTACTAATTTTTTCTATCTATATAATTACAAATGTTGCTTGAATAACCTTTATTTTATGTTCAATGAAGTCGAGAAATTAAAGAGAATTCATGACTAATGAAGCTACAAATATCTAGAGGTTATTTTGTCCACAAACTAGTGATTGCAACAAGAACTGTTAGGAGTAATACGTATCTTATCAAAATTAGGGACTATTTTACAATTGTATTAAAGTTCATGGGGTCATCCATGATTTCTGAAAGATTGGGATTGACCGTGCAATAAATTCAAGAGAATTTTGAATAATTATTTTTTCATTTTCTTTTCTATAGCCAAGCGATAATAGGGTCATTAAAGCGGAGGTAAGACGGCGCACGTGTCATAACTTTCATATGGTTTTTACTTGAGTGTCATAACTTTTTTTTACTTAATTGAGTGCCACAAATTTGAAAATTCAGTTACTTAAATGCTATTGTTGATTTGCCTCTCAAAAAATCTAACTTAGATGCTAGTCGTCTTATGTTGCTTCATCGACACTAACGTTGCCTTTTTTTTAATATTTTTAATATTTTTGTTATTTTTTATTTCCTTTTTCCAGGGCTAGTGAGGGGCCCTAAAAGAAAAAGGAAAAGGAAAAAGATAATAAAAGCAAAACAAAAATAAAGTTCAAAAAAATAAATTAAAAATTAAAAAATCCACGTCATATGGGAAATTAATAAAAAATATCCAGGTAGGATGATTTACCAAAAATACACTCAAATAATCGATTTTACTCCGATGTGACACTTAAGTAAGTGAAAAAAGAAGAAGTTATGATACTCAATTGAGCGTTGTATAAAGGTTATAATAGTTATGCTATTCTTCTTTCATAAAAATGTAAAGAGATAAACCCGATTTACATGTTGGCAATATGGGTTGTATGCCTACTTTTTAACTCATTTTCGGTGGCCAAGTGGGATGTGAGTTTCTTGAATTGGTTGTTGCATGTTTAAATGTGTTAAGAAAATAGGGTGGGTTAAAGTGGGTTTGAAACAATACCCATTTTCTAACCCGTTTCAATAAAAAGAGTGAGTCTGGGGTCCATTTGTCGTCGTCATTCACGGAAGGAAGTAGGCAACGAGACGATTTTGACCGAAAACAGAGGTAGAAAACAGCGATGCCTTTCTTTTCCTTTTTCATTTTTATAATTTTCTGTTTGTTAAACTTTCAGAAATTGCGAATGCCAATTTGATTAATGAAAAATATCTGATTGATCTTAGCCTTCAAAACTTAACATAAAAACACAAGCCAATTAATTTAGTGAAGGAGTTGAGACGGATCTATCAAGTAGGTATGAGTTTAATGATTGGTTGAGTCGAATAAGGGTTACAAATATAAATAGAGACATCAAGGTCAAATGGGTTAAAATGAATTGACCGTTTGCAACCCGGACCCTAATATAATCCTATCTTATCCATTTAATGCCTCTATTTGTTAGGTTTGAAGCTACTCGGTTATATAGAATTACGTACTACCTAGAGAAGTTACCGAAGTACAAAATAGCGATACTTATATATTAACAATACATACGATGATATACTAATTGCACAAGAGAAATTAATTATTTTAGTTGAAAATTATTATCGTTCGTTTATCATTCTTCAAAAGAAGTTACATTTAACATGAATAAGATACTAAATTCACCGACCCTTTGGTACTAAATTTTCGATAGGGATACTTAGAAAATATCTTTTCCCCCTAGCTCTTTATAAGTATTTCAATCCTCAAGTCTTTCTTTTACGTTTTTATCTTTAGACATTGTTAATTTACTTTTTCAACTCAATACATATAAGCACAATATTATCCCAGCAACATATTTAGGCGAACGACTTAAAAGCAAATTAAACGGGCGGGCACGGCTTTTCACAGGCTGGGTTTCAATCCGAAAAAGTGCTCAATAAAGATATGGATCAAGACTCGGACACGATGATACAGATCAATTCCAGATCACATCAATGTTTTCTTACATAATTTCAAAACCTTATTCCGACTCACCTGTTCAACAATCCAATTCCAAACATCCCGGGGGACAAAAAAAAGGCTAGAGAGAGAGAAAAGCCCCGCCCGTGCCCCGCGCCCCGCGCCTAAATGGGAAGGAAGTCGCGCCGGCGTTGACGCGCATCTGCTCTGGCTGCTGACTCGATTCTGAAGCGCCATCGCCATCCTCGTCCTCGTCCTCGTCCCTATCCAATCCTCTCGTACGTGATCGCGACCTTCCCCTTTCGTAGATTCTCACTCCATCACCGTCGTCTTCAAAATCCCCCCTCCCCAAAGAATCCATCCATCCTCTCGCTGACGACCAGAAGAAGAAGAAGAAGAAGAAGAAGAAGAAGAAGAAAATGAGGCTGGAACCGCAGGAGACCAGCGGCGTGTCGTCGCCCCGTAACCGCCTCGTCTTCGCCTACTACGTCACCGGCCACGGCTTCGGCCACGCCACCCGCGTCGTCGAGGTCCGGCCCCCCCTCTCTCTCTCTCTCTCTCTCGCGATCGTCCTCCGATCGCCGCCGATCGCGGCCCCAATTCGCCGGGCCGGCGGCGTTCGGGGCGTTGCCGGAGCTCGGTTTGGTGGTGCTGCTGCTTTTTGTTTTTGTTGTGATGATTTGCTTTGGATGTGCGGGTTTGCGGCAGGTCGTTCGGCACCTGATCCTCGCCGGCCACTGCGTGCACGTGGTGACGGGCGCTCCCGACTTCGTCTTCACTTCCGAAGTCCAGTCTCCCAGGCTCTTCATTCGCAAGGTGCGTGCGGGCCCCCCTCCCACACGCTGACTCTGTTCCTCATTTGCGCGCGTGTTTAGGCGACGGCCGGATGTTCGGGGGGTCGTGTTTGTCGGACAATTCGATCGGTGAATGTTGTTGGAACGAAAAAAGAAAATTTTGTTTTTGAATGCAGAGAAGGGTTCTGGCATTTTCATTTTCCTTGATGAATACGAGATTGTAGAAGGCTGGCAACCCCGGGTCCTAGTCATTTTGCTTTACGAGATTATATATGTAGCCATTGTAAGAATTTCTCTCTTTTGTTCGTGAGTTGTGATGCTGCGTGAATTTCAGAGGCTAGTTTGCAAGTTCCTCTTCAGGGGTTGTGTGTTTCATGTTGTTTCCCTGATCCTTTTGAGCTTTTGGTATTGGCAAATTCATGGCTAGGCTAGTGGTCCTGCATTACCTTCGTTTCAAAGGAGCTGTCTTATTGAGCTTGTTGTTCTTAATCCGTGAAATTATCAGGTTCTACTGGACTGTGGGGCAGTTCAAGCAGATGCGTTGACCGTGGATCGCCTCGCCTCCTTGGAAAAGGTACTAAAACTCACTGAGTTCGTCCTAAGGCGTGATGCTTTCTTAGTTATGTTCATCTATTCGGAGTTGATACTAGTATTTTCTTGGGTCACTGTACTGGTGTAGATTTTAAGAATTGATGATATGTTGTTTTTAGTTTTTACATTTCCGCCACTTACTCTTCTATTATAATGTGGCTGCCTAGTACTCTGTGACGGCCGTGGTCCCTCGTGCTTCTATTCTGGCAACTGAAGTAGAGTGGCTGAACTCCATCAAAGCAGACTTAGTGGTAACCTGCTGACTTGTCTTCATCTATCCTCGAGTGTGAATTCAATCTCTGATCACTCAACTGATTACTAGAACTTGAATGTTGACTGCTCTCGGACTGCTTGTTTTTTCTAAAGATAGTATTTAGTTTGGATCATCCACAAATCATGGAACAGTAACTATGAAATTTGGCTAATGAACAGGTCTCAGATGTTGTTCCAGTTGCATGCCGTGCTGCAGCAGATGCTGGAATTCGCTCTGTTTGCGTCACCAATTTCAGGTGACCCTGACTGCTACCTGCTTTACCTTGGATTGCAGTTGCTTTCTCGAGCATTCATCTATAATCGGTTTTAAAGTTTTTACATTACTGTTCTTGATTCTTTGTACTCTGTGTTGGGGTTATGCTTATCTCTATCAGCTACTGGCCAATCTTAATGGTGTGAGGTCACTTCAAATTATTAAGGATTTTCTGGACAATTCAATGCTTATTTATCAGAGATTATTGGCTTATTTTTTTCATTTACGTAGTTTTCCTGTGAAACCTGTTTCTACATGTCTAAATATGCTAATTTATGAAAAAGAATATGAACTTTGGATCTTGGATTCCGTTTGATCTTTATCTGATGGGATCTGTGCAGTTGGGACTTCATCTATGCAGAATACGTAATGGCCGCAGGAAATCATCATCGTAAGATAGTTTGGCAGGTATTTATTTTATTACAAAATTTTCTTAGCACCTCTTTTTTGCTTGTTTGGAATCACCAATATTTTGCATATACAATCAGATTCTTTGCTTTACGCTCATCTTTTGTGGAGATCCCTGCTGAAAATTTTGTCCTTTGCATATTAGTGAGCTTTTAGTGTTACACACACACACACACACACATATATATATATATATATATAGAGAGAGAGAGAGAGAGAGAGAGAGAGAGAAATATGGTGCCACTACTTTTTTAATTTGAATGACAGGGTTAGGTAAATTGTACAGAAGAAAGTAAAAATTGGAGGCATGGGCATCAAAATTACTCTTGACCTGTAACTTTGCAGAACCAATCCTATATAGTGATTCAATCATCCTCAGGCAGAATAACGTTTCCCTAGTTAGTTAACTTCATAATTAAGCCTCTAATTACTTCGAAGAGAGAGGGAGATTGCCCTTCCGTTTTTGGGAATTTCTCTTCCTCCTCCTCCTCTTGCTGAAACAAAATTTATACACGGTAACCTCATACACAGTAACCTCATATACAGTAACCTTCTACTAACGATGATGGCTTTTTCTTACCGAGTTGAAAAACAAAGTGTACTAAATGTGGACTATATAGTTCTTTGTGAATTTCCATTCTTCAGTTAGAAGGCCCTAATTATATGAAACTGAAGGTGACGATTATATAACCTCCACGAAGTTTTATCTGCCTTTGGAATTTTGAGTCAGTGAGATAATTTAATTCTGGAACTTGAAATTTTAATCTTCACTTAATTATGACTCTGTACAGATAGCAGAAGACTATTCACATTGTGAATTCTTAATCCGGCTCCCGGGATATTGCCCAAGTAAGTTATTAAATTGATCATTCATAGTGATGGGTGTTAATATTTATTTATCTCAGTTACAGCTGGACATTATCCACATTGTGATTTTTTCTTGACATACACCATTATTTTACAGTGCCTGCTTTCCGTGATGTCATAGATGTACCGTTGGTTGTCAGAAGGTTGCACAAATCCCGTAAGGAGGTTTGATCTGCAAAACTCAAATTGACCTCCTTTTTAGTCCAATATAGTGTATAATGCTGTATCTCAATGTACCTTACCAAAAAAAAAAAAAAATGCTGTATCTCAATGTAGGTGAGAAAGGAACTTGGGATTGGGGATGATGTGAAGCTAGTTATCCTCAATTTTGGCGGACAGGTGACTTTAGTTTGGGTGGTTGATAGTCTTGTATGTTTTTTTTAGTAGGCATGTGTTTGTCAGGTCATTGAAGTTATCTTGCAGTGATTTGGGTAGCCATTTTTTAAGAAACTGCTCTCTCTCTCTCTCTCTCTCTCTCTCTCTGATGATACAATGATTGGTTTACTTTAAGAAGACAAAAGATACAATAATTGGAGACTGAAAAATTTCTCCAGGTTAAAGGGTGAAGTATTGATAGTTGTAGCTGGTCTATTTCTTCAACTACGTGACAACAGTACTTCCGACTTGAGGTTTCATGTGATCTCCTTATCTTTTATCTGATGATTTAACATATTCTGCATCATGTGTCCATTTAATAATAGTGTGAATATATTAGCAATTTGTGCTTTGGAGAATGCTGATATGTCACTAATTTTAAGTAGGAATTTTTAGTTGTACCAGCAGTATTGTTTGTTTCCTGAACATTTGCTCTCATATTCATTTGTGTCAAAATTTGCTTTGCCTGCAGCCATCAGGCTGGAAATTGGAGGAAAATTACTTGCCTCCCGGTTGGTTGTGCTTGGTATGTTCTGTAGCATGTCCTTTAGAGCCCACGTTTTGCAAAAGCCACTTTCATTATGGCCCTAGTTCACCTTCTTATGACTGATAAGATGTTTGATTTAGGTTTGTGGTGCATCTGAGAGGGAAAATCTTCCACCGAACTTTTTAAAGCTTGCTAAAGATGCATACACACCTGATCTCATTGCAGCCTCTGATTGTATGCTTGGTGAGTGGGGAACTTGCATTGGCATCTGAAGTACATTATTTTGCGTCTCTTAGTTATCTTATTTCTGTCATTATATCAGGAAAAATTGGATATGGTACTGTCAGCGAGTCTTTAGCATACAAGTGTCCATTTGTATTTGTGCGGCGTGATTACTTCAATGAAGAACCATTCTTGAGGAACATGCTGGAGGTACTTCTCACTGCATCTGTATATGTATATTTATCTGTAGTGGGAATGCTTTGATTTTTTTTTCTTTCTTTTTTTTCACTTTTTGGATTGATTTCTGCAGTACTATCAATCTGGAGTAGAGATGATTAGGAGGGACTTGCTCACTGGCCATTGGAAACCTTACCTTGAACACGCGCTCAGTCTGAAACCATGCTATGAAGGTGGCATTAATGGTGGCGAGGTAACATTTCTGGAACTTATGAGACTATCTGGTAGGACATTACATCTTTGTAGGGAACTTGAAGGGAATTCACAACCACTCAAAACATGTAAATCTCTTTAGGCATCATACCTTAACCTTCTAAAGGATCATGCTTAGGGTTCTTTTAAGCATCACAGTTAAGAGAAGGAGGAGGAATTAAGTGCCATCACTACCAAAGGGGTCAATTCAAAGCAAAACTTGTTAATGATCTTCATAAACTCTATCAATAGAAGAAAATACCAGTCTACATTAGACTCCTCTGAAAGAGCCTTACTCCTAGTTGAAGTATATATACAAGAAACAGTATATTCTAATCATAATGAAAACAGGAAATACGATAATATCCTAATAGTTCTCTAGTCCTAAATGATAAGAGTATTAATTTAACAAACAGAAGAATCCTCATCCTTTTATGACTCTTATTTTAGTTGTGGATAAATGTAACACCCCTACTTACCAGAGTTTGGTAAAGACAGTCATTTGTTTGAACAAATATGAACTTGTTAGCTGCATCAAAGTATTTGATTTCTTCAAACTTTTTGTGGCTTCCATCATGTGTCGAGCTAAAAGAGCAAAACTATATTTATAATGATGAATGCAATGATGCTTTTTAAGCATTTTAATCTGTTCAGCTGCACGCCAATGACATTCATCTAATTGAATTGGTTTCCAATCCTTTGTGATGCGATTATCCAGGTAGCAGCTTACATATTGCAGGAGACAGCCGCTGGGAGAAATTATGCATCAGATAAAGTAATCTTAATTGAACTGTTATATCTTAACCCTAGGTTATTCTTCTGTAGCACGGTATTAATCTTGCTGTTCTTGCTGTCACAATGTAGTTTAGTGGAGCAAGTAGACTGCGTGATGCTATAGTTCTTGGGTATCAGCTGCAAAGAATGCCTGGAAGAGACCTATGCATCCCAGATTGGTATGCAAATGCTGAAAATGAGCTGGGCCTCGGCGCTGGATCACCCGAAGTTGGAATGAATGAGAAAAATTCCCAAATGAATTTGTGAGTTGGTTTCACCATTTGCCATATACTTGATCAATTTTGGACTGAGTTGGCAGTTGTTGACATGATTTTTCTACCTTTTGTAGATTGTCTGATGATTTTGAAATTCTTCATGGTGATCATCATGGGCTCCCTGATACGGTGAGTTTCTTGAAGAGTTTGTCAGAAATTGTGAGTGAAGCTGCAAAGTGTCCAGAGAAGAGGCAGATGCGGGAGCGTAAAGCAGCTGCCGCACTCTTTAATTGGGAGGTCTGATTATCTTATTTGGATTAGTTTCTACATTTTTATTCCTCTTCCTGTTTGATAAATCGAACACTTGTCAGAGTTCTTAGGAGATTTCATTGGCGTGATTTGGGAGGTAATTGTTTGTGTATCAGTTCTTTTAAAAAGGTCTCCAATTAGGGCATAAGTCATGAATCCTTCTGACTTTTGATTTTCGTAAAAGTCAGTGAGAGGTGCACTGCAAAGGCTCCCGATTTTAATTTCAGTAATTTGTAAGTGATGCTTAGTTGCGTTTTTGTGTAGTGAGTGGAGCTGTACGCTGATCATGGCCATTTTTTTGACATTTTTCTCACTTCTACTGTATATGTGGAGTGGGTTGGTACTTCCATATGAGATTTGGCGGCAAATGTTGTAATTTTGAGTTGACTGTTTCCAAATAATTAAACAGGAGGAAATATTTGTCACAAGAGCACCTGGAAGGTTGGATGTAATGGGTGGAATTGCTGACTATTCAGGGAGCCTTGTGTTGCAGGTTAGAAAGTCCTTTTTTTACTAATTATAATCCGACAATGGTTTAAGTCAATTATGTAAGCAGAGTCTCACTAAAAGGAGAGCATTGGTCTTTGTTCCCTTCCTTTTGCATTATTTCAGGAACATCCTATTTCTCATATGATTTTTTTTTTTTTTTTAATATCACATATGATCTTATCTTATTGTAAAACTACTTCCAGATCTGTCATGGCAATTTAGACATTAATAATAGATAGACAATAGATGATCTAAATTGACGGATGCTGTAATTCTTTTCAATTATTCAGAATAATTGTGCTTAGATGACAACTATTAATTGGCTTTTAATGTGGCTGGTTCTTGGATGTTTATGAATGTTCAGTTATCACCAGTTGTAAATGCATATATTTGAATTGTTCTAGTAATTTTACTTTACCCCTTTTTTTTTGCTTTCCTTCTTGCTTGTTTCAATCTTAGAAGGACGTTGTGGATCAGCCCATAGAGAGAATGCCAATTGGAGCTAGACTCCATGGTGATTCATAATCATTATAAGGGTTCCAATTGGGGCAGGACTTCATGATCTTTCATAATTTTTTAAGGATTTCCATCAGAAGCATAGTTGTTTTATAGAGGGAGAGGCTATTTTGTGAATGAATTGCAGATTATCAAATTGCATGAATAACAATTTGTGTAGTGAATTGCAGTTTAAGCAAGAAAGCATTTGGGCGTTGCTCATCTGCTTGGCCTTGTAAATATCTTGACGTCCCTTGCATTTGCTTTCCATACTGCTAGTGTTTTTGGCTTTGCCTTGCCTTCTCAGGACATACCCCCTTTCATAACTTAGGGATAGAGTTATGGAAGGCCCTTTGCCAAAGTTCCTTTGTTTATTGCTTTGACTTTCATTTTCTTAGGTTCAATTGAGTGGGACATGCATCAGATATAATTGCATTGACCCTTTTACCGCTGTCTTCTTTTCTTCTTTTATCACTGCCTTTCAGCATAGTATAGTTTTGTCAATCTATACCTGTAATTTGTATTGAATGTGACCATGTTTCCAAGATCATTTGCGCATGCATAATTGTTTAAGCCTTGTCACTTGATGTTCTCTATGCCCAGAATATGTTTTCCTTCTGTTTGGTTACAATTTCTTCGTCTCCTATCAACGTGTTTACCTACCAGTACCACTCTATTTCCCACCTAGAACTTGGAGCTTTCACTTGTAATTTCACATTCACCAGTCAAAGCTTGTCATGGCATGAATAGTTTGGTCATGCTCCAAGGTGGTTGCTTTCTCATGGGTTTTTACTTCCTATGCCATCTATTTGTGACTTGCTGGGGAACTTTATCTTTTTGCCAAGGCATGAACGAATTTGGATGTTTTTGTATCCTTATCTTTTCTCACCTTTCTTTTTTATTTGACACTGCCATTTGCATTCTCATAATTGAAGCCATTCTGCCATTCAATAAAACAGATCTCTCCAAGTTTGAGAAGTATTAATTTCAGTTGCTACCCTTCTCTCTATTACTTAACTCCATTAGAAATTGTAACTCTCTTGAGTCGAATTTCACTTTTAAAAACTTTCAAAATACAAGTTCTATGGGACTTTTTCCCCACTTCTGCAAGTTTTGCCAATGGAGTAGACTAGTGTGAGGGATTGTGTATATGTTATTTAGTCCAATAACATGCTTCTGCACTTCCTGCATTCAGATGCCTATTCGTGAAGCCTGTCATGTTGCTGTTCAGAGGAATCATCCAAGCAGGCAGAGACTATGGAAACATGCTCTAGCTCGGCAACAAGCCAGAGGACCAACTCCTGTTCTTGAGATTGTATGTTTCCAGTTGACAATAAAAGCCTTTTTTCAAATTTCTACTTGTTGTTTAACATGTATCTTTACCTTTTATTTGAGGACCTGAAGGAGACTTGTATTTGTCTTATATAGGACAATTGTTAGTCCTTTGGCACTTTATCTCTAATTTGAACAGAACGAAGTCTTGGCCTTTTAGTAATTTGTCTATAATTTTGAAGTGAACGACTCTTAAAGTAAGTGTTATTGTATGTAGGCAGTACCTGATTTAATCTTTTTCTTTTGAAAATGCTTTTCTTAGGTATCATATGGATCAGAATTAAGCAATCGTGGACCAACTTTTGACATGGATTTGTCTGACTTTATGGATGGTGGGAAACCAATTTCATATGAGAAGGCAAAGGAGTTCTTTGCCCGTGATCCATCCCAAAAGTTAGTCTTAGATCCTATCTGATCTCTTCTTCTTTTTTCATCTTTTTTCTTTTTGGGTGTAAATCTGCATGGTACTCACATAAATTCCCATTTCAGGTGGGCAGCTTATGCTGCAGGCACTATTCTTGTTCTAATGACAGAGTTGGGTGTACGCTTTGAGGACAGTATCAGTTTGCTTGTAAGGAGTTTCTCCACATCTGTTCAAGATATATTTAGTCACATATGGTTTTTTGACCATTTGAGTGTTTTCACGGCTAGTTTTTCTTTCTTCTACCTTTTATTGTTCATGTCCATTTTCTTATTCTTTTGCTTTATTGAGCTATCTTTATAAGTGGAAGATCTGTCAGTCCTTCAGATTTACATGCCTCTCCTGCTACGCTGTTTAGACTACTGTAGACTTTTACTACCTTTCAAGTGTTCTCGACTAACTTAGTATTGCGCACATGACACTTGTCAACTGTTTGTTCAGATTGTTATTAGAGTCATTATTGTGGTAAATTTGTCTTATTTCCCTGATTTTCCTGGGATTTATGATTATGATACTGCTATTTGATAAATATTTTATCATCTATAAGTATATGATAGTCTTACACAACACAATGCTGATTTCTTTATCCAGATACTGATTATTAGAAATTCACTTTCAGGTTTCATCTGCTGTTCCAGAGGGCAAAGGCGTATCTTCATCTGCCGCTGTTGAGGTTGCTAGCATGTCTGCTATAGCTGCCGCTCATGGTAAATTCCTCCGGTCAACATGTCATATATGATTACACTTAAAATGTTGATGATTTTATGTTTTCTCGATGGATGATTATTTTGACAGCATCTCATTTGGATGAGAAATTTTTTCCCCTTACGATAGGTGAAGGGCGTAGAGGAACCAAATCCAAGACATCTTGGATCTTGGATGAAAATATGGATAAAAACAACTTTTAAAAATTTCTTTGAAGTACCCATGTTTGCACATAACATTTTGGTGAAGAGTTCAACATTTCTTTCCTAGGGGTTCATAGCAGGCCTAGAGACATGTGGTCTCCCCCATTTAATAGATTAATCTTGGAAAAAATGGTATGTCTTATATGGTAATAGAGTCACAGGTCACATGTTTGAATCCCAATACTTCCCCTGTTGGACTATGCTTGTTTTCCCGCTTCCTGTAGTCTGTTTAATATGTTGTTGGACTGTTACTTGAGGATAAAAGGACTAGGAAAGATACAATTGTTTGTAAATGCTTCAATAAGAAGACACAAGAATAATTGGATCTCACTGACATCTGGGAGTGATGGAGCAGAATTAAATTGAAAATTTTTTAGGATTTTGAGGAGAGAGGGAGAGAGAATCAATAAAGAAGGCAAGATAGCTTTGTGTAATCTGTGACATCACTCTTCAGCTTTTCCACAACTACTCATTATAACAAGGAGTCTTGACCATATTCCATTTTGAAGTTTGTATGAATTAATGTATTTAATGATCTTCTAAAACATGGCAGGCTTAAACATTAGCCCACGGGATCTCGCTTTGCTTTGCCAGAAGGTGTGGCTCACCGAACTATCTTCTAATTAATTTGTTATTCAATATCTTGATTTTAGTTAAGTCATTATTTCTGTATCTTTTGGCTCCTCTTGTAATTTTGGAAAACATATGCAATAGGTAGAGAACCACATTGTTGGAGCTCCATGTGGTGTAATGGACCAGATGACTTCTGCTTGTGGTGAAGCAAACAAGCTTCTTGCCATGGTCTGCCAGGTAAAATTTTCAGGTCTGATTGAGAGGTCTTCTGTGCTTGTTGGATGAAAAGTGATCTGAGAATTATGCTGTGCAGCCTGCTGAGGTAATTGGACTTGTAGAAATTCCCAGTCATGTCCGATTTTGGGGAATTGATTCAGGAATTCGTCACAGGTATAATTTGTGTGGTTTTTTTTTTATTCTCTCATTCTGGTTTATCACTCCCAGCCTCCTTGCTTGATGCAAGCATGTACTGTTTCTTGTCTGATCAGCCAGTTGTCTTTTAATTCAGTTCATAATTGTGGGTTTTGACAGCAGATCTGCTTTCTTATCACTGGTTCAGATTGTTTCAATTCTAGTTTTTTTCTTCTCTAGTGTTTTTACTTTTTTCCTCATTAGATCAGGATTGAATTTTGCATTTAAATCGTTCTTTCTTAAGCTAATTCCCCCATCGCCCCCCTCGGCGGCCAAAAAAAAAAAAAAAAAAAAAAAAAAAAACTTCAAATCCCATTTTCGGTTTCATTTTAGAATCTTTTATTTCTAAAAAATGTAGTGCTGAACTTGAAAAATATGTGCACGTTTGCCCTTCTTGCATGCACCCTTATTTCATAGCTTCTTGGTTCCTCTCTACTAGTGGGATTAGCTCCTTGGCTTTCCCTGAAGAATGACTTTGGGTCCTCATTTGTTGGCCACTTTTTCCTGTGGCTCACAACCTTTCTACTATGTCCATGGCCCTTCCTTTTGAAGCATTATGTCACCCTTAAATCGGTGCTTATGGTTGTCTGTAGCTTGCGTGAGTTTGCTCTCAGTTATGTTTTCTTTCTTTTCGTCTTTTAGTTGGCAATGTTTTAGCTTTGGATAAATTGGTCTTTTCTATTGGCAGTGTTGGAGGTGCAGATTATGGATCTGTCAGAATTGGTGCCTTCATGGGTCGAAGGATGATAAAGTCCACAGCAAGCAGAATGTTGTCTGGAACTCTGTCGAATGGGAATGGGACAAACCAAGATGAACTGGAGGAGGATGGTCTTGAACTTCTTGAATCTGAAGCTTCATTAGATTATCTATGCAACCTGTCACCTCACAGGTGTCCTTCAAATGTGATAACATGCTTATAGAATGAATAGAAACTTTGGTTACCATTGTTCCCTAATTTTTCAATCTTCTTTCTAAACTGCAGGTATGAAGCTCTGTACATCAGTATGCTTCCTGAGTCCATTTTGGGGGAGACATTTGTGGAAAAATATGCTGATCACAATGATGCGGTCACTATTATCGATAACAAGCATACTTATGGAGTGAGAGCCTCTACTAGGCACCCCATTTATGAAAATTTCCGGGTCAAGGTAAGTAGTTGACCTTTTCAGATGCGTCTTTCCTCATTTATGAAGATTGATTGCGCTAGTATCTTTCTTTCTGGTTCTGCTATCAGCCAGACAAAGGGAGAAAAAGGAACCTGATTTTGACCCTCACTAATAAGGCACCATGAAAAGATGTTTCAAGATGATGTAAACTCACCAATATCAGTTACACAAAAATTTGAAGTATGATTTCTTATGTAGATACTTGGCTGTTTCTCTACTTTGCATCACCCATAGCCACTAAAGGAAATCACTTGAAGAAGTTCTGTTGTTACTTTTTCCCTTGTTTAAGCTTTTGCTTATGAGTGGATCTAAACCTGTTTGATAATTCGTGTATAGGCTTTCAAAGCTTTGCTGACATCTGCAAGTTCAGATGAGCAATTGACGGCACTTGGAGAACTACTATATCAGGTACATAAAGAATGTCAAGATTGCATGGCTTGTTGGTTATGTCCTTGACTGTTGAATTGCATGGCTTGTTGGTTATGTCCTTGACTGTTGAATTGCATGGCTTGTTGGTTATGTCCTTGACTGTTGAATTGCATTTAAATAAACAAAACTTGAAAAAAGAGAGAATGTGGTGATGTCTGTTAGGCTAATCAGTTTGTCTTTAAATGAAGACCCTCATGCATGAATTTTCATGAAATAATAAAAGAGTTTAAATTCTATTGTCAAGGGACTAAGTAGAATAAGGAATTTTCATTATTGAACATGCATCATAAGCAGAATCACGATGCATATTTCAGGTAAAAGATGTCCTGTTTTTGGAGATTGGGTTTCATAGCCCCCTGTCTCTACGGCATTAGATTGTTTCTTTGGTGATGAAATTTTTCTTCTAGCATTTCATACAAAACGAGGTTGCTTTACTCTGTTTTTTGTTTCTGGTGCATGGTCTGACTACTTTATAGAGTACTTGGATGGTATTGCTGCTGAAGAAGCAAATAAATCACCGTCAACATAGGACCTGTTAATTTGGTTTGAGTTCCAGATAGCAGTCGGATGCTCCTAGCTAGAGTTGCACTTCATTACCATGGTCAATGTGGTGTATGGTTCTTTGTGCGGGGACTGGCGTCAAATGACTTCACGTCATTTCTGGATTATGGAATTGCTTGATGCTTCCACTTGGTAATTTTTAATCACATTCAGCGAGTATGTGGCTAACCCTGGAGCTTAATTTTTCTTTTGCAGTGTCACTATAGTTATAGTGCATGTGGACTTGGCTCAGATGGAACAGATAGACTTGTACGATTGGTCCAAGAGATGCACCATAACAGACTAGCCAAACATGATGATGGAACCTTATATGGAGCAAAGATTACTGGTGGTGGTTCTGGTGGTACAGTCTGTGTAGTCGGCAGAAATTGTCTGAGAAGCAGTCAGCAAATTCTCGAGGTAGTAATATTCCTTTCCCTTTTTCGTCGAATGTTATGATAGATTCTTTTGTTGTGCAAATTCGTAACATTTCAATGTGTCCATTAGTTGATTTTGAAGTTATAACCATGGTTGGAATCCTTTTTTCTGAACCTATGTAATTATCAGCTCCTGCTTTTTCACGTGGCCCATAACTTCATAGTAAGGGCATCTCTTGGGTTAAAAAAGGCTGAGGTTATTTATAGTTCAATAATATGGACTTTTTCCATTGAACAATCATGTTTTTCATTTGCTTTGCAATTGTATTTCCACAAATTACCTGGAAATCTTAGTGCAAATCTTTCCCTATCTGTTATGAATCTGTGATGTATCAAAGCCCAATTGACATGGTAACGTGATTTCGGTTGTTCAGATTCAACAGAAATACAAAAAGGCCACGGGATATCTGCCATTTCTTTTTGAGGGTTCATCGCCTGGTGCCGGGACGTTTGGGTACCTGAAAATTCGCCGACGTAGCTCCGCCAAGTCAGTTGATTCTTGTTAGCCAATAGAAATAGTTATATGCTGGCTGTGCTGGATGTCCATTGTGAAGCTCGAAGTTGCATCTGGGGACATGTCCTCTGCCTTTGTGGACATCTCCACTATTCAAATCGGTCACTGCTACAAAGTCATTTGATATGAACTTAGCGCCCTCCAATCATTTTTCTTGTGAATAAGTGTTGAAGTGTCAGCTTAAAGATTGAATAGCTGCTCTTCAAGCAGGATATGGAATTTGCTTCTAAAACACCAAGCATCGGATGGAGACTATAAGGTCAATAAAAGAGCGGCAATTTGCCGTTTCCATTTTTCTTCTTCTCTTTTACTTAAATGCTTCTCTTCTCTGCGCAATTGTACTTTACATTGCAACCCGCAGAGTTGGATTTTTCGGACTAGTTTGATGAAAGAAGCCCTCTCTCTTGTCTTCAAGCGCCGAAAGATGTCTCCTTTTTTCTAATCTTCTTATCTGTTTTAAATAGCAGCGTCCTCAATCGTTTCGTGCAAAAAAAAAAAAAAAAAAAAAAAAGAAAAGTAACTCTCTGATTTATTTTGTCATATCCGAAGTTGCTTACCTTTATAGAAGGGCTTTAACTCTGTTGACATTGATTCGGTCAATGGGGTTTAAAGTCAACATGTTAAGGAGGAACAACTTATTCGTGTTAGTTTACCTCGACTTAAGGTGGTTTGGAGTATATATGGTACATCGTCAGGTACTAAAAGACTGCCCAAAATATCACGCGTAATTGTAGTGAAGATATATGGGTTCAAAAGAAAGGAATTGAATTAATATGTATGTGAACAAATCTTTTTATATAATTTGTTTAGTGAAATTTGAAGGTTGCCTCACCTTTTTTTTTTCATTGACATGGCACCATGGATTTCTAAACTTCCCTATTTTACGTCATTCGTAATATGTTTTTTGGTTATACCCATAAATTATGAGTTTACTATATATGGTATCAAGTTTATCATTATGCTAAAAGAAGCGATGAAAGTGGTGAGGTCGGTGACAATGTTCCCGTTGCCTAGATATTGGCAAGAGATTTTTAAGGTGCACTATTGCACTGTACTACCTCATTTCTATGGCTATTATATAATTGATTACAATGAAACGTCATAAATCGAATTTTCTCTTTAAGTGCCAATGTTCTAATTGGGAACCCACCAAATGATTGATACGGTGATTCAAGACTTGGTTTTCAAGTTGAAGGTCACAAATTTGAATTCGATTCCCCATGCTATTCTCAATCCCAAGAAATCTTAATTAGTCTGAGAAAGACAGATCTGGACTTAGATGTATTATTGGTATTAGGCTTCCTCACTTGTACTTGATAGAGTTGCAATAACAGGCTCACCTACTCCAATAGTTGTCGAGGTAGGTCTCAATCCCTTTCAAACCCTTTTTTGGGCAAAAATAGCATAACATGAAGTGAAAAAATTGAATTATTTTTGCAAAATAATGATATATCTAATTGTTGTGATTCATATTAATGTCATTAGGACACTAGCCGAAAAATCAGTTGGATTATTGTCAAAAGTGCAACACTAAGGAAGAAAAATTTTGGTACATCGGATTATCGAAATTAAGTTTTAGTGATTTGATTTTAAAATTAACTATAATTTAATTATAACAAAAGAAGCTTATCCAACGAGAAAACGAACCGAAAAAAAAAGAAAAAAAAAAAGAGGATAAGTTTCCAAATCTACCGGTAGAAAAAAAGGACTTAGAAGGATTGGTAAAGGCTGATTGGTTGCCTTTATAGAAACAATTACTATTGGCTTTTAAAGCAAAATAACAGTTTCACTTGAAATTACCGTTTGGACGGCCATGGATATAATTTGATTATTTCAAAAAATAAAATTAACATAAACAATTATCTTGAAAGCAGATTTTTTTTTTTCATAATCAGAAAACTGATTCGCCTATCTATAATTTTTTTTTTAATCAATTGAAGAAAAATTTGGTGCCAAAAGATTACCAATCATTTCTATGTAAAAGCTCTTCCTTTTCATTACAAAATTAATTGAGAGTTCTTGAAATTATATTGGGTTAATACCATAAAAAATTCAAAACTGGTATTATGTAATAAATTTATCTAAAACTAATTTTTTGATCATGAAAAATCCCAAATAACAAATTTACCCCAGAGGACTAAAAAAAATCCTAAATCGGCACATAACAAATTTACCTAAACTAATTTTTGTGACCCAAACTAATACATTTGTGACCCATTTAATACCACAAAAAAAAAAAGAAAACCTTAAAATTGATACAAACGTGACAAATAGAAAATAAAATCCCAAACCGACACATTAATCAATTGTTATGTGTTATCTAATTTAGCAGTTTAACACTAAAATTTAAATAAAACTAACATAGGATAAATTAGTCATAAGTATATTAATTTGCGAAAATTTATCAAATATATACTAATTTGAGATTTTTTGTAAAACATTAATTTGCGGTAAATTTATTATAAATATATCATTTTAGGACTTTTCATGATATTAACCCAAGTACATTCAACATCACTAAGAACCGCTTTGCTAGAATTTAAAAGCTGGCTCGTAAGTAACAAGCTTTTGATATTACCAAATATTATGGATCCAGACTCTAATATCAATTTCATTAAAACATGTACTGATTCCCATAATTTTCTCCTTTCGATCTCGTCCTTTACATACCATGAAATGCATTGTTTAATGGAAGTGTCGTAAAATTAAAAAAGATTGTTATGTTTTAACCAAGCATTGCTTTTCATCGGGAAAGGTTTGAATAAACTAAAAATAAGTAATATTTTCACTGTTCAACATATTCTAAGCCTTTAGACCAAAAAAAAACATATTCTAAGCCTAGAAATAATGAAACGTTCTAGACCATTCATTTGTCAGGAGAAATTAAATCCGGTCATGATGTCATTCATTTTACTTGATTCTGTTTTAGTCATCATAACCCACAAACAACAAAAGCCATCAGCAGCCAAGCAACTTGAATGGAGTTAATCATCAATGAGACTACACAGTAAAAGATGTTCCATGCGCTAACGACACAGGTGCTGTATACAGTCTGCAAAGAGTTGCACATAGTTCCTGCTTTGGGAACAACAGGGAAAGAGAGATTCGACATAGGCTAAAAATTGCATCCTGCGCTCTGCCAATTTAAGTGCTCATTGGCTCGGGGCTAGGAGCACTCAGAATATCCAGCAGTGAGTTCTGGGGTGGCAGCTCCTCATGCCACAGCGGAAGGGTGTCACCAGGGTAGAAGTTTCTAGTCACTCCCTCAGAATTTATCTGAACGTGCACCAACGAAAAGAAGGGTTCTTTAGCAAATGGGCCGCAGTTGCGCTGCAAGAGTTGAGTTTAACTGGAATGGTTGAAAGTACGAAGAAGAAATCTTACAATAACAGTGCGAACAACACCACCGCTAGCACCATCTCGTGCAATTGCAAGGGAAACAGCCTTGACCACCAGTTGCTGCAAAAGGGCAGTGCAAGGAACTAAGAGAGGATAAGGGCTGAAAATGAGGACAAATCAAAACGGCCTCATTATCTTTTGCTGACTCTTGTTTATTTACAGGCTACCTGCTTTTCCTTTATCCCTCATCAATTAAGATCATGAATACACAACTAAAAGAACAGCTCTCAATAGCAATCTCAGAATTCGTTTGACAAAAAGAACAACAGTAGCCAAATTAACTCTTAAAAAATTAGCTCTATGAGAATGTCCGCGACAATGCTCTGTCAACATGCGATTCTGCATATGAAATAACCAAATTTCAAGGCTTAGCTATGTACTGGTTCATCATCATCTACATACCTCAGCCTCCTCCTTGGTCATCCCTTCTTTCCAAGCTTGATCAAAGAATCCATACAAGTAGCTGGAGCCAGATCCTGAAGAAGTCATCTAGGTTATGCAGAGACAAAAGATAATAACTTCCATATATTGTACTCTTGAAATTTGACACTAGAGTATCCACAATTCTTAGAAGTCTCTGCCACCAATGTAAGCGAGAATAAATGGCATAATTAAAGAAGTGAAGTTCACTTCCTGAACTGCCAATAACAGGAAGATGGGACTCTGTTGGATGCAGCAAAAAGAATCAAACTAGTCGATAAGCTATAAATCCAGAGCAGAATTTGAAGGACTTGCAGAAATGACATTTCTCTAAAGCACTACATTTGAAAACCACAAAACAACCCCCACTCCTGCAACAAGGCAGAAAAGCGTCCCCCTCCAACCTAGGGCAAAAGAAACTGGATGGAACATGCCGCTCCTATTCCAAGCTCATTAGACTGACCAACCATGAAAACTGACAAATTGACTAAATCTCTATCAAAGGAGAAATGCAATTTGCCAAAATGGCCATGTCACACTCAGTAAAAGTTTTTCTCATAGGTTTAGCAATCCAGAGAAATTAGGTCCATTAACACTGTCGCATTTTCATTGGCGATTATAAGTCAAAAAGAAGTCATTTAAATTATAGATATTAAAGTACCTCCAATAGCAAAAGGCTGCTCTACAATTGTACCACCGAGAGGAATTCCGTAGATTTTACCACCTTCATACTTGTCCCATCCACCAACTATGAGTCCAGTTTGCAACATGTTCTGCCATTTCCCAAAAGTTCAATCTTAGTAAGTGTAGTTGCTCATGTTCAAATCAGGAATATCAAAGTCTAATGACAAAATCCACAAAGGAGTTGAACTAGTACAAATTATTTTCTTTTGTTTAAATACCTTCCACATGTATATCCATATTCAAAAATCAAAGAACTTAAAAGTCATTCTCTGTTAAATCTGTACTATGTTTGGACTTCTGACGTCTTCATCCAAGGTGGTCCCCAAACTACATTGGAATCTAGTCAAACAACTTACGTAACGTCTTCACTTAACAACTCCAGTTAAGTACCAAAACAAGAGCTTTGTTACTGAAGTAGCTCAAAAGAATAGACTCAATCATTTCAAGCATGTTTTAAGTTTACATTTGGAGGATACTGCCAACTACCAATGCATCCTAGATAACCTTTATAAATGATTTATCAAAAAAATAAGCTATCATAGCATTCTCAAGCATAAAGTATTTCACAGCAGCATGGCACAAAACTGATCAAAGAAAGCACTCATGAGCTGATGATGTCCTGTATGGCTATATGAAGTTGTGAAACATCTTCCCGTCAACAAAATATAACTGCAATCCCATGCAGATGGCAAGATCTGAGGACCTCAATAATAAGTCATGCCTCGAGCTCAGTTTGGCAGAGTCAGTGTCAAACTGAACCGGCTTAATCATCAAGAACTCTGAATTTCTCCAACCAGCCCATGGAAATCATATTCCAATACGTTAATACGTGAAAAACCCAAATAAATTAATAGACTGAGAAGAGGTATATGAATTGACAAAGGACAATTTAAAATTAAAACCAAAAACTTCATTGTCCTTGAAATGAAAAATCAGCAAGAATTTTCCCTACGATGCAGTAGGAGTGATACGATAATTAGCACTCCTGAGTTATAATTCATCAATTACCAATGCCACTGCTTCCGCACATATATGCATGCTGGACATCAATTTGGCACCAACAAGCAAGCTACAATTGCACTCAGAAATTCAAATTTGTCACTGCATTTCGTCAATAACCTGCCAACTCTATTGTCTTAGCATAAAATTAACTCTCAACTCTGGACTTTGCGACCAATGCCTGATGCTAACTAAGGTATTCATTCAAGGAAAATGAAAATGTACACTATGTTTCAGCATGATAAGGAACTTAGAAATTAGGGTGTGCACACAAATATCAATGCTCGTACCAGAAACCTCAAGATACAATAAGATCTAAAGTATGCACCTTGTTATTGTAAGATATCAGCCTGACAAGATTTGCAGCAACTTTGACAGTTGCAGGCTGACCCAGCTGTATACTGCATGGAAAGAAATATATCATTACACTGCAATAAAATCCATATCATAGATCATACACATGAACTCGAACTGTCAAATAAATTAGGTATCGATGCATTTGTGGAAAACTTAAATTGATATACAATATCTCTGCATCATCAAACGAAACAGAAGGATGTTTACCAACTCGACACCCATACAAAATGCAGCAAATTAACTGCTAGCCACCAAACATATCTCTATATCAGTAGATGAAACTGAAGAATGTTAATAACTTGACGTATGTAGAAAGTGGCAGCTTGTCATTAAAATAACAACCGTATCTGGCTGGATTACCACACCAAAAAAAAAAAAAAAAAAACATTAAGGAAAATTCCAAGATGCCCATCAGTATCCCATCCACTTCAACATGAATATGTAGGAATGACTCATGACAAAGAGAAGAACTTCCTTACTTCTACCTGAGGGTTTTTCAACTTCGCCTTATATGCAAGTACTGATTGACGACAATGGTCAAATGGTGTCAATGCCGCAAAACCAGGAATGACTCATTTGACAATAGTTAGTCAACGTTAACAACAAGGAAAGACACTTTGGGGAGGTATTTTAGGATGAGTAAATGATGACAGTAGACAAAATCAAGAACTGTGCAGTTCCACTGAAGTGAAAAGAACAACAAAAGCTCCCTCTATGAGGCATGCTGAAAATAAGTTGCATGCACCACACCATGACCAATAAACATCCTTCAATGCACATTCCAATACTTCATTATATATGCATCAAAGCATATCCGAATGTTCTACAGAAAGCCACAACTTTAAGTCCTAAGGCGCCAATAACAACTTCTAAGGGCAAAAATGACGTACAGGAGAGCAAGCACAAAACGATAACTCACGTGTGTTGATGGAGGAAATAACGGACATAGTCAGAGAGAACCTGAGAATCTGCCGCCTGCAAAGAACAGAAACTGAATCCTTCAGATTATCTCCTCCCCATAAGCGGTCGACGACAGCAACCAAAAGAGATAATTCTTCATTTACAAAGAGACAGAGTGATGATCGGCTTAAATTTCAGACCAATTGCGAATTCAGGGAAACAGGGAACAACCGCATTCAAAATTTCAATGCAAGATTTAATCTTTCTCCACAAGAAATCACTCCAAGCCACTTTCCGACATCCAAAAAAAAAAAAATCTTCCGACAGCGGACCGACGCAAAAGGGGTACCACGAATCGACCCAAAAACCAACGTCCCGGAGAGAAAAGGGTGGAAAAGAACCCACCGATCCGGAGCGGCAAACGTACACATTATCCGTCAGCTGGCTAATCTTGTCCGACGCCCGGTTGGCCACATACATCCCTACCAGCAAACACAAAAACCCCCAAACGAATCAGCAAAAATCGAACGCGAGTTCACCAGCACCGCCAGCCCAGCAAAAAGAGCAACCGATTCGCATCAAGATCCATCAAGAACACGATCGAGAGATCCTACGAACGACCCATCACCCAAGATTGCCCACCCGATACGGGGCGGGAAGCAGCGAGGGGATTTACCGGTGCTGGTCCGGGAATCGGCGCCGAGGACGACGCCGCCGTTGTAGGTGACGCCGATGATGGTGGTGCCCATCGAGTGGGGCTCGTTCAGGCTGGGCTCCATTGCCTTCGAGGGGGGTCGAATCGGAAACCCTAGCGGAGGCGCGACGAGCAGAGATTCAAGGTTGCCTTCTTCTGCTGGTCGCTGAAGTTGGGGAGTTCTTGGAATGGAGAGAGAGTGAGAGAAGGAAGGAAGGAGAGAGCAAAGGCGGAAGCTTTAACCCCTCTTTTTCGACTCGCGCTGGCGTTCTGGGCAAGTCAGATTGGGTTTATTGTGAAAATTGCATTTTCTCTCTTCTTCTTCTTGTTATTTTTCTGTTTTTCTTTTTCTTTTTTTTGGGTGGGAAAAAGAAGACTTTCGCATTTTTTTTTTATTTTCGCTTGTTTTATGCTGTTATTCTTGCTAATATATTTTATTTTTTTGTCTAACATTAAATTTGCAAACGTGTTTAATGATGAGATTTACCCTCGTGGAAATAAGTTTTTTAAGAAAAAAGATGATTTTCTTATGAAATTATAATCGGAAAAAAGCAATTCCTACTTTTATAAAATAAAAAAAAAAATTGATACCATAAAAAACGTCACATTTATGATAAAATTACTCCAAACTAATTTTTTCCCAATTAAAATTTTCAAATTAATATATTTATGACAAATTTTATCACGAAGAACCATATATTTATATATCAACTACCATGTGCCAACGAATTTGATAATTTGATGATAAAATTTAACGGCAATTAACGAATGATAAATTTGTCATAAATGTACTAGTTTAGGGTTTTCTATTTTATTGACCCTATAAAAAAATATGAAAAAATTTGCATATTGATCCAATAAATTCATATTTACATGTTTTGAGAAAACTTAATTGTTTATAGAAGGAATATGGCGGGAATTGGAAAATTTAAACAAAAAAAAAAAGAGAGTAAATTATAGTAAAGTAATATCATACGAAGAAAACATTTTAAGTTGCCCTAAGCAATTGTACACGACCCATCTCTGAATTTTCTTTTTATCATTTTATTGTACCTGAGGTCCTTAGATCTTCTACTGCTAGATTAAGCATATTGATTATAATGATTAAATTATTTTTAACAATCGTGCTAGAGATTCAATTGAACTGCAAGATGGAAGTACAAATTGACAGTAAATCTGTGGTAGAGCTTAATGGGCTTAGTATCGAGCCCATGGACGGTGGAAGCAATTTTGGAGGATTGGAGGGTATTGCTAGCTCAATTCAAGAGTCTAGGTATCTTATGTATCTAGAGAAGCTGATAAGCCTGCATATCCATGAGGACAACCGCCTTCCTCATAATTGAGTTTTATATCCCCCTCGCTCACTATGGATTTTATTATGTAATGATTCCGAATTTAGTTGCGTCTCAGCAACAAATTAGTAATGAAAACTATCTTCCGACCAAAAAAAAAAAAACCCACATCTTGCCTCTAGATCTTGGCACATGTTGTAAGTGTCCCCGTGGCCTATCAAGGTCCACAATATCCCCTCTTGAATCATTAAAATCCGTCCTGATGTCCTCCTAACTTCAGCTCAGACTAATATTTCGTCAAAAGACCCTGTCACTTGTTTGTCACATGATTAATTTCCTCCTTCTATTGAGGGCAAATCTGTCCAGCAACAAAATATAAAATAAAAGAAAGATGTAAAGATGTTATTAATAGAACCGTTGCACGATTGGGCCACCACGCAACCTCGCTAGCAAAGTAAGTTGGCAATGGTGGCTACCTCCATAAAGGGATAATTACCAAAAGAAAAAAGTCTTAAATTTGTTGTACAATTGCCAATTTAATCTTACATATTTTAAATTGGTCAATTTAATCTTAAATCTCTTATCAATTTGCCAATGTAGTCATTTCAATCAATTTTGATTGGAAATCACTGACCTAAATATTAATTATCCTATGTGGCATTGCTAATATTAACATTGACCATTGTTGCAAACTTCCTTATAAATTTCACTGTTGGCTGAGGAGGGCTGGCTAGCACACCCCTGACTAGCCGTAGGCGAGGGCTCAACCACAGGTAAGGATTAATGGCTAGCGTACATGTTGATGATTGTTTGGAAGGACTACATTAATAAATTTTTAAAATATTTAGTATTAAATTGGCTAAATTGAAAAACTTATAATGGCATTGGCATCCATATAATAGGTTTATGATTTTTTTTTTAAATTTTCTCCCTGCATATATGGACACCATCCCGATCCCTGATGAGGCCCTTTCCACGTGTTTTGTTCTTTTCTGTAATTTTCCTATCAAGTACTTTTTCGTTTTGAATTTTTCCCTTGTTGAAAAGTGATGTGACATAATGTGAGTGGAGATTTGGTTGGAATTTGGTCGGACCATATAAAATTTCAAAATGATTGATTTCAGGGTGAGTAGGTTCGAGGTCTGAAATTTGAGACCTGCCTAGTTATAATTGATTCCTGGTTTTTGGAAACTAGAATTTACCCTATTTGTCTAGAACCTACACGTTTATCTAGTCTAGTTCCACAGTTTACATGGGAATGGGTTTCTATTTTTCCTTCTTCTTCTTTTTTGCTTTATTTTTTTTTAAATCAAGACAAATGGCAGTTATGGTAAAATAGCATTAGTAACAAAATCACTCAAAGTAAATATTGATACAAAATAAACAAAAATATAAAACAACAGGGAAGTTAAGCTTGTTAAAAAATAAATCTATCTTAGTTGATGTTGGAATTTTTTGTGTCCCTTTCCAAGGTATTAACTCTCGGGTCCATGGCACTCGCGATTTTATTCTGAAATGGGCCCCCCGTTTGCAAAGGGCGGAGCCCCTCCTTAGAAGCCACGAGTCCTCGACTCTTTAATCAATATCGGGGGTTGTCCCTTTCTTAACCCGAGATTCCCACATACGATTCCACCGATCTTAGGATTTCCGCTGGCGTCGGAATTTGCATGTTTCGTCACGAGATAATTGCGAAGAGTTCCAGTAAATATGATAGTAAAGAGGAGATCAGACATATTGCACAGTTGGGTATGTAAAATTTAGTGCAATACCTGGCAACACGAACAGACTCCAGGATTGAAATGAAAATGAAGACACTCGCAATTCGCTTGAACAGAAACAGGACATTCCCGGCAGCATTACAACAAATTGTAACACTCTAAAATGCGTACTCTATGAGACCACCATTTCTCTCCGTGGTCCATAATTTGAGTTTATTGGATTCCTAAACCTCGGTACTCAGAAATTAGGCCTAACCTAGGCATGTTAACATGGTGGTAAGATTAAAAGTCTGATTTGAGTGCTGAAAAGAATACAAAAGAACAGTTTCAGAGTGTAGAAGAGTTGGTGAAGACATTAGTAATCGGGTTGAGAAAGCCTCTGAGCTACACTCATCTCCGATTGTTGGCTTTACTTCATGAGGAGTCTGTGGCTATGGCTCCCTGAAGCGGACGCAGTATCAGGGACGGAACATTGTCCTTTAATGGGATGTGGGACGGCCCGACCAACTTCTTATCAATCTTCCCAACAGTCCCGAGAACTTTCCTAACTTCGTTTGCGAGTTCAATAATATGATCATCTTCATGCCCTGTCCAACAGTTACCCAACATCAGTAAATTCGATCCTGCTAGGAACAATGGTAATGCATAGCTGTTTGAGCTCAAGCATATGTGCATGAATGCTCACCAATATCAAACAAGGCCTTCTCTAATAGGAACAGATAGTCTCTATTGTTTCCACAAGGTCCAAAAGCAGTGGCAATTTGCCTAGACAATACAATCAGAAAGGGATTAACAAAAATGTCGGAACCCTAGCAGAAAGTAACATGTTAAACTTTGCCGTTTTAATTACCTTGCCATGTCCTCCAATGGAGCAGGACCCAGATAATATTTGTTTGATATTTTGTCAGGAGTGGACGTAAAGCTGCAAAAACAGATGATTCTACGGTCATATAACTGTGACATAGTTATTGCGTTTTGCTTCGAAGACTTATAGCATATAAGTTGAAACAAGACACATACTGCCCCAACAATTGCATCTTCTTTAAGTATGAATATACAATCTAAAAAGAAAGGATTCAACACGCATCAACTGAGATAGAGATAGAGATAGAGATAGAGATAGAGACATAATAGAGATACTTACACTATAACTTCTTGCAAAGTTGGTTGTGACATATCCTCTCCCTGTTTCAAGAATCATGCTCCAGTGAGATATGTACTAGGAGAATCCAGATACAGAGAGCAGAGATTGTGCAACTTCAAAAAAAAATTCAGAAAAAAAACATGATAACAGTTGAAGTAAAACACCCTTACCTTGTAAAAATCAACCAGAGTCTTCTTGTCATACTCGCATTCTCTGCGCTCCAGATACTGTGAAAAAAAAAAAAAATGCTATTATTAGGGTGCTTCCAGATATAACCTGACTTACTAACATGCAACTCTATCTATTTCATCCTGCCCAACACACGTGCATGTATGCGCGTACACACACACAGAATAAAAAAAATAAAACCATGATGACAACATGAGTGGGGAGATGGAAGTGTAAAAGGTGGTCTTCCATGGAGTACTCCATCGATCAACAAATTTTAAGGTCATAGCAATCACCAGTGTGAAGCAATTACATTGCAAATCATGGTAACACTGAAAGGGGGAAAAACTGAATGATATGGAAGTTGTGAACACAAACCTCCATTGCTGCTCTTTCCTTTTCAGCGTCACCACTCACACAATACGCAACACCCCACTGAAAATAAGGAGAAACAGAAGGAAGGAGAGTTTATCAGAAAACATAGAAGGCAACTGCTTCCATAACCAGAATCAGTATTTATTCATATGAAAATGGCATATGAGCACAGCATTTTCATTTTCCTTTTCATGTTGAGCTCTATATCGATTGTCACTTTAACTCCGTATGAGAATGCATTGGATTTTGTAGGGACAGTATACTTACGCAGATGGATCCTTCAGCTTCTTCCAAAGTGCATGTCCTAGCAGGATGGTCAGGTGTGCCTCTATGATCAATGCAGGCTGTTGCAACAAAATATCAAGAGTTCAAATTACTAACAATGCACGGTGGTATGTAAGCAGGTATACAAGTTAAAGGTGTTCTGAAAAGGATGCAATGGTGCTTTTGCAATCAACAAAGGCTTACCAAGATCAAACACACGCTTATAATTCTTGATAAAGCCTTTAATTTTCTCATCGAACTCAAATCCAGGGTTCCATACCAGTGAACCATAACCAAAAACCCAAAACACCATCCTTGCAGACCCTGCAAAAAAACTCCAGTTATTAGTCCTTCAACAAACAACACTCAAGACAGAATGCTGAAACCATCAAACATTAAAGTCTGTTTTGGCAGACCAAAAGGGTAGGTCACCATTCTCTAAATAATCCCAAGGTCATTACACTGAAGACAAACTTCCAAACACCAAATGGGTTCGCAGAAAAATATTCGAATGACAACATGGAGATCCGTGTGGAAACTTTAACTGCACCCTTAAGTCTTCTCAACTCCGTGCAAAAAACAAGATGAGGTCCTGTAAAAACTAATAGAGCTACGCCTACTATGGCAGTGACTACCCAAAGAAAGGTTTCTGTCAACCAGAGCCAAGAAAATTCTTCCAAAGTATAAAATATATACAATCAACCTCCAATTTCGAACATTACACCGATTCCTTGTAAAAAAGCCTTCAAGATTAATTTCTCGAGCGGTCATAACTAATTACATTGTCTGCAGCGTACTCCATGAACAGAAACAAGAAATTCAGCCTCGAGATTAATTGCCTAAATCTTTAGACTCAAAAGTTCGGTCGGTGAAAGAAGATATTGGAAATGGCAATTTACTGGCTCCTGCAAGCTCGAAAAGCCAAACAAACCCAGTAATCGACACATTCTCTGAGGACCACAGAATCGACAAACACATGAGACAAACGAAGGGAAAGCGTCAAATCTCACAAGCAACCAAAAACTAGATTTTTTTTCAAGTATCAATGCAAGGCACAATCTCTAAGCTACTTGTCGCTTCACCCAGACAGAGCTTCACCACAAAAGGCCAGGATCCTGAGGAAAACACAGCTCAAAGAGAAAAAAACCAATACGTTCTGCCTCAGATGGAGCCGAACGGCAGCCATCGACTCATCGGGTGCAGCTCGATATTTCCCGTTCGAGCTCAAGCAATGTCTAATCTAATCTAGCCAGCGAAACATAAAAAGCAGCGACGGCGCTTCACCGAAAATCACTACCGATCGACACCAGAACAAACAACCCAGAACCCAAAAAAGCCGACCCGAATCGCGGGACCGAAGAAAACGCCACGGACAAAGCAAAAGGGGAAACGGGTCCTTACGGGTCCGCCGGAAAATCACAGGGGATCTCTCCTTTAGAAGACGCAGAAGCCGAAGACGACGACGACGGCGACGGCGACGGCGACGATGGATAGAGAGAGAAGCGAAGAGAGAGATTCGGGGAAGGAGCAAGGCAGAGGGAATGCGCCTTAGCTAGCTTCACGGAAAAACTTGGAAAGGTCTGCGCTCTCCCTCTCGCTCTCTCTCGCTCTCTCTCTCTCTACTTTCTCTCACTTCGTGCGTGCGCTCTCGTCGCAGGAGGGGCGTGTTGGGAGAGAGAGAGGGGTTGGCGAGGAGAAGAAGGAAGGCTATTTATACGCGAGAACGACGACTCTTCATGAGGTGGGAAAGGCTTGCGCTTTGCATGCCATCATGCCATCCATGCCATGCCCCCCATGTGGCCCATGTCATGTCATTGTCATGAATGATCCATGGAATCAAGGAGTTTTTTTTTTTTGGTTTTCTTTTTCCCTTTTTTTTTTTTCTCTTTTCACTATTTTCTCCCTATTTGTTAAAAGCAATGCTAGTTCCGATGCACGCGTAATGTGTGCGCCATTAGTTCCTAGTGCTAGTATATAATAAAAAGAATCTTGTTAATAAATAAGCAGTGTTTTAGAGCACTCAATAAGCATGCTTATCAGTGAAAATGTAATAAATTTCAACGCATGGATGGTAATTTGTTATTTATTAAATCTCCATGGAGTCTTCATGACAAAATCTCCATAAAAACGCATAAGTATAATTTTCTACTCCTGTGTAAACGATAGATGTCCTGAGAAATTCTTGGATTTCTTCTCGAAATAGATGAATCTTCTTCTCCTTCTCATATTCCATGAATACTCGGGAATATGCAGAAAGGTATTTAGAGAATCGGTTTGATTTAAGCTCTATTCATTCCATTTGAAAAATGACACAAATAATTCTTGAATTCTAATTTAATATGTAATGTGATCCTTAAAATTTTAATTTATTCAATGTGATCCTTGGAATTTAGTCAAATATGCAATATTGTTTCTCAACTTTTAATTTGTTTAATATGATCTCTCAACTTTCGGTATATATTCGAACTAGTCTTTGGACTATATGAAATTGTTCAATATTATCCATGAACTAAATTAATAGAATCATAACATGAGATATTTTCACATAGTTAGGGATTTATTTGACCATTTACCGGAAGTTTATCAATTATATTGAACAAATTAAAAATTTCAAGAGCAACATTACACAATGCGCTAAAATTATGGACCACAATGAACAAATTAAAAATTAGCGATTGTATTGCAAATTAGGTCAAAATTCAAGGATCATTTATGTTATAATCCCTTCATTTTTCAATGGTATAACTTTTTGAGGAATCATTAATTGATGGTTGTGGATGACTAATTATCTTTTTAACTAGTGATGCTAGATAAAAATGTGGGCCCCAAACTTCAGTTGATCGATCATTATTTCTCAAAATTCACTTTTAGCTACACATCTCAAATTCTTCGCACTACTTGTGAAAAATGATTTTTTTAACCAATAGGCGGGGTATAGAAGAAAAACAAGTTTTTCATTTATGAGAATGTGAAAAGGACCACATAATAGAGAAGGTAAGTTTTAGCATACTCTTTCTGCACTATGCTTTTGTTTGTGTTTGAAAAGAAACTGTATCAAGTTGTTGTAGGCTTGCAATAGCTTGGGAATAGAGGGAAAGAGGGGCAAAAAATTGAAGAGAAAACCAGAATTTTTTATGAGAAATAAGGGGAAGGAAATCTCAAAATCTCAGGCATTTCCAACCCAAATTTTCATTCCCTTTCAATCATATATATAGTTGAAATTTGCAGGTGGCCTATTTACATAAATATAAAGAGTTATCCATGTCCTTGAGTTAAAGATAAGAATATTGTTGAGAAGCCAATCAGTGACCAAGATAAAGTGCGCCTCTTTTGCTTCATTATGTGCCCTAGACAGTAGATACACATTTATAAATGTGGGCCTATATTGAAAAGGCAATTGCTTCTGTATAGACACCTAATTTTTTATTAGGACTTTATCAAATTCTTATAGGGATGAACCTGTTTTGTTCTAATCTGAACGGAATTGGACCCTATTTTGGCGTTAGCATTAGACTTCAATAGGTTTATAGTCCAAAGCAATTTGATCAGATCCTATTTCGATGAAGAGCTACATCTTGCCCTCATCACTCTCGGGGGTTTGCCTCGATTCCCAGAAACGTGTTGTTCTAAATAAGAAAAATGTGAAAGAGAGATTTAAGGAATTTATGTATGATTCGATATATTATAATGAATATAACATTAGCTTATATGTATGCTGTATGAAACAACTATCTAAAGTAATATATATCGATCAAGATATACACAATCAAATGAGATATTCGTGCAATCTTGATTAACATAAATAATCAACAATAATATCATACTTGTCTCTAACATAAAGGATAATATTATATACAAAATCTTAAGAATTTATAATATCATCAACAGGTCTTTTCCTATTGATTTCTTCAAAGAGAACAGCCGCCTGGTATATATCTGTGGCATATGCTTATAGAACACTCCTTTTGCTTCAGAAGTGATTAGCAATGGCTGCAAGTATTGTAACTTTTCTTTTAGCACTTCGCTTTGCTTTGGTCTGTTCTTCTTTCCAAGGCGGAGGATCTTTTTCGTAAGAGCTTTTTCAGAGGTTTTGGGAACAAAATCTCGAAGATAGTTCACAATGGCAAACGAAAAATAGACAAATATTTCCATAGGCAATCGCAAAGGCCATTTTGCGAAAAGGAGTGCCCGCGTTCTTAAGAAAGGGCAGGCACATCCTCGAAGCTACAAAGAAGAAAATAGGAGTACCCCTCCAACGAGATTATCTCAAACAAAATTCTCCCACGAACACGAGCCCTCCTCAAAGACCATCTGCAAAATACAAATTATTACAGTGATAAATACATTAAGAGTGTTATAACTTTTATATAACAATCTCTTGAGTGCTATTAACGATTTATTCAATGAAAAGCAGACTGACATTAATTTACAGCAAAAGTAAGCACTTGAGAAGGCAAATAATGTCACTTCTGTGTATGATGTTGAAGGATAGCAAAAGTTTCAATAACTTCGTAAGTAGGCATTTCAGTGCCATAAATTTTTAAAAGTAAACACTTAGGCTCATCAATTTTTTAAAGTGGCAACTTAAGCTTCTCAACTTTTTTAAAAAGTAAGTTATTGGTTTCACTTTCTTAAACACATCCTATAATAACTTAATCAAGATTCCATAGGTCTCTCTCATTCTTTGTTATCCTATAACAGTTTATAAGAATCATTATTCCACAACCTGGGCATCGACAAAGGATAATCTCTACACTAGCAAAATAATGACATCCTTACATCAATCGTAGGATGACGTTCTTAACATTTTAACCGAACAACATTGCAACTAAACATATCACCAGCTAAAGTGTAGCAAGAACATCAAACACCTAACAACAAAAACATAAAACAAACATGGTCACTCAGCAAAAGAAAAAAGAAAAGATATAAACCCTCCCATTAAGTCCTCCTCCGATCAGTCAAGCTAAACAACATTTTCCTTTTCACTTCCTTTTTTTTTTTTTTGGATGGACTCTTGACTTGATTCGATCCTTGCTTTCTTCATAATCGCAACTGTGGGCACATCCTTCAATGTTTCTTTTGCTAGGAGATTAACGTCTTTTGGTGTTTGGTCTTGGCGCTGTGGCAGTATGCTGAAATCGATGTACAGTGATATCTTCGAGAGCATGTGATTGAGATGGACTCGATATTGGGGTCTTTATTGGTGTCTATTTTTGAACTACCCTATTGATCATCGGTTTTGGAGTTGCACTTGATGGCTTCCTCTTGGATTTCGCTCAAGTTACCTTTGGTTGTTTATCTGTGCTTGCCCTTGACTTCTTGTTCTATATGCAACCGATTTTTGACTTGGTCACCTTAGACCTTCTCCTAGGCTGCAATCATATAAAATTGATTAGTTACCATGTCAATCAAATGACATACATTAAATTAAATTAACAGCACCTTGAAAACTTACATTCAAAATTGTCATGCTCGTATTCACGTCTGTGAAGCCACATTCCCTTAGCCTTTTGTCAATTGCACCATGTGTTTTTTGTAATGCCAAACTTTGAGAAAATTCTTCAGTTGCTCTTCTTTTTCTAACCTACAAAATGACATAATATAAGTTAATTACTAAAATTGGCAAGAAGAGGACATAAAAAAGCAATGGCTACAATAGACAGTTTACTTGATCTCGACACGAAATTGACTAGGCAGTCGTCGATTTTGTCAGTTAGTGGACATAAGATAGCAAATGTACCTCGCACAACACAACAAATCACTTACCTCCAATCTTTATCTTCCAAGCCGTCAAAAGCCCTAATTTTTGCCACCACGTTGTGCCTTTTTAAGTCTCTATCTTGTGAGAGAGGATGATATAGAGCGAGCAAGTGCAAGTAATGGAAGAGAAGACAAAGCCTTGAATATTTAGAGAGAGAGAGAGAGAGAGAGAGAGAGAGAGAGAGAGAGGACATAAAACAGTAGCGACCACGACAAATCATTTACTTGACCACGGCATGAAATTGATGAAGCAATCATCGATTTTGTCGATCAGTGGATTAAAGATAACAAATGTACCTTACGCAACACGACAAATCAATCCTTTAGTCTTTGTCCTTCCAGATTCAACAAAAGCCCTAATTTTTGCTTTCACGTTGTCGCCTTTTGTAGTCTCTGTCTAGTGAGAGAGGACGATACTAAGCAAGCGAGTATGTGTAAGAGAAGAGAAGAGTGTGCCTTTCCTAGTCTCATGCAAGACAACAAATCAATTAACTTTAGTCTTTGTACTTCAAGATTCATCAAAGCCCTAATTTTTGTTTTCACGTTGTCCCCTTTTCTAGTCTCTATCTAGTGAGAGAGGATAATACTGAGCAAGTGAGTGCATGTAAGAGAAGACCGTAAATTTAGAGAGAGAGAGAGAGAGAGAGAGAGAGAGAGAGAGAGAGAGAGAAATCACTTTGGTTCAACAAGAGCTTGCTGCTATTTTGTGGTGGTGTTCGAGTTTCGGACACAAAGCGTTGAACATGTCATCTAATTAGGGAAGATTTTTAAAGAAATGGCAGGAAACAATAATGTTTGTTATACTTTTGCCATGTTAGACAAACTTTTCACATTACTTCAATTTATTTTTAAAAGTTCCACATCGAAATGGAAAATTAAGAAAAAATCAACATAGGACGGTTTGCTAGAAATGACATTCAAGTGATTGACTTTTTACCAATATGGTACTTAAATGAGCACAATGCGAAAAATATGACACTTCTAACATACTTATCCCAACTATAGCACTATTTAGTTTACATCAACTAGCCAATTAAAAATCTCAAATGGGTACCTCCATAACTAGTACCCGTGGCTCAAATCTACATTTATTATGGTTCCATGTCAAAAACCATATATATTGAGATATGACAGACGATTGCAAGATGAATATAACGTGAAAAATCTGCATGCATTGACATGTATGTTTTTAACGAAATACTAGCGAATGATATATCTAGGTCGAGTGTAACAATTTGACATTTTTTGTTAGATAAAACTTAGTTTGGGATAAATATAGATAGAGTACCAATTTCAATTTTTTAACGATATTAATCCCTTTTTACATTGCATACATGATATTTCAGCTATAATTATTGCCTTGCCTCCTCTCTCTTTAACTTCCAAAATCCTCAACCATAATTGCTCAACAACCATTAAATGAAAAATTTATGGACATGGGGAATGTGATGGATGCCATGGTATGTGATCGGCATGGTCATCATGCATGGCGCGTAGGTTTGGCCTAGGCAGGTACATTGAACTTGGACAAGTTTTACCATTCAAGAAAGAGAAAAGAACTTGGACCAAGTTGTTGGGTACAGCGACATCATTTTCCGCGTTGCAACTTGCGAGGTCACAGTTACTGAGCAGGCAGTTTTCAGACCCGAAAGCGTGGAGGCAGGTAATCCCCCTTTTTTTTTTCCCCTTTTGGGAAGGAAACGAGGTTCATTGCATGTGGACGGAAAGTGGGTCTTTATTCATTTTACTTGCGGTTTCATTAGGCAACGCAAAGGATTGTTTGTTTGTTTTTTTATAATTGAGGACTTCATCACGGCCCACCGTGCTTGGACGGCACGGAAGGGCCGAACACCTATACCTCGGGGAAGACTAGCATAGAACCCCAACACCATAATCCATCACTTACAACGCTAGCAAATGTGGGTTTTGAATTTTCGACCTCAGCCATGAATGAGAGACTCTTAACCACCACAGCTATCCATGGTTGGGTCAACGAAAAATAATTGTTCGGGCTTACTTTTTCACAAATTGAATTCTCATTTCCTACTTAAACGGAAAAAAGGCAGCTATCTATTTTCGGCTAATAAAGATGATAGGACAACCCCGAATGCTGTCATTTTCATACTATGCTCAATCAAGAATCATGTCAATCGCTGTAGTGCCATGATTTTCATATGTAGTTTGATTACTTATGTATCATATTTTTTAGCAAAATCTGACGTAATATAACACGCATGATAGAAGAATATTTTATTTGAAAGTTATGATATTCAAATTATCGATTGAAAAATTATGTTGACCAAGTATCTCAAAGTTGAGGTGTTCTTATTCTTTTTTTTTTGGTCAAACTCTTTGACTCAGACTTAAGATGCGCCAATTCTAGTGATTTATTCTTAATTAACGTTTTTCTATTAAATCACGATTTTGTTAGGTCATGTCAACACGTGGCAACGTGCGGCCTGCCGTCGAAGAAATTGAGGTGGGTAGGTTGTCATATCTGTCATCCATTCGCTGTACATATACTATACATATTTATCACCGACAAAAAAAATAGTAAATATATTTATCTATATATTACGTTTAGTGAATAAAAAATTATTCATGTATGTTGTTTCAAAAGTCTCTCGAAAATTGTGGCGTTCAAAGAAGTACAATCTGGCGCTTAGTCAGGCACCTTCGACGCAATAAAAAGAACAGACCAGATGTTCTCAACATAATATCCGTAGTTTCATGTCATTTAAATCGCTCTATAAGATAAAATAAAACGTAGGATCATTATCACGAAAAATTTCAAATTAATATATCTATGATAAATTTATCATAAATTAATTTTTTATCATAAAAACTCAAAAATGATATATCTCGATAAATTTATGCCAAACTAATTTTTTGATCACAAAAAACTACAAACTAGTATATTTATGACAAATTTACCTTCAGTTAATTTATGTTAAATTGGATTAATGTCACGAAAATCACAAACCACTACATCTATGATAAACTACATTGATATATATATGTCATTTAACTCAGTAATTTAACGATAAAAATGAATGAAAACTAATAAAGTGTAAATTTGTTGCAAGTGTGTTGATTTGGATTTTTGATGGTCAAAGAACTAGTATACATGTCATTCAACTCAGTAATTTAACGGTAAAATTTAACGAAAACTAATAAAGTGTAAATCTGTTACAAGTGTACTGATTTAGATTTTTGATGGTCACAAAATTAGTTTTGGGCAAATTTGTTACGTGTGTACTACTTTCAAGTCCTTCATGATATTAGCCCTAAAATGAAATGTGATTTAATTAGTTCGAATAGGTGAATTTTAACAATTTTGCCGATAATAGGAGGCGTATTTACTATTTTTTTTGCGATAGGCATCACATTGTGCAAATTCGCTATCCTTTTATGATATTCTAATCGTGCATATGGGTTCCAAAAATATATATATTTTAAATGTTTGAATTACTTCTCTTATTTATCCATTAGTTATTATATAAATTAAGCTATCGAGATACTCAGGTAAGAAAATTATTGTGGTATTAAGTCGGCTTTTGTTTTGTTTTTAATTAAAGAAAAAAATCTTTCTATATATCATTTGTCTCTATTTTCCATTTAGCTCTTACATAACTTAATTATTCTTATATAAATCATAGAGGAAGGAAAAAAAAAGAAGAAGTAAAATTGACCAAAGAAAAAGGATGAAAGATAATTGACTACCCACTTTTCTTTAGGTGAATCTGATAAATTCACTTAAAGTTCGACTCTATGTATCCCACCACCCAATCTCCAAAAAAACTTTCCAATTATTTAGAACTTTATATTTTTTGAATAGAATATTTATGGAATCCCCATCGATAGGATCAAACCTTATTCCATAATATATACATGAGATTCCTCTTTCTTATTGTTAAGTAAGCCCTCAGAGGGTTAGGTTAATCCCTAATTTATGTTTCACCTTTCGTTTCTTTTTTGTTTGTTTTGATAAACATATAGATTAATTCTAATTCTTTTTTCTTTTTATTGATTCTCTTCCGATTGAGATATAGGATCCAAGGATCTATATGTCTATATAAATCATTTGTCTATGGGTTAACGAAAATGCACAAAAACTCTGTTTGCCACTGCCATACAAAGAGTCTCTTCCTTTTCGCGCAACAACCAATCTCATCCATAATTTTACGCGAGAAGCTTAGAATACATCTTTGATTTTCTTTTATTTTTTGAACTTCAAACAAATATTTGCTTCTAATTACTGAAAAATAGCAAAATGGTTGCGTGATAATTTATCACTACGTTAAAATTTCTAGAGTAGTAAAAAGAATGTGATGTCCATTATTTCATTTTTTCCGTGCAATCAAAGTCATGACTTTTAATTAGGTTATGACTTTGCACCTGTGACTAAAACTCAATTACCCACGCGTACATGAAATCTAGTAAAGGAATCAAATAGAGGCCATTTTAAAAAAAAGGGCCACTTTTGAGGCGTGGGTTTGCTCCTAAACTTGAGCATTAGGGCAAATCGCATCTCGCTTTACAAGCTTTACCTCGCGAATATAGAGGCGTAAGTTGCTCTAAGAATTTGGCGTGCCGGCCGAGCTCCGATGGGGTCGGGATATCCTCCATCGTTATTCGATCAATTGATTCACCGTTTGTGTGCGAGCTATCAATCTGTCATGTGACATCGTGAATTTTTCCCTATCTAATAATGATATTTAGAATCACAAAGCTAAGTATCATTTAGTTTAGAATTTGGGTGGACACAGAGAAATCTTAGTTGAATTGTAAATTTTATGAGGTACAGATGATGATTTTTTTCATGAACATAATAGTCCCCAGTTCAACGTGTTGAATTGAATTGACAAAAGTTAATGTGCACATTGAAGTTGTAAAGTAACGGTAAAATTTATAGTTATCTTAGCTGTCAATGGGACAAATATTCTTCGAATCGAAAATTTAATGTTTGTCAAGTTTTAAAACATACTAAATCGAAATTCTCCTAGTGTTCGACGTAGATTACCTACAATCCTGAATCCGGGTTGTCATGGATTGTATCATTTAAACCTTAATTAATTAGTATTAATGGTTAATTACTTACACTAATGATTCCCAAGGTAGAAGAATTCGGTTGATTGCCATAATTACTCACAAACTTCTTTCATTAAGTCACCTACACGCTACTTGTCCTTGTAATAAGTCATCCCCTCTTAGATCTTCTATCTGGCCACGTACTAGATAAAGCCTCGTAAATATGCCACATCTAATTGGTAATCTACATGCACACCTCCAGCTAGCATGTTAGCATCAAAGCGGTCACTTTCATCTTGGTTAGTTTTCTTTTTGGAACTCCTCTTATCTTGGCGGTAGAATTTTCTTTACCTCCCTAAAACTTCAAAAGAAACTATTTGCACCTTTAAATCTTAGAAATGAAATTTAAGGGCGCGTTTGGTAACTCTTATGTTATTGGGAATAATTTCTGATCAAAAATGATTTTTTTTTATTACGTTTCGAGAATAATTTTAAGTATTTTAAGCTGTTTAGTAATTGTCCAAAATTTCAATTCTTGAAGTAGAATTGTGTTTGGTGCCGTTATAAAAATTTCTAATCCAAATCATTTTTTTAAATAATTTTTAAATAATTTTATTACTTTTTCATTTTTTTATTTTTTTATTCTTTTCTTTTCTTTCTCTTTTTCTTCTTCAATGTCCGCCGATCGCCAGCCTTGAGGTGACTGGTAACCGGCCAGACGAGGGCTGGTGACCTCGTCCGAGTGTCGTCAGCCTCGGCGAGGTTGCGCCTTGTTGGCTGAGCCTCACCGGCAGTTGGGCGAGGCTCGGTCGAGCCTTGGTTGCGCAAGTGGCCTCGCCTACATTTGGCGAGGCTGAGCTCGCCTAGTCGTTGGCGGGGCTCGACCTCGCCTTGGCCGGGCGACGTTGACCTTTTAATGGCCTGGCGAGATCAAGCCCCATCAACAGTTGGGCCGAGCCTCTAGCGAGCTTGTCGGCAACCGGTGGTAGTGGGCGGCAGTGGCGGCGGCAACACTTGAAGAACAAGAGAGAGGGAAGAAGAACAAGAAGAAATAAGAGAAAAAAAGAAAAATAGGTTGACTTGATTTTAGACTTGTTCCCAGGAACAAAGAATTAACTTTTTTCTACTTCTCGATTCCGTTTCAAATCTACTTTCGGGAACAAAAAAAATAGATTTTTGTTCTCGGGAACGAAAATTTTATCAAACAGAGTTCTATTTCATATCTACTCCCGGAAACAAAAAAACAAAAATTAGCATTGTTTGGCAAGTTGCCAAACAGGCCCCTAAGCTTTCCTTTTCAAGAGCTACAAGGTGACTACGGCAATGCTTGTCCAAACAGGCTCCTAAGCTTTCCTTCTCACTACTTTTGCTTTCAGAAATTCTCATGTATTATGAGGATGTTAACGAGAGTGTGTTTGTATTTGAGTCTAAAGTAGTATATACTCAGTGTAGTTCTATTATATGGGGTTGACATGATTTTCATCGATTGGATTACCTATCGATTCGTCGCATGGTACGAGAATCTCGACTGAGAGTTGACAGTCCGTTGAGGGGCTTCGATGATTGATGATGCTAGTGACACAACAAAGGGCGAAGTTATCAATCCATGACGACAATATAGACTTTTGTGTAGGCGATCTTTTAGAGCATAGTGTAATATGGAGATAGGTAACCTTGACCCTTCCCAGAACTTTTGTATTTTATGTTTTGCTCGAACAACATAGTAAAGTTGTAAATCTAAAATGTGATAGTGGGCCCGGTCCATCTTTCTTGACAACTTGAAGCCCATAAATCTTCGAAGTGTCGGCATTGAAGCCCAACAAAGGCCAGAGCAAGCCAGACGACAGAACCGCACTCGACGCAGTTCAGGATTCGCGCGGAGGTGTCGCTGCCAGCAGCGTCGGCACTCTCGAACACCGAAGGATTCTAGAGAGGCTCGTCCCCTTCTCCGTGCCGTCGCGTCTCAACTGGGTCGGCGCCAACTCGGTAATCTTCGTTCCCGAAACCCCACAATTTCGCTTCTTTTGATCGACATCCGTTTGCCGCCTTGCTCTCTCGCTTGGGTTCTTTGCATGCTCGGTTTCTTGAACGACGACGGCTCCGATCGCGCTGAGAAGTTGTGTTGTACGTGGAATTGGATATGCACTTTTGTTTTTCACGTTTCTTGTTCTTTTTTGGATGAACCCATTAGCGTCTAGATCATCGGAGTGAGCTGCGGAAGATGCTTGTGGGTTCCCTGTTTTCACAGATGTTTTCCTTGCTTGGTTCATGGGCTCTGTGTTTTGATTGCGTCCGAGGCTTCGCTAGTTCGGTGAATTGCTGTTTGCATGTAATCATTTGATGTGGTGTCGTTTCTAAGTGCCCTTTCCTGTGGGCCGAATGTCGGGTATGTGCATGTAGCGCGGGAGAGTTGGTTGGTCTGCATAGTCCTTGGAAGGAAGAAGCCGAGCATGTGATGAAGCAGGAAATGGGTTCGGGACCCCGGCGCACGCGATCTCAGGTGGCTCCGGACTGGAGTGCTGGCGATTTGCTAATTCTTGTGAATGAGATCGTGGCGGTCGAAGGGGATTGCTTGAACGCGCTCTCTTCTTACCAGAAATGGGAAATAATCGCGGAGAACTGCACTGCGCTGGATGTAGACAGGACTTCGAATCAGTGCCGCAGGAAATGGGAATCCCTGCTTGTTGAGTACAGAAGGGTTAAGCAGCATGAGTCACGGTCGGGCGTCAATTCATATTGGTCTCTGGGACATGATAGAAAAAAGGTTTTGGGCCTTCCTGAGACTTTCGATAGAGAATTGTTTGAGGCCATCAATAATCTTCTTATGGCGCGGGAAGATAGAGCAGATACAGAGCCAGACAGTGATCCGGAAGCAGAAGGTGACACACTTGAGGCCGCTGTTTGCAAATCTGGTAATTTTTGTTTTTGCTTTTTATGTAACTTTTAGAAGTAACATTAAAATCTGCTGATCATACTTTATGCTTTTGAAAAATTCGGTATAGTTTCTGGAGGTTCGTATTATAGTAGCGATTTTATTCCACAAAGATCTATATGAGTCTTTAATTTGATTACCTCTAATATAACTTCATTCTTGGAGCTATAATGGTTACATCACGTGTGCAGCTTTCCCAACTGTCTGTATAAATAAGTTCGACTGTTTGATGCACTCGAGCCATTGTGCAGTTGCCTTTCTTCCCTTTGTCCTTCTATGTTTCTTTATTTTGGCTTAGGCTGTATCTCTTACTTCTCCAAAAGGGTCAAAGCGACTTCCAACTTTTAAACATTCCTTAATACTGATAATTGCCTAGCTTAAAGGTCAATTGAGAAATTCATAAATTTTAATCCAGAAGACAGTCTATGGCTGCACAAGAACTAGTTCCAAATTGTTATGTTTTCCTGTTAATTTGGTCAGAGTAGAATCTTTTCGGTTCAAGATGTTGATCGATAATGGACATTCACCATGAAGGTGAAGGTACTAAGTTGTACATCCCGAGACACAGCACTACATCTTTGCTAATTAATGTGTTATCTCGTCTAGTATCTGATATATTTTGGTGCAATAGTACGGTTGATTCTCTGTCATTTAAGTGTTTTTGGAGTTGCATAAACTTCATCTATTTTCAACTTGACTCTATTTCATTGAGTCTAGATCCATTCCAAGTGGGAATCGTTGATGTGCTCCACATTCATCGAACTTGTGAGAGGACTAAATGTGTATGTACATTCAACGTTGTTTGTAAGCAGAATCTGGGTCAATTGGTCATACTTTCAATCTGAAATGTTCTAGGGATGTAATGAAATTAACATGACTCTGTCACAGTGAGGTATGAATAGTTTATACAAATTAGAAAGATGTTTTTCTTATGAAACACTTTCAAAAGGCTATAAATGCGTTGTGAAGTGACTGGACCTGCATGCTTGAGATTTCACATATATTGCATCATGTGAACTAATTTCTAGGTGAAATTGGTGGAGATTCTATGTGGTTGGTACTACCATAGATGGAAATAGCAGTGTGTAAAGAAGATTTGCATATACCAGGTTGTTGGGCCAGACACCACATTCAGCCTTAGGTTTTGGAAATAGCATTAGCTGAAGAATGAATTATACCATATCCATTTACATTAATTGTTTAATTATCCCTTGCTTGCTGAAGCTTCCCGTCTTCAAGTTTGGTTAACTTGCTATGCCTCTTGTTTAATTCGAATATTTCTATCCTGTACATCAAGCATCGATAATTGCAGTATGGATTGAAATTAATTTGCTGTTTTTGCACTATGTGATTATAATAATTTAACTAGATGTTCTGGAATTTTGTTCATAAAACATGTAACACAATAAGTATTTTTCTTGACAGTTCTTTTGCTGGCTCATTCTGACACATCAAGGAAACCTAAGTATTACGATGGATACAATCCAATGTATCTAGATTTATGGTGTATCTTGTTTACTCCATGGATATGCTGGTACATGTACGCCTAAGTGTCCCTGTGCCTGCACAACGTTAGATTTAATCATTGGATGATGTTTCAGCATCCATTATGTGGAAAATATAATGTTGCATTTATTATATTGATAGGTTCAAGGGATTTTGTGCATCTTTATTATTGTTTTGGTCAAACATTTACGTTAGGTCTATCTTGATTGTATTGAGCTGAAAAAGTCGAACTGTTGTGTGTCTCATCTCAATTTTTGAATGTGCGTCACTCTTTCAAATATGTATGGATAATTTAAGTACATTAATGTGCTCTATTGCTGTCTACCTGAATGAATGATGTTCACATGCAATCCATGGATGAGCTTGCGTGGTGTGGTGCATCTACAGTAGGTGAGATTGAATGATTTGAGAGTCAAACATTAATAGAAGAACTAAGTACTCTATGAATGAGCTCAAGGACTCAAATGTACACGTATCATGGAATTTATAAGCTTACCTGAATTTTGATGAGTCCAATGAAACGAACTTAAAATTTATGGTGGTTTGATTTACTTTCTAGATAAGGTTAACAGACTTAGTGAATTTGCAGTGCTGGATTATTAGTTAACAAATATCTATGGAACCACGGTTTTTTTTTTTTAATATCTCTACTTCTATGAGCTCATGTAGTTTTGATGACGCATGCACTAAATTTATGGGTCTTAAGTACTCTATGGACAGGCATGAGAGACGTCATGTATCTACATTGCTCAACTGATGAGTCAATTTAAGTATCACAATGTGTGATGTAATCTATCTAGATTTAGTTATAGCTGGTGTTGTTTATTCAATGGATGAGGTTGGATGAATGTCCTCGATTGAATTATGAGCTTGTGTAAGTTTTTATAATGTGCCCCTTTGATCTATCTAAATTTGTAGCAAGTCCACGTCTTGTATAGATCATTTAATTATCCTGGTGTAATTGTATGCATCTTTTTTATGAAGTAATTTGGCTTTTAGAATGGGTTCAAATAATTGATTGAAACTTGTGGTGAACAAACTGTCTTTGTTATATATGCAAAAGCACTTGTGTGTTTGTAAATCTTATCTTCCTTTTTTTTTTCCAATTCAAAGTTGGTCTTGTTGGTCGACACATGCAAATTATTTAGGTGTAAAACATAGTTGATATTGATAGGTAGATTGAGATAACTCTCAGTTAGTTTATTTGTTAAATTACAATTAAAGGTCAAAACGTTTTGAGCTTGGCATGGGTGCAGTGCCATGTGTCAATGCATCATAGGATCTTTCTCTGGATACCTCAACTTTACTGTATACTGCAAGATTATAAGATTGTAAGATAAGATGCTAAGTTGTGGCTCTTCTTAAGCCAAAGCTTTCTCCTATGTCTGTTTTGTTTAGCACATTTATAAGACAGAGCTGCTTAGATGATGTTATGAAATTGTTTGAATGAAAATAGAAAGTCAAGTTAGTCATACAAATTTCCTTAATGGGGTGGTCATGTGGATTGAATTCAATTTGATTTACTGATTTCAGTAAAACGACAGCCTACCTGAGAGTTTATGTTGAATATGGTTTTGTGGGTTGAATAGAGGCAATTGCAGTAGGTCATGCAGGCTTATTTTTTACTCAAGCCAAACAAAACCGAAATTTGAGGAGCCTAATTTCTGAAATGGCTGATCTTGAAATACCTGGACTTTGGTGTTAGAATCGTTCATGAAAATTTCTGTTTTGTGACCTGAAAAATACTTCTTACACACCATTGCCACCAAACAAAGAAGTTAGGCTACACATTTTAAGTGAAGCTACTGTCAGGTGATTAATGAATTTCCAGTTTACATGTTATCACGGGTTTGGCCCTGCTGCACCGTTTGCTATTTATTTTGCCACAGTTATTGTCTTTTTTATTGCCTGACATGCCTCATCTTGATTTGGAAAGATTTTGCATGATGCTTTTATTCTGATAACAATGCCAGCAATTGTTTAGTTATCTTTGTATCATTCTTCTGGTCAATGCTTGTGGAGTGTTGAGCCTCTACGCTCTTTTACTAGTTTTCCATTCTGATTTGTTGTGATAGTGACGTCATTTCTTTAATCTGGTGCCAATAGTTTCTAAAAGGAAAAGAAAAAAGTCTCGGCACGTCATTGTGATGCGGGAGCATCCACACCCCATCACGCATCACATTGTCCAAGGATTGCCCACAACGAGCCCATTAAAGGATAAAAGTATGAAATCCAGTGTCCCCGGGAAGTGCAGTGAAAATATCTCAGGTGTGTGCATGGAGTCTTAAAACTTTAAGTAGTTTCTACCATGGCAAAGCCTTTGTGCTGTTTTATTTGTTTCCTCATGTGTCGTGTAGTGTCATGTTATGGTAGTTCATTTCTTTAACTTGGTATGATCAGGTTCCAAAAGGAAAAGCGGGAGAAGCCTGAAAAGCAGGAGAAGCCTGAAAAGCAAGAGAAACAAGAAAAGCAAGAAGTCTACGTCCCCAAAAATCGTCGTGCAAGGACTGCCCACGACGAGCCCATTAAAAGATATCACTATGGCACTGCCAACTACCAGCCCATTGAAGGACAATGCTATGGAACTCGACGTTCCGGAGAAGTGCAGTGAAAATATACTGGAAGAAAGGCCTCAAACTTGTTGTGCGGATGCCAACATGACGCCCGTGGAGAACCCCAAGGGAAAGAAGCTCGAGGAAAGCGGCTTCGAAGAATCGGGGAAAATGAGCGAAGAGGAGCAGGAGCAGACGATGGCCTCGACGTTGCGAGAGAATGCGGAGCTGATCCAACGAATCGCAAATGGGCGTCTGGCAGATCAAGAGTGCATCGAGAACTCGAGAACTGAGTTCATCAGAGGGCAAGGCGATGAGATTATTGCGTGCCTTGGAACTATCATAAGCAATCTTAACCAGCTCTGCGAAGTAGTTAAAGTCAAAGGATGCGACTAGTTATTGCATGCCTGTATATAGTTTGGGATTCTGCATTTAGATGCTTGACATGTTGAAATGATTTAGAGGCAAGAATCTTGACTAATTATTGCATGCCTGTATATAGTTTGGGATTCTGCATTTAGATGCTTGACATGTTGAAATGATTTAGAGGCAAGAATCTTGACGTCTAATATCTCATTCTCTTTCAGATCCGACGGACAAGAGTCTTCTCTGGACGTGGCGAGATTTTTACAAAAGGTCATGTTTTCTCCATCGTGTTGGAGGAACCTGTTTCTGGAAAACCAAACTAAGCTTCCACCCCCTCCGCTCTTTCTTTAGCGGTTCGATCACTGTTGTCAAAACTCAACTCTCCGTCCTATCTTAGTCGCGTCTGCACCGTCTCTGGTGGCGCTTGGCCTTGCTCTGTCCGGTAGCGTCTCGTGGAAATCGTCGACCACCTTGACCATAGCTCGAGCTGCCTCTATTACGGTCTAGTCTTGACCTTAATGAACAATCGCACACAACAATAGGAAAAACCAACAAAAGAGTTTTGTACCTATTGTACACGTGGCAATTTCATCCTATTCTTTCTAATTTGGCTAATTTAGTCATATATCTTTAGGTTGTTCTTTCGGTGGAAAATTTACTACAAAAGTCATAAATTTATTGCACAAATTTATTGCACGTGTGCCAATTCGACCATAAATCTTACAATTTGACCAATTTATTATAAAAATATTAGTGTCCTTTTCCCGTTTATGAATTTTGGTTTGAAGTGTAATGTTGCCCATGAACTTACAATTTATGCAATATGGTCTTTGAACTTATAATTCATTCAATGTTGTCTTTGAACAATTGGTAAATGTCCAATTTAATCTCTAGTCTATGTGAAAATGACACAAATGGAAGGATTACATCGAATATTTATAAATAGTTTATGGATCAAATTGAACAAATTAAAAGTTCAAGGATAACATTGCATAGTGGGTCAAAATTTAGGGACATTGCACAAATTATAAGTTTAGAAACGACATTACATATTGGACCGAAGTTCAAAAATTATTTGTGTTTATATCCTTAATTTAACTGAGTGGGTCAGAGTCACTAGGAGTAAGACTTAATAAAGAAAAAAAATGGTCAATGAGTTGATTAGATGGAAAGTAGAAAAAAGCATACAATTATTAAGGTTTCGTTTATTTCATTAAAAATTGTGACATTTATGAGAAAATATTTTCAAGAAATCATTTTTTAAGAAAATGACAATACTTGCTGGTTTTTGGTTAAAACTTAAAAATGAACCAAAAAATATTTTCTGCTGTTTGGTATTAAGACGGAGTTAGTTTCCTGCAGGTATGCTTTTCCACTTATGGGTGAATATTTTGTTCAAGCCCTTCGTGGATAGCCTTTCAGTAGAAAACCATTATAACTTTTAGTTAAGAGCCTAGAGACACTCAGAGGTGCCAGGATGGTAACATTTTTAATTATTCAAGCTGCATTTCTTAGAGGATTTTACTAGGCTGGAGAAGAAGAAGGGTTTAGAAAAACATTGAGAGTTTAGCAAAATACTCACTTTACTTCAAGAGACTCTACCCAACACATTACATCCTCCTTGCCTTTTATAGACATTAGGAGGTCATACACAAACAAGGACCAAGCTCACAAGTCCTGAAACAAACAAAGGCTTCGGAAAATCCGGTAGGGAATTGTTCTCGGCGATATGAACAGTGACAATGAACAGTGATTTCCCTAGCCTACTGCTACACTGACTGCTACAGTGACTTGCTACAATCAGCGATCTCTTCCATCATGGGCATTGTAGTCGTAGTATGAGTCATCAAAACTATGCATTTCTGCAAGAATATGTTCTTTATATTTTTGCTCAAGTCCTGCAAGCGGATGTTCAGAAAGAGTTTTGAGTATTCCATCTGTTTGCCTCGTTTGATGAATATGCTTCTTCATGATTCCTAGAAGATCTTGTAGTGTCGGCAGGCATGTTTGGCTGAGGCCAATTGGATGGTTGAGTATAGTATGATGTGTCCATCCCTAGAGATAATGACAGAGGTCCTTGATTATAGGGGTCTTGAGAGAGATGACCCTCCCATTGTGCATAGGGGTCTTGGGATGATTGTGCAGGGTCATCTTTATCTATCATTTCTTGCTCATGTGATGATGGTGTTGTCCTTGCAGTATGTCTGAATTCTTTGAGTGCTTTTTTGGCTTTTGGTGTAAGGCTATAATGATCCTACACTGTGGGTACATTACAATTCCATAAATCTTTAGGAATGGTTTTGTTTTCTTGGTACAAAATTCTTTGAAGTTCTCGGTACTGGTGTTCACAGCAACCAACTAGTCATAGAAAAAAAATTGTAAATCCAAGCTTTCTTAAGGTGCGGTTGAGGTTTATAGGATGTGATTCCTATAATCTGTGGGACATTGGTGATGCTGCCATTATTTTTTACAGAAGCCCACAGTCGTCGGAAGAATAGAACAGTGTGGATCTCTAAGTCTGGTCGGACAGTTCTCAGTTCTTGCTGTAAAAGATACTTCCCGTGAGTGGGAGGATGAAACTAATTAAGGAAGGCTAAGAAATTCCTGTCACTTTCCTTTTCAGTGTTTTGATCAAGTACGAATATTCTAGTTAAATTGACAATAAACCTTATGGTGGGAATTTCAATAGCTATTAAGTACTTATTGGTTAAGTACCATAATAACCATGGAGTTGATCAGAGAAGTCATATTCCTTATAAATTAGAGGGTGTATGAACGGATAACTGGAATTCAATCCAAAAGAATAAAGAATTGAACCTTTATGGAGATCGAATAGATTTGTATGGCATTGCCACATAAGGCTCTCCAAATTTTTAGTGAGGCTGTCATTCTGGATTTGTTCAATAATCTCCTAGGGGTATTGCCAGTTTGGCCAATCTCGTATTTTTTTTTTTCGATCTTCTACTTTTTATTATGGTGAAAAGTATGGAAAGCATGCCTCACGATATACATGTTGATTTCTGCTGGTGCTTTTGGTCTTGACAAAAAGTCAATAAGCACGTTCTTCTTCCAACAATGTGTTTGGTTTCAAAAGAATATTTCAACCCATCGAAGTAGTTGAGAATGTGGAATTTGCTTATGTCTGAACTTGGTCATATGGGGAAAATATGCCATGTCTAATTCTACTAGAAAATGATGGCCGATGAGATGAAATTTGAACCTTTTTATTCCATTTTTCACAGCCAAGATTTTTTTGAAAGTGGAATGATAATACATTTTAGCCTGGAAAAATTTTCCACTTTTATAAGCACACAAGTATCTCTTACCATCAATTTCTTCGAATAGGATGGCTGCCCAATATTCATCACTGGCGTCAGTTTGGAGAATTCTCTTTCTTGTTGATGGGATTTGCAATGGAGGAAGAATCTATATAATCTCCTTAAGTTAAATGATTGCTTTAGTTTGAAATTTTCCCTAAGGTGGGAGATTTTTCTTCAGCATTGATTGCAGTGGAATCAGCAGTTTTGCAATGTTTGGAACAAAGTCTCTAAGATAATTAATTATCCTAAGAAATTGCTGAACTTGCTTTGTCGTGAAGTTCTCTTTAGGAAATTTTAGCAGTTCCTGAGTAGTGTGTGGTCTTGGATAATATGTTCCTTTGTTAAGGTGCATACCAAGAAATTTAATTTCTGTTTGGGCGATATTCATTTTTATTTGAGAAAGCATAATCCCATGTTGCTTGACAATGTCTACAAACTGCCCAAGAAGTTGGCAGTTGGATTCCTCATCAAGGCTATAGAATAGGATGTCATCAATATATACTACTATACTTGACAGGATTGGTCAAAAAATTCTACACATGGCCTTTTGAAATAAGGATGGAACTACCTTTAATTCAAAAGGAAGAACTTTCCATTGGAAATGTTGGTTCGAAATACAAAACCCTGTCTTGGGTTTGTTTTCAGGATGAATACTCAATTGCCAAAATCAGGTTTTGAGATCGAATTTAGAGTAAGTATGGGCTTTGGATAATCTAGTAAAGAGGGAATTTCGGGAGGGTAAAAGGAACTTGTCATCTTGAAGGAAAATGTTAAGAGGCTGATTGTCACGTCCCGATCCTCGGGCACGCACACATCCTTCTACTTGGTCGATTTTAGAATGCGATATCCCAGGACTAAGTATCGCCGACTCCTTTCATTATTAATAACACATGCGGAAGCAGTTATAAATCCCCAGACAATAAGACAATGGGATAGAAAAGCAGGGCCATATTTTTCATACTGAAAATTCACAACCACATCTTTTTACAAACATCTCATAGTATTCTACAATACTATAAACATAAGTTTGATCTAACATCTATTCACATGCAAACAAGGTCTGACAAGACAGGATGGGATCTCAGTCCTCATCCGGGTCGTACTCAGAATCATCTTGATCCTCTTCTGACTCTTCTTCACTAAGCTCACATCCTTCAAGCTCTTCATCTTTTTCTGGCTTATCGTCCTCTTCTGGTTCCTCCTCCACAGGCTCATCTACAGGCCTGAAATGTTATCCCATAACCAGGATGAGACTACGTCTCAGCAAGTTCTACCCCACTAAGACTCGATTAGGAAACCAATACGCTATCCAGGTTGCCTATGCACGCACGGGTCAGAGGACTTACCTTGGCATCAGATTTCACCTACATATTAGCACAGTTCAATAGGTACCCAAGCAATCACATCACAGATCGATATCTCGATCAATCGACCTAGTCGATTACGTGTCGTCACGACCATTTCTTGGTCGGCCCATTCCATACTGTCTATAAGTCTAATCAACATCCAAGACTACTCACCCTTGGTGATATATAGATAGTATATTATTCTATCTCCAGATGACATATAGAGTCATCGAGCTGTCAAATCATACCGTATTGTCTCAAGATGATATGTAGAATTATCGAGCCGGTATATCATACCGTACTGTCTCAAGATAACCTGTAGAGTTATCGAGCCGGTAGATCATACCGTCCTGTCTCAAGATGACATATAGAGTCACCGAGCTGGTATACACACAATTTATCATACCATACTATCTCAAGATGATCTGTAGAATTATCGAGTCAGTATATCATACCGTACTGTCTCAAGATAACATGCAGACTCACAGAGCCGGTAGATCATACCGTCCTGTCTCAAGATGCTCCGTAGAGTCATCGAGCCGATATATATGCCATTCCAAGCAAACAATCAAATAACCATTTTTATCCCTTCCGATAAAATGTCGTGTGTGGGTACACGATCAGCCCTAGCCAAAATATAATAATTTTCTTTCCATAACTCCCACATTTTCTGTAATCCACTTAAATCCTTTTGGTATTCAATCGATGCCCGGTTATTTTTCAATTAATAACCAAAGATTATTCAATTAAAGAATAATTCTCAATTTCACAAATAATTCAATTCAACACACAATAAAGCTCAATTAAATAAACGGATCGTGCCACGACAATCAAGCATAAAATTCCGGTTGTTGACTATCCCCTGTCTAATTTTCGAAAAATAAATAATTAAATTAATTAATTTTGAAAATTAATAAATAATTACTAAAAATCCAATTTAGGCCCGTAATGCCTAATTGAAGCCCGATAAGGGTCGGGAAAAATCCCGAGATGCATTCAATAAATACTATAGGCAATTCTCTAGTTAGGTACACTAACCACCTAACTAATATGCAATGCAATTAACTAATAATCACTAATCCATTCTAATCTAACCATCTAATTGTACTTAATTAAATCTAATCAACCCTTAAGCATAATTAGTCTACTAAGCAAGGATTAGTGAGATTACTCACTTGAGCAAAGCGAAGATCGGATCACCACAATGGCGACGCGACGGCGGCCGAAATCCAAACTTTCGGCGGCGTCGGCGGACACTTGGGCCGGGCTTACAAGCCTTGCAGGCCTATAGAAAAAGCTGGGCTTGGGCCGAACTTGGGCCGACTTGCTTTGCGGGCTTGGGCTCGGAAATGGGCTTGCTGAACCTGTGGGCTGAACTTTGAAGATGGGCTAAAACTTGGGCTTCGAATAGGCCCGATCCAAAACTGAAGTTGGGCTGAACAAATGCGAGCTGGGCTTGCTTGAAAATGGGCTTGGGCTCCTTTGCGGGCCTCAATACTGGGCTGACTTTGGCTGAATTCTTGGGCCGAAGTTGGGCCGAATTCCAATGGGCTGAACTGCTGGCTTGGTTTGCGAACTGTAGAGAGGAAACTAGCAACTTCAACGGTGAAGACGGGCCGATCGGAGCTCCGGCGAGGGATTGGCTGGCAACCAATGGCTCCAGGGGGTCGAGGGGGTCTTTTAGGTGGATGGAATGACCAAAGGAATGGTCGGAACGGAAGAAAAACAGAGAAAATCGTGAAACAGTGCAGGCGGGCAGGGGACCGACGGATCGGCAACCGGTGGCTTGCGACAGCCGTACGGGACGGCAGGCGGCTCCATTCGGGACGAGGTTAGGTTCTTTGGAACGGTCTGGATGTCCTCGTCATGGTGATATGTGGATTGTTTGTTGGTTCATCCGGGAAGTCTACTTTTTACTCAAACCTTTGGCGAGAGGTCAGCTGGAGCAGAAACCGGTGGTGGCACGGGTGGAGGCGTGCGACGGCTGTAGCTCCTTCTGCCGGTCTTCTTGCTAGCTTGAGGGTTTCGAAAATGAGGAGGAGAGGGTCTTGGATGGTGGAAATGAGAGAGAGATGGAGAGGATAGAGATGAGGGAGAGAGAGAGAGAGAGAGAGAGAGAGAGAGAGAGAGAGAGAGAGAGAGGATAGGGAGAAGTGAGGGATGGAGGGCTCCACTTGCTTGATATTTCCACATCTTGCTTCACAAGATTCATTCTAAGCCAAGTATCATTCCTTGGCCTTCATTTGGCCACCAACACACTTCCCATGACTTCTCAATTGGTCCATTTGGCTAGGGTTATGGGGGAGCTACGAATTTTGGTTCAATCCCCCTCAATTGGCTTCAATTCTCTCTTGACTCAACCTCAAATGGCCTCAATAAAATAAATCAACGCCTCATTGATCACCATAGCATCTTTCCTCACCCATATATCCCATTTGCTTCCCAAATTTACAACCAAAATAAATCCTTGGCTTCAATTGCACAAAAAACAATCCCGAACCGACTTTTTCTCAAAAAGTCTCGGTTGTCAGAAAAATCTTCTGAGACTAAGTCGACACTCCTAAAATTTATTGTGACATGACAGAATCTTCAATTTCTAAAATCGGACTTGAATTGGCGGTTAATTTTCATTCGGTGCGTTTTGAGCGTGACCTAGACTACTGGGTAGTTTTCAGAACTTTTTAAGGCAAATAACCCGTGGTCAATTTTCTTCGAACCACTATGAACCCACTCGACTCAATGGCGACTCTTGATTGTCGTGAAAATCTCGAGGATTCAATTACGGACACAGGGTACCAAAACGATAGTAAAATCAGATTGGTGTCGGTCGACGAGAATTTTCCAATTTAGTGGAGTCACCCACGATCGGCTACACATCTCAGTCGAACAGACCTATCACTGATCTCAAATCGATTTTTAGTTATGCCGTAATGGCCTTTAAAGATAAGCACGGTCAAGAAGCCGATTCCTAGTCAAGTTCTCAAGTCTATTTGCTTTAAAGTCTTTAATAGCTTCCCCAGCTAGCCTAGTTATCTCGAGAGTGATCGGCTCTGAGAATAACTCTATAGACGCGTCAATGAAATGCCCGATTTACTCAGTAGAAGACGGGGTTGAAAATCTGGAATGTCACACTGATTGTTTATTACCATTCACATCTTTCCTCTATTTTGCTCGGCACGTTTATTGACATAAAAGGCTTTATAAGCCCATTGAGAATTTGAAATTTCAATAAGGCTTTGTTGCAACAGTTCCAAGCATTCCTTTTGAGCCAAGACCAGGTGCTCTGGCTTCATTCCCATATGACTTGCCTTGGTTGGATTAATGTATTCATCTTTTTGAAGGGAAGGCAAACAAAAAATTCCGGATTTTTCCAGAAAGGATGAGAACATTTTTGAGAGAATTCCGAATGGGATTTTGAACAAGATTCTAACAACTTCTGCATGATTGGATTTAACATATTCATTTGGATGGAAAAAAGTCTTTGGATATTGACAAATTCAGAAAATTGATCCTTATACTTAAAACCTTTTCATGATGTCATGATGTCTCAACCGATGATCAAATCTTTGTTGGGAAGACTAGATCCAAAATTTTTTGTGGTTATGGAACATTGGGGAAAAAACTGGATAGTTACTAGGGTGGTTCTTACATTCATAGAAAAAGTATCTCCTGAGGTAGAATTGAAATATCGAACGCAGGAAGTCCAATATTTTTCAGGAAGAACTTTAGTGTCTAAGATTGAAGAACTTGCACTAATATCTATGAGAGCAATGACAGTGATGGGTTTGGCAAACTTTGAAGTGAAGATTTTCACAGGAAAATGGGGACAATGGATTTGGCTTGAAAATATGTCAGAGTTTTGTTATGAGGAAGTGAGGGATATGTGGAAAAGGTCTTCAGACTCTGAGTCTGAGTTAGTCTCGCTGGGAGTTTGGTAACAAGGAATGACACAAAGAGTTTGTTCAGATGGTTCTTTTTCCATAGAGAATAGAGATTTGATATCATTATTTTCGAATGAAATACCAATTTCAATCTCTATGTGATGTGTCGGACGATTCTAACATTTTCTTGCTTAGGGGCAATTTTTAGAAAAATGACCATTTTCGTTACAAATGAAGCATCGGGTTAATTTCTTGCGGCCTGAACGATATTTCATTTTGCGTATGAATCGCCATTTCTTCCTTCTCCTAAAGTGTTTAGATCCATGTCTGGATTTCTTTATCCAAAATTTTTTGAAGTGCTTCTTCTTTCTAGAAGATTTTCCACAAGAACCTTCACAATCTCGTTTGGAGCATTTGATGTTCAGCTTCTGGCGAGAACATGCTCCATCAAGTTCTCTATTGTCCATGAGATATGTTTGAACCATTTGACGCTTTAAAAACAAATCATCAAGGCACAAATGGATTTCTTGTTGTATTTCTCCTAAAGGAATGTCCGCAATTCTCCTTTGTCTTTTGAGAAAAGATTTCTCAACCTGCTGGATAACTCTTTGGGGATGGAAGTTGGAAAAATTTGCTTTAGGTTTGAATCAGGTCTAATACCATAGAAAAACTTAAGCATTTCTCGATAATGTTTATCGAAATGCCTTTTCTGGAGAAAGCAGCATTTTCTTTCAAAAAATTCTCTCATTTTGAGCTCATAAAGTTCAGAAGGTTTTCGAATGAAAAAATGGTATAGGAGGGTAATGGCATGGCTAAAGTTAGGAGAAAGCAAAAATTGAACTTGGTCTTATTCTGTTATCGATTGCTACCAATGTTTGGGGCTGCCTGTAAACCTTGTGATGAAACCAAAAAGAACATCATATTTATCCTGATTGGTAAGAGCTTGGGCATTTAACCAAGTATAGAATTTTTCAAATCTTTCTGACCATTTGGAATATGGAATATCATCAATAGTGAAAAACTGTTTGGAAGAAGTAGTCACATGCTGAGAAGGATTGTTTGGTTGAATAACCTCTAGTTCAGAATGGTTGGAATCCATATCTTGGTCCGGAGGGTCAGTCATGAATATTGATGAAGTTATCGGTGCAATAAGAAATGAATCAATAGTAAGGATTGAGAAGGATGAAGAGGATGAGAGGGACACTAAGTTTGATTCAGTATCAAAATTATTTGGAAAAACTAGTTCTGATAGGATCTAGTCTTTCAAGGTAACAGGATCAAGCTATTCTTCCTGATTGCCCGGATCTCTTAGGAATGATTTTAACGGATTGGATAGCATCATTTGATTTGGTTTTTCTTTTATAGCTATCGAGGATTCTTCAGGCATCTTCTCTTTTCCCTTCTCTTTCCTTATTCGATCCAGTTCTTTGAGACGATTTCGTATCTCTACCACATCTGTCTTGTCTTGTCTAGTGAGAGTTTCTGTGAGAGCAACAAAAATAGATGTATTTTAAGATGGTGGAGGAAGCGAATATTCTGTTCGCAATGTAGTTGGAAATGGGTTGAAAGGATTAAATCTTCATTCTTCAAGGAGTAGGATTTGTCTTTTGAGCTTTTTTATTTCCGCCTTGGGGCTCTCGAGATGATGATATCCCAAATGTTGTCCGAATTCCAAGGCATGAAGCCTTTTTTGGAAGTCCGAAAGCATCTTTTTGGTGGTTTCATCATATTTTCAAAGATCTTGCTGCACATCCACAATTTTGGAATCAATTGTTTTGAATGCATTGTTGTGTGCCAAAAGAGTCTCCGATTGTCAATTCAGGACGGCTTCAGCAATAGGAGTCCTTTTTTGTCTTCCATGTTCATCCACATTAGTAGGGGCAAGTATTTTGGGAGCATGTCGATATCTACCTTATGGGTCGATGAATTCTTCTGGGGCAGGGAATGAAAGTTTTGAACTTTCTCGAACAAGAGAAGGAAAATTTATCTCTTGGAACATAGCAATGAAAGAGCTGGGTGCTGTTTCTTTTGGAGTCTCAAGTGGGTAGGAATGTTTTTTGCTAACTTTAGGATTGACTTATAAAACGGGGAAATTGCTGGGTTTTTGTATGGAGGAGGTGATGGCGGTGGGGTTAGTGAAATTGAGGGTGGAGTAGCGAACTCTGGTGGTGGAGTTGGAACATAATAATTGGAATTTATCACCGTTGACACCTAAATTTTGGCGATCCAGTCATTTATTTATTGCATAGAAAATTAGGAGTAATTTTATCCCTGAAAAAAAATATTAATTGCATAGCATATAAATTTAGGTGCATTTTTTTTTTTTTTGGTACCCAGGGAACCTCCGTGCGCTGCTTTGCGGCGGAGTAAACCTTGGAGGAGCAGTAGAGTCACCACCACCCTTGCTGCCCCGGGTAAGTCGTGGGTTCATTTCTCGCAAGGTAGACGACGTAGGGATTCGAACTCAGGACCTCTCCCGAGGAACCTGCGCTCAACCACTACGCCGCCACCAAGGTGGTTTAGGTGCATTTATTTTTAATTTACATGTTTTGCATTTTTTTATTAGACCGGTGGTAGATGGGTTCGAATTACCGTTTCTGAGCTCTAGCTTGGCAGGCCGAACTAAGCCCACGAAACGAGCAAATTGGCCCGAGCCCGTTTTCTTTTAATGACAAAAATTATCTAAATGAAGATTTGAAATAATATTATGGTGAATTTTTGGAATTTAAGAAAATCGGGTTGCAATCTTATCTTTAGGCAATAAAATCAGTAGAGAATATTCAAGAGATGAGGAATTAAAAAGATTCTTGTGATCGGGAGGTTATATGCAATCTTCGAGACGAAGTATTCCACGGAGATCACGTTTTTTGCTTATAAAAGCGGGCCATGTATAGTGAAGAAGGGGGGGGGGGGTTCTCTTGGTCGAAGGAAAAGAACACAAAAAGTCAAAAAATGAAGAAGAGAGGAAAAGGAGGCGAGAATTGAGAGAAAAAATTCAGAAGCTTTTGTCCATCTTGGGCAAAAGAGAAAACCATTTCTCTTTTCTTTCTCTGACAAGAAAAGAAAAAGGAAAGAAACATTGAGAGAGAAGAGACGTGAGTGCAGCGACAGAGAGAGAGAAGTGAGAAGTGACGTGAGAGAGAGAGAGAGAGAAAAAAAGAAAACAGGGGCTACAGTATCGTCTTCTTCCTCCCGATGCTACCCCCTGTTCGCGCCGGTCCCGTGCTCGCGCCGGTCATAGCGCCGACACCGCGACGCCAGCCACCGCCGCGTCTCACCACCTCGCCGCTCTGCTTGCCTCCGCCACTGCTGCTCCGCCGGTCTCGCCGCGACTTCCAGCCCCGCCATTGACGCCCGCAGCAGCTCCCTCCGCCGGCCTCCGACTGCACGCCGCTACGAGCCCTGAGCGACTGTCACTCCCAGCGCTACCGCGCTTCTCTGCTCCATCGCCGCTTCGCCGGTCTCGCCGTTCCTTGACGCTCTGCTTGTCGGCCGAGATCTGCCCACGACCCAACGCTCGGTGTCCCCTGCTCCAGTTGCGATCGACGCCACCAGAGCCCGACGCCGCACTTCAGCAACCCACGACCCAGCGACCTCCGTGCCCCTACCGCTCCTCAACGCTCTGCCCGTTGACTGCCGATCTCGCCGAGTCGGCCCTTCGCGCCGCTCGAACCCCCTCCTCCGTGCGACGATTCTGTAGCAGCTTTGTGCCCGCTGCTGTGGCACCACCACCCGTGACGCCCCTCACCATCGCCGCCCGCCAGCCCTCGCCGGAGCTTTGACGTCGATTAGCAACTGCCCGGTGTTGCATATTGCCGCCGTTCCCCTTTTCAAGTTTCCCTAAGGTGGTTTTATTTATTTATTTTTCATTTATTTTATTTTATTTATTTTTGTAAGTTTAGTTATTTAAATTGGAACATTGGATGTCAATCCTCATGAATCTTGTAGGCATTATCCGCAAGGATTTTGTCTAAAATTATTGTAATTATTAATTTGATCCGTAAGCGTCGGATCATTTTTTTAATTATATTAATTTTTGGGCATTTTGATAGTATTTTCATTGTTAAATCATTATAATTATTAATTTGATCCATAAGATTTCGGATCAGATTTTTAATGATCAGATTTTTAATTATTTTGAACTCTTTGTCGTGATGTTTAGGTTTAGAGTAATTGTTACTTTAATCTGTAAGACAACATGTTATTTTTTCGATTATTTTAATCATTTATTTTGTGGATATCTTGATTGTTTAGATATAATTGCTTGCCTTGGAAAAACACTAAAAAACATAAAAATAAAAATAAAATCAAAAAATCCAAATCTTGCATTAGAGTGTGTTGGTTTAGTAAATTTGGATTGCATTTTTAGGATTGCATTTTTGGATGATTTTTGGAATAGATTAGGATTGATTTTAGATAATGTTTGCACATTTAAATAATCTCATTTTTTTTAAATAAAAATAATTTTTCCAAGATAGGATAGGGTTTAAGTCAAATTAATCCCTAAAATAAATTAGGAAATTATTCATTTTAGATATTTTAATTAGGGTTCATATTAATTCCGAATTTTAATAAGGAAAATACAAAAATATTAGGTGCATGTTTGCATAATAGGTTCATTTAATTAGAATTTGGTCATGTAGTTAAAGTGCATGTTTTAATTTTGAGATAAAAGAAAACCCAAAAAATGATTACTTGCTTTAGTGTGTTGAATTCATTTGGTGCAATTTATTCAATTCTTAATAATGATTGAGCACTCGTATAATCACCCTCTTGCATGATAGTAATTTAGGATAAAACAAATCCAAGCTGCCTGCAAAAACATTTTTAAAATTAAAAAGAAATGGTACCGAAAGGGCATTAGAGAAATTTAGTGTAACTAAGTCCCCGTACCCTTAGTCTCTGGTTCGTAGGAGTAAAATAATTCTCCAATTATTTTACTTAGGTGTTTAATCGACCTACTGCAAATCGATTAGTGGCGATTCCTAGATAATAATATTTTGCATGCTAAATGTTTGAACCTAAGTCGCGAATTGATATGGCCTTGGGAGAGCCCGAGCTTAGTTTAAATACTTTGTAGTCCATTAGTCTAAACTTAGGTGGTGCACCTGAAATTTGGGTCGCGACAATCACACTCACCAAGAGTATCAATGGAGGAATCTCCATTCAAGTACCTTTGGTACATAGTATCCTTTGACTTCTTATGTTTCCGTTGGAGTCTTGCATTTAGGTCTACTTCATCAGGAGAATTTGTACAATAAGAGTATTAGCAAAAAGGATCCCAGAAACAGTGATCGTATCGGTTTTTGTAGTAATGGATAGGGTTTCCATTACTCTGAAAATATTGGACAAGCTTTTTGGGATCTGGCTCGAAAATTGACTCAGGGACACAAGATTCAATCATAAAGAGAGTCTAGAAGATAGAATGATTTTCTTCCTTTTCCTTGCCAAATTTGATGGAGACAGTGCCATCTTTCTTTTTGATGCATTCATAGTCTGAGGATTGAAAAGGCTTGTTATTCTGATGTAGTTTTTCATAGTTGGTATTCCAGGTTTTTGGAAGGAGCTTGGCCAGCTTCTCTTTTGGGATTTGTTTGGGAACATGAATGCATGATGCTTGAATATTCTGCATAGAAATGAATAGAGCATCTTCATTCCCATTGTGGAAATTCAAGTCAAGAGCATGGTTCCGCACTTGATAAACCATTAGTAGTGAAGTGTTGCTATAATAGAGTCAATGGTTTGAGGAGCTCCGGTGAGCTGGATCTGGACTTTTAGAAAGGAGAGTAGCTGAGTGTTTGAAAGAGCGATATTGAAGTTTGGATATAAGATTACAAAGACTGTTCCAGTATTCAAAGTTGTTTGTGACAGTGCCAATACAGACATGCTAGTATTCTAAGAACTGAGTATCTAATAATACTATTCTGGCCACGACTGGCAAACCTTTTCGACCATGAAAGGTAAGAGCAAGACGAACAACTCCATAATGGACGTGAGAGTATTCTTGTTGGGTCCACTACTTGGGAAATTCTGGTGGTATTTGAAGAGTGACGAAATATTCTAATTTTAATTATTCTTTTTTTCTTTTTCCTTTTCCTTCTTCTTTGGCCGGTTATTGACCACAGGCGAGAGACAAGCTCAAAGTGGAGGCTTAAGCATTGCTAAAGCCTAGTAAGATCATAAGATGGGTTTGCTTCAACTTTGCAAAAGGGCTTTGGGGGCAGAAGTACACCCCAAGTGCCAAAACTTGGCACGGAGGGACACTTAAGTGCCAAAATCGGAGTAAAATGGATCACTTAATTGCCACTTCGGCCAAAATCTGGCCAAATTGCTGACGTGGCAATTTTCCGGCGATGTGAGTGCAAAACGGTGCCGTTTTGCACGCTGACGTGGCGAGAAAATGCAAAAACGACGTCGTTTTGTTTCTGATGTGTAAATAATTAATATAAAAATTAATAAAATTAAATTTAAAACTAAACTTATTTAAAATATTCTAAAAAATAAAAAACTTAAAATCAAATAAAAAAGGGGGGAGCCGAAGTCAGGTGGTTAAGGGCTAAGCCCTCGCCACCGCCGCCAGGAAGGGCTGGCGACGGAGGGGCGAGGGTCGGCCGGGGTTGCCGGCCCTTGGTCAACCGGCGGCAAGGGACCCCAGCTGACCCCTGGCTGACGACACTGGCCGACCCTCCCCCCTCTGTCGCCGGCCCTTCTCGACGGCGGTGGCGAGGGCTTAGCTCTCAACCGCCTCCCTTCGGCCCCCCCCTTTTATTATGTTTTTAAATTTTAAGTTTTTTATTTTTTAGAATATTTTAAATAAATTTAGTTTTAAATTAAATTTAATTAATTTTTATATTAATAATTTACATATCGAGACAAAACGACGTCGTTTTTGCATTTTCTTACCACGTCAGCGTGCAAAACAACTCTATTTTGCACTCACCTCGCCGGAAAATTGTCACGTTAGCAATTTGGCTGGATTTTGGCCGGAGTGACACTTAAGTGATCCATTTTACTCCAATTTTGGCACTTAAGTATACATTTTCAAAGTTTTGGCATTTAAGTGTCCATCCGTTTCAAGTTTTGGCACTCTAGGTGTTGGTATCTCGGGCTTTGGTTGTAATGCAAATGCTAAAAGCTAAAGCTATTTGGGAAAATGTAAATTGTGTTTAATAAAAACTCTTTATAAAGAGACTTTGGTTTCAAGTAGTGTTTGGTAAGAAAAACTTTTATAATAGGGTTTGGCTGTATCTTTATATTATATTTTATTAAAAAAGAACTCAAACCTTTTGCCGACTTCGGCGAAGGTTTATGGCCACCAATGAGCCAATTCTAGTGTCGACGGCCGTTGGCCGAGGTCGCCTGACCTTAGGTGACTTTCGGTCTAGGCGATCACCGTCTGAGTTGTGAGGGTCGCGCGAGATAAGGTGGCGGTCGCCCGAGGTCATGTAACCTCTGGCGAAGGTTGCTTGGGTTGCGCAAACCTCGCCGGTCTTTTGCTACCCAGATCAGGTCTTGCTAATCGCCCTCACATGAAGAAGATGAACAATTACGAGGAGGGGGCAAAATCGAAAAACTAAAGAATACACAGGTATAGTTTTGGAAGGAAAAATATTTTAATCTTAGTTTTAGCATTCTGCAAATGCTATTTCGAAAGGCTGGATATGAGCAGTATTGGGCTTTCAGCCTTCTGAAGGCTAGTATTTGGCTAAAAGTTAATTCAAAATACTTGTCAAATGCTCTAACATTTTTTAAGGGGCGTTGAAGACTGAACCTTCAAAAATTGAATTAAATGCAATCTCTAGGAGTCCTCCGCCAACCAATCGAATGACTTACCGGTCCAAGTAGGCGTAAGCAAGAATGGCACGTGTTTCTCAATGCGAATTCTCGAGAAGAGAAGAGGAGAAATCCCCTCCAGCCCATGACGGAAGAAGCAGCATCTCCTTCCCACCAGGAAATCGATATGCTACAAACGTATAAACCCCAGGTCAACGAAGAGTCCAAATAACTCCGCCACCGCTGGCACTCAGCAAAGCTCATTTACCTCCGCCGTAAAAAAAAAAAACACAAGCTACGAAGCTCGGTCCGAAAAACCTAACCAAAGTGATCTCTTGGACGTGCACTTGGGACGATCGAGAAAGCAACAAAACTCCCCCGCAAATACAAGAAAGCGACAGATACAATGCTCCTCGCACAACCCAGCAAAGAAAGAAGCATTAAAAAACCATATACAAAAGAGAGATAACTAAAGTCAAGAAAATCGTGAAAATCTGAAGTTGTCAAGACTCGGCCGGCCGAGAACAGCTAAGCAGCAGCTCTCGTGGTTAGCAAAATGCATCGTCAGTCTCACCCCCTCCATTTGTCCCCTTCCGTCTGCTCTCCACGTCTTTAGCCCTCTCCCCCTTCGCCCCCTTCTCTGTCCCCTTCCTTAGCCCTAGCAGGATCGTGTGTTTTCATGCGTGTCGACGACGGTCGTTCTCTCCTTTCATGACCATGGAGCGCAAGAAACCCCGCCGGCTCGCGGTCGCGGTGGCGCTCGCGGCCCTCGTCCTGGCCGCCCAAGGCTTCGTCACCTGCAGCGCCAGCGAGACCCAGAGCCTGATCAAGTTCAGGGGCTCCCTCTCGAACGCCACCGCGCTGAGCAACTGGGGCGGCTCCGCCAACTCCCCATGTACCGTCGCTGGCAGCAACTGGACCGGCGTGTGGTGCAATAACGGCAGCGTGTGGCAGCTCAGGCTTGATGGGATGGGCCTCGGGGGCGGCCTCGACTTGGACTCGCTCGCCGAGCTGCCCAGCCTTCGTATCCTGAGCATCAAGGGCAACAGCTTCGAGGGGCCGATGCCGGAGGTGAGGAAGCTGCCGGCGCTCAAGTCGGTGACGATGTCGAGCAACCGGTTCTCGGGGCCGATCCCGCACGACATGTTCGATGGGATGAAGGCGCTGAAGATGGTGTACCTGGACGGCAACATGTTCACGGGGCCAATGCCGAAGTCGCTGGCGCAGCTGCCAAGGCTCGTGAACTTGAGCCTCGCCGGGAATCAGATCGGAGGGAAGATACCGGATTTTCCGCAGATGGAGCTGCAGATGGTGAACTTGGCCAACAACCAGTTCGAGGGGAAGATACCTCGGGGGCTTAGCAACATGAACGCCTCCTACTTCGCAGGTGATCATCACCTTTTCTCATTTTTAACGACTTTTATGGGATACACCGTCAACATATGATTGTAGACGAGGCCGTTGGTTAGGGTATTTGCGGATTTCCGACTCAGGAATTGGATGTCTCCCGTTCAAGTACCACTAATTTCGTTCAAACTCTTACGTGTCAAGGTTACTTGCATAGTTCAATTGTGTGTCACGGGTTTTTCAGGATACTATGAGTTTCCAGATAGCCAAATCTCTGCCCTATGATGTTGGATTATCGAAAAGGAAAAATCTTTAGCGTTTTAGTAACCGCTTTCATCTTATCGACCAAAAATTATTCACGGTCTAGACTGTTTGTGTTATATATGACGATTACGTGAAAAGTTTTACAGAATCACTGCTAAAGGACATGACTAAGATCACAGGATGATCTGGGATTATATGTAACGCTTTCGCCAAATGCTCGGATGAAGCACGTCATGCATCGCACGTCATTCAACATATATATATATATATATAAATCTCTCTTTCTTTTTTATTGCTTATATAAATATCAATATTTATTTCATTGACAAAGTCGACAATTCACCTAACGAAGCTGCATTTCTTGTGGGCCTTATGACAATGATTTGGTGCGACTTGATCAAACTAGGTTTGCATTTTGACGGACCATTTGAAACTTTAGTATTTATAAATTACTTTTCACAAGCTTTGACATACAGTCATGTGTACGGTTGAGATCTGAGAAGTCTCAAAAACGATTTCAATTTCACACATGATTAGACGTAGCGAATGAAGTGAAAACCAATTTCTTATTAGCTTAATGAGCGGAGACATCTAACGAACTCTTGTGTGTCCAAGCAGGGAACAAGGACTTGTGCGGGAAGCCTCTTCCCCCGTGCAAATCATCGAGGAAGTTACTCTTCATCGCCATCGGAGTCGGCGTCGCACTCGTCGTGTTGCTCATCGTCGGCGTCGTCCTATACAGGAAGAAATCGAACATCCACGAGGCCCACCCCATGAAGGCCCAAAGGGGGTTCGGGGCCTACGATGCCGGCCTGACGGACGCTCAGATAAACAACCAGCAGCTGCAGATGAAGAAGAGAGGAGGAGATCACCAAGGGAAGCTGGTCTTTGTGAGGAGCGACCGGGGGAGATTCGAGTTGCAAGACCTGCTCCGGGCCTCCGCGGAGGTGCTGGGCAGCGGCAGCTTTGGGTCGTCGTACAAGGCAGCACTGCTGGACGGGCCGGCGGTCGTTGTGAGGCGGTTCAGGCAAATGAGCAAGCTCGGGAAGGAGGGGTTCTATGAGCACATGATGAGGCTTGGGAGTTTGTCTCACCCTAACTTGCTCCCTCTAGTAGCTTTCTTTTACAGGAAAGAGGAAAAGCTCCTGATTTCGGATTTTGTTGAGAATGGAAGCTTGGCCAGTCATCTTCATGGTATGTACTCGGTCGCATTAATTAGAATTCACTTATTAAATTCCTCTGGGAGAAACATATTAATTAACTAGAAATTTATTTGACGTCTACTATGTACGGTGGAACCAAAGTTTTTTGTCTTCTTGGTTCTCGATGAACATCGGATTATCATTACATAGGCCACTCCAGACAGTTGATTTCTTCATGTACAGATGTATGTAGTCACTAAGAATGGTGATAAATGTGTATTTTGAATAGACAGTGTTGAACATGTATTTTGTCCAATGAAATCTTGACAGTATTTGACTTTGGTTTATCGTAGCGAATCGTAGTCCGGGACAACCTGGGCTCGACTGGCCGACCCGTCTGAAGATCGTCAAGGGAGTCGCAAAGGGTCTCGAATACCTCTACAAGGAGCTTCCTGGCCTCTCCTTGCCCCACGGTCACCTCAAGTCGTCTAACGTTCTTCTGGACCGGAACTTCACACCACTCCTGATGGACTACGGCCTCGTGCCCGTGATTAACAAGGACCACGCTCAACAGTTCATGGTGGCGTTCAAGTCTCCTGAGTTCAACCACAGCGACCGCACGACTAGGAAGACCGACGTGTGGAGTCTTGGGATACTGATCCTAGAGATCATCACCGGGAAGTTCCCGGCGAACTATCTAAAGCAAGGGAAGGGGGCGAACGCCGACCTGGCGACATGGGTCAACTCGGTGGTGAGGGAGGAGTGGACGGGCGAGGTGTTCGACAAGGACATGAGAGGGACGAAGAGCGGGGAGGGGGAGATGCTGAAGCTCCTGAAGATCGGCATGTGTTGCTGCGAGTGGGACGTGGAGCGAAGGTGGAGCTTGAGGGAGGCCATGGGGAGGATCGAGGAGCTGAGGGAGAGGGATAGCGATGAAGAGTACTCTTCTTACGCCAGCGAAGGAGATTTGTACTCTTCTAGGGCAATGACGGAGGACGACTTCTCCTTCTCGGTTACCAACTGATGGGCTGACTACGCTGCTCGACACTACTCTTCAATCGTCTGTTACCATGTTGTTGAAGATTTATATATTGACTTGAGACAATAGTCCGATATTTATAGAAGAGTAATTTCATAGAGAAATCAAACTTGATGAACTTTTTTACCAATGTTTCGCTAAATCTAAGTGCATTTGTCATTTAAATTTCAAGTTTGCTCCCAAAATCTCAAGCGTTTAAATTGGATTAGTTTTTTGCTTTTTCGGATTTAGAAGTTAAGTTTTTCATTCTAAATGTACTCCGTTTAAGAAGGGAACATATTAACATAAACTGAACTTCAATGACTAAGAATATTCTTCTCTTTATTTTTGAGTCTTCCTTTTATTATTTTCAATTTCCGCCCTTTGACGTTTCTATGCACAAAGCTGTGCCACTGCTCACCACCATCCATCGCCGTGCAAGTCGTTGCAGACTCCATTCGCCATGAGTCATGACATGCTGCCTCTCTCTCTCTGAGGTTACTCGAGCCCTTCTCCTCATTGCGAGCAACTCACAACTCTCCGACTGCCGCATCTCGGCCGTGGTCATAGCAAAGGGGTCACCATTGTTGGCAGCACCTTGGCTAGCTCTGCTTCCATTAGCTGAGCCGATTACTTTCGCCTCTCAACTTGGCTGAGAACAAGTTATTGGCATGCGCGACGATGACAACACTTGCCTAAAATGTCGAACAGGATTGTCTCCTGGCACATTTAGCTCTCCCTCCATTGCAAAATTCGCATTCTGTCTTGACTTTGTTAAATTGAACTTGAGTAGCTTGTCCTGGCCGTGTTATTCATTACAAGATTCAACTCTTAATATAGCCCCAAATTGTCTCAGTTTGAATTAAGGTTTGAAGAAGGGGGGAAATGGCTCAATTTATCTGAATAGGGTTTAAATTTTGTGCAAACATGTTGGAATGACATATTGAAAGTGTGGGAGCCACATTGGTCCCAAACAACGATAAAATATTGCCATGTCGGATTTTGGGCGATTCAAATCGGCGATGGTACTTAAGTAATCATTTTTAACAAAAGTGGCACATAAGTGATATGTTGAAAAGTTTTGCCATTAAAATGAACATCCTACAAAAAGTTATGGCTATTTTTCCATCAATAATCAAAAGGAATATATTCAATAACTATCTATCATTTTAAATATATTGGTGTCGGATATACATGAAGTGCTTGCAATTATCAAGCGCAAGAGGCTAGATGCATGTGTTACCGGTCGTTAGATCTAACGTTCCCTAACCCGTGCGGCCTTGGGGATTTCTTCCTAAGTTAGTCTTATTTACACTCGACTTACAAGGATCATAGAAAGGAACTTTAAGGAGAGAAGCTCTTCTTGTATTTCACTTGTGAATGTGATAATACATTTTAGGGGAAAGAGGCCCCTATATATACAAGTACGGGGCTAGCCATAGTCATTGATCTAACAGTGGGTGTTTAATCTCTCACAATCATTATGTAGATGTACAATTAACACTCGAAAAAAACCCTAGAACTTCGGGAAGCTGGAGGGTTGCTTGCTCATGAATGGGCCATGGCCCTCATTTGGGAAACTTCTGGAATGCATCAATTTATTGAGCCCTGACACATGCTTGAATGCACATGAGTAATGCTAAACATAAAGGAATTGATCTATTGGTTTAGTGTAATGCCCGTGGTCTATTCATCGGCCAACAAAGATTTGGCCAATTAGTGAGATTGTGGTTTTCTTTGAGACTAAATCGGCCACTTTAAGATCTTATTTGAGACAAAGTCTATTTAAGCCTTTTTTTTTTTGTTTGTAAAAATGACCCACTCCAAACCGTAATTTTTGCACACGAAAAAACTGTTGATTTGACATCATTTCTAGAATAAGGGTCACTATGTAAAAGTTTCAAATAATAGGAGTCAAATTTACAGAGGTTTTTCCATGATTAATAACTATTGGAGAGATCACCCGGTGATATATCTCACTAAAATAATGACTTTTTTCCAAGGAATATTCATAATGCCCCTTTGTAAAGTTAATGTGCTTGATACTTAACCCCCTCTCTCTAATATTGCCATAGTGTCTATTCAACATAATTTGATAGTGCACCTTATATTTACATAGATATCATTTTAAGGTATCATTATAGTTCGCCGTCATGATCTTATTTGTAACTGGAATTGTAAAGTAATCTATTAAAGAATCGTATCATCATTTCCAGCTATATATAATATAAATGATCAAGGTTGAGGCCATTTCTGCCCATAAATTATATTGTACTATTACATGTATAAATAAATGCAATCGTGCACCATTGGGATCACTAGCATCTCCAAGACTCGATTGGTTAAAGTGTAAAATGGAGGGGCTTGGACAAGTCATTTCATTCTCGGGCTCAACCCCCCTAGTTAGGTTTGCCCAAAAGCCTAACTAGACCCAATCATGTTGATAGTACAAATATTTAATATCTTCATAATCACGGATATGGTCATGGGGTATCATTTTGAGGCATAACCCTAGGCACAACGTACACAAGCCCTTCCCTTGATTAGTTCTATTTATAAACTTATACATCAGCATTGAACACAAGATATAGTCTTTTAGGTGTGAGATAACTTAAGGCAAGCAGGATGGAAAATCATGCTAAAAATTCGTTTATAAGAAGTGTGGCACCTTGAATTTTCGACCCGTCTTGATAAAACGAAATGAGCATATTGTTGACGTGTCTATGGTCATTTTTCTCTGAGCTGATCACTCACGAGTTAACCAATCTATTGAGTGAAGTCGTTAAGGGATATAACCGCGGTAAAATTCCTAAAAGCTATCTAATTGGTTGGAATGGACTAAAATCACGTTCGGTCGATTTTAACCACGAAATTAAATTCGGTTTTGGAAATCGAATGTTCGAACATGTCACCATTCATTTATAAGACGTCGTCTTGTCTTTTAGAAAAATTCCATCGAGTTCGGGATTTTTACGGAAAATCACTTCAGACATCGCAGAAAATTAGCGGAAATTCGGTTTAGCTCATTTGAAGGGAATTTTGACTTCTAAGCCGAGCTACTCGATGATGGGAAGTTGTGGAGATGTGTGGGATTTTTTTTCGACGAAATTGGATTTCGAATTTGAGAAATTGGGGATGAAATTGAAGTTTAAATTGGTAAAATTCGGAGCTATGGGAGGGCTGCATATTTTGTCAACAAATTGGAATTTTTGTGGATTAAATTGCAAGATTTAATTGGGGGACAAAAGAGGATAATCATGTGGACTTTTGGCCTTAGCTATGATGATTATTAGATATTTATCTTGACTTTGTGCTCCCACTGGTGGTTTCCTCCTCACGCCCAGCACGGTAGCTGTTTCCTCTCCATCTTCGTGCGCACGTCTTCCTCCATAACAGCTGACCACCGAAGCTCCACGCCACCTCCAGCTTTTCCTCCGTCCCTTCTTCTCTGCCGTCGAAGCTAGTGAAGCCACCAGTCGGTGCTAGCAGTTGCTTCTCCATTCTACCGCCCCCATCATCCACTGTCTCCTTCATCCCTTCGGTCAACCACGTCTCCACCGAAGCCAGCGATCAATTCCCCTGTAGTTCCACCTTCGCCGGTCTCCTCCACCAAAGTTGCAACAGCTTCGTGTCTTCTTCTTGTGTGGTCAACACTAGCGGTCGATTGGCTGCTTGCCTTCAAGCCAACGAAGCCAGCAAAGCCAGCGAAGCTGCACGCGTCCAAGCCCCAGCTTCTTCGATCAGTTTCCCTTGTCGTGAAGCCCGCGAGATCCACCGAAACAGCAGCGTCGTCCACACGCCTGCAGCAACTCCAGCCGCGTGTCGTCCGTCTTCACCGATACCTCTATTGAAGCTGCTCCATCTGCACGCGTCTTCAACTCTAGTTTGACGCAAGCAAGCTGCTGAAATTGCTGCTCCATTTTCGATTGACCAGCGGGCCTCCATCCAACGTCTTCGGCCAGGCCCAGTAGTTCGCTAATCAGTCCATTATTTTAGCCCAGTCCAGTGTTCTTTGCTTCAACAGCCCAAGACCAACTTTCGGCCCATCTTGAGCCCGTAAGATCCAGCCCTCAAGTCCATTCGAAGTCCACCAGCCCGGCCCGTTTTTGGCCCAACCCAATTTAGCAACTAATCTCAGCTTGGGCTAAGATTTGTTGGGCTAAGTTTAGGCCCGGTCCAAGCCCGTGGGTGTCGTCGCGAGCCCAAGTTCGGCCGTCGTCGCGGTGTTCCGGTCTTCGCTTTGCCAAGTGAGTTTTGCTCACTAATCCCTTATTAGTATGCTAATGATGCTTAGGGGTTGATTAGATTTAATTAAGTGCAATTATGTGGATAGATTAGATTAGAATAATTAAATTAGGGATTTACCTATGCATGTTAGGCAAATGGTTAGTGTACTTAGCAAGTAGACAAGTCATATTATTTATTGAACGAGTCTCAGTAATTTTCCGAGCTCATCTCGGCTTCCAATTAGGCATTACGGGCCTAAATTTGATTTATTGTATTTATTTAATAATTTTCGGAATTAATTAATTAATTATTTTCTGGAAATTAGGCAGGGATAGTCGACGATCGGAATTTTATGCTGATTATCCTGGTTCAATTCGTTTATTTATTTGAGCATTAATTTGTGCTGAATTGATTTTTTTTTGGTGATTGTAGGATTTATTCCTAAATTAAATTACTTTTGATAATTAATTGAAAAATTACCAGGCGCCGGTCTATAGTGCCAAAAATCTATTTTGGAACTGCCGAAAATAGTGGGAGATTTAAAAGTGAAAATCTTTTGTTTTGGCTAGGGCCGACCGTTTATCCACACACAACATATTATTTAAAAGGATAAAAATGGTTATTTGATTGTTTGCTTGGAATGGCATGTATACTGGCTCGATGACTCTACGGAGCATCTTGAGACAGGACGGTATGATCTACTGGCTCGGTGACTCTACAGGTTATCTTGAGACAGTACGGTATGATATACCAGCTTGATAATTTTACAGATCATCTCGAGACAGTACGGTATGATAAATTGTGTGTATATCAGTTCGATGACTCTACGGAGCATCTTGAGATAGTACGGTATGATCTACCGGCTCGGTGATTCTACAGATTATCTTGAGACAGTAAGGTATGATATACCGGCTTGATAACCCTATTAATCATCTTGAGACAGTACGGTATGATATTGATATACCGGCTTGATGACTCTCTTTGTCACCTTGAGACAGTACAGTATATTTTGACAGCTCGATGACTCTATATGTCATCTGGAAATAGGATAATATACTATCTATATATCACCAAGGGTGAGTAGTCTTGGATGTTGATCAAACTTATAGATAGTATGGAATGGGCTGACTAAGAAATGGTCGTGATGACATGTAATTGACTAGGTCGATTGATCGATAGTTCGATCGCAATTGATTGGTTGATGTAGTTATCAATGTTTATTAATTGAACTGACGTGCAGGTAGGGACTGAGGCCAAGGTAAGTCTTCTGACTCGTGTTGTGCTTAGGCAGCCTAGGGTGTATTGGCTTCCTAATCAGGTCTTAGGGGGTAGAACTTGTTGAGACGTAGTCTCATCCCGGTTGTGGGACAACATTTCAGGACCCTGAGGAGAAAGAACCCGAAGAGGAGGACCCTGATGAGGAACCGGAGGAGGATCCCGATGATGATCTGGAGTATGACTCGGATGGGGACTGAGACCTCACCCCGTTGTGCAAACCCTGAGTGTGAACTGCTTTGAGATAGATCGGACTCTTGTTAATAGTATTGTAATATATACTATAAGGTTTGCCTTGTGTAAAAGTGTGGTTGTGATTTTTCAGTTGTAAAAAATATAGCCCTACTTTTCTATCCATTGTTTTATTGTCTGGGGATTTTTATCTGCTTCCGCATGCGTATTAAAAAGAAAGGGTCGATAATGCGTCCTGGGACGTTGCTAGTAATCAACCAAGGTGAAGGATGGGTGCGTGCCTGAGGATTGGGGCGTGACATCCCGTTTAAGTGGTATCAGAGCAATGGTTAGGGATTGGAGTGATAAGGTGCAATGGATATGGGATAGTTAGTAGGAATTTAGTAGGAATGGCCTTTATTTCATGCTGGTGCATGTGACTGATAGCTGATTAGTAGCTTGTTTGTGTGGGCCACTCAAATTCTAATATGGTATTAGAATTAAAAAACAAGTTTCTATAAAGATCCTGTAGCATGAGTGATCAGGAGCGGATGACTCCTAGTAAGAGGGTTGTAACCTTTGTGACTCGGGGTGGAACAGCGACAAGGATCGGTGCCCGAGGCAGTTGTGGCAGAGCATTGGCTCAAGCCAGCGTGAGTGTAAGAGTACCGTTGTAGGCCGGTACTAGTGAAGCAGCACTGAGCGATCCTAGGTTCAACGGGATCATTTAGGGGTTAGTGTTCCTTGGGAACTGGTTGAGCCAACAAGCTCAGGACCGAGCTGCCACTGTTGCTACTGTCACTTTTGCCACTAGTGCCGTCCCTGCTGTGGTTGCCGCATCTGTTGAGGTCCAGCATGGAGATGTTATATGGGAGTAAGCTGTTACATTCGAGTTGAGGTTTAGATTCAGTAGAAATAGAAACCAGTTTGGAAAGGAGCCTAAAATCGGAGAAAGACATTCTATTCAGCCCATCAGGAAAGGTGGGATAGACAAGTCAGCATCGAATCAGAATGTCGTGTGTCGTGGAAAATGAGATGAATCGGCCCCGTGCCATTTTAGGATGGGTGCTTGTTTTAAGCGTGGCCAACAGGGTCACTTAGCCAGAAACTGTACCAGAAGGTCGATGGGACCACGACAGCGGTTGCCGTCACCGCTGATGAGATAGACCAGAGTGAATGCACCGCAGAAAGTGCATAGGGGTATTTGGGACAAACCCCGGTGCAAGTAAGAGTGCATGTTGTCACTCGATGGGAGACAGAGGACTCACCAGAAGTGTGTTGAAGTTGTGGAAGGAAACATGGGTCAATCCAGTGTCCTAATATAACTGGAGCGTACTTTGATTGTGGCCAACACGGCCATCAGGTGAAGGACTGTCAGTGAAAGTCCAAGGAAGCACAAACACCGCCACCACAGATAGGACGCCATTAGGATGGCGAAAGGAACAATAATGGAACCGATCATGCACCGATTAGAGGAAGAATGTTTTTGGGATGATTTTATCAGAGTAGCGTAGTAGAGTTTTGGTTAAGTTCGTGGAACTTCAACTTGTTGTATTAAAGTTGTAGAACAAGAATTACTGACTAGAGTTGTACTTGACCAGTTGCTTGCGTATAATTTTGATGTCTTATACAAAATGAGTTGGCTCAAGGAGCCTCTCGTAGCAATAAATTGTTATCGTGAAGTAACCCAGCTTAATTAAATAGCATGTGGAGGTATCGAGTTTATTGGAAGTCGAGAAGGATCCTCGATTTCCTTAATCTCTTCGTTCGAAGGCAACCCGTTTGTTAGACGGGAGTTGCCAAGGTTACTTGACGATTGTCATAGATACGACAATGGAGAAGCTGAAGATTGAGGACATCATAGTAGTCCAAGATTTTCTAGATGTATTTCCACAGGAATTGTTAGGCCTGTTGTTAGAGAAAGAGATAGAATTCGCGATCGAATTAGCACCCGAGACAGAGCCACTCTCTAAGGATTCTTACCGGATGTAGCGGTCTGAGTTGGAAGAATGATGGTGTAGATGCGAGAATTACTAGATAAGGGATTTGTACATACCAGTGCAACACCTTCAGGGCACTGGTTTCATTTGTGAAGAAAGATGGTTCGTTGTAGTTATGAATTGACTGTCGTCTACTCAATCAGGTGATGGTCAAGAACAAGTGTTTATGGCTGGAGATCAACGAATTGTGTGACCAGTTGCAAGGAGCGTCGATATATTTTTTTTAAAGATCGACTTAAGGACAGGATATCATCATCTGAGAATCAGGAATGAAGCGTTCCTAAGTCAGCATTTCGTACTCAATATGGTCACTATGAGTTCACAGTGATGCCATTCGGGTTAACAAATGCTCCTACCACCTTCATGGATTTGATGAACCGTATATTCAAGGAATATCAATATCAGTTTGTGATCGTGTTCATTGATGATATTTTGGTGTATTCTAGAAGTGATGAAGAGCATGAAAGTCATTTGAGACTAGTGCTGCAGACACTGAGAATCCATCAGCTGTACGCCAAGTTTAGCAAGTGTGAGTTTTGGTTAACTCGTGTTGCTTTCTTAGGTCACGTGATTTCAAGCAAAGGAATCTCTATGGACCTGAGCAAGATTGAAACCGTGATCAATTGGCCAAGACTGACGATGATGACAGAAATCAGAAGTTTTCTGGGTTTGGCAGGTTATTACAGACGGTTTGTGGAAGGGTTCTCATCTTTAGCGTCACCACTGACAAAACTCTTGAAGAAAGAGGAGAAATTTGTATGGACGGACAAGTACGATATTAGTTTTCAAGAGCTTAAGGAAAAGCTAATAACCGCACCTGTGCTGACGATTCCATCTGGTCCTGAAGGATTTGAAATCTATAGTGATGCGTCATTTAGAGAATTGAGTTGTGTGCTGATGCAACATGGCAAGGTTGTTGCATACGCCTCCCGTCAGTTGAGACCTCACGAGCTGAATTTCCCGATGCATGACATAGAACTCGTAGCAGTGATTTGCACTCTGAATATTTGGAGATGTTAGTTGCGTGGAGAAAGATTCTGGATCTTCACTAACCAACAAAGTCTCTAGTGTTTATTCTCTCAGAAGGAGTTGAATATGAGATAGTGTCGCTGGATGGAACTCTTGAAGGACTATGATGGCAATATTCTATATCAGCTTGGAAAAGCGAACAATGTAGTAGATGTATTAAGTCGGAAATCTTCAATAGTGCAGATGGTACTCAAGGAGTGGAATTTACTTGAGAAGGTTCGAGATTCGGTTTTCAAGTTTAGGGTAGGCCACATTTTGAATCTGATGGCCACCCTCAGAATTGAGCCGGAAGTGCAAATCAAGATTAAGACGCTTCAGCCAACAGACTTAGAGATTCAGAAGATCTTGCAAGATGATACCGATAAGAGAAATGCTGACTTTTAGATTTCTAACAACGGAACATTAAGGTTCCGAGGACGATTGTGTGTACTTGACGATGCAACGCTTAAGGAAGAGATCTTATCAGAAGCTCATCATAGTATTTACAACATTCATCCTAGCAATACAGAGATGTATCAGAATCTGCGTCAACACTATTGGTGGTATGTCAGCAAGTGAAGACACAGTATTGTAAGCCGGGAGGACTTTCGCAACCTCTCGAGATTTCCGAGTGGAAGTGGGAACACATCACAATGGACTTTGTGATGGGCTTACGAAGGAGTCAGAGAGGTAATGATTCCATTTGGGTAGTGGTCGACAGGCTGATGAAGTCGACTCACTTCATCGCAGCACGAAAAGACTTTGATTTGGACCGGCACATAAAGTTGTACGTGCGTCAGGTGGTTCGTATGCATGGAGTGCCGGTTACGATAACTTCAGATAGAAACCCGAGGTTTATCGCCGCTTTTTGGAAGAGCTTATAGAGTGCCTTAGGTACCAAACTTTAGTACAATACGGCATATCATTCTCAAACGGATAGCCAGTTTGAGAGGACCATTCAGACCCTCGAGGACATGCTGAAAGCTTGTGTGCTAGACTTCAAAGGAAGTTGGGAAGATCAGCTACACCTGGTGGAGTTTGCCTACAACAACAGTTATCAGCAGAGCATCAAGATGGCTCCTTTTGAAGCGTTGTATGGCAGAGCGTGCAAATCGTCAGTTTGTTGAGATGAGGTCAGAAAGTGAAAGATCACAAGCTCAGAGTTGGTTTAGCAGTCAGTGGATACAGTTTCTGTCAGCAGAGATAGATTAAAGACCGCTCAGAATCGCAAGAAAAGTTCCGCTGATAAGCGTTGAATGTCATTAGAATTCCAAGTTGGTGAGCATGCCTTTTTGAAGGTGTCATCAATAAGGGGCACTTCACGCTTTGTCAAGAAAGGGAAAGCTGAGTCCGGGGTACACAGGTCCCTTTGAGATTCTAGAAATAATCGAGATCCTAGCGTTTCGTCTTGCATTACCGTCGAGGTCGATGCAAATGCATGACATCTTTTCATGTCGGTATTGAGGATGTATGAGCCTGACTCGACCCACGTGCTGAATTTCGAAGAGTTCGACGTGGACGACAGTGTCGTACGTAGAAAGCCTGGTCTAGCTTGTGAATCGAAAAGAACAGGTTTCTGCGCATTAAGACGACCTCTTTGGTCAAAGTGGTCTGGCAACACCACAACACGGAAAGAGTTACATGGGAAAGTGAACTCAATGAGATGACAATACCCCACCATTTTGAAGAAGACTTGTAATGGTTTAAATTTCCAGGACAAAATTTTTATAAGAGGGGAAGAGTTGTAACATCCTGAATTTTCGACCGGTCCCGATAAAACGAAATGGGCATCTCGTCGATGCACCTATGGTCCTTTTTCTCTGAGCCGATCACTCACGAGTTAACCAATCTATTGGGTGAAGCCGTTAAGGGATATAACTGCGGTAAAATCCCTAAAAGCTACCTAATTAGTTGGATTGGACTAAAATCGCGTTCGGTCGATTTTAACCACGAAATTGAATTCGGTTTCGGAAATCGAACGTTCAAGCATGTCACCATTCATTTATAAGACGTCGTCTTGTCTTTCAGAGAAATTCCATCGAGTTCGAGATTTTTACGGAAAATCACTTCGGATGTTGCAGAAAACTAGTGAAAATTCGGTTTAGCTCATTTGAAGGGAATTTTGACTTCTAAACCGAGCTACTGGATGATGGGAATTTGTGGAGATGTGTGGGATTTTTTAGACTTCGAATTTGAGAAATTGAGGATGAAATTGAAGTTTAAATTGGTAAAATTTGGAGCTATGGGAGGGTTGCATATTTTGGCATCAAATTGGAATTTTTGTGGATTAAATTGCAAGATTTAATTGGGGGACAAAAGAGGATAATCATGTGGACTTTTGGCCTAAGCTATGATGATTATTAGATATTTATCTTGACTTTGTGCTATCACCGGTGGCTTCCTCCTCACGCCGAGCACGGTAGCTATTTCCTCTCCATCTTCGTGCGCACGTCTTCCTCCACAACAGCCGACCACCAAAGCTCCATGCCACCTCCAGCTTTTCCTCCGTCCCTTCTTCTCTGCCTTCGAAGCCAGTGAAGCCACCAGTCGGCGCCAACAGTTGCTTCTCCATTCTATCGCCCCCACCATCCACTGTCTCCTTCATCCCTTCAGTCAACCACGTCTCCACCGAAGTTAGCGACCAATTCCCCTGTAGTTCCACCTTCGCCGGTCTCCTCCATCGAAGCTGCAGCAGCTTCGTGTCTTCTTCTTGTGCGGTCAACACCAGCGGTCGATTGACCGCTTGCCTTCAGCCAACGAAGCCAACGAAGCCAGCGAAGCCGCACGCGTCCAAGCCCCAGCTTCTTCGATCAGTTTCCTTTGTCGTGAAGCCCGCGAGATCCACCGAAACAGTAGCATCGTCCACACGCCTGCAACAGCTCCAGCCGCGTGTCTTCCATCTTCACCGATACCCCCACCAAAGCTGCTCCATTTACACGCGTCTTCAACTCCAGTTCAACGCCAGCAAGCTGCTGAAATTGCTGCTCCATTTTCGATTGACCAGTGGGCCTCCATCCAACGTCTCCGGCCAGGCCCAACAGCTCGCCAATCAGTCCATTGTTTTAGCCCAGTCCAGTGTTCTTTGCTTCAACAGCCCAAGCCTAGCTTTCGGCCCATCTTCAGCCCGCAAGATCCAGCCCTCAAGTCCATTCGAAGTCCACCAGCCTAGCCCAATTTAGCAACTAATCTCAGCTTGGGCTAAGATTTGTTGGGCCAAGTTTAGGCCCGGTCCAAGCTTGTGGGTGTCGTCGCGAGCCCAAGTTCAGCCGCTGTCGCGGTGTTCCGGTCTTCGCTTTGCCAAGTGAGTTTTGCTCACTAATCCCTTATTAGTATGCTAATGATGCTTAGGGGTTGATTAGATTTAATTAAGTGCAATTATGTGGATAGATTAGATTAGAATAATTAAATTAGGGATTTACCTATGCATGTTAGGCAAATGGTTAGTGTACTTAGCAAGTAGACAAGTCATATTATTTATTGAACGAGTCTCAGTAATTTTCCGGGCTCGTCTCGGCTTCCAATTAGGCATTACGGGCCTAAATTTGATTTATTATATTTATTTAATAATTTTCGGAATTAATTAATTAATTATTTTCTGGAAATTAGGCAGGGATAGCAGACGACTGGAATTTTATGCTGATTATCCTATTGCAGTTCGTTTATTTATTTGAGCATTAATTTGTGCTGAATTGATTTATTGGTGATTGTAGGATTTATTCCTAAATTAAAGTACTTTTGATAATTAATTGGAAAATTATCGGGCGTCGGTCTATAGCGACAAAAATCTATTTTGGAACTGCCGAAAATAGTGGGAGATTTAAAAGTGAAAATCTTGTGTTTTGGCTAGGGCCGATCGTATATCCACACACGACATTTTATTTAAAATGATAAAAATGATTATTTGATTGTTTGCTTGGAATAGCATGTATACTGGCTCGATGACTCTACGGAGCATCTTGAGACAGGACGGTATGATCTACCGGCTCGGTGACTTTACAGGTTATCTTGAGACAGTACGGTATGATATACCAGCTCGATAATTCTACAGATCATCTTGAGATAGTACGATATGATAAATTGTGTGTATACCGGCTCGATGACTCTACGAAGCATCTTGAGACAGTATGGTATGATCTACCGGCTCGATGATTCTATAGATTATCTTGAGACAGTATGGTATAATATACCGGCTCGATAACTCTATTGATCATCTTGAGACAGTACGGTATGATATTTATATACTGGCTCGATGACTCTCTTTGTCACCTTGAGACAGTACAGTATATTTTGACAGCTCGATGACTCTATATGTCATCTAGAGATAGGATAATATACTATCTATATATCACCAAGGGTGAGTAGTCTTGGATGTTGATCAGACTTATAGATAGTATGGAATGGGCTGACTAAGAAATGGTTGTGATGACATGTAATCGATTAGGTCGATTGATTGATAGTTCGATCGCAATTGATTGGTTGATGTGGTTATCAATGTTTATTGATTGAACTGACGTGCAGGTAGGGATTGAGGCCAAGGTAAGTCTTCTGACTCGTGTTGTGCTTAGGCAGCCTAAGGTGTATTGGCTTCTTAATCGGGTCTTAGGGGGTAGAACTTGCTGAGACGTAATCTCATCCTGGTTGTGGGACAACATTTTAGGACCCTAAGGAGAAAGAACCCAAAGAGGAGGACCCTGATGAGGAATCGGAGGAGGATCCCGAGAATGATCTGGAGTATGACTCGGATGAGGACTGAGACCTCACTTCGTTGTGCAAACCCTGAGTGTGAATTGCTTTAAGATAGATTAGACTCTTGTTAATAGTATTGTAATATATACTATGAGGTTTGCCTTGTATAAAAGTGTGGTTGTGATTTTTCAGTTGTGAAAAATATAGCCATACTTTTCTATTCATTGTTTTATTGTCTGGAGATTTTTATCTGCTTCCGCATGCGTATTAAAAAGAAAGGGTCGACAAAGCGTCCTGGGACTGTCGCGACCTACCCTTGGGAGGAGGGAACAGGTTTAGGGGTATTGCCTAAAGCACGGGTCTAAGGCCCATGATTAGGCGTGGGCTCTCCCAAGCCCATACCCCGCGTGACGTTGGGATATTTTTTAGGAATTTTGCACAAAAGGAGTCGCCACTAGCCTATTGGGGTCAGTTAGAAACCAAGTGAGGCATGAGAGTGTGCCTCACTTTCTACGCAACCAGAGAATGTAGGGTCGGGGACTTGATTACACTAATTGACCAATTAGTGCCATTTCGGTACCTAATGTTATTCATTTTAAAATAAATGATTTTTGTCAGGCAGTTTGGATTGATTTTATACTATCCGCTAACATGTGAGGTGATCATACGGGTGCACAATCATTAAGGTAATAGTCATAACTACCAAGATCCTAATTGTAGTAAAATCAACACAAGCAACTAAACAATTGCAAACATAGTCAAACATAAAAATTAAACATGCAATATAGTCAACATATAAGCGAATAAAGGCATAATTACACTAAAATGGCAATACATAGTAATTTCTAACCCTAACTCTACAATTTTGGATTTTCGAATTTTTTTTAAATTTTTTAATTAATTTTTATTTTTTTTAAAAGGCGACTGGGTCGGGTGCGGTCTTCGACCAGACTGGGTTGGGTCCGATTGGGGGATGGCCGGGCCGATCGGCCCGCTCGAAGGACAAGGCCCTACCAAGTTGGTCGGGCCTTTCGCTGGTTTGGATTGGGCCCAACCAGCGGCCCAATCTAGTCTAATCTTTTTGTTTTTTTAAAAAAAAATGAAGTCCACGAACTCACAAGCCCAAAAGCCCAAAGACCCAAAAACCCATAAGCCCACATGCAAAAATAAACCAAGCCTGACCCAAGTATGCCCAACCCAATACGCCAAAAACCCTACTCGGTTGACTGGACTCGGCTCGGCTCGCGCGACCCGGTTTGTGATCGAAACCCTAGGGTTTCTTCACGGCGCCGAGAGGGATGGCAAAGATGTCGGCGGCTCGGCAACGGAGACGTGGTGGGCGGTAGACGACGGTAGTATCAGCAGGAAGGCGGCGGTTCGGTGAGAGTCAGCAAGCAGCTCGTCGGGATAGAGGGCGGCGGCGGCTCAAGCGGCATCGAGTAGGACGGAGGTGGCTCGGGGGCTAGTGTTGCGCGTTGGACCAGAGGCGGAGGTGTGCGATGGCTTGGTGACAGGGTCGAGTGTCGGCTTGGCTGGTCACAGGCCGGCGTGGTTTGACTGGGACGGAGGTGACGAGTGTAGGAGTCAGGCAGGAGGGTGGCGGACGACAGCAGCAACAGTAGGAAGGCAGTAGAAGGCAACTTCGCTCGGAGGAGGCTTGGAGCGGATCTGCTGGGTGTCGGAGCAGAGGAGGACCCAGCAGTAGGGGGGTCTCGACGAGAGGCGGGGCTTCGGGCTTGCAGGAGTCCTGGTGGCGCGGCGAGGGGCTTGGCGAACGCGGGATCTGTAAGTCGAAGGCGAGACAGAGCAGAAGCGGGTCAGCGCTGGGCGGCCACGGACGCTGGAGAGGGAAGACCAAGGCGCGGGCTGGGCTGAACAAGAAAGAAGAGTGGGTTGGTCCAACGAGAGGGAAAGAGAAAAAGAGGGGGCAGCGGGCCAGGCTAAGGCCGGATCCGGCCCGAGCCCCCCTAAGCATTTTTTCATTTTTTTAATGTTTTTTTCATTTTCTTTTTGGTTTATGTTGTTTTGCTTTTTTTTTTTTTTAGCGATTAAATCCTAACTTTTAATGCTATTAATTCTTAAGTAAAATGGCAAAATTTAGGTGTCAACAGGGACGTCTCTATTAATCGACCAAGGTGAGGGATGGGTGTGTGCCCGAGGATCGAGGCGTGACAAAAAGGGTACAAAAGCAATTTTTGGGTGAATTTTAGACACCATGGCAAAGGGAGTAGTCCCTGTGGGAAAAGGAGGAACACGTGATAAAAAAGCGTGCATAATTTCACAATGACATTTGATATTATGAGTATAGACAAAAATTTAATGGCTTCGTCCGTCAAACAAACACTAAAAGAATGAACTATCATTTATTAAATTAGAAGATAGTATGACTTCAGAATTTCTCTTTAGGCCCCATTTGTTTTTTTATAAAAATTAATACCATGAAAAATTCCAAACTAGTACAACCGTAACAAATTTACTCCAAATTAATATATATCATAAAAAACCTCAAGCTGGTACACTTATAGTAAATTTATTCAAAATTAATCTTTTGACGACAAGATCCCAAACTAGTATGTTTATGATAAATTTATTCTTTATTAGTTTATGTTAAGGGTTAATATAATGAAAAACCCCAAACTGATACACTTGTGATAAATTTACCTCAAACTAATTTTTTGACTATCGAAAACCCCAAATTGGTACATATGTGACAAATTTACCTTATATTAGTTTTCATTAAATTTTACCATCAAATTGTTAAGTTGAATGACACGTTACAGTTGATGGGTTTAGTAATTTGGGGTTTTATTCTCCGTTTATCAAATGTGGTGATTTTTTGTGATATTAAGCAAATTTAATGGATGGTAAATTTATTACAAATATATCAGTTTAAGATTTTTTGTGGTCAAAAAATTAGTTTGAAATAAATTTGTTATGCTTGTATCAGTTTGAGATTTGTCGTGGTATTAACTCTTTCGCTAAATTGGATAAATGTAATGAAAAATCATAAACTAGTACACCTATAATAAGTGAAAGGTAAAATAATTAATATATTTATCAACTGTCATGTGTCAGTCAATTCAACAATTTGATTATAAAACTTAACAAAAACTAGGGTTTTTGTTGGTTAAAAAATCAGTTGGGGATAGGTGTATCAATTTAGGGTTTTTATGATATTAATCCTTTACCTCAAATTTCCTTAAACAGTTTTGTGGACGATGAAATTTTTTTCGCTAAGTGATTATTTTTAGGAAAATATTCAAATCATTCATCTTTTTTTTTTTTTTTTGGTGAAATGATAGTTTTTCCAAATTCTCTATGCTATATAATGAACGATTAATGATCATTCAAGAATATATACACACACATATCAAGTGTCATAACATTTGTGTAGCATTTAGTTTGGTGTCATAACTTTTTAATCGATTACTTAAGCGTCTTAACTTTTGAATTAACCATTTGAGTATAACTTCTAAAAATTGTTCAGCACAAGTGCTGTCCATTTTGATGCCTTGTCACATTTTCCAGCTGCCTAAAATCTTTCTCGTGGGTACTTGAGTGGTTGATTGAAAAATTATGACATCAAAGCCAGAAGTTATGACACTTTCTTGGTGTCCTTTTCTCGACCGGTGTCCAATCCTTTTTCCACCGAAAAAGGAAGAACCTTCCATAATTAAAGGAGCATCAAACCCTTGTGATTAAAAAGAAACAAAAGAAATAAGAATGAAGAAAATCTATCAACAATCTTAACCACGAACGACTTCAACGAAACATCAAACCCGCGAGTCACTAGCTATGAAGTCGCGTCAACTAATCGACAGAAAAAAAGTTGTCACCCGAGGTTTGACCTGCCGGAAAATGCTTTGCTTTAATCCGGAGAACATGCAGCGTTAGCATGCAGCCGCTGATTGCACCTGAAACAGACCGAAATGCGTGCTCTCTCTCTTTCTCTGTCTAGATTGAGAAACAGGAGGTTAGAGGGTTCTCTAATTTGAACTGATTAACGCCTCGGGTGCCTAATTCGAGGAGAGAGAGAAACACGAGAGAACAAGGAAAGAGAGAAAATTGGTGGTTCATCAATAATAGGGAGGAGAAGGCGAGAGAACGTGGTGAAATCACAGGAGAAAGGTCGATTTCGAACGTTCGTCGTCTCTCTTTCGCCTCTCCAGGAGGCGGAGAAGTGCCGTCGCCGAGTCGAGAACGAGAAAGCACGCCGTGATCTGCTAGAGGTTCTACTTATTCGCCTTGAGCGATATTTGACTCCTGTTTTGGTTTCTGCTCTGTTCTTCTTTCGATGTCAATCACGCGCCGATCTTCGTATTGCTGACTTTCCAGGGTTTCAGAGAGAGAGAGAGAGAGAGAGAGATAGAGAGAACAAATGTGGCTTGCGAGAGAACAGTCGGAGAGAAAGGGAGGGAGTGGGTTGGTGGCCGTGGCGATCGATAAGGATAAAGGAAGCCAGAATGCTCTCAAATGGGCCATCGATAATCTTCTCCAGAGAGGCCAAAACGTCATCCTCGTTCATGTCAAGGTCAAGTCCCTCCCCACCGCGCCTTCGGGTCCTTCCCCTCGTAAGTCATCGAACTACGTCGAATTGCAACGATGAGCTTTCTAGCTGATGCATGTGCATGTCTAAATCGAGAGATCAATGTGTATAAGCCGAATGTACACGGATTATGATTTTCAGTGCGATAATCACCTCTAATTATTCAATGTTTAGCGGGTATCTATGGGGGTCGGTTTCAACTATTTGATGCCAACAAGGCTCTTCATATGGCAGGACATGAGCTCGATCCTAAAGAACTCTTTCTTCCCTTCCGATGCTTCTGCACACGCAAGGATGTAAGTTAGATGCTACTGCTTCAAAAAATTCAACAGCAATGCACAATCTGTTTGGTTAGGTGTTCACACATTCATTTTGACGCCAGATACAATGCAAAGATGTTTTACTGGAAGACACGGACATAGCGAAAGCATTGATCGAGTATGTTTCTCACAACTCCATTGAGAATCTGGTCCTCGGTACCTCGTCAAAGTCCGGCTTTCTAAGGTTTGTATTGCTTGTTGATTGATCTCGCATGAATAATCAGCGGATCAGATAATTTGTTCACATACAATGACCCCTCGCATTTGTTTTGCACGCAAAATGCATCTTTTGTTGTTTAAAAATTCACTTATCTTCCAGGCAAGACAAAAGCAACTTGGTGTCGTCTGTGTTTTCATAGGCCTTCGTGAACTATAAGTTTCTCACAAGTTAAGAATATATAACAATCTTTCTTTCAGAAACACAAAAGAAATATGCATTGGCATAAGCTTATGAAGTTCAAGATGGGATTGATTTAGTGCGATGATAATAAGTTATTTGCTAAAGCTTGCGACTCTACAACTACATCGAACACTTTAACAATGGCTACTAAGAAATGACAACACATGCTTGTGACATTGACACAAAGGTAACTGAATAAGTATACCAATGTTCATCTACATATGTGAGGTACGGATCTAAACGAAAAAACTACGCTCAAATACCTAGTTAAAATGATTTCGTAAGGTGATTATTTTAGGACTTAACTTGATAGCCTGATAAGTGCTTATCGACAGAACCTTCAAGGCAACAGATGTGCCAAGTAATGTGGCAAAAGGAGCACCGGACTTTTGTACGGTTTATGTCATAACGAAGGGGAAGATAACAACCATGCGGTCGGCTACCCGTCCAGCTCCGATGGCCTCGCCACTATCTAATCAAATTCACAATCAATTGGTTCCACGGGCACATCAATCAGAGCCGCGTGTCCCCCAAACTAATAGTATAAGAGGTAAGCGTTTTTGCACATTAAATCTTCGTTTCTGGTTCCCCTTCATCTCGCCTCTTTGGACATCTAAGGATGGACTCTTCATTAGGATTTGCAAGGGCAATGAATGAGATGCCTCATAAGTCCAATGACAGCTTAGACTTTATAAGGTAAGTCAATCTTATTTGAAACGACCATTTCCCAATTAGAGGAAAAAAAAGACTAAAATCCTTTGCAAACAGATCACCGTTCACAAGAGGAAAAGGTTCTAACGGCAGATTGTACGGGGAGATTGGTACTCCGGATACTGATATATCCTTTGTCAGCTCTGGTAGACAGAGTGTCGACCGAATGTTCCCATCATTTTATGACAATCTGGACGGTGGCTACTCCCCGAGGTTGTCTTACACCTCCAACACAGACCACAGACAGAGCTTTGATGCTGCTCCGCTGGCGCAGAGGTCAGTAGATAGCAGCACATTTCGCGAAGTGTTGCCTATGTCACATTTTTCACAGGAGAGCGAGAGGTCTTATTCATCTTCGTCATTTAGTACGGTAAGAACAAGATGAGTATGACATGCTTATAGGATCTATTTAACGTTTCTCAGAAGAGAGATGTAGTCCAAAACATTTCGAAACAAAAGTGAAGGATTTTCAAAATTGCAGGATGATGTGGAAGCCGAGATGAAGAGGCTAAAACAAGAGCTTAAGCAGACAATGGAAATGTACGGCAAAGCTTGCAAAGATGCTCTCTCTGCTAAACAAAAGGTAAGGCAGATTGAGTTTCGCTGGAGGAATTACGTTTCCAGGAATTACGTTTCCCTGTTCAAGACTTTAAAGTGATTGCCTTCCAGGCGAAAGAGCTCCAGCATTGGAAACTAGAAGAAGAAAGGAGGATCGAGGAGGCACGATTGGCTGAGGAAGCGGCTTTAGCACTTGCGGAAAAGGAGAAAGCCAAGTCCAGAGCAGCGATGGAGGCTGCTGAGGCTGCTCAGAGGATTGCTGAACTCGAAGCCCAGAAAAGGATTAATGCGGAAATGAAAGCCATCAAAGAAGCCGAGGAGAAGAAAAAGGTGCTCGATGCTCTTGCACAGTCAGATGTCAGGTACAGAAGATACTCGATTGAGGAGATCGAAAATGCCACAGAGTTCTTTATGGAGTCCCGCAAGATTGGAGAAGGAGGTTATGGCCCTGTGTACAAGTGCTACTTGGATCACACGTTAGTTGCAATCAAGGTCTTGCGACCAGATGCTGCTCAAGGCAGATCCCAGTTTTTGCAAGAGGTACGTCATCAGTAAAAACTATGCAGTGTGAATGCAAGAGTAAACAAGAAGGGTTATATTTCCCATTTTTGTATTTGGGTCTAGAAAATGTGATTTGAGAATACTTGGGGAGATGAAACATCCAACTGATAGTGATTGAGTTTATTAAGCTAGAGATCGTTTAACTTTGAAGAGGCTTACATAATGTCAGTCAACCACTTTCAACTTCAACTACTGTGTTTACCTGTGCCAATTATTGCAGGTTGAGGTGTTGAGCTGCATAAGGCATCCAAACATGGTTCTTCTCCTAGGAGCTTGTCCAGAATATGGATGCTTGGTGTACGAGTTCATGGCGAATGGAAGCTTAGATGACCGCCTCTTCTGTCGCGGAAACACCAGGCCGCTTTCTTGGCAACTCAGGTTCAAAATTGCAGCAGGAATCGGAACTGGCTTGCTGTTCCTTCACCAAGCGAAACCTGAACCGCTTGTGCATCGCGATTTAAAACCTGGAAACATTCTGCTCGATGGCAACTTCGTATGCAAGATCAGTGATGTTGGTTTAGCTCGGCTGGTCCCGCCTTCCGTTGCTGACAGTGTGACACAATACCGCATGACGTCCACGGCTGGGACATTTTGCTACATAGATCCCGAGTACCAGCAGACGGGAATGCTGGGGGTCAAGTCTGATATATACTCTCTAGGGATCATCTTTTTGCAGCTATTAACCGCCAAACCTCCCATGGGATTGACCCACCATGTCGAGCGGGCAATCGAGAAGGGGACTTTTGCTGAAATGCTAGATCCAGCGGTGCCTGATTGGCCCTATAATGAGGCTCTGGCCTTTGCCCAAATGGCACTCAAGTGTTCGGAATTAAGACGGAAGGATAGACCAGATCTCGCAAAAGTCATTCTCCCCGAACTTGACAGACTGAGAGCATTGGCTGAGAGAAGCGTTAATCCCTCGTGGCCTAGTTGTAACTCGAGCGACTCACCCAATGACAGCCAGGTTTCTTTGCAACTGGTAAGTTAAAAGACATTCCAACAAACAGCAAATCTCACACCAGCGCATGAAGCATCTCTTGATAGATTCTAGATGGTGGCATGAAAGATGACCAAACTCACCTTTTGTCATTCATTTTCTTAACATCTTTCTTATGCAACTTCCACCAGGGTTCGATGAGTCCTCCATCACTCGGGGAATCGCATTGCAGTTAAACTATCTCATGGTAGAGTACCTGGAGCAATGGAGACACACAACGTGAGAAGATTACGAGTTTTCGACCGCTGGCAAAAGAAGAATATAGGGCAACCTTATGACAAAATCGTTGCGGCCTGATGAAAGATAAACCGCTGCAGGACCCACATCTCTTCGCTTCCATTTCACCATCCCTACTCTTTAAGGTTGGCCAAGCTTCTTGGACTGAGGACTTCTATCTATTTGACGACCGATGAATCAAGTGAACATAACTATTAGAAAATAACATTGAAGAGCCTCATGGACCTCATGATGGTATTTGATCACGAAGGATGCTTCCCTCAATATTCGACATCGACTATTGATTGAATGAGATACCTCTTTGTAGGTCATGGTTATGTGCTGATACTAGAGTAACTCAGACTCTGAAGTTATAATAGACTTTGATTTCTTATCCATCATCCATACTGAGGTAGGTGTAAGCTGAAGCACATAAATGATTAAAGTCAACGTTCTGAAGGCTGTGATATTGCTACGTGAGTGTTGGCAAATAAAAAAGAATATAGCAAATAATGGCCGATTTTTATAAGTTGGACATATTTTATAAAGAACATTTTCATCACAATGTGTTGCCGGTGATAATTTTTAAGACATGTCAACTGCTTTTTATATTTGGCTTTGATTGATAGTCTGCAGCACAGTCGGTAGAGTCAGCATACAACCTGAAGTCAAGCCTGAATGCGAAGATTCGTACAAATGCTGGAGCGGCCATTTTTGTTCCGCATTACAAATTCTAATTGTATGTAAGGAGCTATCTGCGAGTACGTATGAAAGCAGGCATCACATCGGACAATTTCTGTCCTCAATTTGTTGTGACTTTCCCTCAATTTACGCTTTCCTCTGCTGCATCTTCGTTTGAGTTAGTTCAATTAGTTTAGTTTGCCACAATTTTTTGACGGAAACTTCACAAATCCAGGATGAATTGGTGATTCCTTTCTCGATATTAATTGTCTTTTTCGTGAATTATCTTTTTCATGAGGGACAAAGGCACAGGAGGTTTTTGAACTATTGTAAATCATTCAATAGGTCCTTAACTTTTTTTAAACAAATATCCCCGCAAAATTTTTTGTTCAAATTATCCCTTTCATTGGGAAACAAACAATTATGCTAACATAGCAGCTAAGTCTCCATCAAATGCCAAAGTGCCGGTAAAATGGTTTTTTATTTATTGTTTATTTATTTTAATAAGGCAAATTGTTGAGGGTAACTATGCAACCTGAAGGGTGTGAATATATTGTTTAAAGATTATCAAAATTTTTTGTGGAAATTGACAGCCAACACTTGGAAATCAATTGAAACTGAAAATATCAAGTGTGCGTGGTGCTATTGCTAAGACATAGATGATAACCAACAAGTAAAGACTGATCACATCAAATTATACTTATTTCCAAGTTTATATCCATTCTTCGTACTAGAGGCCTCAATGCGAGTTGGAACCCATTGGTAATCTCCTAGACAAGTTGCAATCAGTAAGTATCAATCTTAATAGTGATAGATTACACTATTGGAACTCAAGTGCTGCTATCAATATTGTACACTTGATTTTATCACAATTTTTTTTTTTTTGTATCATAAGTACAAAGCAGCAAAACACCACATTGGAAATTTTAGATAAACAGATATAATTTGATTAACACAAAGAGTAACAATGGACACTATCGGCTTTCTCTATTTTTTGTTGCAACTCTTTGAGCTTCATTGATCCTCCTTTACATAGACATCTTCAATCTTCCCATAGGAGATGGTCTTGAGGAGCAATTGAGGAGCAAAGACCTGTTAAGAGTTGTTAGGAGTAGTTGTCCAAGAATAGGATCGTCCGTACAACCTTTTTCCTCGAACATCAGCACGGTTTCCCAAAATGGAGTTTGCTGGATCTGTCCCATCACTAAATACTCTAGCAGTCTAACTAAAAAGCTATCAACTATTCTCTAACGATTTTCACTTCTCCGGCGATGGTCTTCCCAACTGTCAATGGCTATAATTTTGTCTCTAATGGTCATCTTCATATAAACGTACTAACAACATCACCAACGACTCAATATTAGCATGATCTATTGCTTGTAAATAGGCACGTGCACAACATAATTGATCTGTCAATATTGTCCATGGACAAGCCACATGAAATGACTTGTGATTCAATTTCCAATGATACTTATGAGCATATCAGTTTTCAAAGACTAAAGAAATCAGCCATGGTCCTTCCAAGTTATCATGAAAGCATCGTGCTTTGTCGAGCTCTTTAGATATCATGGATATCATCACTATCTTTTAGATACCACCACAAACATCTATATTTATCATACTAGATATTACATCAATGACAGTGAATCATAAAAAAATCACAGGGATGGTTACCAATAAGAATAACAAAATGAAAAAAAAAAAGTATTAAAAAATCAAATGAAAAAGAATTTTGAAAAAAAGAGGAAGAAAGAAGTTTGGATTTGTGGCCAGGAAAAAGAGACTATGAAGGTAGAGCAATGCGATTTGGGGGTTGTATGGCCCCAACTAGGTGTTAATGGTCATGCGACACTGGTGAGAGCTGGCATGCAGCATAATTAGCATAGTCAGTAGCTTAATGAGGTAATTCGCATATAGTTAGGCTAGAACGGTAATATTTTTTATCTTACTTTAAACTGTAATTACGTGTAAGTGTCACGGGCCGATACTTGAGATTGCAAACCGTGCAGCACTTTGGCTCCCTTTGGCTCTTGTGTGGATGACAGAAAGTATTTAGAAAAAGAAGCTCTAGGAGAGAATGTACTTCTATTACTCGAATATTGGGTGATACAAATTAGGAGAACATTCCTATTTATATATAAGGCCTTCCAATTACTACCGTAGACCCCTTGATCAAATGGTGGAAATCCACTCACCCCAACTATTATATATTCTATTAAATACAAGACTATCATCTACCTTATTAAGTATAAGAAATATCTTGAATACAGATATACATTTCCCATACCATCCCTAGGGTATTCTAAAATCCTCATGAAGACCCTAGAGCCCAAAGCACGTCAAGGCTTGCCGATCATTTAGGTTAACTCTTCAGCTAGTTAGGTCCGGAAACCTCCAGTCCATGACACAAGGATGTATATAAGTACGAATAAATAGTAGCAGAAGGGGAAGAAAGGATAGCATATATCATATCACACAATTTCTCTTTCAATTCGTTAAAGCTTTCCCTATAATTTACGCTTGCCTTTACTGCAACTTTGTTTGATTTATTTCAACTAGTTTAGTTTGCCACAATTTGAGTTTAGGACACCTGGAGTGCCATAACTTGCCACGTCAGCCATTTGGCCGGATTTTGGCTGGAGTAGCACTTAAGTGTTTCTCTTTACTCCGAAATTGGCACTTAAGTGTACCTTTCCGAAGTTATGGCACTTAAGTATCCCTCCGTGCCAAGTTATGGCACTTGGGTTGTTCTTCTGCCCCACTTCTAACATCAACTTCACGAATCCAAAAATCAAGTGGCGAATCCTTTGTCGACCATCAATCTTCCTTTTTCACAAAGATTGCAATTGTCTGTTTTCAAGTTCTCTAAAAAATTTATATAGCAAACAATGAGAATGAGAATTTTTTAAAATTTCTCTCTCATTTTCAAAAGAAATATGAAACAAATTGAGAAATTACATTTTGTAAACTTTTTAAGAAAGAATTTCAACATCTCTTTGTGATATACTATGAGGTTTCACTTTTTTTCTGAGACTAGTATAGCAACCTTAAATCTTTTCTTTTTTGGTGCACCTAAAAGTTTGGGGCCCAGGAGACATTAGACTAACCTCATGGACTGAGACGGAGTTTCTATATATTGAGTGCAATCAATTGATTCCATCCAAATTTCAGTTCATGTATTACTGTAAATTCAACCTCAGATTAACTTCTAAAACCATATTACAAGGAAAAGGAAGTTCATTAATCTAAATATAACTACAAATGTTTTTGTTTGACAAAAAAAAGAAGAAGAAGAGATTAAAAGGACAATACTTATGGCATGCTTAATTTTAAATGGAAAAAGGGCATACGAATTTTCTCCCTTCTCGGTTTTATTCAAAAGAGCTCTCTAATGTAGATCTTAAGACTCTTGGGAATGTGCCGACTTCGAGTTTGAAACCTTGAGGGTTGCTCAAGAGGTAACGTGTTTGCTTTATTCGTTCGAAGCTCGTGTTTGAATCTCAATATTTTTGCATTCTATTGTACCCACCTCATTAAGCATAGACCTCTTTGCCTTCGGGGATTAATCGGAATGTGCAGAATCAAGGAACTATCGCATTCGGTAGGAATTAGGTGAGTGATCAAAGAGTACTCGATATCTCATTATTAGTGAAAAAGAAGAAGAAGTTAAAGTACAAGTACACACATCAGTTCATGAAGCCAACTAGCCAAATTAATTGGACAAATAGTGTCAACATGTATTTCTTGGTAGATGAGCCACGGATAGAAGAGAGAAATAAATTGTTGGTAAAAACTCAGTAATTACATCATTTCCAGACAACTAGTAGTCTTCTACTATGTCAGTATATGCTGAAATGAGTTCTTTGAGAGGAGTTTTGCATGGGTTGCATAAATAAGTGTCTTCCAATCATATATATATTTTTAAACATGAAATGTAATTAATGCATGATGTCTTAGATTGTCAATGTCAGTGCAAAATCATGAGCAAGGAGTAATCCATTTTACCCATGGCTATCGGTTAAGTTAAAATATTCACCAAAATGTCAGTAGATATCCAGAGGATTTCAATGCCCTCTTTCTTTCATATATGTGAAATTCATGAGCAGACAAAGGGATAACAGAGATAAAAGTGACATAAATTGAACATTGCAATAGGCTGTTGTCAACTTCTCATTTTTTTTTCTCCTCAGTAAATGAATATTACGTTATTCATTATTTTATTTATTAAAGTAAATCCTAATTTTATATGCAAATATAGAAGTAAAATAATAAATCAGTCATGTATGGTTGGTTTTTAAAAAGTTCTTGAGATGAGATGAGACGAATGAACGTGTTCTGAGGGAAAATAACTTAGGGATAGAAGAGTTCGCCACCAAGAGATAAAACAATGTTCCATTAGATAAAAATAAAAATCTTTAAGGTTCACCATGAAAGTATTAGATTAAAAATGAAGAATTCTCATATATTGTGTCAACTAAAATCTAGATTCTTACAATTGAGAATACAATTCTCATATATTCCCAAATTCCTTTGGCAGAAAATCTGGAACCTCAACACCATGGCAAAAATTAAAATTTTCATTTGGAGCATGTGCCATAAAAACTTACCAACTCGCAAGAACTTGTGCAAGCGAACAATCACGCCCGATCCTCTCTACCCTATTTGCCGCCAATTCCCACAGACCTTGGAGCACCTACCCTTGCTTTGCGACTGGACAAAAGCAGTTTGGTCAGATCATCAACTGCAAATTCGGATATACAACTACGGAATTCCTAGAATGAACAGATGGGTATTGGACACTATACTACAAAGTACTAGCTTACCCTCAATCAAACTAATCACCGGGATACTGTAACAAATTTAGTTGGCTCGCAACGGCTTCATTTTCGAATCGAAATCCAAACTTGAGCTTGATAGTCGATGATAGGGGTGAGCATCGGTCTAGAGTCAACCCTGGACCGGCCCAACCTTGCCGGTCCTGGTCCGGTTCTCAGGGAGACTGGGTCGGTCCTTGGTCCTAGAATTTCTGGACTAGCACTGTGTGGGTCGGTCCTCGATCCTAAAAGTTCGGGGTCGGTCTAATTCGGACCAACCCTAAATATATATTTAATATTATTTATAATTTTTTTATATAGAGAAAATCTTAAAATAAATGGTGTCAACAACATTAAACAGCTCTTTAGTGAGGAGTTCAAGTAATTTTACATTATCCTTTAATAAATTATATTTTTAATGTCTTTTACGGCGTCAATAGTCATAATTTACGAAGGAGGAAAATGTTTTTGTGAGGAGTCATCACGACGTCCAAAAAGGTATAAACAATTCCTTATGGCATCCTCCTTTAGTATTCGTTCTCTTCTATCTTATTTTTCCTCTTAGTCTTCAATTTGCCAAAATCGAAAGAAACAACTTCTCCGCTCGCCACTCGACACTAGCCTCGCTTGCTTTGGGTCACTCGAGTCGCTCGCCGCTCGATGCTCGCTTGGCTTGTTGCTTCCCGCTCGACATTCGATGCTCATTATGTATGACACTCACCCCACTTGACCCTCACCGCTTGCTTTTCTTAGCTGACCTCGCTCATCATCGAACCCATTGGGTCGGTACGGTCCTCAGTTACCCTTTCAAGGAGTACAAAAAATGAAATAAAAAATTATTAGTTAGTCTTGGATTGACCTTGAAACTGGACCGAACCCATTGGGTCAGTCCGGTCCTCAATCGTTTTTTTAAGGAGTACAAAAAATGAAATAAAAAATTATCGGTTGGTCTTAGGTTGACCTTGAAACTAGACCAAACACATTGGTCGGTCCAATCCTCGGTCCCAAGCTCAATAGGGTCGGTCCTCGATCTCAAAAATTGAGGACCAACACTGTACGAGTTGATCCTAGGGTTAGGGGGTGGACCGGCTCAACCCGGACCATGCTCACCCCTAGTCGATGAAGCATGTGCCATAGACAAGAACTTTAAGCTCGAACAAACGAGAGGGGCAAAGAACAAAAAAAAACACTGACCTGATTTGTAGGCTCCTCCAAAAATTGGCGCCTTAAAGTTCAACATTGATGGTCAGTCATTGAAGGGGAGAGGGAGGGAGCTGCTGCTAGTATTTGCCAAGGCTCAGCTGAGAAAGTGGTTACTGGTTTTGTTGAAAGAGTATGTTGGAAAATAAAGAAGAGGAGGAGAAGAAGAAGACAAGTATTGGGGGAAGATACGTAACACTGTTTGTTGTAACTAGTAAATTTATCGAGAAAGTGACAACAAAATAAACAAGAATTGGAGGTAAGGTACGATTAACCAAATTTCCTTAAGACAATCAGTTCATACCAACGGTGCTAAGCAGCTTCACGAACTTCACCTCCCAAGATAAAGCACCTTTATCAGCACTACATGAATTTGAGAAATACACGAATTAATGAGATACGTGAACGAAAACAATGTATCTCGTTTTGCTTACATTCGTTGATATATTAACCTATCATAATTTAACAATCTCCCACATTAATGGATCAACAAAACATTTTGACTCAAGGAACTTTAAATGTGCTTGTGGAAATACACTAGATCAAGATAGGTAGTTTTCACTTTGAACCTTCTTTAGTGAAAGCCTATCGGACATACTTAACCAGTTGGTGGACTAGACCTTGAATTGCCAATTGTTGGTGTAAGTCCAAACAATAGATCTCACACATAGTATCTCTGAATCAAGATTGGTTTTTGGTTGCATTTATTCTTTCGGCCATGAATCTCTCAAGATTCATGCGTGCTTTGAAAAATCCAGCCTTTAAAGATTTGCATAGAGTTAGCCAGCTCCACCATATAGGTGCATTCTTATCAAATGTATCTATCATACCTCATTAGGATGTTGAAATCCAAGTTATATGAATCATTAAACGCATAGCATACCCTTAAAATGCTATAGGAAGCATTGTTGCATCATAGGAATGGGAGACAATGCTCACACTAGAATTTCCAAATTTGCATTGTCCTATTGGACCTAGTCCATGGGATCTCCAATCAGTAGGTTAGGTTTCCACCATGGAACCTCTTTATTGAGTTAAGACTTTTAACCCCATTCCCCTTGATGTGCAATTTACCTACTCTATTGACAAACCTTTTGTCAATAGATTCACAATATTTTCCTTTGACTTCATAAAGTCCAAAAAAATTATTCAATTCGAAAGCAACTGCCTTACAGTATTATGCCCACGACGCATATATCTAGACTTACCATTATTTATTACATTTTGTGCCCTCGTAATTGCTGCTTGATTGTCACAGTGAATGCATATCGGAGGCACAGGTTTTGGCCACAATCAAACATCCTTTAAAATTTGCCAAAACCACTCTGCTTCTTTAGCAGCTTTATCCAAAACAACAAACTCTGATTCCATTATAGAGCGTGCTATCAAAGTTTGCTTTGAGGATTTCCACGATACTGCGGCACCTCCTAACGTGAAGAAATATCCACTAGTCGATTTCAATTCATTGAAATCTGAAATCTAGTTGGCATCACAATAGCCTTTCAAAACAGCTGGATATTTGCCATATTGTAGAACACTGTCTTTAATTCTTAGCAAACAGCCCAACACTCTCAAAAGCACATTCTAATGTTTATGACCAGGATTATTTGTATAGCGGCTTAATTTCCCTATTGAGTGCGCAATATCTGGTCTAGTGCAATTTATGTTGTACATGAATTTAAGAATACTCCAACTGCTTGATGTTATTTCCAGTATTCTTTCTTAAAGTTAGGTGTGGAAGAAAAGGATTACCCGCATCTTTAATGTTGAATCCTTTAAACCTCTTGATTACCTTTTCAATGTAATGAGATCGTGTTAAACATAGACAATTAGAATTCTTTAGAATTTTAATGCTAAGTATTATCGGCAACACCTAAGTCTTTCATCTCAAAGTTCTTCTTAAGAACCCTCTTGGTGATTTTGATAACCTCAGTGTTATCTCCAAAGATCGGCAAGTCATCGATATATAGACAAATAAGCACATATTCAATTGACGCGGATTCAGTGTACACATATTTGTCATACTCATTTTGGATCATCACACGGTCAAATTTCTCATGCCATTATTTAGGAGCTTGTTTAAGTCCATACAATAATTTGACAAGTTTACACACTTTGTGTGTTTGTCCTTTGACCTTGAATTCTTCTAGTTATTCCATATAAATCTCCTTGTTGAGATCACCTTCCAAGAGTGCAATTTTCACATCCATATGATGTACTTGAAAATTGTATATCGATGCTATGACAATCAACATTCTAACTAATATTATTCTTGTTACAAATGAGTAAGTATCAAAGTAGTCTAGACCTTCTTTATATCTAAACCCTTTGGCAACAAGCCATGCTTTATACTTTTTTATGGAACTATTAGTTGTATACCTCATTTTGAAGATCCATTTACATCCAATTGGTTTATTTCCTGATGGAAGATCAACCAATTCCTAAGTTTGATTACTTAGGATAGAATCCATCTCATTGTCGATAGCTTCTTTCCAATAAGGAGCATATCTAGTTGACATTGCTTATTGAAACGTTTGAGGCTCACCTTCTAACATGTACGTGATCCGAAAGAATTTTCAATTCGTAACCTCTTGCTCCATCGAAATTCAGCTTCTTCGACTTACACCTCATCATTCTCAAATTTTTATTTTCTAGATCTCTTTTGAGAAGGTTCACCTTGAATTCATTTCGCAGGATATATATCCTTAAAGAATTCAGCATCCCTTAATTCTAGAATAGTGTTGGCATGGATTTCCACATTTTTAGATTTGTGAACCAAGAATCTATATGCATAGCTATTTTGAGCATAACTGATGAAAATGCAATCCACCGTTTTCAGCCCCCATCGAGTTTGTTTTAGAGGAGAAATTGCCACTTTAGATAAGCACTCCCACACTTTTAAGAAATTGTAGGATGGTAACATTCCATTCCATAACTCATATGGAGTCTTACCTATCTTCTTATGGGGTACTTTATTAAGAATAAAGTTCGCAGTTAAAACTACTTCCCTCCACAAGTTTTGAGGTAAACCTGAACTCAAAAGTATGGCATTAACCATTTCTTATAGAGTTCTATTCTTCCGTTCAGCAACTCCATTTTACTACAGAGTGTAAGGTGCAATTGTTTTGAGTATTATTCCTAAATTAGCACACCACTCTTTTAGGTTGGAAGAACTATATTCTCCTTTTCTGTCAGACTTGAGCACTTGGATTCGTTTGTCAAGTTGGTTTTCAACCTCATTCTTATACTTAATAAACATACTCATAGCCTCATCTTTGCTAGTTAACAGATAAACATAGCAAAATTGAGTACAATTATCTATAAAAGTGATGAAGTACTTCTTTCCACCTCTACTTTCTACAAACTTTCCATCACATAGGTCACTATGGATTAACTGTAGAGGTTCACTCGTTCTTTCAATAGATTTGAAAAATTTCTTAGCAAACTTAGCCTCAACACAAGTCTCACATTTGTAATGGGTGTCCAACTCAAACTTTGGAATTAACCCCGAGTTTGCTAATTTCTTCATTGTACCTAGTCTACATATCATAATCTACCATGTGACATCCGGATTTTTGTCGACCCTCGAATACATGACAGTCCGTGACAGATCGACGGAAGTATCGTCGGACTATGTCATTGGTACCATTTGCAGACACCGTTTCGGTATCATCATTGGACCGATACGTTACGTTTAGTAATGGTCCGATCGTCGAATAAATTATAGTCTCGTCAAAATTTTCCTATGAATCTGCATGTAATTGACTAAATGAGTCAATTAGTCTAAGGGAACATCTAGGACCATGCACATTCCTTCGTGCATGGGTCAACAAAGGAAAGAATTGATCCATGCAGCCACTGCATGGAAGAAGTTCGAGCAAGGGGGAAGGGACACGTCCCTTGTATGGAGAAGCAAGGTGGCGTGCACCCAAGGAGGAAATCCTAGCTGCTGGACACGTATAATCCAGCTGCTGCTCGCCCAAATAGCTACTGAGAATTTACCTTTGCTGACCCATAAAGTTAACCAACTAAGGAACAAAATGGCTTGGAAATGAGAGCAAGAGAGAGAATAACTAAGTAAAACAAGGCTGAGAGAGAGAGAGAGAGAGAGAGAGAGAGTGCAGCGAGCGAGAGTGAGAGGGAAAGGAGGAGACCGTCCCCTCTGTCCGTGCACACATGCAGTCGACGCCGCTCACACTTGCTGTTGTCGAGCCGTGTTCGTGACCGCGAGCTTCTCGATTTGTTGTCGTCGACACCACCGGAACTTAAGGCAAGTGAAAGTCTACTAGCCTATGTAATGCAAAGCTGTTGTTGTCTGATGTAGTGCAGTTAGATTTGGAAATATTTGAGTTTGGATGTTGGATACTGAATTTTTGGATGATTGAAGTAGATTGGGATTAGGGGATTGAGGAAAGGCTTGGGTTTTCTATGTGTGTTTTTGATTCCTTTGAACTTCAATCGAAAACAGATTTTGGCGACTATGAAACCTTGAAAAATTTGGCCGTAGATTGATTTGGAAAAGAAAAACCTCCCGATTTGTATAAGAATTTCTAGTTACCGTGGCACCGACCTCAAATATTTTAAGAAAACGTACGGTGCTTTCAAATTTCAAATTTTATATCAATTTTTCTAAACCATTGAAAATCGGGTTGAATTTCGGACTTACTATATGAGTTTTTAAATTTACTTATCATTTTGATTTGTCGCAAGCCAAGAGTGTGGATACTACTCTCGGATTACTTTTGATGGGTTTTGAAAATGTTGAAGGATGAGTTGTGAACATGGAATATCGAAAGGAATCCAAAGGATTCCAGATGTTATTGTTGTTTTGAAAATATTTTGGCATTGAAATGATTTGGTTGCTATATACTATGGCCGAGATGTTTGTTGCCGTTGGACCCTCGGGTCGACGATGCCCCGGGAGTTGGGTTGCCCATAGGATCGTAGGGGTCGATACCTTTGGATGCCTAGGGACCAGTGAGCCCTAGAGGTTCCCCAGGAGATTTCGGGATGCCCGGATGTATGACGATACATATTCTAGAGGGTAGGGGCAACCATTGCCGTGGTTAGTCCCGGAGATTCCTCGTGATACTGGATGAGGTGCGAGATGCCTGGAGGTGAGACATGACACACTTCGGTTGCCTGGTGACTGAAATATGGAACCGGAGGCTTTTGAGACGCCAGGTTGTGTGCGAATGCTTGGAAGGATGCAAACACTGGTCCTCCAGAAGAAAAATCTTTTGAGTTTTAAAATTGATTATGCTGCTGAGTTGCGCCGGATTATGAGACAAAATTGTGTGGCACGGAATGGAACGTGTCATAACAATTTGGTCTTATAATCGGGACTCCTGTGATTGAAATGATGTGTTTTGGTTTTGAAACTGCACTTGTTATCACTTGTAAAAGTTCCATTGATTTGATGCATACTCATTCCTTTGATTATGTGTTTTGTGAATTTTGCATGAAATTAGATTGTGATGGTTCCGCATGATATAGTTTAGTAGATCTTTCGCTATTGGGTGGTTGTACTCACCCTTTTTGGGGAGTAACATTTCAGAATAGACAAGATGCCTCTGTTGCCTGCACCTCCCGGTACATTTTATGGATTCCCGATCGACTTATAGTGGGAGCAGTCAAAGTATCAGGACCCTAGGGTGTGAGGACTGACGTTCGTACGGGTGAGAGTCATTATGGTGTTCGATACCGGTCTTCCCACCGGCCCTGTACTCCAGGAGTACATCGCCGTATTTGTCTGTCGGTATGGACGAATGCTGGGGCCACTACCGCCACCACCAACAAATGGATCGAGTGGCTGGGTGTGACCGTGAGATAGGGTTAGTAGAGGAAGAAATTTTGGACACCGACACTAAACGGTGGACTTTATGTTTGTAACTATTAGAAATGTCGGGTATCTTTTGAAGTATAGCCGAGTATAGAAAACTACGGCATTTTGATGTACCGACTAACGATTGTCCATCTAGTTTCATGTCAATAAAAGTATCAGGCTATTACCTATAAAAAATGTTTAGTTGGTGTGCATCGTTTTCTGAATATAGGGAAGGGAGATGTTGGATATGCTTCCGTCATATTTTGCGCAGGTACCAAGATATAGAGCCCCAGAACTCATGGATTTATCAGACTTTTAGGTTGAGAGAAAGTTGGTGTTATGTGGCGACCCTAACGGATCGAGGGCCGTTGGGGGGGTGCCACAACAAGTGGTATCAGAGCTATGGTTTTATCTGGAGTGATAAGGTGCATTAACAGGAAATGAGGATATAATGATGCACGTTATAGGATACTAACCAAGGGTAGTTGACTAACTATGAACAACGGGTGATTGATTTTCACTCGTAAAAATACAGGTAACGATTGTGAGTTACCTTTGCGTGCAAGTAACATTTTATGTTACTTATGTGACTTTAGAAACACTTTTATTTTATTACTTGACCAGTGACATTGAGTCACTAATTGTTCCTAAGGCAAATGCTGGGTAAACTGCAAGAAGATATGGTGCGAACTGGGAGTTCTCACCCACCAAGGGCTGAAGCCTATGCTTCAAGGGCTGAACCTCGGATGGAAGATATCCTACAGGCATTGGCCAATATAGGAAATTTGATGGAAAGACAAGCTCAGCAACAACCCGAAGCAGAACGCCGTACTCAAGGACTGGTGGAACAATTCCTGAAGTTGAAACCACCTAAGTTTACTGGAATGAGAAGTCCTGAGGAGGCGGAACAATGGATTGAGGGAATAGAACAAATTTTCCGGTTGTTGAACTGTAATGATGCTGAGAAGATAATTTTGGCAGAGTACCAATTAGAGGGAAATGCAAAATTTTGGTGGAGAGCTTCAAGAGACACGATATTTCCACTTGGTACTAACATAAATTGGGATGAGTTTGTAAAAGCTTTCAATAGAAGCATTTCTCTGACTGTGCTAGAGATAAGAAAATCATAGAATTTGTTCAGTTAGAACAAGGGGAGCTGACGGTAGACCAGTATGAAGCAAAATTTTCTGAATTGTCTAGGTATGCTCCTAGGTTGATTGAGGATCGAGAGGAAAAGGCTAAGGGGGTGCATGACAAACCAGAATTTCTGTTCCAGAAACAAATTTTCTATTCCAGACCTGTTTTTGGAATAGAAATCTGTTTGATAAACTTATTTCGTTTTTCTATTTCTGGAAAAGATTTCTATTCTAGAAATAGGTTTGGAATAGAAATCAGAAGTAGAAATTTTCTATTTCTCTATTTTTAAATCAGAAATAAAATTTTTTCTTATTGTTCGTCAACCGGTTTTTCTTCATCGTTCGCTGACCACCGTTCGTCGGTCGCCGGCCGCCCGCTTGACCCAGCGGCCGCCGCCCGCCGGCCCCGTGGCTGCCGTCGGTCATTGGTCGCTCGCCGCCGCCGCTGCCGGTCGCCTGCCGCCGCCACCGCCGCCGTCCGTCCTCACTATCTGCCAGTCCACCGCCGTCCGAAAGGAATAAATTTTGTGTCGTTATCAAACGAATTTCTATTTTTAGAGTAGAATTTTTGTGTCGTTATCAAACAGTTATTTTTGCTTAGAAACTCTTCTAGAAATAGAAATAGAAAAATTTATTTTTGTTCCAAAAACTATTTCTGGAACAGAATGGTTGTCATGCGCGCCCTAAGAGATTCCTGAAGGGGCTAAGAACTGATAAACAACTAGTGTCTCTGAATATAAGGGATTATACTGAGATCTATGAAAGGGCACAGCTAGTGGAGCAGGAATTAATGAGAGAGCAATCAGAGTCTAGGAGACAATCGACCTTTAGTGATGTTCGACGAGGTAAGAGACCCTATCTTGATCAAGGTCAGCCTTGGAAATCTAAGAAAAAGAGTAACTTTGGGAATTTTGGAAAAGTCAAGAGTGGCCCGACTTTAGGGAAAGTACCCTACCATAGTAATACTTGTTAGAGGTGTGGTGGACAACATGGGCTAGTTACTTGTAATAGCCAATTGAGATGTTATGGTTGTGGGTAGATAGGACACTTTAAGAGAAATTGTCCACAAGATGGGTCGTAGCCGAATGTCAGCTCGGTGCGACAAGTGCAGCAACGTGCAGCTGGACCACATCCACCAAGGAATCCACAGAGGCCACCAGCACAAGGACGGGTGTACGCGGTCACCCAAGAGGAAGCGAAAGCTTCCAAAAATGTTATCTCAGGTACGATTTCTATAAATGGCAAAAAGGCATATGCGTTGTTTGATATAGATGCTACGCATTCTTTTGTGTCTGAAAGGTATAGATAGTTAAATAAGATAGAAATTACATCTCTTGAGACGCCTCTTGGTGTTTCTACGCCGTTAAAGAATATGGTGTTGTCTACGTTGGATGTGAAAAGTGTAAAGTAACCATCGGAGGACAAGATATAGAAATAGATCTAATTGTGATGGCTATGTATGACTTTGATGTCATAATAGGAATGGATTGGCTCCATAAGCAACGGGCTAAGATGGATTGTTATAGAAAGGTTATTTAATTTAATTCACCTGTTCAACCTAGTTTTGAATTCTACGGAGGTCAGACAAATCCCTCCATAGCTCTTATTTCGGTAGTGGAAGCCTGTGCACTTCTTGACGAAGGATGTCAAGGATACCTGGTAGTAGTAAAAGACTATACAAAGGAAGAGGCTAAGCTCGATGAAATTCGAGTGGTCAGGGAATTTCAGGATGTATTTCCTGAGGAACTGCCTGGGTTACCACCGCAACGAGAAATTGAGTTCGAGATCGAACTAATGCCTGGAATAGGACCGATATTGAAAGCCCCGTATAGGATGGCCTTGATGAAACTGAAGGAATTAAAGGTGCAACTACAAGAGTTGCTCGATAAAGGATTTATTAGGCCAAGTGCTTCTCCTTGGGGTGCACTGGTCTTGTTTGTGAAAAAGAAGGATGGGTCGATGCATTTATGCATGGACTATAGGCAACTAAATCAAATGACCATTAAGAATAAGTACCCATTACCTAGAATTGATGACCTATTCGACCAACTGCAAGGAAGTTCGGTCTTTTCTAAGATTGACTTGAGGTCGGGATACCATCAACTAAAGATTAAGAAAGAAGACATTCCTAAAACCGCATTTAGGACTTGCTATAGACAATATGAGTTCCTAGTTATGCCATTTGGACTAACGAATGCCCCGGCCACATTCATGGATCTGATGAATAGGATATTTAAGCCCTATTTGGATCAATTTGTGATTGTTTTCATTGATGATATCCTGATATATTCTAGAGGACTTGAAGAGCATGAGCGACACCTGAAGATAGTGTTGCAAATCCTTAGAGACCATAAATTGTATGCCAAATTCAGTAAGTGTGAATTTTGGCTAGACCGGATAATAGTTTTAGGACACGTGGTGTCAGGAGAAGGCATTGTGGTAGACCCAATGAAAGTTAAAATGGTAGTAAATTGGCTGAGACCCACAACGTTGACTGAGATATGGAGTTTCTTAGGACTGGCAGGCTATTATAGAAGATTTATTGAAGGATTCTCACGACTTGCAGGTCCATTGACAAAATTGACTCGGAAGAACGTAAAATTCGAATGGAATGGAGAATGTGAAAGGAGCTTTCAGGAACTTAAAAGAAGGTTAACCACGGCTCCAATCCTAACTATACCATCTGTATCTGATGGATTCATGGTGTGTAGTGATGTGTCTCATAAAGGACTGGGATGCGTTTTGATGCAGAACGGCAAGGTCATAGCCTACGCATCTAGACAGTTGAAACACCATGAATTGAACTACCTAACTCATGAGTTAGAATTGGCAGCTATAGTCTTTGCTTTGAAAATATGGAGGCATTATTTGTATGGAGAGAAATTTGAAATCTATACAGATCATAAGAGTTTGAAATATTTGTTTTCACAAAAGGAATTGAACATGAGACAGAGGAGATAGATGGAATTATTAATGGATTATGATTGTGAAATACGGTACCATCCTGGAAAGGCGAATAAAGTGGCAGATGCTCTTAGTCGTAAGTCGACTATAGACATGGCCAGTATAAGAGTAACATAATGGAATATGTTGGAAACGATGGCGAATTCAGAATTTAAGTTGGAAATAGATTATCTTACCGGTACGCCTACTGCATCAAGGATTGAACCAGAATTTATCTAGAAAGTTAGAATTCTGCAAGAGTTTGACTCGGAAATTGCAAAATTACGAAATGGAGTGTTTTTAGGAAAAAGATCAGAATTTCAAGTCTCTGAGGATGGAATAGTAAGATGGCAGGGACGACTCTGTGTTCCCGACAATGAAGAAGTAAGAAGGGAAATCCTGTCGGAAGCACATAGGAGTAATTATAGTATTCATCCAGGTAGTACAAAGATGTATAGGAATTTACGCCAATAGTATTGGTGGAGTGGCATGAAAGCGGATATAGCTAAACACGTCTCTCAGTGTTTAACATGCCAACAAGTGAAAGTGAAACACCGTAAACCCGCAAGACTGTTGAGACCGTTAGATATACCAGAGTGGAAATGGGATCATGTGACGATGGATTTCGTGCAGGGGTTACCAAGGACATCAAGTGGTCACAACTCTATCTGGGTGATAGTAGATCGCTTGACTAAGTCTACCCATTTCCTAGCAGTTTGTGTAGACTATCCGATGGATAAATATGCTGATATATATGTAAGCCAAGTGGTACGCTTACATGGTGTTCCTGTAACTATTACATCTGATCGAGACTCAAGATTTACTTCAAACCTTTGGCGAAGTCTTCAAACTGCCTTAGGGACTAAGCTCCAATTTAGTATCGCTTTTCATTCACAAACAGACGGACAAACGGAAAGAGTGATCTAGACACTAGAGGACATGTTAAGAGCTTGCGTCATTGACTTTAAAGGAAGTTGGGATGAAAACTTAAACTTGGTAGAAAATTTGCATATAACAATAGTTTTCAGAATAGTATAGGCATGGTTCCCTATGAGGCATTATATTGGAGGAGATGTAGGACCCTTGTCTGTTGGAATGAGGTAGGTGAAAGAAAACTGACAGGACCTGAACTAATACAAGTTACTACAGAAGTTGTTGAGATCATCAGGAAAAGACTTAAGATAGCCCAGAGTCGACAGAAAAGCTATGCAGATAAGCGTAGAAGACCCTTGGAATTTAACGTAGGAGACCACGTATTTCTTAAGGTATCCCCGATGAAAGGAATATCACGATTCGGGATGAAGGGCAAGTTGAGCCCCAGATTTGTTGGATCCTTTGAGATACTTGAAAGGATAGGAGACGTAGCTTATTGGCTAGCATTACCTCCTAAGCTGGCAAATTTGCATGATGTGTTCCATGTGTCAATGTTGAGGAAGCATCAGCCTGACCCTTGACACATACTCGATCATGAAGCCATCAAAGTGGATGAGAAAGTAAGATACTTGGAAGAGCCAATTCGGGTACTGGATCGAAAGGAGCAAGTCCTTCGGACAAAGAAAATTCCACTAGTTAAGATATTATGGCGACATCATGATATGGAAGAGGCCACATAGGAAAGTGAAAAAGAAATGAGGCAAAGGTACCCTCATCTTTTTAATGATATGTGAGTGATGTCCAATTTCGAGGACGAAATTCTCTAAGGAGGGGAGAATTGTGACATTCAGATTTTTGTCGACCCTCGAATACATGACGGTCTGTGATAGATCGACGGAAGTATCGTTGGACTATGTCATTGGTACCATTTGCGGACACCGTTTCGTTATCATCGTTGAACCGATACATTACGTTTAGTAATGGTCTGATCGTCAAATAAATTATATTCTCGTCAAAAATTTTCCTACGAATCTGCATGTAATTGACTAAATGAGTCAATTAGTCTAAGGGAACATCCAGGACCATGCACGTTCCTTCGTGCATGGGTCAACAAAGGAAAGAATTGATCCATGCAGCCACCGCATGGAAGAAGTTCGAGCAAGGGGGAAAGGACACGTCCCTTGCATGGAGAAGCAAGGTGGCATGCACCCAAGGAGGAAATCCCAACTGCTGGACACGTACAATCCAGCTGCCGCTTGCCCAAATAGCCACTGAGAATTTACCTTTGCTGGCCCATAAAGTCAACCAACGAAGGAACAAAATGGCTCGAAAATGAGAGCAAGAGAGAGAATAACTGAGCAAAACAAGGCTGAGAGAGAGAGAGAGAGTGCAGCGAGCAAGAGTGAGAGCAGCGAGCGAGAGTGAGAGGGAAAGGAGGAGACCGTCCCCTTCGTCCGTGCACGCACGCCGTCGACACCGCTCGCACTTGCTGTTGTCGAGCCATGTCCATGACCGCGAGCTTCTCGATTTGTTGTCGTCGGCACCACCAAAACTTAAGGCAAGTGAAAGTCTACGAGCCTATGTAATGCAAAGCTATTGTTGTTTGATGTAGTGCAGTTAGATTTGGAAATATTTGAGTTTGGATGTTGGATACTGAATTTTTGAATGATTGAAGTAGATTGGGATTAGGGGATTGAGGAAAGGCTCGGGTTTTCTGTGTGTTTTCGATTCCTTTGAACTTCAATCGAAAATAGATTTTGGTGACTATGAAACCTTGAAAAATTTGGCTGTAGATTGATTTGGAAAATAAAAACCTCTCGATTTGTATAAGAAATTCTAGTTACTGTGGCACCGACCTCAAATATTTTAAGAAAATGTATGGTGCTTTCAAATTTCAAATTTTATATCAATTTTTCTAAACCATTGAAAATTAGGTTGAATTTCGGACTTACTATACGAGTTTTTAAATTTACTTGTCATTTTGATTTATTGCAAGCCAAGAGTGTGGATACTACTCTCGGATTACTTTTGATGGGTTTTGAAAATGCTGAAGGATGAGTTGTGAACATGGAATATCGAAAGGAATCCAAAGGATTCCAGATGTTATTGTTGTTTTGAAAATATTTTGGCATTGAAATGATTTGGTTGCTATACTATGGCCGAGATGTTATTGTTTCCGTTGGACCCTCGGGTCGACGATGCCCCAGGAGTCAGGTTGCCCATAGGATCGTCGGGGTCATACCTTTGGATGCCTGGGGACCGGTGAGCCCCACAGGTTCCCCGGGAGATTTCGGGATACCCGGATGTATGACGATACGTATTCCGGAGGGTAGGGGCAACCATTGCCATGGTTAGTCCCAGAGATTCCTTGTGATGTTGGGTGAGGTGCAAGATGCTTGGAGGTGAGACATGACATGCTCCGGTTGCCCGGTGACTGAAATATGGAACCGGAGGCTTTTGTGACGCCAGGTTGGGTGCGAATGCCTGGAAGGACGCAAACACTGGTCCTCTGGGAGAAAAATCTTTTGAGTTTTAAAACTGATTGTGCTGCTGAGTTGCGCCGGATTATGAGACAAAATTGTGTAGTATGGAATGGGACGTGTCATAACAGTTTAATCGAGACCCCTGTGATTGAAATGATGCGTTTTGGTTTTGAAACTGCACTTGTTATCACTTGGAAAAGTTCCATTGATTTGATGTATACTCATTCCTTTGATTATGTGTTTTGTGAATTTTGCATGAAATTAGATTGTGATGGTTCCGCACGATATAATTTAGTAGATCTTTCGCTGCTGGGTGGTTGTACTCACCTTTTTTGGGGACTAACATTTTAGACTAGACAAGATGCCTCTGCTGCCCGCACCTCCCAATACATTCTATGGATTCCCGATCGACTTACAGTGGGAGCAGTCGGAGTATCAGGACCCTGAGGTGCGAGGATTGACGTTCGTACGGGTGAGAGTCATTATGGTGTTCGATATCGGTCTTCCCACCGGCCTTGTACTCCAGGAGTACATCGCCGTATTTGTTCGTCAGTATGGACGAACGCTGGGGCCACTGCCATCGCCACCAGCAAATGGACCGAGTGGCTGGGTGTGACTGTGAGATGGGGTCAGCAGAGGAAGAAATTTTTGGATGTCGACACTAAACGATGGACTTTATGTTTGTAACTGTTGGAAATGTCGAGTATCTTTTGAAGTATGGCCAAATATAGAAAACTACGGCATTTTGATGTACCGACTAACGATTGTCCATCTAGTTTTATGTCAATAAAAGTGTCAAGCTATTACCTATAAAAAATGTTTAGTTGGTGTGCATCGTTTTCTGAATATAGGGAAGGGAGATGTTGGATACGCTTCCGCCATTTTTTGCGCAGGGACCAATGGAAAGGATATAGACCCCAAGAACTCATGGATTTATCGAAATCCTTTGGTATTAGAGTATCAAACTTTCAAGTTGAGAGAAAGTTGGTGTTATGTGGCGACCCTAACGGATCAGGGGCCGTCGGGGTTGCCACATACCATGCCATAAATAAGGAGACAAAACAATGTAAGCTGAAGATTTTTCTTCATTACTAGCTTTTGGGTACCAGAATTTTGCGTTTACATTAACATTAGCTACATTGGCCTTGAACAGGTCATTGTACAAGTACCCTTTCCCCACATACATCCTCCCTTTGGAAAGAACAAACTTGTCATATTTAAATATAATTTTGAAACCTTTCTTGATAAGTATGAAGCCAGAGGTGAGATTCCTCCAAATCTCCTATACATGTAGCACATTGAGCGGGGTGACTTCCTTACCAGAGGTGAATTTCAAGATCACTTTTCCTCTCTCGACAAAATTTGATGTTGTAGAGTTAGCCTAGGTAGCACCGACACGCGACACGTGACACGACACGACACGACACGTGACACGTTGTTTCTCGAAAAGTAAAGAATTCCGACACGTTAAATATTAAATAAATATTTTTATATATAAATGCATAAATAACTAAATAATAATAATAAAAAGAGCCTAGAATTAATCTATACTAAAAACATTAATCCTACATTTGTTAATATCATTCATTTTTTTAATTTGACAAATTCAACTACATTTCATTGTAATAATCCATAAAACTTGAAGGAAAAAACAAGAAATCCACGTTCTACTATTAAATTTAAAATATAACAATAAGCAAAAAAAAACAATCAATATTCCATCAAGTAATATAACAAAAAGTCATTCATCCACATTATCAATTTCTTCTGAAAAAAAAAAACAGACTCCATCTTCGGCTCATCAAGTGAAAGATTTGCAACTTCAAGCACCCCAACATCTTCAAACGAGTCAAATGCATCTCCGCCAATATCCCACATCTTAGTCTCTCCTTCTGCATATTGTGAGCTTTTTCTTGATAGAAGACGGAGATTGCTATGAATAAAAACCAAATCTTCTGCACGTTTTGGGGTCATCTTATTTCTACTCACCGAATGCACAAATGAGTAAGTACTCCAATTTCTGTCAGCACATGATGAAGAAGAAGGTTGTGCAAGAAGCTTTAAGGCTATGCTTTGAAGCATCGGTGAACATGCACCGTGATTAACCCACCAAGCCTTAGGATTCATAAAATATCGATTTTGAATGGAATCAAAATCTCTAAAATCCCCATTTTTACTCACAAAATCTACATACTCCAAATTCACCTTGTTGCGCTCATCCAAGTTAGGAAAGTATTTCTTGAAGCATTTCAGTCTTTCTTGGTTGATCTCCTTATTCTTATATGGAGAAATTCGAGTAGGATCTTCATCAAGCCATTGATCACTATAGTACCTTTATTTAATAAAATAAAATAAAATTAGAAAACAATAATAAAGAAGAAGAGTATTATATTATCATGTTAACTAAAGTAATAATCTCATACAATTTTAGAACTTACCTGGGATTTAAGGCATGTGCCAAGCAATGAAGTGGAGTATTGTTCTTTGTCCAACGATCTACAAGAATTGTGTGAATCACCTCATAAAATGTAGACTTCTCATCTAGCCTCTTCACTTCATGTGCATATATAGCTTTCTTCACTTTTTCGATCATCGAACCCCACATATCATAAACTAAGTGAAGACAGGGCTTATCAGTGTCACAAGTTCTAAGCATATCATAAATAGGAGCCGTGAAGGAAAGTATATAATCAATCAAATCCCACCAAAAATCATCCAACACCTTCTCCTTGACAAACTTAGCTTTCTCTTGATTAACATCTCGATAGATACTCCATTTGTCACAAATCACCATGCTTTGAAGACCACTTTTTATCAACTTGAATCTTCTAAGCATCACAATCATCGAAGCAAAACGTGTATCCGCTACAGAAAGCAACTTCAAGCTAACAAACTCATGGTATATTGCTAATCTCATAGAATGGTTCATGATGAAATGTTTGATTTGCATAACTTCCTTAACAATATCTGAAATCCAACTACATTCCTCATAAACCATTTGATTGCTCTCCATATTTTTCGCGGCACAAATGTTCTTCAAAGCTAGATTAAGAGTGTGCACCACACAAGGCGTCCACATAATGGATGGAAATTCTTGCTCAATGAGTTGTCCCGCGCCCTTACAATTTGAAGCATTATCCGTAATTACTTGGACCACATTCTCATGACCAATTTCATTGATAACTCCTTTCAACAAGTTAAAAATGAAATGCATATCTTTTGTTTCTCCGGAGCAATCAACTGATTTTATAAACATCGGTTCTCCATCCGATACCGCCATGAAATTAATAAGCGGTCTTCTTTGTGAGTCGCTCCATCCATCACTCACAATACTTACACCCTTCTCCTTCCACATGATTTTGATAGGTGCACACAACCTATCAATATTTGCCTTCTCTTTTTGCAACAAAGTGGTCCTCAACAAATTATATTTCGGTGGTACATAACCCGCAATATTATGATTAGCGGCATAAGTGAAAGCGGATTGAAAATAAGGATTCCTTGCTAGGTTAAACGGCAAGCCCGCCGAATAAAACATCCTAGCAATCTCACAATCCAGACGTTCCCGTTGAGTCATATTAAATGCATTTTCAAGTGATTTTCCACTCCCACTTCCACCTTTCCTTTTTTTGGAGTTCAATGAATAACTAGCAAGAGGCAAAGGTACATTTCTAGTTGCAACACTCATTAATTGAGTATGGACCTCTTCCTCTAATTTTTCCATCTCCAAAAGATCTTTTTTTCTACTTTTGTGCACTTTCCAATTCCTTTTCCACTTATCATCATCAAATGGCCCCTCACTCTTGTGTATGAACTCTTATAATCTTTTTGACAAAAGTTGCATCTCCAAGACAAATTTCCCCCCGCATCAGTATGATTAACTAACTTAGTAACATACCTCCATAATGGTTGTTTTACAACTTCATTGCTAGAGGTAGGTTGTTGTGTGCTTGAAGTACTACTAGCCATGTTTGAACTTGAAGACATTCTGCAAAAAAATAAAATAATAAACATGTTATTATCAATTGCTATAAAGTTTCTTAGTAATACAATAGCCAACAGTTGCGAACAACAACAATATAGCAACAATACAGCAACTATACAACAGCAAATGGCAGAGAACAACAGCAAGAATGAGCAGATTATCAATTCAGTATGCAAAGAACAGCAGCAAATGGCAAAGAACAGCAGCAAGAATTAACAGATTATCAATTTAGCTTGCTCTGGTTCTACAACTGTAAACTGGTGAAAAACTTCAATTTTAGGCATTCCACAAGTTAAGGGCCAGAGTGCTCATGCAGGGGCAAGCGAAGTCCAACACTCTAATAATGGAGAGATCCAAGAGGATTGAAAGCTTAAACCGGGTGCATTATATTGCTCCTTTTTCACTTCAAACATCTTGTGCGAAATTGTTCTCTGCATTCACATCTCACACGTGCACTTAACACATATAAACACAGTTGATTGTGATGATAGAAAGGGAACTCTCTCGTGTTTGGTTCATGGGCAGCACATTAAATTCAAAGCATCCCAACTAGAAACAAGAAGTGAAGTCAAACCATCAAAGCAGTAAATTATGAGTTGGTCCCATAATTGGACCCAATCCAATTTTGTTGCTCTCACATGACTAAACACTTAGCTGCATGCCAATACACAATGATCCGCATATCTGTTTAAACCAACCTGAACAATATTATAGAAAAAATGTGGAAAATATTCATTTAACTTCTTCATAAGGACACTTCTTTTTCAACAGGAAGATAAAAAACTTTCGACAGCAGTTAATCAATCAACAGGAAAGCATGAACAACTAAGAAAAAGGATGACCCGAAATAATGGCAGTAAATCGTTAAAATATGAAAATGAATTATTTGGAGAATAAAAGTTGATAAAATGCAAAAACGAAATGGTCCAAGCAGGGGAAACAACATTAACTATTGAGGTAACCAAACCTAGAAAATTTACTTAGCTAGCGGATTGTCCTCCCTCAGGATATTCTGAAGATAATCCTAGCGATATGATAGGCGCAAAACAAATAGATGAAGAATTTCAGAAGCTATTCCTGCCAGTAATAGATGAGAAGCCACAAAAACCAGAGCCATTAACTCCATCACCATCAGGTCATCGTTGGTAACCAATTATAGATAGTCAGCTCCATTGATTCACAGCCTCAATTTAGGCAAAGAACTCGCTACACATCCCAAAACCAAAAAAAAATCTCCACATAAACACGGTCAATCAAGTAAACATAACAGAATCAACCCACAATCACATCTCTAATTATCACTCACCTGAAACTGATAGATGTAGTAATCGTCGCCAAACAACGCCCTCAGCGAATCGACGGGCTTCCTCTTCGGAAAAGAAAAGAAAAAATATTAGACAGAGTTCCTGCTCCAATTTTTCGACATCAACAAACTCTAGGGTTTGCCGAAAAATCCCAAATCGCATTATCAAGAAATCCAAGATGCTAACCTGAGATGACCGAAATCGCAAGATGAAGAAGAGCAACACGGCAACGCCTGTGAGAGGCAGAGGCGATGGCTCGCTGTCGGGGCAACGGCTCGATGCTTGCGAGAGAGACGAAGGCGGGGTTGGAGGCGACTGTGGCGACGGGTGGGGCTGAGGCGCGGGGGGCTACGGCGAGTAGGCGACGTCAACTGGTGGGGTGGGATGCGCGGCCGGCAAAGCAACACCGGTGACACTCACGGCGAAAGAAGAGAACTAGAGTGCTCTACTCAGGTGAGGTGCGTGCGAGTCCGACTGAAGAGGGAAGAGAAGAGTCCGGAAGGAACCCATGCGTCGACTGAACTTTTACCTTTTACCTTTTATTTTTTTATTTTTTTTATTTTTTTCATATATTTATATTTATCCCCAGAAGTTTTGGAAATTTATAAAAATAACCCCGTGCGTGTCGGAGTCACGTGTCGGAATTTTCGACTCGCGTGTTGAAGCGTGTCGGAGGCAGTTGACCGCGTGTCGATTTTTCCGACTCGCGTTGACCGCGTGTCGGAGCGTGTCGGACACGTGTCGGAGTGTCGGACACGACACGAAGGGTCCCGGAGAGTGTCCGTGCTACCTAGGAGTTAGCCACGTAGAACTTCTCTTCATCTTTAGCCTTCTTGTAAGATGAGAATAGATGTTTATTCACACAAATGTGATTTGTGGTACTTGTGTCCAACCATCAATCAATATTGTTTGATACCAAAAATACCTCAGATATCACCATAATAATCAGTCTATTAGCATCTTCTTGCTCTGTCAAATGCAACTGCTTGACTACACCACCAACCTTGCCTTTGTTTGGGCACTTCTTGCAATCCTTAGTCGAATGACAAGGCTTATTGTAGACAAAACATATTCCTTGGAATTTCTAGGATTGTTCCTTTTGCTTGCCTTTACCTAGTAAGGGCTTTTTCCTCTTCATTTCTCAATTGGAATTGGAAAGCTCCACAGTGTTGGCTTTCAGTTCCATAGAAATGTTTGCATTTCTCCTATTGTTCTCCTCAATTCTGAGACGCAGAATGAGATCTTCATGACTCATCTCTTTCCGTTTGATGCTTCAAATAATTTTTGAAGTCTGACTAGTCCGAAGGTAGCTTCTCAATAATAGCTGTCACTTGGAATGATTCACTAAGTTTCATTCCCTTAACAAATATGTCGTTCAAAATTATTTGAAATTCCTGGACCTGGTTCATGATAGATTTAGAATTCACCATCTTGAATTCTAGAAATTTGGCAACCATGAATTTCTTGGTACCTATATCCTCAGTTTTGTATTTCTTTTCTAAGGACTTCCATAACTGTTTAAAACTTTCAATGTTACAATAGACATTATACAGGGAATTCACCGAACAGTTAAGAATATAGTTTTGCCATAAGAAGTCTCTGTCCTTCCAAGCCTTCAATGCCCCAAGGGTCGTGACATCTTACTCATCTAGACTAACAATTGGGCACATCTCCGATAAGTACTTGGTCAGATTCAGCGTAGTCAAATAGAAGAACATTTTCTTTTGTTATTGCTTAAAACCCATGGCGGTGAATGTTTGCAAGTTTCTCATTCAGTATTAGTGGAGGTGGTACCATCAAACTAGGCAAAGTCTATCAAACGATCCCTCCAAAAATTGGACCATACGCCGTTTAGCTTGTACTGTTTTGAAAAGCAATTTTGGGCATGTCAGTCAAGCGACTCATACCCGGATATCCACTCTCCTCTGACCTACAGCTGGCTTGCTTTCTTGCCTTGTGAAAAGTGCTCTTGCTCTGTCTCTTGTTCCTCATAGATGGTTACAGCAGCTTGAAGGCTTGCAGTATTTGGTGCCACAACACTAGGCAACAAGGTTTGAACCTCTTAGGTCGAAACGACCATAGGAACGTCTCCAAGAATATTCTAGACATCATTGTTATCAGCTATCTCGAATTTTTGATAAAACCAACAAACAGTGAGAACGATAATCGTCTTAAGATTGTTGGAAAATAAAGAAGGGGAGGAGAAGAAGAAGGCACGTATTGGGAGAAGATACGTAACATTGTTTGTTGTAACCAAAAAGTTCATGGAAAAAGTGACGAAAATATACAAGAATTGGATGTGAGGTACGGTTAACCGAATTTCCTTAAGATAATTAGTTCCTGCCAATGGTGCTAAGTAGCTTCATGAACTTTGCCTCCTAAGATACAACACCTCGAACTTGTTGGTATCAGCACTATATGAATAGGACTCTATCAAACACATTTTCAAACCGGCACACTTAGAGGAAACTTGAAAAGAGGAAATGTTGGTGATTTTTGCTTCTTCTCAGAATGAAGATTTTGAAATCTATTTATAGAGTTTTCAAATTCATGTACAAAAACGGTACATGAACTATGAAACAAATAGATATAAGAATCTAGTAGATACATAATTAAATAGATACAAAAATCCAAGAGATACGTGAATAAAAAATTAAGTAGATACATAAATCCAAGAAATACATAAACTCGAGAAATACACGAATTAATGAGATACATGAATAGGAACAACATATCTTATTTTGCTCATATTCGTTGATTCATTAACCCATCATAGTTACAATAGAGTAGTCGCTGCATCGGCACTGGAAGTGGAAGCCCTACCTCGGCGATCTGTCTTGCTGTACTTGGAAGTCGATGGTGATTTTAGGAGGGGAACTGATCTGCACATGGAGATCGCCGCGGTTAGCTTATCATTAATGCGTGTTGTTGTGGGCCAAGAGCCAAGCCCATGGGCGCTATGACCCATCATTGAAAAATGTAAAGAGCAGCTTGCCCCAGTCCAATTTAGTTGTGTTGGTCTCTAGAACACATTAGTCAAATCAAGTAACAAGCTGGATCCCCAAAAATCATCCTAAGAGCCACCATTACCTTTATAGGATTTTTTTTATGTCTAGAAACCCATGACCTATATTAGTAAACTGAGTTGGTGTTTAATGAATGAAATGCCTCGTTTTGAATGAACTAAAAAGGAAATTTAATCTTTTTAGTAAACTGAGTTGTCACTACAATCAGTGCTCAGGACTACATCTATTTGCTTTTAAAGGTTCCCAGTTTAAACGATGGGCAATGGAATGAACGGTTCAGATTAAGTAATTGGATCCAATGTTGGGAGTTTCATGGCATAGAGCCCTTCAGAAGGACTTCGCTCCATAAATAGGTGGAATACACACTCTGTCTGGTAGCTAAATCCATACTCTAAAGAAGAGTGCAGAAACTCTCCATGGCTTTAAAATTACTATTAGGGCATCTGATTTTTTGCAGCGTTTACACTGTATGTGGCAAGACCAGCATTTTCCAAGATGATTTGGAGTTAGAGAGACAACTGAAGACTATGAATAAGTCACCCATCAGGACGTTTGTGGTAATTATATACTTTAAAAAAAAAAAATTTATTGCAAATTGGCCAGCTTGAACGTGTGTTAGTTGAATAATACCATAGGATTTATGCGTTTTTTTTTTTTAAATATTCAAATATTGCTTCTTCGATAATCTTTTTCTTAGCTATTTTGATGTTTTCTACGTATTATCCTCCTCAGCGATACAGATGTTTTCCCAGATTGATGATTTTTTTGGTAATAATTGGAGATTCAACTTTGATAATAACTAATCTTGTATCTGGAAAAGCAAAAAATAAGAAGAGAGGGTAGGAGTTTGTGGGACTTATAATTTTTGTGAGATTATTGTTAGCTATTTATAAATTTGAGCTATTAGATGAAAGAAATAAATGATAAGATACTATGGAAACATCACTTTAGAAAAATGCGAAGGAAAGTCATATTTTGTTCGAAATCTCCAGCATCTTGCATTTTGAAGATTTTTACAAAGAAAAATATTTTGGGTTACAATTGATGGCTCTTGTTGAGTTTGAAGACGTGAAGGATTTTTCCAAAATACTAATTTTTTGCACTTTTCCTTTGTGAAGACTAAGGAAGGGGAAACAATTGATTGTATCGATGGGAACAAACAACCGTCGCTTGATCATCCTCTACTGAAGAATCATAGAATTCAGGTAAATATGCATCTTTACTCTTCGATTGAAGGAATGTATGGATAATTGAGTGTTAATTAGAATAGATATGCTGAGATATCTAATTCCTCTCTTATATTCCATAAACTTTCAAAAACCTCATTATTTTTTCATTGCTTGTATTACTCTAATTCCATAACCAACTGGAATTATTACTTTTTCCCTCCTTTTAAATCATTTACTATGGCCCATGTCCTATTGACAAGTGTAACACATGCGAGATTGAACTGAGAAACCTCTTATTAGGCATTCATAAATGCTTTTCCCATTTTTCTCAATCATGGCTGTAGCATCCTCCTTGTCCGACATGTTCCAAGGGGCTATGATGTAAAAGTTGAGACTGGGTTTTGGATAACATTGTTTTGAAAATCCGATGGATGTGATTTCTTGGGTGAATGGAAAATTTGTGACTTGATCTTAAATGTGAAATTAATCAATTAGATCAAACCAGAAAATTCCTAGCACTCACGATTGAAGGACCACGTATAAAAGTTTTAATATCTTGAGATTTGGCTGTTCGATTTGGGAAAATTGAGTATTAGGGGAAAGCTTTTGATTCCGACCCAATTATTTCCTTCCATTGAATTTTTAATGAAATTTTATTGCTAGTCAATTTTAGTCAAGTCTTAGATAAAATAAAATAAAATAATTTGGTGTCTACAGTGACTAATTCCATATTTGGTGTCATAAATATTTCTTTTTATAACTAGTTGTTTGGTTAAAAGTTTGACTCATTAACTCACAAGTTGAATAAATTTTGATAAGCACAGCAGTCTTAAATATGCTGTCCGTTGATCGATTGAGTCCTTAGCGCTCTATTTTGATCCATTATTTACCTAACTTTTCAATTCAGTCCATTAATTATGGTCAAATCGACAAAAGTGATGTGAATTCTATTAAGTGGCCATTTCATTTTTCGACTGAAAATTCTACCAGCATTAAGTTTAGCACTTGATTGACCAGAATTAAAAAAATTTAGGACTTAATTGATCTTATTAAGCCATTAAGGATAGAACGAACAGCTAGTTTAATACTACCTAATGGTGTGCGATAAAACCTGGGTTCACTCCTAAGTCACACTTCTAAATAGAATTCTGACCATAGTTCAATAATTTTAGAAAAAGTTTTAAGGATGTGTTTGGTTGCAGAAAACATGTCCATTTTTTAAACTAAGGACATTGCGTAAGAAACCATTAGTTCTCTTAATTTCTCTTTTTTTCAGAGGATGTTTTTAGCATATTGTCTTAGAATATGAACATCTTGTATTTTTTCTCATTTTCTTCCAACTATGGTTTCCCGCTAGAAAACGCGAAAAATTTTGCATTTGATGTAGATTTAGTTCATCGCACAGCTTACACTACAAATTTTTCAACGATGTCCCCCTTTTTTCCTGTAGAGAAAGCCGAGCGCGCACATTGTCAACTCGCCAACATCTTCCCCTATCGGTAAGCTCGTTGCGTTCGGATCGAGGGAACCATGTCCTGCTGGGACAGTGCCGATACCTCGAGTTCGAAAGGAAGACTTAATAAGGGCTAGATCTCTCCTTAATAACCCTTCTCCTTTTGTTAGCATGGACAATGATTTTCCGTCGCATCATGTAAGTTTGACGTCGTTTAATGTAAGTACATTGGCGTATGCTCACATAAACTGATCTAATTTCAATCAAAGTCAACCATTCGTTTTGGCAGATGGTTTCTATACTGGTGGACGATCTGGACACCAAATACGGAGTCGATGCACATCTATCCGTCTATAATTTGACAGTCGTGGAAGATCAATTCAGTGGGCATAGACTACACATTGAAAATGGTCCGTCGGATCATGTGAGCGCAATCTTTGCAGGATGGGCAGTAAGTTCAAGCTTTCATTGTGTTGGAATAGCGTTCAACAGTCAATGTAGATTTTTATGAAGACTTAAAAGTTTGTGAGAAAAATCATTCAAAAAATCCTAGACTTATTGTATAGAGACTAATTCAATCCTTAATTTTTAAATTTTACCGATTTAGTCCTAAATTTTTTGATGATCTACCAACTATACAATAGTTTTAGAACTTTTTGGACAATTATCTCAAAGTTTGTGCTACATGTAAATTGTTTTTATTTTCATTTTCGACTTGCTCTGTTGCTTTCCTATCGAACGTGAACAATCTTTTCCATGTCTTATCTGGTTAGGTTTATCCAAGCTTGAATGGTGATGGTCTCACACGGTTTATTACGTACTGGACGGTAAGATATCAAACCCCAAGAGCGCCATCATTGTGATTTCTTCTGTGAATAAAAATTTTGTGCAATAAGCTAAGTATGTCATGTGAATTTCTGAAATTGATCATATACTTTGGGGGTAATAGGGGGATGGCTTTCGCAATGGGTGCTTCAACATCTTGTGTCCAGGGTTCGTGCAAATACATAGGACACTCACTCCTAACAGTCCCATCACTCCGACATCCACATACGGTGGACAACAGCACGAGATTAGAGTCCATGTTGAGCAGGACCCTGGTACCGGGAATTGGTGGCTCGTTGTGAACGGAGACATCGCCGTCGGGTATTGGCCAAAGGAGCTGTTCGTCAACTTAGGCGACGGTGGCAAGAGAGTGTCCTGGGGAGGAGAAGGATTCTCCGGGAAAACAAAAATTTGCCCTCCGTTGGGAAGCGGGCACACGCCGGACGGCAAGTACGACCACGCCGCGTTTTTCCGCCAGGTCTATTACATGACGGGGTCCAGCAGAAACCAAACTCCTCTGGCCGTGTTTGAGTGGGTGGACAAGTCGAAGGTTTATGGCCTAAAAAATGACATGTATATACCCAAAGAAGGATTTGGGTATAGCTTTACATATGGAGGTCCAGGGGGTACTTGTGATTAGTTGATGTCTAGCTAGGGAAGAGGCTGCATATTATATGAAGCTAGGTGTGTTAATCAATAATTTGCAAATGCAAAGTTGTGTGGTGATGTAGAAATCAGTCAATGATCTGGAAGATTGGCCATTGTAGGGAGTCCCGAACATCTGGAATACCAAAATTTAGCAGGGGACACTTAAGTGTCAAAAGTTAAGAAAGTAACACTTAAGTACTAAAATCGGAGCAAAATGGATCAGTTAAGTGCTAATAGTAAAAAAATCCGGCCAAGATGCATATGTGGCGTTTTTCCGGCAAAACAAATGCAAAATGATGTCATTTTGGACACTGACGTGATTAGACAAATGCAAAAATGACGTCGTTTTGCTAACGTGACCAGATAATTAATATACATTTTAATTAAATTAATTTTAAAAAGAAAAAGAAAAAGAAGGAAGAAGATGAGCAGTTGCAGGTGGCTAAAAGCTTAGTCCTCTCCATCGCCTCCCCGCCGTTGCTGAAAAGGGCCGGCGACGATGGGGGGAGGGTCGGCTGGGGTCGCTGAGCCTTAGCCAGGGGCTGGTGACCTTGGCGGACCAGCGGTGAGGGCTTGCAAACCCTCACCTAGATTTAGGGTGAAGGTCACAACCCTCCCATAGATTGGGCGAGGGTTGCCGGCCCTTGCCCAACTGGGCCAAGGGCCACTGCTCGCTCGCTGAGGCTTAGTGGCTGGCCCTTGGCTAGGGCTTGGTGACCGTAGTTAGGCAAGGGTCGGCAACTAAGCCTCAGCGGCCGGACTGCTGGATCTGGCGGCCGGATGGCCAAATCTGGCTGCCTGGGTCGTGTGACCTTAGGCGACGACTGCTGGGGTCGCGCGCTTACCTGGGTTGCGTGATCTCAGGCGGTTGTCGCCTGGGGTTGCGCGACCTCGGCGGCCATCGCTTGGGTTGTGCGACCTCAGGCGACCGTTGCCTGGTTCGCGCGATCTAGGCGTCGCCTGAGGTCTAGCGACAGTCGCCGGGGTCGGGCGACCCTTGGTCGGCGGTCGTCGGCCTCCGATCAGCTTCTCCACCGGAGAGATGAACAGTGAAAGTTACATTTCGAAAATGCAACTTCCCAATGGACCTCTACCCCTCCATTACCCCCCCCCCAAAGGCTTTTCAACCCCCTTGGAGATGCAATTGCATCTCTCCCAGGTGCTCAAAAAATTGAACCAAACACCACAGCATTTGGCTAAACCCCTTTAGAGCCCAAATGAGCATTCCAAATGCTGAACCAAATAGGGCCATAGAGACACACGAAAAATATGAACATTAATAAAGTAAAAATTTCAGTTTTAAATTATACACTCATCATTGAACTATATGGAATATCGCAAGATCATACGAAGATATTAAAAAAAAAAAAAAAAGCACTAAAACTTATTCTAGTTTCTAGATTACAGGTTACAGGTTATAGTTTCATTTAACTAAGAATCTGGAACCTACCATTGAAACAGATTCCTATAAGTTTCCATCAATCCGATTCTCAAGTTCTAAATTCTATCATGGAATCATGCTTACCTCTACTATCCACTATAGTAATCCAATCCCTTCGATACTTGCTCTACGGATTGGCCCACAACTAAAAGCGTGTATTCGAATGCAACATTTGAATTTATCACCACTTTGTACCCTTTCCAAATTACATGATTCATAGTATCAACTACTGCAAAATGGATTTTAAGACAATTTCAACGCACCTAGTTTCGTAATGACCAAACTCATATCTGGCGTTCTAGATGTTAATCATGATAGCCTAATAACATACAAAATTTCTAGTATAATTTCAGCAACATAACGGTGTATCATATGACTCGAAATCTCAATTCGGTAGTATGATAGCCTATGAACATATCCTTTATTGAAAGGGCCAGCAAATAAAAGATTCTAGATTTCGAGATCTCATTATGACATTACGATGGCCTAGAACATGCATTTTCTACTATTCAGACGGCCAACATAACAACGTATCATTATAACATTCTAACATGCTTCTCTATTTGAAATTTAAAGCAAGGGTGTCAGGAGCTTACCTAAAGAACGCGAGAACCTAGGTACCTATGAAAACAGAGGAAAGCACAGCAAAAGAGAAAACATAAGGGTGTCAAACATGAGGGTATTATAGGCCGAGGCAGCTGCCTCAGGGTTGAGACAGGTGCGCCTCGATTGGAGGCGTGCCACTGCTTGGGGCCGATAACTTTTCTACATGTTTTTTTTTTAGTTTTTTGGGAAAATAAGAAGACATTATCATTCTTTCCATATGATAAAATACTATAAAACATCGTATGCAATATGTGAAGGAAAGTCGTGTTTTGTTTGAAATCTTTCACATCTTCAATTCAAATATTTTAAAGAGGAAACTGTCAATTACAATCTATGGCTTTTTGCCAATGAGCGCTGAAGACTAAAGAAGGAGAGATAATTGATCGTAGTGACATAAACAAGCAACTAATGGACTAACACACGTTCCCCAATTGACGAGTGCACCACATGTGAGATTGGCCTTAGAAAACCTTTCACTGGGCATATTCCCATATTATATCCATGTCTGAGTGTAATAATGTCTTAAACATAATCGTCAAAATTCCCCCTGAACTTTGACATAATAAATCTCTAATTTTCAAAAGTTACAGATATTAGACCCTTTAAACTCTCATTTTTGCAACACCCGCTAATTTTTCCATGTTTATAAACAATAGATGTTATCCGAATATGTAGCAATTCTTTTTTTTTTCTTACCAAAATAATATTTCTTAAGTATTTTAACCATGCATTATTCTTTATGATTTTCTTCATTAACCATAGAGAGTAGAATATTTTGGTAAAGAAAATGAATTAGTCCAATTTTAGGCAACATTCAACGGCGACGGCGAGGAAAAGACTAGCTACAATAAAAATAAAAGCTCGGGAGAAAGGGGAATTTGTATTTTTTCAAAGTTTGAGGCTATTGTGCGATAATACGAAAGTTTACGGGGGTAACAAAGTATGAGAAAATATTGCATACCCTCAAAGGACCATGTCATTTGTGTTCTGATCCATTTATGGGTCGACACCTGTCCAGCGGCAAGTCCATGTCCGCTCTCTCTTCTCTCCATCTTCTGCTCCTTGACTCAACGCTTCTTTCTCTCTCCTCTCTCTGCTCACTCTCTCCCAAGTAACTCTCGGCTGGTGGCTCGGCTCGGTTGGCAGAAGAAAGGACGGATCAATGGGTAATAAATGCGCAACACTCCCACTTAAAATTTCTCTCTCCTCACTTGAATTTTCTGGGTTTTGTCTCTCTCTCTCTCTCCTCGTGGAAGAGCAGACAGAGAACGAGCTGCACTTCCTCTATTTCCTTCTGAGCGCATCCCACCCCCTCCGCCTCCGCCTCTACCTCCCCCAAAAAGCCTCGCCGGTCATCTACCTCTATCTCTGGCATGTCGCCTCCTCTAAGAGCCTCGCCAGTCGCAGTTGGTTCCCGACCCCCTTTGCCTCCGACTGTTTCCAACGCGGAGATCGAGCATAAGGTTTGTGCTCGCGTTGGTCTCTCGGCAACTTCTGGGCCTCCGTCCAATTGCCTCCCTCTGACGAACTCGTCATCAACTCCGACTCCGAGCCGCCGTTGCCGCCGCCGATGGCGTCCTCTGTCTCTGGCATCTGCTCGTCCTCCCCCTCCCTCAGGCCGAAGACGCCACCGGCCTCCACCGAGAAGCCGTCGACCTCCGGCAAGAGGGAGGTGGCCTCGGTCTCATTCTCGAGCGGGGCTAGGCTCCCCACCATCAACCGGGTGTTGTCCTTGTTGCTGGCCCGATCGATTGCGAGGGAGATCTCGATGGACCTGGGGCAAGGCCGACGGCGTGGCAAAGAAGGAGAGGCGCGGGCTAGAGGGCTGGAGAAGGATTCCCGCTCGCTGTGGATGAGGTATGTGGAATGGCTACACTAGCATCGGAGCTAGGGCTTTTCCTTGGATGTGAGCCGAATCGAGTTCACGAACGAGTTCGTGGTGGAGATAGAGCCTTGGTTCCAGGCCGCGTTCAAGGCGATGGAGGAGCTGGGTAACGGCGTAATCGCAAACTTGGCCTAGACAAGGGCCGCATGGTCGGGCACTACTGGTTGAGGAAGTCAGAACTCACGTCAGCCCGGTTCTTGAAGGCGCAGATTGAGAGCACGCTTGACACCGTCTGCAATTTCGCTGCCGACGTGGTCAGCGGTAAGGTGAATTTTGGAATTCCGGTCGTTGTTGCTCTCTGTGTGGTAAGAGAGTCTACAGTTCCCCCTACGTTTTTGTTTTCTTAGGAATTAGTTTGCTGTCGTAGATGCCTGTGTCAATTTTTTAGTAAATGCTAGCATCGTCTTAATTGCTCGAGGAAGCGTGAGCGGAGGATAAATTGAATTGGTTTATGGTCGAAGAGATGGAGAGCTTGTTTACATATTATTCACTTGAAATGACCATGTATGGAAATTTCCGACTCTGAGACGCAGTAATTTCAAAATTTTCTTCAGGTTTTCTGATTAATGTCAGCATGAAATTCAGTTTTTGATCATTGGTTTTCTTTTAGTGTGCTTAGCTGATTGCATTGGACATGGACAGATTAATTGACTTGATTATGTTTGACGCTTAATTTGCAGATTAAGCCCCCTCCTACTTCACCCATGGATCGCTTTACTCAAGTACTTTCAGTTGGAATAAGAGGTTCAACTCTTGGGTCTCAATTTGTTGCAGAAGCATTGGTCAAAGCCCAAATTAATCTACTTAAACGGGTTCGTGATCGCGCCCTTCCCCAGCTCCTCCATCGCCTTGAACGCGGCCTGGAACCGAGGCTCTATCTCCTCTACGAACTCGTCCGTGAACCTAATTCGGCTCACATCCAAGGAAAAGCCCTAGTTTCAATGCCGGTGTAGCCAGTCCACGTACCTCGTCCACATAGAGCGGGAATCCTTCTCCAGCCCTCTAGCCCACGCCTCTCCTTCTTCACCGCGTCGTCAACCCTACCTAGGTCCACTGAGATCTCCCTCACGACTGATCGGGCCAGCGACAGGGACAACACCCAGTCGACGGCGGGGAGCCTGGCGCCGCCTCCCTCCTTCCGGAGGCTAACGGCTTCTCAGCGGAGGCCAGCAGCGTCTTCGGCCTGAGGGAGGGGGAGGACGAATAGATGCTAGAGATGGAGGACGCCATCGCCGACGGCGGTGACTCGGAGTCGGAGTTGATGACGAGTTCGTCGAAGGGGGGCAATCGGACGGAGGCCCAGAAGTTGTCGAGCAACCAATGTGAGCACAAACCTTATGCTCGATCTCCACGTTGGAAACAATCGGAGGCGAAGGGGGTCGGGAACCAACTGCGACTGGCGAGGCTCTTAGAGGAGGCGACGTGCCAGAGCCAGAGGTAGATGACTGGCGAGGCTTTTTAGGGGAGACAGAGGCGGAGGCGGAGGCGGAGGGGGTGGGATGCGCTTAGAAGGACACAAAGGAAGTGCAGCTCGTTATCTGTCTACTCTTCCACGAGGAGAGAGAGAGAGAGACAAAACCCAGAAAATTCAAGTGATGAGAGAGAAATTTTAAGTGGGAGTGTTGCGCATTTATTACCCATTGATCCGTCATTTCTTCCGCTAGCCGAGCCGAACCACTAGCCAAGAGTTGTTTGGGAGAGAGTGAGAAGAGAGAGGAGAGAGAAAGAAGCACTGAGTCGAGGAGCAGAAGATGGAGAGAAGAGAGAGCAGATGTGGACTTGCCGCTGGACAAGTGTCGACCCGTGAAAGGTTCAGAGTACAAATGATTTGGTGCTTCGAGGGTATGCAATATTTTCTCAACAAAGTACGGCCACTCTTTCTTCCATGATGAGTATAGTTCAAGGGAAAGTAAAGACTCTGACCAACTTTTCGCGAAATTCCATGGTCAACGTTTTTACTTTTTCCCGTTTATTTTTTTTCGGCCTTTTAACCATTGGGCTTGTCGCCCATGGCCCTATTGAAAAGTGTAAGACATGCCGAATTCATCTTGGGAACCGTTCATGAATATTTGTCCCATTTCTTTCATTGATGATCAATTTCATGCTGGGGATCATAGATATTTTCCCCTTTTTTTTTAACCATGAAGAGAAGTCCGAGTGAAAGTAGACTCATTAAATGACTCGCTAATTTAATTAATTAGGAAAAACATAGGCTGAATACTACCGACTTTAAGTATAATCGAAAAAAATTCTCTTAAAAATTTTGCATGTTAATCAATTGATTCCTGAACATTTCGTTTTGACAATTAAATCTTAAAAGACGTTAAATTTGAGGAAAATAATAGATCGCTAAGTGCACCTCATTAATGGTCAAAGCCCAAATTAATCTACGTTTGATAAAGAGTGAGTCAATAGCAGTGGTACATTTAAAGTAACTAATTGAGAAAATTTATCATTTTCCACTCAATTGACTTGTCTTGATGCTATATGTAATCAATTTTTATGACTAAACCAGTCTAGATTCGTGATAGATCAAACTATTTCTAGGTAAAGAGATGGGAAATGGAATGAACGGTCGAGATTAAACGATTAGGTCAAGTGGTGAGAGATTCATGGCACAAAGCACTTCAACTATATAGGGACCGCCTCAGGCACATGTTTTATCTTTCTAGTAGCCAAATCATACCCTAAAGACAAAGAGTAAATAGAACTCGCCACGGCTTTAAAGCTTCTGCTCTTCTATCCAAGTTTGTGGAGAGTTTACATTGTTTGGGGTAAGACCAGTATTTTCGAAGATGATTTGGAGCTGGAGAGACAACTCAAGATCTTGAATAAATCACCGATCAAGACTTTTGTGGTAATAATTTCTTCTTTCTTTCTTTTTTCTTTTTTTTTTTCATTTTAAGGTTGTCATTGCAATTCAGCCAACAGACATTGCTTCTACAATCAAATTTTTTATTCTCAATTTCCATTATTTTCTCCGATATCCTCCTTCTCGATAGATCTCCCTAGTATTCGATAATTCTGCTTGCAATAATTGGAGTTTTTTCAATGAATTTTGCTATCGAGAGATATAAAAAGTAAGAGATGATAGTTCTTTCCAAGATGAAATTATATGATAAAATGCTAATGAAACATTGAATGTGGAATATGGAAAGGAATGTCATGTTTTGTTTGAAATGTGGGAAGCATCTTCTAAATATTTTTAAAGAGATAATTTTCTATTACAATCTATGGATTTCTACTAACGAGCGCATTTTTCTATCTAAAAACAAAAGAAGGAGAAACAATTGATTGTATTAACATAATCAAGCCACTATCACTTGATCATCCTTTGTTGAAGAATCACAAAATTCAGGTGCGTATGCAATCTTTATTCTTCAATTGAAGGAATGTCTGAATATTTGATGTAATAAGTATAAATTATATTGCCTCATGACTTTGAAGATATCTTATTTTTGCAAGACTTTGTATTACTCTCTCTCCGCAAAATTCCATGACCAATTCGATGTATTTCCAAGAAATAGACGTTATCACTTTTTCTCCTTTGTTTTTTCGGCCTTTTTACAAGTGGACTAACACACATTACCCAATTGACAAGTGTCACACATGCGAAATTGACCGTAGATAACCTTTGAGGAGGTATCCATAAATGCTTTTTCATTGTTTTCAGTGACAATTAGATCAAGGTTGTGTGTAATAAATGTAGAGCCCCCCTTGAAATTCGTCAAGGCCATATCTGGAATTTTGAGAAAATTACAAGTCTGTGTTCTCATCGATTTTTAATTTTGTTATGTCCGCTATTTTTTTCCGTTTCCATAACTTATAAGGGCTACTTAATTATGCACCAATTCAATTTTCTTGACAATAATAATATCTACTTAATTTTCTTGACTATACTGACCGTGCATCAATATTTACAAATTTTCAATGTCACTAACCATAAAGTATACGTTATGTTGGTAAAGAAAAATGGTTTTGTCCATTTATGGATAATACTAAACTGAACTTTCATTTTTGCTGTATCTGCTAATTTTTTCTGTTTTCATAGCTCATAAAGGTTACCTAAATAGGGACCCAATTCATTTTTCTCGACCAAAATAATCTCTACTTAATTTTCTTTGCTACATTAACCGTTGGTCATTTTTCATGACCTTTTTACTTCACTAACCATATAGCATAGGTTGTTTTGATGGAGAAAAATGAAGTAATCTGTTTTCTGATAACACTTAACAATTATGCCCCCCAAAAAACTAGCATTTGCAACAAAAAATGAAAAGCTCGGGAGAAGGGGAAATTTGAAACTTATCAGTTACTATGCAGCAGTATTAATATTCAGTGTGGTTTTTAGCAATAATTATCCCAAATGTTTTATTTTTTCTTCCATAATGAGCAGATAGACTGAAAGTGTCGCATTAACGAGATTGTATCACTTTTTGCTAAATACATGATCAACATTATGTATTTCTAGGGAGAGATATCCTTTTTCTCCTTTTTTTCCAACCTTTAACCATTGGACTTGTAAAATTCATCTTAGATACCTCTTAATAGGCACCCGTGAATGTCTTTCCCATTTTTTTCCCAATGATGATTAATTCTATGTGGGTGTCATAATTGATTTTATTTTTATTTTTTCCGTGGCGAGTAGTTCGAGTGACGTGGACTACTAACTTTATAAATTAGGAAAAACACAGGCGGGAAACTACCGAATTTAAGGAAAAGTGAAATAAATAGTCTTGAAAAGTCCTTAACGTTTCGTTTTGCAGTTAAATCCTTAAATTTTTTATTTCAGTTAATCAAGCCTTAAATAAAACGTTTAGGACCAGCAACTAGTTTAGTACAACATAAACTTAATATCATCTTCTTCGTTTTTTTCTGAAAAGTGCGAGCAAATAAAATTGCCGAGCCAAATCTGGATGGTGAATATATTTTTTCTATCTTAAAGTATTAAATCATGCATTTTCAGTGACACAAAGTTTTAAATAGATGCCAAGTATGAACTTTACGTAGATTGAATCTTCATAGATATGACAGTTTTATTTCTCCAATTATGTCTTTATTTTCTCAATCTTCTCCCTTACAGAGAAGACTAAGCTCACATGTGACAGCCCAGGGAAGGGCAAGGGGAAATCTCTAGTCCCACATCGTTTAGGGAGAAGTCCTGGGCTAGTTTATAAGGCTTGGATCACTCTAATCTGTGTGACGCGTTTCACGTATGCTTCCACTGCACTAAAAACAAACTCGTGAAGAGGAGGTTGCTGCGTGCATACCTCCAAAGCGGACAATATTGGGTTGGGGGAAGGTGGTCGAGGGTTGAGGCTTTTACCCCAGACGATGCGTTTTAAAGCCGTGAGGACTCAGTGTCCAAAGCGGACAATATTACACAGTGGGCCCTAGGTCATTACAAATGGTATCAAAGCCGACTCCCGACCACGTGTGGGGGCCACAGCAAGGACGCTGGGCTCTTAAGGGGTGGAGAGTGTGACAGCCTAGGGAAGAGCAAGGGGTCCTCTCTAGTCCCACATCGCTTAGGGGAGAGTCATGTGCTAGTTTATAAGGCTCGGATCCCTCTAATCTGTGTGACGCGTTTCATGTATGCTTCCACTGCGCTGAAAACAAACCCGTGAGGAGGAGGTTGCTGCATGCATGCCTCCAAAGCGGACAATATTAGGTTGGGGGAAGGTGGCCGAGGGCCGAGGCCTTTACCCCAGACGATGTGTTTTAAGTCCGTGAGGACTCAGTGTCCAAAACGGATAATATTACACAGTGAGGCTCGGGTCGTTACATCACATATCGTAAGATCACTGACATATCGCCCGACTAGCAAGTCCGTCACCTTCGGGTGAGAGAACCATGTCCTATTGGGACTATTCCAATACCTCGAGTTCAAAAGGAAGATCTGATAAAGGCAAAATCCATTCTTAAGAACCCCCCTTCTCTTATTGGCATGAATGGTGAATATCCAGGACACCATGTAAGTTTCGTATTATTTTTTGTCGATATAAATATTAACTAATAATGTTAATGGTCAATGAACTTTGACTTAACATGTAACGTGATCCCTGAATTTTACTCAATGTGTCATGTGGTCCTGAATTTTTAATTCGTTCAACGTGGCCTTTGATTTTTTTGTAAATATTCAATATAGTCCCTCGATTGTTATAACTTTGGATTTAATCTAGTCCTTAGATTATTATTGCCCTGGATTTAATCTAATCATTGGATTATCTAATCTAATGACTAAATTGAATGTGTACCAAATATTTGAGGATCATATTGCATATTCAGTTAAAATTCAGAATCACATTGAACAAATATAAAACTTAGGATCACATTGCGCATTGAGTCAAAACTCAGAGATCATTTGTGTCTAGGCATAATCTTATATGATTTCCATAATTTATCTGTTCCTTAAATAATTTCATCAAAGTGCCCACTCTTTCTCATGACGGATGGTGTTCGTACTGTGGACGACATGGACACCAAATATGGAGCGGAGGCACATATGTCAGTCTATAACCTGACTATCCCTCAAAATCTTTTCAGTGCACATAAACTGTCCATTGAGAATGGCCCAGATGATCATCTCAGCACGATCCATGCAGGATGGGGAGTAACTAAAGTGTTGTTTATTTATGCCGGGAAAAGTTGAATAATGTTTAGAATTCATTTATATTACGAAAAATGAATGATTCAAAAATATTTTTTTAAAGATAATTATTTATATTACTTAAAATAATTAATCAATAAAAAATGCTTTCATTAAATTTATGTCTAAATATCTTCATAGAAAATGAAAATATTTTTAATTTATTCATTTTTGTAAGCAAGATGAACAATAATTTTTCTAAAAACTATCACTTGTATCCTTTAAAACAATTAATCAATAGAAATTATTTTCATTATCGACAATAATTTATATTTCTATATTTCCGTGGACGATGAAAATATTTTTCGTTCGTTCATTTTGGAAGCATGCAAGCCATCGTTTTTAGGAAAATGTCTTCAAAATTATTCATATTTCACAAAACAATAGAACCTTAATATATGGGAAAATTACTAAAAAAGTCCTAAACATATTACAATTGTGCCAATTCAATTATAAACTTATTTTTTTGACCAATTGAATTCTAAACCTTTTACAATTATTCCCGATCAGTCCATCCGGTCAAAATTGGCTGGCTGGCACCGACGTGGCAGCCGGTCGGTGCCGGGGACCTTTTTATAATAATATTTTATTTTTTGAAATATTTTATTAATTTTTTTCCTTTTTTCTCTCTTGTTTTTTTTCCTTCTCCTCCCTCCTTCCTCCTCCTCTCCTCCTCTCCTCCTCCCTCCTTCTTCCTTTGGCTCCGGCAACCAGCCAGAGGGGAGGGCTAGCCGGTCGCCGGACGGAGGCGGCCAAGCTAGCTCGCCTTACCGCCGCGGGGCGAGGGTGAGACCTCGCTAGATCCGTCGAGGGGGGCCTCACCGTCATCGGGTTTGGTGAGGGCTTGCCTCGCCAGTCAGCGAGCTCATGCCCAGCGACAGCGGGGCGAAACCCTGTCGAATCTAGCGAGGCGATCCGGCAAGCTTGCCTCGCCAATCAGCGAGCTCGCACCGAGCGATGGCGAGGCGAGCCCCCGCCAAATCTGGCGAGGGCTTGCCTCGTGGTCACTAGGCGAGGCTAGCCCTCGCCAGATCCGGTGAGGGGGGCTCGCCATTGCGTCTGGCGAGCCCCCCTCGCCAGATCTGGCGGGGGCTCGCCCCGCCGTCATTGGGCAAGGCGAGCTCGCTATATCGTCTCAGTTCGCAACTGGCCAAGCTAGCCGATCGCTGGAGCCAAAGGAAGGAGGAGGGAGGAGGGAGGAAGAAGGAAGAGGGAGAAGGGGAAAAAAAACAAAAAGAGGAAAAAAATATAAATAATAATAAAATATTTCGAAAAATAAAATATTATTAAAAATAAAAAGGTCGCCAGGGGCCGGCCGGCTAATTTTGGCCGGATTGACTAATCGGAAATAATTTTAAAAGGTTTAGGACTCAATTGGCCAAAAAAATAAATTTATGACTAAACTGGCACAATTACAATAGGTTTAGGATTTTTTTAGTAATTTTCCCCTAAATATATAAATGTTCATTTGTTAATCATCTATATATATATATGGAAGATGAAAATTAGTTTCAAAAATATGTAATTGATTTTGAAATAAGATATTTGTGAGAATACAGTTGACACTGATCTTCATTATTTAAAGTTGTGATTTTGTCCATTCTATTGCACCATATTCATGTATCCATCTTAACAAAAGACACAAGCACTTCATGGAATTTGTGCACAAAAGATTGAACGTGAAATTCTAGGCATTTTTGTTGTCCCCTTCAACTTTGTAATGTTGTCTCGCTAACGAACGTAAACTACGTTTCGATCTGTCCTTCCTGGCTAGGTTCATCCGACCTTGAACGGCGATGGTCTCACTCGGTTGATGACGTTTTGGACGGTAAGAAACACCAAGAATTCATATGATCATGATCATGTCTTCAATTGATAAAATCTTTCGTAAAAAGCTCGTTTTTGTCACGTAATCTACTAGTGGACTTCAACCTTTCTCCGATCGATCTAATTCTATCGTAATTAATTAGGGGGACGGTTTCCGTAACGGGTGCTTCAACACCGTGCCCGGGGTTCGTGCAGATACACCAGGAAGTGACCCCAAACTATCCATTGACCCCCACATCGATTTACGGCGGAGACATATATGAACTTGTCGTCCATGTCGAGCAGGACCCCGTACTCGAAATTGGTGGCTCATCGTGAGACATGACATCGCTATCGGGTACTGGCCGAGCGAGCAAATTGCTCTTTCCCCAAATTCGAAAATCCTAATTCAAAAATCCCAAAATAAAGAGCTGAATCTTGCAACAAAGAGCAGGAGCAGGACAAGCAGCTCAAATTGGGAAACCAAGAATCGGTTCAACGTGGACAAAGCACTCACATCGTCCCTGTTAAGAGATTCCTCCCATCGGCAGCGAATCTCAATTTCTTTTCTCCAAGCATCAAACAATAATTGTTCCCTCCAAGCATTGAGTCCTAATTATTTACAACTCGGATTGAGCAAGTGAGTGGGAGAGGATGACTATGGTGGGGAGAGAGAGAGAGAGAGAGAGAGAGAGAGAGAGAGAGAGAGAGGACAAGCAAGTGAGCGAGCGAACGAGGGCAAACGGCGACTTCAAAGAGTGAACAGGAGCGAGTGTGAAGTCCAGGGAAAGACAACGATCGAGAGATATCTTTCTTTCTTCTTTTTTTTTTTTTTTTTTATATAGAGAATTACTTGGTGCGGATTGTTTAAGCGGAGACCGACCAACCACCTCGTAGTCCACATTGAACTTGGTTTAATTATAATAATAAAAAAACTAGCCACGTATGAATAAACTTTTCATTAAAAAGCTACGTACGATTTTTGATTGAAATTTATTGTCGGAGATACTTAAATTGTTATTTTTCTCCAATTTACCATTTAAGTGATCCAAAGAAAAGTTCTAACATCAAAATGAATGACGTACAAAAATTATGGCACTTCTAGTATCTTTGCCCATTATTTTGTCTCCTAAACTATTGCGGCTGAGACGAGGATAAACACAAGCAAAACTCACAAAACGCATAGGAGTGCACACACGCTCAAAGGTGCAAATCAAGTGAAAATTCTCTCATAATTACTTCTTTAAGCAAAAGGATAAGTCTAATTACATGAAAAAAGATACCGCATAAAACCCTACTCTGGGAAACTTGAAATGAAGCCTAACAGTTATTTAAGTTTAAAATAAAACGTTATCATCTAAGATACCAAATAATGTCCGAAACGCTACAGTTAAGGAAATATAACAAAATAAACTAGATGGCATGTTCGAGGCTGCGAGTATACATAAGGTTTTCATACTAAATAGTGACACCAAGAAGCAAATCGTCATTGGGACGAAATCACCTTATTTTTGGCAGAACAATGACGATTTATGACGACATTAACATGGGTAAGTACAATTACAAGAAAACTGACTTATGCATTGTCCTGTGGCAGACTTGCCTACCTTCTGAGTGCAAAAATAGTCGCACAGGATCGTAGTGCACTCCGGTAGCGCAGGGGCCGTAGTTGAACATGTTTCCGCTCTCACCATCGTCACCTCATTGCCTGCATCCCAAGAAAGAAAGAAAAACGCAAAAATCAAACTTCAATTGTAGAGATGATTTATAAGTCTCAATATTATCTGTCCAAGACACCACAGTTAGTATCTCCGCAAGAATTATATAAAAGAAAACATGTTGACATTATAGTGAAATACAAGAGACGTGACACAAAAATAAATATAAAAAGCACTTTCTTATGAGCAAATTTGATTTACCAAAGCTTATTAAGAGAAAGATGACGAGGAAAGACATGCTGAAGCCCTTCTTCATCTTCTGGATCTTTTTGAAGGACACTGGGGAAGCTGCAAGGTTTTCAGGATGTGCAGTGATACATGCTGGGCTAGTGGGGATGATGTGTTTTATATAGTCATTCATATCTCGCTGTATAAGGCAATATATCGTTTATCCACTCTCAATTTGTAATTTGGGAAACTGTGGATTATCATTACTGAGCTATTATGAATGAAAAAACAAAGTCTGGATCTCGCTACTATTATATTGTTCATGACATTTATTAAAAATAAAATTCAGATATAAGTCCACATGAGAAAGGGCACACAGAATATAGAAAAAAATCAATAAAGAAAGAGTAAGTGTTGCTTGAAGTGAATTATTTCAAATTTCTCTAGAAAGGGTAAATCATTATTTAATGTTTTATTAATTTTTTTCCTTTTTTCTCTTCTTTTTTTCCCTTCTCCCTCTCCCTCCTTCCTCCTCCTCTCCTCCTCCCTCCTTTTTCCTTTGGCTCCGGCAACCGGCCAGAGGGGAGGGCTGGTTGATCGCCGAACTGAGGCGGCCAGGCTAGCTCACCTTGCCGTTGCAAGGTGAGGGTGAGCTTGCCCAGCCACTGGCGAGGTGAGCCCTTGCCAGATCCAACGAGGGGGGCCTCGTTGTCATCGGGTCTGGCGAGGCAAGCCCCATCAGCTCCGGTAAGGGCTCACCTCGCCAGTCGGTGAGCTCGCGCCCAACTATGGCGAGGCGATCCGACGAGCTCGCGCCTAGCGACGACAGGGCGAGCCCTCGCCGGATCTGGTGAGGGCTCGCCTCAGTTCGACAATCGGCCAGCCTGGCTGATCGACAGAGCCAAAGGAAGGAGGAGGGAGGAGGGAGGAAGAAGGAAGAGGGAGAAGGGGAAAAAAAGAGAGGAAAAAGGAAAAAAAAAGGTCGCCGGTGCCAGTCGGCTAACTTTGGCCGAATGGACTGATCGGGAATAATTTTAAAAGGTTTAGGACTCAATTGGTCAAAAAAAAGTTTAGGACTAAACTGACACAATTGCAATAGGTTTAGGACTAAACTGGCACAATTGCAATAGGTTTATGACTTTTTTGGTAATTTTCCCCTTAATATATAAATGTAATTTCTTAATCATCTATATATATATGGAAGATGAAAATTAGTTTCAAAAATATGTAATTGATTTTGAAATTAGATATTTGTGAGAATACAGTTGACAATGATCTTCATTATTTAAAGTTGTGATTTTGCCCATTCTATTGCACCATATTCATGTATCCATCTTAACAAAAGACACAAGCACTACATGGAATTTGTGCACAAAAGATTGAACTTGAAATTCTAGGCAATTTTTGTTGTCCCCTTCAACTTTGTATTGTTGTCTCGCTAACGAACGTAAGAAACACCAAGAATTCATATGATCATGATCATGTCTTCAATTGATAAAATATTTCGTAACAAGTTCGTTCTTGTCACGTAATCTACTAGTGGACTTCAACCTTTGTCCGATCGATCTAATTCTATCGTAATTGATTAGGGGGACGGTTTCCGTAACGGGTGCTTCAACACCCTGTGTCCGGGGTTCGTGCAGATACACCAGGAAGTGACCCCAAACTATCCATTGACCCCCACATCGACTTCTGGCGGAGACATATATGAACTTGTTGTCCATGTCGAGCAGGACCCCCGTACTCGAAATTGGTGGCTCGTCGTGAGACATGACATCGCTATCGGGTACTGGCCGAGCGAGCTGTTCGTCAACCTTGCCGGCGGTGCCAAAAGGGTGTCTTGGGGAGGAGAAGGGTTTTCCGGGAACGCCGGCACTTGCCCGCCGCTGGGGAGCGGGCACATGCCGGATGGTTATTACAACCACGGTGCGTATTTCCGCCGGATTAATGACATGACGGGGAGAAACAGAAGCCAAATTCCTCTGGCCGTGTTCGAGCACGTCGATAAGTCGAAGGTCTATGGTCTCAAAAATGACAAGTTTATTCGTAAAAAAGACATGGGATATAGCTTCACGTACGGAGGTCCAGGGGGCACTTGTAATTAGCTGCGTTGAAACAGACATCAATATTAATAAATGATATTAACGATTAGCAATGTTAAAACTTTCTGATAGCAATTGGTCAGAATGATTACATTGAAATTTCACGTAAAGATTTAAGACTACATTGAAAAAATTGTAAAGTTTAGGACTGAATTGTATTCGTACGATTTAACACTGATTTGATAATCATGTCTTGAAATGTATCTAGGCATCTATCTTCTGTGGTTCATTTTAGTATTTCCATTAATCGAAACCGATGAAAGCGCAAAATGACGCAGCTACTAACAATCACTCCGAAGAGGATTTGCGTACCTTTCTTACTACATGGCATGAGAAATTGGGCCATATACCGTCTTGACAGTCTAATGGTTCATAATATCAATATCTCATCTTTCGACTTTTTAATATGCTTCATGACATATGTATCGTGCCAAATGTGCTTGGATTTTCGACTTCATTTTTTTTTTAATAAAAAAACCTTTTTGAGTTTTAATGACTCAAAGTCTCATCTGATTTTGTGCCATCTCCATCGGGTCGCATAATTGTTGACTTGTTAAATGTAGATAAAAATTTTATCATCTTTTCATAACTTCTCAACATTATGTAAGTCCCAAAAGATTGATTTTTTTCAAATTTATAGCTGGTCTCTTGTACTTTTATCAGAAGTTATTGAAGACACCGACTTTTATGCAGTTGATAGATTCACACTAGAAAGACTTTTTGATCAATTCTTGCTTTTTCTTGGGAATAGTCTCTCGCGCTTTATCAACAAATTGATATACCCTACAATGTTTTTCGACCCATAAAACCCTCAAGATGGTACCACGTGGACACGATTACCCCCTTGCACTTCCATCTAAATTCGCCGCAAAATATGCTGTCTAATCCGACGTGGAAGACCCATGCTCAACGGATCCGACGTGCATTTTTAGCACGTCAAGACTCCAACGGAGGGCGTTGCTTTGCCCGTCAGACGAAATTGGCATTCATATTAGGGTTCTCGGTTGAAATTTGGGGCAAATCAAAATACAGGTTCCTCATTAATTCCGCCAAATTATAATGACACGGTTACAAGGAGAATCACATAATCTAACGGCTCATGTAAATGAAGCAAAAATGTATATAATAAATTTTTATATACTCTGGTCTCTTACTATTGCGGGTCGACCAATTTCCCCACACCCAAAACTGTAACCTTTGTGTCTCTAATTGTCCCCAAATGCTTAAAAAGGATGTATACAAATAGGCCCTTTGGACACCACAATTCAGCAGCATCCACAATAATGCAGATATCCAAATGTGGATACATCATGTACACATTCTATCATCTTCTACATATCCCCGGTGCCATCATGGCTCTAACGTCATCTCCCGCAACCAATGACAAGGGATCAGAAGGGAACCAATCGGCACAATAACTTCTCAAAAGGGTCGGTCGACCCACACATCTCTGTGCTCTTTCTGATCTTTTTCCCAAAGCTAATAGACCTCCAGAGCTTCTTCGCTTTTCGGCTTATTCTTAGGTCGGCCACTACGTCTTACATCCTTCCCTGATAATAGCTCCAAGGCTTTCTCCATAGTGACATCCGTTGGCTTGAGGTTCTGCATAATTTTCAACATCATGTACAGATCATCAGAAAAAATAGCAAACCAAAAAATCTGCCACATTCATAAGTTGAGCAATCTAATCATCTACTTCAATGCATTTAATCAAACAGTTAAACCACCAAAAAGTGAATGAATCAGAAGCCAAATATACAAAGCTTCAATGTTGAAAGGAAAAAGCAAATATCTTAAGTTATTTAGCTGAGGCGGAAATAAATAGATGAATGCAGGGAAAAAATAATTTACTTGCTTTATGAACCTTCATTTCAAGATTACACCCAATAATGCAATATAAAACAACAAAGAAATATGCAAAAATCTTCTATGAGTTTCATAAAACCTGAGACCATATAACCTAAGACTGTAATTGCTAAACCATGCCCAAAAATTGGCCGAATATGTGAGCTGAATTTAAATAAAAAGACTCCATGAAATCTATTTCCACTGCTTAAAGAGCAACTACTTGTCTAGATTTGAGTTATGACATGCTCCTTGTTTCTTATTACCAAGGACCAAGAAGAAAGACATGGAGTTTCCAGCATCACTTGTAAGTCACAATACGCTGATAAAAAGAACAGGTGCAAAAAAAGATAAAGCAAATTACTAGATAAATCATCAACATCATTCAATTGAAAAAATTGAAACCCTGGACTCTTGATGTTCTCAAGATGAATAATAAGTAAAAGAGGAGTAACAACGAGCTTTGCCTCACCAAGTGAGGTTGGCTACTTTGCTACTTACTACTTAGTAATTCCACATATTCAAAATGCCTTCAGCAACTGTCTTCTGGCAAACTCAAGTATGAAACTTTCTATGATGGGTTTCTTGTCGGTTTGTTTAACGAACTTTACCAAAGTATGTTTTGTTATTCTCAGTGAACATACTGCCAACACTGTTAATGAATGAAGTTAGTTCTCAGATCTAAAGGAAGCATAAGTAATCCTAATCGTGTGAGTCTGATTGGGCTCCATGGATTCATCCATATCACACACAGGATTGCCCATGCTGGAAGCAACTCCTATTAAAATATGGAGAAAAAAATTTCCGAGCCAGTTAACCTAATCTATAAGGGTGGAGTCAACTTACATCCTAAAGGAAATAATTAACATATTGCACTAAGAATACTATCAACTCACAATATAAGAAGCAGAAATAGATGAATCACTAGACTCGCAATCTTAATAAAATACCCAATTCAGAGACTTCTTCACCACTTTTATTGCTTCTGCATAATATGCTACACTTCTTTAAGACCAGGAAAGCAACACATGCAAAAAGAGAATGAAAGTTGATTGTGATCACCAAACAACAGAAGAGTATATTAGAGACAACGATCACCTTAGGAACAGAAGCCATCGTGCGTCTATGTCTGACGGTAAATCCAACCTTGGAAAGCTTCAAAATCACAGGCTGCCCATCCTTTGGGTGGTTACCCTGCAATAATCACACTTAAATTGAGCATATTTGTAACTAAGAATAAAGAACAAATGTTCTAGTAATGTAGACATACCAATGTCACAGGATATCGCAACAACTCAAGAGCATCCTCGATGGTAATAGAATCCACCTCCTTTGTCTGAAGAAGACAAACTATAGTTAGTACTAATGCATAGATTATGTATCCATTTATATCTCTATGGATTTGGCCATGCAGTCTAATTATGTGAAGAGATATTGATGTAAGAAAACCAAAAAACTACAAGGAAACAAAAAGAAAATGCTCTGACATATTAAGAAATTACAGACTTATCGACTAAATTATCACTCAAGCCAAATGTGCAGTAAGAAAAACAAAGAGATGATATCTAAACCTCAACGCCAATTATAAAAATAGAGAGATATAAGCTGGACACAGTGTCTCAAATCACGTAAGATGTATCTTTTGGTAATTCATTTTGATATTTCTTGCTCAATTCTGCAGTCATAGCATTTTGAATCAAATACTTGAATTGTAGGTCAATTTAAGATATGCCTTCTGTGAAATCCTCTCTTTTTAGCTATATATTCAAATTGGACCTTTTTTAATTTCCATCAGGAAGTCCTTTGACACTTTATAGGCTTGTGAAATTCTGGCCTGTAAGGGCAGCCCCTTTCATGTCCTGTTTTTTTCTTGTCTGCGCCAAGGTTCTACACAGACTTCAGGCCTACTGGTGCTCAGTAATCAGTACCCAGACCATGGAAATTTCAACATATTGCTCGAACATGTCTTCTTTCAGACTCTAGGGTTTATTCTTCACCTTCTCCCACCTCTATCTCTCTCAAAAAGAGAGAATACAGGGGAGAAAGCTTTGTCCCAATGGCTTCCCCACAGAGCACAAGTCCAAGGGCATTTGGATGCACCCAACAATGACGGGGTACTGGTGTCGTCTTGTGTTGACACCAGTATTTCCTGGGTACAGAAGCCTGCGAAATAACCCCACAAATACGGCTGTGGAATCAATTCTGATTGGTCTGGATCAATTTGTGAGGCCTACACCGAGCTATCGTACATTTGCTGGAAACTCAGTTAGCAAACAGATGGCAGTCTCACAATTTAGTGCAGAGGCCCAGCGATGCAGCTAGAAATGTGGGACATCATTGTTAAGGAAATTTAAGTGAGCAAAATCTGGCAAGCAAAATGACACTTTTGCAGCACAGACACAATAAAGCATCAACAAATACTGCTCTCAATGTCATAACATGACACAGCAAAGGGTACTGCACACTTCATCAAGCAAAAGTAAATGACAAACAAATAATTATTGCCTCAGATAAACCAAATGATCAGATAGCTGATTTTTTCACTAAGTGGCTCACTAGCTCAATAGGCCACTCCTTTCCAAGATGGGCATCAATAGTGGCTCCTCTGTTATTTGGAATTAGGTGTGGTAACACAGCAAACATGTTTAGTTCTATAAATCTACGGACTCAGCTGAAAATGATCTAAAAAAGGGGCTTGACAGTAATATTGATAGTAAAGAAAGAAAATTTACTTTTCAAGGAAGCTACAGTAAATATTTCTAGCTTCATTTTTCCATATGTTACATACATTGAAGATAGTAATTTATTTTTCTATTAACTCAGCTAGGTTGCTTTAGCATTTGTCTAAGATAGATATGGAGGGAATAAACTGAGGGTCTGTTTGGAAGGGGAAAAAAAAAACATTTCCTTTAATCTATGCTTACAATTCTTTAAATTTTTTACTATAGCTAACCAGTGTGACCGCTGTGGCCCTAGATGCTAATATGAGGCAGAAGACTTAGGCCTAGAAAGAACATCATATATAAAGCATGTAAAGATTGCCAAGTTCATGTGAGTTTCAATCGTACGACCCAAAGTGTGACCATCATCTCTCTATGTGTGATTTCTCTTTAGGTGTCCAAGACAACCCAGATCCCGTGCCCAAACCAGAACCGCTCATGTCTTTAACAGTATTCCCAGTGGAAGAGACAATTCCGAGCATCAGGACTTTGTTCCATTGATGCAGTGGGGAAGTGAAAAACAGCCGAACAATTAGGAACAAAAAAAATCAAGGGCTAGAATCAAGACAAACTGCACCTACAAAAAAGATATTCTAGGGTTTATAGAAACCCGGGATGTTTATTGAATGTGGAAAACTAGTGACAAAGTGACATAAAGACCTATTTGTACTAGGATTACAGATGTAAGAAAATCTCAAGCCTTGATCTAACATAACAGCTCTAACCTCATTGGGTCTTGTTAAAAGTCACATGACTGCCTATGACTATTTATTAACCTAATAAAGAAACAAAAGACAAAATAAAAAAGAATTTTCTCTAAAAGCAAAAGAATAGAATTATGCTACTGCATGACTCATCTTCAATGGGAGTGTTGACAGACAATGCCGATCTTAAATACTATGGAATGATAATAACGGGAATGGAATAATCATAGCTTGCTGTCATCTGTGTCAAGCAAGGAGATCAAGCTGTCTAATTATGAGTGATTGTAGCCACAAATATTTGGATCAACTAAGAAAAAAATTTCAACCCTTTCCACATTCTTTTCTCTGCATTACAACTGTTAACCTCTCATTTTCCACTAAAACTATGCCAACACACTATTCCCTTCTACTCTGTGGGGAAAATAGAATGAAAAAAAAAAGAAAAGAATGACAGTGGATAAAAGTACCATTGTATACCAATCGGAACAAAAAGAAGAAAAAAAGTATTACAAAAATTGAACATTAGTATGAAGATTGCTTCGAATTAGATTTCTTTGAAAAAAGAAATAGTACCTGAGAAATAGAGGCTCTTTTTGGAATGTACCCCTTTCTATCTTCACCAAGTTGTACATAATATCCATATGGCCCATTCTTAAGAAGAATCTAGTAGCACAAAAGGATTTGAAGAAAAAAGTTAGGTGAATGTATTAAGCGATTACCTCTCAATAACAAAGGACATAGAAGCTAACCTTTTCATTGGATCCTGGATGAAGACCCAGAAGTTTTGGCTCTTCAATTGAGTTGTTATTCTGAGGAGTAGCATTTTCTTCTTCTTCTTCTTCACCATATAGAGTCTTAGCAATATACCTATGTATCCAACCAGAGAATATCATTGGCAGCAATGAACATAGTGGAAGACAATATTAGATGTGCATTTTCCATTCATATATGAGAATCACAAGTGGCGAAGCAGATGCAGCTGAGACAGGACAAGTCACTAGAAAGTTAAACTCAGCTTGTAATTTCACTTATATTGCCGGAAATGGGCACACAACACTGCTTAATGTTCAATAAGCTAAGCAGCTGACAATTACATATCCGTTGAAAGCTAAAAGAACAAATTATTCTATGAGGGAATAAACAAGAGGGCATACTGCGGTTCATGATTTAAGTAAGGAACTATAAGAAAATAGCAATTAAAGTCATTTCTGAAATATGAATCTTCAGTTGAGGTAATGCAAGCAAACAATACAGAATTCCTCACACAAGCTGCAGTATTCGATTATTATTATTACATATTATAAACATATTGAATTAAGTTGTTTCGGGTTGACTGTCATACTTGAGTTACTTCTTGTAACAAAAGGCAGAGCAAAGAAATTACAACATACCTCTTCAACCATTTATTTGGTAAGTCATTAGATTTTGAAAAAGGGAGATTCCATAGGCATCAAAGACAAAGATCCTAAGCATCATAAAAAGAATTTCTTGCAAAAAAGACTGATGTGATCAAAACTAAAAAACTACAATAAATGCAAGTACATCACTGACACCATTGAGATACTTCAATTAGTTTCAGCACCAAAAAATCGAAATTGCAATACAAAATAAGATCCTAATAGACATATGCTTAACTAGATTTGGATCAATGTTGGTGATATGCTAGGGGTCCTGGTATGGGGAAGGGGATGTAGTACGACAGTTGTCAAGAAAGCAGCATCCAAGGGGTATGCTTAATTTGTCGATTTGGGTCACCATATATTTGAAGCATTCATCAGGATCATTCACTGTTTTATATAGTAAGTAAAATGTTCCAGTTGATAATTTCGCTTTGAAAAGCATTGACTGTACAAAATAATAATGCACTAAAGAAAAGGTGTGTTTGGAAGTGTTTATGGTAAATGCTTATTTTGCTTTCCCTCCGAAATTGATCCCACCAAGATGAGGAAACACATTCATATTCTTTTTAATTTTAAATGGGGAAATAAATTGTTATTTCACTTCACATTCCATGCCTCTAAGATCTTAAGGTTTCAAGCCTTCAAATATTAATAACAGCCAGATTTCAAATGTTAGAAGAAAAGGCTAAAGAACAAAAGCAAAATAACCCACTAAACCACAAAGGGTCCAACTTATTTCCCGCTAATGAAACAGCCTAAATTAGATAATAGAATGCGTACTGTTCATATTTTAAGATAAGGTAGCCTCACTAAACAAGTGATCGGAAAGTGACTTTTGGTGCAAAAGTTTGGTGGTAAAAGATTAGTTTCGTAACTTTTCAAATTAATAGGAGCAGGGAGTCACTTACGAAGGATTCCTACCAATTCAATCTTGGAGGGCTCTCCGGGGAGATTGATTTTTAGAGCCAAGCCCAAGATTGGGAGTCGGAAGCTTTTGCTGATTACTTTAATTGTTGAATGATTCTTACAAATACTTGGACTCTAACATAAGATGATTTTAGAATTGTGTCAAAGATTGTCATTAAGATCCTTTCACTGCCTGAAAGAGAAGACCGGTGATTGTGGTAAAAAGCTATTTGGAATGCAAAAGTTCCACTACGGGTTGCTTTCTTTAATTGGGAAGCTTTTTGGGAACACATTCCTACATTGGACAATCTAAAGAAGAGAATCGTTGCCCTATAGACATTTCCTTCCAGGAAAAACAATAGGAAGAAAAATAACTTGATGCATCTTCTTATTCATTATCCCTGGATAAAAGAAAACTAACACTAAAATTTAATTTGTTGTCTCTAAATAGATCAGCATGTTGTAGTATTGTTCCAATCACCAAAATAGTAACTGTGCACAACATACGACTCCAGTTCCAGTTCAACCAGGAGCATGGCTTCCCATTCACAATAATCTAGATCATCTCAACATTCTGAGTAAATTAACTCAATTTACCACCAACAGATAGCACTTGAAACAGAATCAAAAGTAGAAATCCTTTCAAGAGATTTGCATCTCAACTAATCATTTCTTCTTCAATGATATAACAATATTTCTGAGGTGAATTGACCAATAATACATTGAAACAATTTACATGCTATACTACTACACAGTAGAAAGTTTTAGGTAAGCAGAAAATAGTGATGTCAGGCCAGTTAATATTAGCAAGTGGAACTCTAACTAGAGACAGGTGACACAATGAAGGATTACTAGTAGACCAATCTGGAAAAAAATGTGTTTTACAAGCTGATCTGATCGTGATGCCGCATCATGCTCAATAATAGATCAAAAGTCCTAATGTCAATAATTTGCATAGTTAAAAATACAACCCATCACTCAAATGTCTAGTGCTCTCCGTGAGACACTAACAAAATGCTACAATTAGGACATAAAATATTTCCAACCATTGTTGAAATGTGAAAAAGATCATGAAATAATAAAATCTAGAGCATATAATCTAATGACAGATCAAATCTGTCAAGCCTGAATTGGGTCAAATCTTACATTAGGTTGATAATTCATGTTGGCATGAAATACATTTGTCTCTACTTTGCATCATTCTTGTTAACATACCAAAACAACTAAGTTTTATTCATCACATCCATGTGGTATTCTGGTGGAATGCATTATGTCATGCCTCCCAAGCTACATCAGAAATTTCTTTGGTTCAATGCATTATGCCGTGTGAATTTAGGTCATGTAATGGAGTCATGTCTAATTTTGCCAACATTGATATAACATCTTATGCTCAATACAGTCTCATCTGCTGGCCCAAAAAAAAAAAGGTCTGACCCATCCGCATTCAAGTCATAATAACTTTGGCCTAATTTAGACATCGTGTAGTAAATACAGTCTAACACATCTGCATTCAGGTCAAGAACATCTGGATTCCAATCTTATGTTCTCATGAAGAATAATTACTGGCAAGATGCAAAAGATAATATGAAACAGGCATGCAATCTATATATACACAGAGAGAGAGAGACTCACTTGCACTTAGGGTGCTGATCACAACCTATAAAGTAGCCAGCACCAAACCTGCTTACTTTAAATATCAAAGTGCCCTCCATACAACTGCAAAATCAATGGTTATAAATTAACAGTGACTACAAAGGACAATATTATACCTTCATGTAAGCAAAAAGTACTGCAGCTTTTTCCAATAGATGACGGACTCCATAAATTTCCATCAAGCAAGCAAAAGCACATACAAACTGTCCACCAGATCAACTGAATAGACCAATCATTTTCAATGAACAGTTTATAAGTTGCAATCTTGGACAATAGTCATGGTTCAACTTCTACAGATGAATTAAGAAAAAAAGATAGATTGATAAATCCAATGACAAGCTAGATGTTCAAGTAAATCAACAATTTGGAGGAAAAGCTAGATGCTTCTTACATTCCATGATCAACACAAATAAACAATGTTTGCTTATACCTTGGACACGTCCTACTTTTATCAGGAAGAGAAGCAAATAAAAAGTCCCCAAATGTCTTCTCCAACATCTTCTCCACCTGCCAATTTGAAAGCATTCTATTGAGATGAAATTACTGTAGGCTCAAGGGGACAAAAAACCAAAAGAGCCATACCTGATGAATATGAACAGTGGCAGTGCGGTTGCAATATGAGCTAAATCGTGCCCAATAATCTTTCAGGAGACCTTTCCACTCCGTTAAACCAGCTGACACATTATCGAGCTGAACAGTAGTACTTATCAGACAAGGTCAGCCAAGATCAGCAGATATGCCGAAAATTGGAGTCATCATTTACAGAAAACACATTTTATGAGTTAAAAAAGTTTACCTCGGTCTCCATATCAGCAGTAAAGCTATAGTCCGTGACCTCAGAAAAATGGTGTGAAAGAAATGCTGACACCTAACATCAAAAAGCAGAAATAGATTAAGAAGTCAGGCACAGACAATTCTTTCAGCTGAGGGCCAAGCCAAGTGGAAAAACAAACTCTAACCCATTTTTCGTTTAGATACATTAAAAGTAAAAAGATAAAACAGAATAAACTGCACATAGGAGCTTTAAATAAAAGAACAAACAATAAATAAAAGCCTTAAATCACCTGTGTCACCGTGGAGCTTGGGACATTCAGCATTCAATATCAAACCAATGGTGATTTAAAGTAAAACCCAGTTCTTGTTATTTTTAATTTTCATTCAACACTAGAATCAAAGATCCATCTCCAAGTAAGTTAAAACTATGAGATTTTGTGGGATCACAACCAACTATTCTAAAAGCTTAAACTGTTGGACGAATGCGTGATTTATTATTTAAATATTCTAACACTCCCCCTCATGTTTAGTCTGGTCTTTTGCCCAGTATTAAGCATGGAAATTTAATTGGGGAGGCAAATAGGGGCCTGGATGATTCGAACTCAGGACCTCCTAGCTCTAATACCATGTGAGATTTTGTGGGACTGCAACCTATTCCAAAAGCTTAAACTGTTGGACAAAGGCGTGATTTATTATTTAAATATTCTAACAGAAGCAATTAATCTCTTTCAAGGATAATCTCCTACGGATCTAGCACATGCCTAGTCTAGATAATGACCAAAGAAACACTTCTTATTTTGGGGAAAAATGACAAACCCCAGTAACAGACGATCTTTTTTGCATTTTCCAAGAAACTCTAACTTAAGCTCATTTGCTGTCTATGGACGCAATTTCTTAAGCTACTCATAATACACCTTTGCAATTTTATGATTTCAAGAATCATACTATCACAGAGCACTCTTGACAGCTTCGCAGGTAGTATTTTTTTCCCAAAATCATTGAACCATCCTATTTGTTTACTGTGAACAGCCTTTAAATCTTAAATGCAGACTCATTCCACCTGACATTTGCATATATCAACAGAAATTTGATTTCCATCTCCTTACCTTTCACCTTAAATCTTAACTAAAATCTTTTAAGCTGCTTCCAACTTCACTTAAAGTAATGCTTAAAATGAAAACCATGTGCTAATGATCAGACAACAACTGCTAAACCCTTTTACCCCTTACCATACAATTTAAGGGATCCATCCGTGTCCTACAATATGCATGCAATTCCACAAGTGCCAGCTGAGCAATTTCTAGTTACATCTAAGGCCTTCCCCCAAGTCTCACCCTCTTCATATGAGCTCACTTCCCTAAACCTCCTCTTCTCACTGAAACATCTAAAGTTCACCGTCTAATCTACCCAAAACCACCATAGACAAGTCAGATATCGTAGATGGAAGTCCTACTTTTCCAAATATTATTCCAGTAGTAAAAGAAAGAATCTGTTCATTCCTGTAGCCTAATACCTGAAAAACAAACATACGTGATTTTCTTTTTCCAATTAACACAAAATTTCATTAAGAAGGTACCCAGGGGAATTACCTCTATAAAAAATTGCCTCGAAAGGAAAGCCACCCATAAACAAAATTATGCATAAAAATGTTGCTCCTAACATTCCAACAAACTAGAAGTATGTGATTTCACTTTCCCACTATACCAAAAATGAAGGGTAGTTAACCAATTAACCCTAAAATAATCCCAAGAGAATTCAACTCCTTGAAACACCCTCTTATTTCTTTCCTTCCAATGAGACAGAAGATAAAAGAGGAATCATCTTGGTTAATTTTCTTCTTTCCTGAGTTCCTAACAAGCATGATGCATAATATCGTGTACTCCACTCATGTCTAAAATGGAAGCATACTCTAGGCCCCTAATTACCTCACGGAAATATTTAAAAAAAGAAAAACTATTGTATATCGGAAAATTTTTAATAGGTGGTTTTCTAATTAAGCTTCGCTCAAATAACCACTTATGCCATCAGTCATCTTAAGAATCTCAATGACAACATTCTCTCGCTACTGCATAAACAAATGCTTTTGACAAGGCTTTACCACTGAACATTTTTAACAACTAATTTGGGTTTACTATTATGCAAAATTTGTAACATAAAGCTTCCAATTTCCATCCACTCCCCTGAACAATTTTGACGGACAGATAAACTAAATTTTCTATTAACCATCATACTAAAAATTTCTAGTTCTCTCTCAACATACCTATAGCAACAGAGACAAGGTTAATTACCAAGGACTGAGTCATCCTACTGTATCTATCAACATGACACGATAACCTATTCTCCACTTATGTTGCTAAGAACCTACTCTCATTTGCTTTAAGAGATAGGTACGGTTTCTTGCAAGAGTACCAAGGGTACACATCCCCAGTGCAGACCAACTGCAAGCAAAAAGATTCTAAATATCTGGAAAAAGATCTGAGTCAAATACCCAAGACGAACTAAAGGAAACACACAGCAATTTGCCCTTAACAATGGTTGAGGAGCTTTCTTTGTTATCCAGAGCCCTTGAATAAATTTATAAATTTCTTCTCCAATCAACCTAAAAAAATGGAATGAGATTCTTTACAAACCGCTAAAAGATCAGTCCCTCAAAAGCTATATCTCATCCAACATAGAACTGACCACTAACCCATTAACACCTAGGAGCCAAAACACTATGTGGACAAGCATCAGTATGATGACGGGATTCCATTCATTACTGGAAGCCCTCTGGTTTCTCCATGAGAGATCCAGCAGTTAATCTCTGGGAAAAGATGAGCCATTTTGAGGAGGTGCTGACAAGTGGGAATAAATGTTTCTTTTGTGACCTCGCCATTAGTACTGGCTGTAGGCCTGTCTGGAATTTCTTCCTACATCCAACATAGTCCAAGTTTCTACTTCTCTTACCTCATTGTATCCATCTAGTGTCACATTCAAAAAATTCAGAAGAACCTAACACAGAAGAAAACAGTCTACAAAATTCATTTCTGAAACTCATCACGTCGTACAGTCTATGCCTATGTAAGTCATTTTTATAGTTCAAATTGAATTTAGCAATGATTACTGTTTAGACAGAACTTTCATGATGTTATTCAGTAAAAAGCAACATACCATGCGGCCCCGAAACTCAGGATGTAGGACACGGGCTTTTACTGTCACATAATTTCTGTCCTGAGAACCACAAAGGAAAAAAAAAAAGCGCATAATTAATTTGCTGCTAGAATAGTAATGATAAGGATTTATAGCCTGACAACTGCAATCGCAGGAAACATTATTAGAGGAATGTCTTTTCTCCATTTTTGGACAAATGTGTCTCCCATTAAGAGGCAAATTAAGCATGAAAGACTAGTAGAAGTTGAATCTGTTGCCATCAGGATCCCTCCAACTGGATCAGACCATGAACAGACCAGATAGCAATTCAACCAGTTTAATTATTTAACTGACCACATCTTAAATGCTCCTTTGGTCAAAGTACTATTACTCCATGGTGATTCGAGAGCTTATATTTTCCTCATATGGTACAAGACCAGAGAATGGTGCTGGCCCACCGTTTGACCACAATTTGTTTTTGCACTCAAATCCGAAGCGCCATATTTCAGAGGTAGCATCATCATTCACAAGATTGCAAAATTCACCAAAATGAAGATGGTAATTTTAGTTATGCAAGTAATTCAACAGCTTTCAGTTTATGAAAGGATAATTATGCAATAGCAAAGTTGGAGTTAATATTTATTGGAAGAAAGATGGACAAGCATAGCGCATCAAGCACAGAAGGACCAAAGGCTCCGATGGGAAAAAGAAGAGCCCTTAATTGCATTCAGGACCACTGTTTCAAGGAGTCAGATCAGCCTGGATTTTGGGAAAGCAAAAGGGGATGACTTTTATCTTACTCCATTAACTCAAATCAAAACTTGGATATACAGAGGTAGCTCAAGATGAATTTCAATATTCTCTGTTGGCCAATTTTTAGAAATGTTCATAATTCAATCAGATAAAAGACACTGCCATTTAAATATGATGCAAACGCTAATATACTTCTTTGGAAGTTCATGAAAATCTGAAACTCTGCAACATTCTTTAATCTGCCTTGTTTTAATTTGTAACAGCCTCCTGGCCAATATCTCAACATGGATAAGGTGACAATTGTATGGAACACTGCATGTAAAAAATTTAGTTTGACTAAAATTCCCTAGCTCACCCTATGTACATTCATGATTCTCAAATCTCAATGCTATTTGCCATCATGACAATTGCACAATATCAGAACATTCACTGCCTTCTGCATGTTATTCTAGGCACTTACCTGCAGCACTTTCAGTGTGCTCGCATATGTAGACGGCCTCCCAATTCCAAGCTCTTCCAGCTTCTTAACCTTAAACACTTAAGATTGTAAACTTGCAGAATAATGCATCCAAAGGAAAAAATTACAAAAACTAGCATCAACAGTAAAATACTCAGCTACTACTTTTCGAATCTCAACCAGAAAATTACTCTAGATCCAGTCAAAGGGATACTATATAGACCCCTCCGTGCCTTCCTATCTCTATGGAAAACCCCTCATGAAAACTGGAAAACACCAAATAAATATAAATATTTCACTCTTAAACCCTCCTAAACACCGTGAAAAACACCAACACATATTGTTATAGAAAGAGCAGAACTTCTCAACGATGCATGTCACAAGTACATCAACGAAATAATAAACTCCAAAAATAATATCGTTCTAATGAACTTCAGCTTTTCAGAATCATTCCAAACGTGAGAAGATGGAGTCTTTGCCAATAGAAGGCACTTCATGAAGATTACCCGAAGCCATTCAGAAGAGTTCAATTAATATAAATAAAATGACAGGAACTTACTAATGCACCCTCTGAGTAGTGAGATGGAGGCTGAGTGTAGTGTTGCTTGGATCGCACGTCACTGAGAGACAGTAAATCTCCAACCTACAAATAAATATACATTGAAGTCTTGGTAGAACTTGAAAGCAACCCAGCAATTATAAGCAAAAGATCATCATGAACAAACTCTCATATGCTGATATAGTTCTATCTCCTTATATGGATTTACTTAACAACACAAACATAAATTCTTCTATATCTTCTTAATATCCTATGTGGTTCTATACCTTCAGAGAGCTCAGTACTCCAAAAGCTTCATCCCGTTCATTCCCTTCATTTTCTTTAGACCTCACTGTTTCTGCTTCCATATCCTGAAAATAGAATACAGCTGTATTAAAAGTAGCTCGGCAAAAGGAAAAGTACCCATCCACAAGAGTCGATCAATCTAAACATTGGCCCTCACCAAAAGACAAAGCCTTTTAGGGTTAATGTTGCACTATACTACATAAAAACAAGCAAACGCAGTCAAAACACATTTTAAAACTCAACTTTCTTAACAAACATTAGCAGATTCCCAACTATGCGATACTACTCAAACTTATCAATGACACTTAGCTCTTTCATTTGAAGTAAGGTTTATTCCTACTATGGATTCGGCTCAGACATTTTCAGTGCAGAAGCTGAGGGAGAAACCCTTTCAGATTCTATTTTAACCACTTGTAAAATCCAGCAAGACTTCCTAATCAAAACAAGGTTCAATTTTATTTTTTCTTGCACTCAAAACCATGACTCTACAGATACACTTGAGTGCACTGCTATATCTATTTGAACATCCTCCATATGAATGTTATTCCTCATCAAATTCCCGAATAAGCTTGTTGGTCTTTCAGAAATTACCAGTACCATTTCGTACATTTGACAAGCATGTTAGTTAAACTCTATCCACTCCGAAATAACAATACTTTACCATAACAAACTGAAATGGCACTCACAGCAATAAGCTGCTTGGAATTTCACACATTTTTCAACATAGACGCCATGACACAGTTGTAGCAAGCACAACATTGCTAATAAGATTTTATACCTTGAAAACTGCCTGGTAACCAAGAAAGTCCATTTTCGAGCTTGAAGAATTCAACATAATAGACCCATCTGCATTCCCAATCTCCACTTGAATCTGGATTAGAAGAAGACTTAAGTCCTCGATCAACGACCTTCAGGAACAAGATAAAAGCAGGTACGAATAATACAGTTGATAAAAGCAACAAAAACTGAGAAGACTATTATAGTTGAACTTGCTTCAAATCTAATTCAAAAAGTTGATATTGCTGGGGAAGCATAGAACCTCTTCCATTTCCATAACCATATGCTTTATGGTTATCACTCCTAAATTTCCAGAACTGAGGTCTAGTACTCTCTCATCCAGAACAAATTTAGAGTAGAAGTTTACAAATGGTACCGAATTTAAGCAACTTCACTTAACCTTGATTATCAACATCGGCCAAGCATGCATTCCACTAGTCAGCAAAGGGGCGGTAGAGAAAATTATCAGATATACTTCATCCTAAAAATTTTCATCTGAGGAAGAGACCATGGGAACACATTGATAACCCTTCACAGTCCATTCTGGGGCTTTTCCTTCATTGTAACTTTTTGCTTTTTCCTAGGGCATTTTTGGAATGGGATAGGACAAAGATACTAAAGCAATTAAAGACATTGTTTAATTGCGTATTATACCATTCTATAGAGTATTTTCATGCTTGGACAAACTGAAAAGGCCTACACTAGTTGGGGAGAAAAGGAGAAGGAAAGGAAAGCTCTATAGTAGAAATTCATGAAGCTTATCATTAATCAACCAGTTAAGAGTGTACAACTTATCCTTACCTGTTTAATTACAGCAGGTTCCATTTGGCATGCAATGGTACGAGACCAGATAAGAGTGTACAACTTCAAAGAATCCTCATCAAGTATATTAACTAGTGATGCTACAAGACAATAAAAGAACATTAATAGCATGCCTCAATCTGTATTACATTAGTCAATATATCTTGGAAAGGTGGTAACTTTACATGGTAACCTCCGGATATCAGTTGGTCTAATTGCTTCATGAGCTTCTTGAGCATTCTTCACCTTCTTAAAGTACTTGCGTGCAGTCTCTGCTGCAAAATCTGACCCATACCTGCATTACAGACCAATTCAAGCATATTAGACCTGCTATCTTCATCGTTTACATTAATTTCATAGTTATATTTCACAAGATCAAAAGTCAACTTGATGATTAAACTACATGCCATTCATAGGAACATCAAACAATTTAGCTGACTGTAAAATTGCTGTTACACACATATGCATTACTTCCTAAGTTCTAGCTTCATACACTTTATTCCTTTCCAAGAACCAATTTCATGGTACAGTAAAATAATCTCCCAATGGTAAGGATGCTTTGGTGTATAACAATGAAAGAGATTGGATCTTGTCTATAAAATCTTGCTACAAGCTGCTAGATAGGGAGGTTGTTGGTGGTAGAACGGAGTTTCCTTGGAAAGCAATTTGGAAAGTGAGGGTTCCGACTAGAGTTTCTTTTTGTTGGTTTTTTGTTTATCTCTTGGGAGGCAACTTGAGAAGATTCCTTACTTTAGATCATGGTTTGGACAAGAATTGTCTGGACAATCTCCTATGCTTGCACAGAGTCATGTTGAATTACTGGAGGTTCTATCTAGCAAACTTTGGGCTTGGCAGGGCATTTGTTTACGATGGCAAAAAGAAAATGGTTTGGACAAGAATTGTCTGGACAATCCTTGAATTACTGGAGGTTCTATCTAGCAAACTTTGGGCTTGGCAGGGCATTTGTTTACGATGGCAAAAAGAAAAGACTTTGGGCTTGGCAGGGCATTTCTCTCTCTCTCTCTCCCTCTCTCTCTCTCTCTCTCTCTCTCTCTCTCTCTCTCTCTCTCTCTCCATGGGATAGAACTTTATTTCACAGGTGGTTGAACATTAGGTAGGCTCTGAAATAAGCCAATAAGCCACTTTCTTAGAAAGCAAAAGGAGCCATAACACTAAAGAGCTAGCTAACAAGCCCCAAACAGAAATCCAGTTCAAAAGCAACCCAGGAACCCGTAGCATTGTAAAACACATTAGAAAAGGCATCACACTTGGATGTCTCATTTATAACTTCCCTTTAACTCCCACAGACATTTGCTTGATAAAATCTCTTCCATGTGCAATAGAAGTCACTCTTTGACAAAGATGCAAATTTTTAGCCAATTCTTTGAAAAGTGGATCTTGATGTGAGGGAAATCAATTTTTATGGTGACACCATCAGTGTATGCAATTCCAGACCGACTATATTTGCACCAGCATCTAAATAACCAAATTGAGAAGAAAAGAAACACATCTTACAAACCTTGGACAAACTTTTCACACAAAGTCAACCATGTTAAGCTTAGACACTCTCCAGCCCTACAGTTATATTATGTGTAAGAAGTAGAAACTGACCTAATTTAAAACCTTCCCTCCAAGAATCAAAGTCAAGGAAACAAATGAAAATCCTACTAATACAATTGAAATAAGAAACCTTGAAAATACTTCACACAGGAAATTTATTCAAGGACCTGAAACTCAAATAAAATTCCCTGTTAAAGTTCTAACAAGATAAATGTTAGCAAAGCAGCTTACACCTATAATAAGTAATAATGGAGACTACGCATGCAAGATCCAATCTTTCAAATATTCTAATGCAAAGATCTCATCTTACCTGTCAATCACCAAAGAGCGTATATCTTTCACAGCCTCCTCAGATATCTAAAACAAACTCAAAAAAGGTACCGTCAGAGCAAATTGTCAGAATCAGACCCCAATAAAAGCAATTTATCACAATAAGCAAATAAACTAGACAATGCCAAATCACTAGAACAAAGGGAGTGTAGACGCAAACTAACTGAAAAATTACAACCTGAACCAAAAGTTCCTTAACAGTTCAAACTTGAATTAAGAAAGAATAAATGTAAGACAGCTAAGCACATGACTTCAGTTGGGAGAATAACTAAATTTGGTTCCATATAGCAAGTAAGACTTTGGTTGGGGGGAAGACACGTGCCTCTCTAGAAGAAGCAAGTCTTTCGCAATGAAAAAAAAAATACAAAGTAATAAAATTCCCCAGTAAATCTCCAGTCCTACTTTTGAATATACATTTTGACACCCTTTTAAAATAAATTTCCTCAAACGGCTCAGCACCCCCTTGATGGCCATTTCATGAAACACCTACCCCTTCCTTTTCACTTTCTCAACAGGACATGAAATCCACACCGTCACAAAAACTCAACATGGAGTATCCCATCGGAACCAAAACTTATTCACAACCCAAGCTTCAATGACATACAGCTTTTCCAGTTTTACAAAGGATCGAAGTCTAGCCAGAAACATATCAAAAACTTTTATGTAAAAGAGCAAGGACTTATTTTCAGGAAGGGCAACACAAATGCACAAAACAGCACAAGTATGATAATCCAAAAAAACTGTCAAGACATCAAATCCACTATGAGGAAGAAGGGGTGCCAACCCATGTAAACAAAGAGCTCAATGTTGAGCCAAGGATGGAAGACACTTCCACACTGTACAAAAGTATGGAACTTCCAACCAATGTTCAACGAGTGCCTGGATGGAAAACTCTTCCCCTTCAAAAGACATCTTTTCCATTCTTCTCCAACCAACCAAAAACATAGAAAGAGGACTTGGGCATGAGAAGATATTTGAATACTTTGCCATGCCTACAATTCATGCTCAACAGACCTCACTAAAACCCAGCTTAGCCCAATAGAGCCATAAGAAGAAGTCTAAAAGTTCTCATCCATGATTGTCGAAGACGATTCACCACAATCTCTTCCTCCTTTGGTAAAAAAAAAAAAAAAGCACATAGTGGCCAACACTTTATTTCTCTTCTTCTTCGGTTCAAAAAAGCTTTCATTTCCAACCAAAGAAAGCAAGCCAGAGTTAAATTTTGCTTTCCAGATAGCTTCCCAAGGAAACCCATCTTACCACAATAATTTAACTCCTCTATTAGCCCATAAAATGCTCTTGCAGAAAATTTCCAACTTTTGACACCACCTAACCCACAAATGATCATAGCCCCCCCCCCCCCCCAAAAAAAAAAAAAAAAAAAAAAAAAAAAAAAACGACAAATGATCAAAGCTTGGCACAATGCTAGAGTTATATGACAAATTCAAAAAGTCAGCATACATTTCCTTCTAAATGAATATGGCACACTAATGACTTATGATGGACGAGGCATATCTACTCTAATCAAATAGTACAGGCTTTGACCCCAAAAAAAAAATAATAAATAAATAAATAAAATAGTACAGGTAACAACACTACCAGAAAGAAAGTTTTAGGGGTTCAAAATTTACAAATGACAAAGTACGACTATGGCTCAACACTTCATCCTAACATCAGTGCATATTATCACTGTGATGAAAAAAAAACCAATCCTATCTACTTCACTTCCCCAGACTAACACATCATTAAGTCTCCAAAGATGTGGCTTTCAACATTTATTGAAGCAACCAATATAAAAAGTCCATACTATAGGTCAAGTACTTACCTGCTAAAAGGGGCTAAAAGTAACTGTTAGTAAAGATCAACAAGTAATTTAAAAGAACAACAGTGATGCCACTAGAGTATGTACAAGCAACTAGATAACTTCAGGACAATCTTACAGAAGAACAGCACCTACATGTAAACCATCAGTTCTGATGTATGTTATCAAACCAACTGCCTTGCCATCTGATAACTGTACCCCTTCGTAAAGCTTTTGCGCAAGCTGCATTCAAGAACTAATGTGAATAACATGATCAAAGCAGCTTCAATCATTTTGTTATTCAAGAACAAATTCATTCTGTTTTTCTATTTTCACTTTTAACCAACCAATAGGCAAAGTAGAGTTTTGGACTTCTAGAGTTAGGAAAAAAATCAAACATACTCTCAAATCTTAAGTTTCTTGTCAATCAATGACAAACACTTGAAAATGAAATTCCAACTTAGTTGTGGCACTTGATAATAAATATCTTAAAAAACTACAGAACTATGAGAGAGGAAATGTTTGCTTTGAGCAAATTCTTAAATTAAAAGTGTTATCTTTAGCTAAATTCAATTTCTTATTAGTGAATTTAGTTATCAATAGAAGAATGTTAGAGTAATATTAGAACTTTATAAAACAAGAAGAATAATATGGTCTTCTCTGATATCATGAGTCTAATAAAATTACTGTGGTTGGAGGTGCCGAGGGGGGGGAGAGAATCTCATTATACATAACTTGAAAAAGAAAAAAAAAATGAAAAAAGAAAAGATTAAACTTTAAGTTAGATTCAAAATTCATGAAACTTCATTTTTTTAGCATAGTTTTTTTCTCATAGAATATAAATATGAGTAAAATGCTCTAATCTGATAATATACGTGCCAGCATGTATAGTAAAATGAGGGTTGCATAGAAGAAGAAAGACAAATAATAAAGAAAAAATGGAAAAGAAGAACAAAAATCAATTCTGCCTGCACGTCACTCATGTGTAAACGCCCAATAAGGCTGGGCCGTCTACCTTCTTTTGCAACTTTGGCATGAACTATAAAACAGCTCATGTGGTTTGGCAACCAGCCAAAGAGTGACACGTGGTGCACTCTCAGAGAGTGTTGAGCATGGATCACACAATGGTGTTTCAAGGATACGAAAACATATTTACCTTCAAAATCAATCTCTCAGACACTCCGGCAAGCAAACAACTGAACAGTTCCACATATATTACTATCTACAGCATGATTACCTCAAACTAGGCTTAAAATTTATGCACTTGGAAGTAAATTGCATGCTTCTTAACTTGCAAAAACTGTTTTTCCTGGTCAAAATATGCAGGCATCTTTTGAGAAGGTCATCAGAATATTAAGGTTATGACCTTCATAGTGTATGTGGCTGGAAAATGTAATTTATTGGCAGCATCTTGCTGAAGAGTTGATGTGATGTAAGGTGTAGGAGGGTTCCTCCTCGTCTTGTTACTTTTAGAGGCAACAACTTTGAAACCTTCAGATCTAATCTTCTCTTCAATATCTTTTGCCTCTATATAGGAACCAATTGACAACTGGTTCAATTTTGTCGAAGCAAAATATGTCAAGCGGGATGGGATAGAAATGGATTTTAGGGAAGGTTCCAAACTTCTTCTCTCAAAGTCAACCTCCAAACTCCAATACTCTTGCGGAACAAACTTATCGATTTCCATTTCTCGATCACAAATAAGTGCTAAAGCAGCAGACTGGACTCGCCCGGCTGACTGGCAACCTGGTAGTTTCCTCCATAATATAGGAGAAATATTAAAACCAATCAGATAATCTAGAGCACGGCGGGCAAGGTAAGCATGCACCAAGTTTGCATCTATTTCTCTTGGTGCCATGAGTGCAGCCTTGATGGATGATTCAGTTATCTCATGGAAAACAACTCTTGCTATAGTCATATCATCACGTAAAGCATCCTGCTGCTGCAACATCTCAATGATGTGCCAAGCAATAGCCTCGCCCTCACGATCAGGATCTGAAGCTAGAATTAGACTATCTGCTCTGAGAACCAAGACAGGAAGAAAGCATTCAGAAGCATAGTTAAATACCAAATTATTTGCCTTCCATACATTGATAGATGTCGCAGATAATAACATTAATGCATAACCTACTCTCAATGGTATGGTTTTCAAATTCATAGATAGATACTTTACTATTTTCGTAGACTAAAATCTGGTTGAATCAAGTTCATGAACTATTCACTGAGCTCCTGAAAAGTCCCTTAAGTAAAACACTAGTATTTTCACTGAGAATTGTCATGAAGAAGTAAGTGGGATGGAAATCAATACCCGCTTAGGGCAACCTTGATACTCTTCAGATGGGTCCAAGCAGCAGAAGGCACCTCCCAGACCATACTGAAGTCATCATCAGGACGAACGGATCCTGATCGTGCAGCCAAGTCCCTTACATGACCATAGCTTGGAATAACTTCAAACGTATCACCAAGATAGCCTTGAATAACCTTTGCTTTTGTAGCAGACTCAACAACCACAACAGATCTCCCCTCAGGAGGATAAAGTGACTTCAAAATCCTCTGACTCGGAGAACTCACTTTGTTGATTGCTTGATCTTTCTTTTCTCCCGATGGCTCAACAGATGTCTTCACAGATTTTTTTTTTGAATTTCGCACTTTCTTACCAGAACTTGTTTTTGCAAAAGCAGAAACCTCAAGGAGTTCCTTGGAGTCAGGATGACTTCCACCTGACTCGCCCTGCAAAATTAACATCAGTTAAGATATCACAGCATGGTTTATTTATTTTTTAAAAAGTGCTCCTAACTATTCCCAGATTTGCAATCACTGACCTCCAAATTTGATGCAGACAAGGATTCAACTTTCTTCTGGTCTGACACTTCTGCTCGAGAAGCACTTTTAGAATCTTTCTTCAAAGGATCACGCTTTTGTTCTTTGCTTTTTTTGCTCCGTGCAAGCTCTCGTCTCCCTTTGCTCTTATCCTGTTTAGCACCGCTAGCAAGCGATGTCACAGATGATGAACCCAAGTTTACTTCTTTTGCTGTATCTGCAATTTTTTCTTGGACTTCTAGTGAGATATCCTCCTTCGAAGATTCTGATACAATGGACAAAGAAGCAGCAGACTTTTTACTTTGAGCAGCTAACTGCTTTGCCTTCTTCCAATTTTTTTTGAAACCCTTAAAACCCAATCCAGTGGCACCTCTTATCCCATCCGTTACAGAGGCATCATCATTTTGATTAACTGGTCGAGAACTTTGTGAGTAAAACCTAGTAGCCAAAGCTTTATTACCAGGGAATTTCACTCGAATGCTAAAGAATAAACCGTCTGCTGCGGTGCTCGAAAGTACAGGTCTAGAATGAAAAGGGCCGAAAGACAGACCGCCGTGAAACCTTGTAAAGCCATTACCAGCTTCCTGATTCTTAAGATGTTTAGTCATAAGCGCATTAGGTGTGCTTCGAGTTTTGAGGTTAGAAGACCTCGTAAACAGCTCTCCGGTACAAAATGAAGTTGAGCAAATCGACATTCCGCGATGATTAAGAAGTGTCCCCTGCTGCAACTGAGTCAAATTAGTATAACCAATCAAATCAAATGAAACCATACGACGTTAACATGCGCAAGTGTTGTTAAACAAATGAATTTTCGACCCTTTATCAGAAAGCATCGATGTTTCCCATTTCTACTCGCACTTCACTTCTCTTTCGGTTTAGCAAACGAACATGCGCCAACCATCTCCGAGGTACATAATACAAAAGAGAGGGAACCTCTAGAAAAAAACGAGTTAACACGGCCATTCGGCATAAACTCCCCATCCCCACCATTCCCAAAACAGAAAATCCAACCAGCACAGAGCAATGCCACGGAGACAAATTAATGCTCCATTTCTTTTCTTTTTTTTCTTTTTATTCATTTGGGTTCAAGAATTCAAATGGGCAGCCGAAACTGATGAGCAAGAACCTGAGGCACGGAGGTCCGAAGACGACGGAGCGAACACAATCGCGGGTCGGCGGCCGATATCGATAAGCTCCTACTTAGCCGGAGACTCATTGCAACGGCGGCGCTACCATTGGACTATTGGCTCGCCACCGCCCATTCCCTCGCTTCTCCTCCCCCGATACGCACTCGGGTCGTCGACGTGAGGAGGCGTCGGGGGCGTGTTGAACTTGCAGCAGCGGCAAAGGAGCAAGAAGGAAGAGGCTGTCGTGTCGAGGTTGAGGTCGAGGCTGATGTCTGGTCGGTGAGGGTTTAAGCATATCGTTGGGAAAGGCTTTAGGCGCCTTTTAAAGGGTTGGACTTAACTGTCCGATTTTTCAAGATTTTTCGTCGGGTCGGGTCATATGCCTGTGGATCGGGTCCCGGCCCATGTGGAGTTCTCTCTCTCTCTCTCTCTCTCTCTCTCTCTCTCTCTCTCTCTCTCCTCTGTGATGGGAGGCCCCATTTGATCCTCACGTCTTGCCGGAGTTAGCAACGGAGAGCAACGATCCGGTCGGATTAATCGTACCGACCCGACCCATTTGACTTGGGATCAAGAATCCAAACCCAAAGCGAGAACCGACCGATACATTGAAATGGTTTACAGGATGTGTTACATTACAAGTAATTACCATTCAGGTTAAAGGAAATTGAAGCATCAAAATAAGAATTTGCTCTTTAAATAAAGAAATTTTGATATATCATCGATTGTGCGATTCAAACAAAGAAATGTAAAATATATTGTGATTGGTACTATGGATTGATTCACAAATCATATGATTAGTCACTGCTAATTATTTAATTTTATTAAATTTATCTAAGAATCCGACGGAAATGTCACTTACTCTGTATAGATTTGGACTCTACCACAAGAAGTATCTCTAATGATGTTCTATATAGCAAGTCTCTTCTGTAGTTTATGGTGGGCTTCAATTCAAATAAGCCTATTTATATACCCATCATCCTATCGTCTTCACTTTAGATTGGGGATCTCAATTTCTGAAAGTGTGTTTGGCATCAAATTGACGAAAGGACATAAGAGGAGACATTTCCTAATCCGTCATTATCATTATTTGAGCAGATTGGTAATTATTTAAAAGAATGTGTAATGGTACAAATGATCTATTCACTTTTATTGGAAGTTCGAGATTATCTCTCTACTTTTTTTTTCCCTAAGTCGTCTTTATACTTTTTAAAAAGGCATAACAATCGTCTATTTTCCATTCTAGTGATGTATTTATGTGACGTGCACTTGATGGTATCGAAGATTACGAACATGGATTTTTTTTTTTTTTTTGATATGGACCTTTTCGTATCGAAGATTACTAGCATCAAAAGTCGTCTCTGTTCTCTTTATAGTGCCAAATCGCAGCATCCATGGCCTTTCTCTCTTCTATTCTCTCATTCAACATCTCTCTCCATCTCTTCTCTTGCCACCTCAAGTTCGCGGCTTTGAACTTACGGCCATATTTGCCGGAGCTTCCTCAATCCAGCTTCTTGCAGCCGCCATGGCCGCGAAGCTAGGGCTCAAGCTCTCACAGCAATGCCCGTTCGAGCTTTGACATGTGCAATCATGGCCGCTCGACCTCTCGAAAGCCATTGCTGCTGCAGCTTCTAGTATCACGTAACAACAGCTGTTACATATTGGACTAAATGAGTACACGAGCTAAGAGAGCGGGGAAAATAGATAGTAGGTTACTTACTCGCTCCTTGTGCTTTCGAGGCTTTCTCAAAGATCCACAGTCCAGTTCTCTTGCTCACCCGTCTCGGCACACCACGTCCTTATCAAGATCTCTTGATTGATATCCTTTAATCACCACCATATGTTAACCCTTCTAGTCAGATAACGTCCTTATCAAGATCTTTTAGTTGACTACATTATTTATTGTCGGTATCCATATTCTAGCGCATCATAACTTATCCTTAATATCTTTTGGATATCTTCTTCATTTTTAAATTACACACAAAAATGAACCTATAATCTCAGGAGTGACAACTGTATCATAGTACTCCACAGAAATGTGTAAAGCCTTCGTATGCATGGGTCTTCCGCAGGGAAATCCTCATCTGCAAAAGAGATTTGATCTTTTAGAAGGATATATCCAACAAACTTTTCCAATTGACTGTCATCTAAGGATTCCGAAACATGGACTTTATTAAAAACAACAATGCATTCTTATGCTTCTCAGAGGACTTGAATAGGTCAAGAAGAGAGATTTGAGTTGGTATCTTCCTCAGTTGGTTCACTACATTGAACTCGCTCATTTTCACCCGCTTCTACAGACATTCCCAACCCACCGCTCATAAGTAGAGCCCTCTTCCGAAGCTTCATGTTGGAGCATGCACTCCTGAAAACGATGCCTTTAACTTTTTAGAAGATCGACAACATCTTTTGCCCAGCTCCGAGGAGGCAAAATTTTCAGACAGTATGGGAATGGAGATTTGGCATTTGCCAATCCTCAGTTGCCTAGTAGATATTATAGAAAGATCGTTATTGATAAGGGACAAGTGATCATTCCTGAACACTTTGATTCCTACAGCCATAAATGAGAGTGGTTTAGCCCATGCCGCCCATGTCATAAATTGTTCAAGTACTAATGTCCAGCAATCGAACAATCCTCGTCATATGATCATCAATTCCAATCAAAGTCTCAGGAAAATCTTCCCAAAAACCTTGTTATAACTCTTTCAGAACCGTTTTAACAACTATTCTTACAAATTGTCCTGGATACCTATCAAAAAACAACACACGAGATTAAACGGTTCTACAGAATCCCATTGCACGAAATCGCCATTATCGGCAACATGTCACAAAAGGATTATAAACAAATCATGTTTCGATTCTACCTTTGAGGAGGATTACGGCAGCAAGATCTCATCGACAAGCTTTGATGGAGATGAAATTACACACCCATTAGCGAAATTCTCTGATTCCCATCCTTGGGAGAAGCTGACATCTCTGAGCGCCCCTTGCCCTGCCTCCACATCCCTCTGCTCAAGACCCATCTTGATATGGATGATTCCTAATTCTTTTTCTTCTAAGTCCAATTCTTTTTTTATTCAATTTAATTTCTAAACTCTATACGATTGTTCCATTCAAAATTTTAAAACCATTGGTTTATGTCATTGTACTTTATGTTAACTTGACGTTAAATATGCCACACTGATACCTGCATGGCAAATGTATAATTTCCACATCATCTCTTTCGGCCTAAAAGGAAAGGAAAAAGAAAAGTAGAAAAAAAATATTTGTTGACTAAGAGAATGGTGTGACAGTTTACATTATTATTTTAGTTTAATAAACGTTGATGTGGCAGTCCGTGTTAGCAAAATGCATATACTACGGCATATATTTAATAGAACGACTATATGGAACGATCTTTTAAAAGTTCAAAAATTAAATTGAACAAAAAAATGATTTGGAGACGTCCTTGAATTTTGAAAAAAAAAAACTTGAGGGACTTTGTCATCATCCCTTTCAAGCTATGCTTGGCAAAACAAAGAGGCCTTTTATAAGTATCGTATTGATTAAATGCATTATAATGCTGAATTGTAAAAGTCAAATCGTTGGACATGTTTTTAATTTTAAGTGGTTTATCAATGTTTGATAATCATTACAATAAAAAACACAAGTATTAGCAGTTCTGCTACGTTATACCATGGTTGTGTTTGGTTTAGTTTGGGGAATAGGCTTGGGGAAATGAAAATATCTTTGACTTAAAGTGCTTTAGGGAAATGCAAATTGCATTTGATAAAATATTCTTTGCAAAGCTATTTTGGCGTAAAGAGTATTTGGCAAATCTTTTTTTTATAAAGGATTTTTGGATTTCATTTCTCTATTTTATTAAAAAGTATTAAACTCTTTGCCGACTCTAGTGTAAGTAAAGGTAGTTTTAGAACAATGAGAGATAAAACCGAAAAAATAAAAAATTTATGATAGTATTTTTCTTAAAAAAAATATAGTTTTAGTATTTGGCCAAATGCTGAAAACTCAAAACCGGTCCATATCAGCATTAGGTTTTCAGCTTTCTCAAGGTCAGCATTTGACTAAAAGACCCTTGGACAGGTTTGCCAAACACGCGAGTACTTTTCCAAGGGGTTTTGGAGGCTTAAAGCTTTGTGGAAAAGCTGAATCAAACGCACCCTAACAACAAATGGTAACTAAATGGGATTGAACAATCAATAGAACTACGAAAAAATCAAGCTTTAGTTATATGAAAGTACGTACAAGTGAAAGCTGAAACATGTGCTTTTTGAGACACATGTAATGATAGTCTGCACGTTAGCAACAATTCCAGCACACCGAACTCTCTCTCTCTCTCTAGTTTGAAGGCCTTCTTCATCTTCCTTTTTTCTTTTTCCTCAGAAAATGATTTCTTCTTCCTTTTCTGTTTTCAGAGAAATGATTCTCTCTCCCCCACAGAAAGAATGATATGCTTTACTTGCTTTTACCTCAAAATTTGAATGGTAAGTGGGAAAGAAAGAAGAGAAGACTTGGGAGAATGGAGGGCTTTTCTGTGAACTGGGAGCGACAAGACTGTGTAAAAGGGAGGAGGATCGTACTACTACTTGGAACGACAAGAACATATTGGGGCATAAATCTCTTTATCCTACTTTATGTCGTGATTTTCTTTGCCCGTCACATGGCTCGCATACTTATTGCTTTATCTCGAGGCTCGCGACAAGGCACAAGACAAGGATCAGGAGTAGTCAATGGAGAAGCATTTCTCGTCTTGAATGCTATGTATGATGCTGTAACCAGTCGTGACATAGAAGAAGTCTAGATATTGGTAGGGAAATCATTAAGTAGGATGATATCTTTTGCGATTCTAATGTGCATTTTCTTTTTTTGGATGGATAAAATGGTGATGGAGGGCGGTCGACGCTAGCAATCCTCTTCGAAGGTCATCATAAGGATTTCAAATCCTTCCGAATAGTTAGATAAGCCCGTAATTACTCCTTACCACCCATGATAAAAGAAAACTCAAGGTTGGCAAGTCCATCATGACAATCTTATTGAGGTATGAGTAAGAGAACTTCTCCTCGTTAATTTTATGTTAACTTGACCTTGAAATGCAATGTAAGCTCTAAAACCTAAATGGACGATAAAAATTTTTACCTTATAAAGTATCACATTGATATGAGTTTTAGATTTCAAAATTCTCTACTTTTAAAGTTATTTTATTCTGAAACAGGCCTCGTTTGCTTCGAATATTAGTCACATTCTTACACACAACCCAAGTAAGTCACCAGGCAAGTGCCAAGAAAATATAGAACAGTCCTAACGAATAACGTCCGCAACCCAAATTAAAAACAAATAAGTGTCCAGAAACTAAAATCACTCGAATTGAGGTCATGATTTTTTCATATGACTAATTATAATTGCTTCTTGATCAATATAGATGATCTAGATGTAACCCAGTATATCTTTAGGACTTAGATAGTCATGTAGAATAATGGTACTCCGAGTACATCGCGAATGCGAGTTACAAACTATAATAACGCAATATGAAATTTTACATTTTAAAAACTTAAATGCTCAGTTATTTTTGTTTTTTTTTTTGGCTAAGCATGTAAATAATCTAGTACATTCAGAATTTATACATTCGTAAATGTAGAAATTTCTCATATAACTGTTCTATGTAAAACTAGTTCTTTTAATTCTTCTAATCTACCCAATGCAATAGGTAGCTCCTCCAAATTCTTACGGTCCCTCTAGTCCAACGAAACGAGGCTCTCGACCGTTCCGATAGGAGAGTGAATTCGTTCCAATTTGGAAAGGTTGACAGGTCAAGAGCGCACCCTGAATATGCACAATCAATAAGGATGATAAAATTTGACTGTTTTGCCATATAGAGTAGTGAAGAAATTTAGGATTTAGCTATCGTAAACAAGTGGAGGTCGAAATAATGAGAAGAGGACATGCTTGTCCATCTTATTATGACTGAACTCCATCCTCCCCAATACATTGAAGTTGTGCTCCACGACAAATTAAGGACGACTAAATTTCTTAGATGAAAAATGTTTGTGACGAGATGTAGGGCAACTCTAACAAAAAAGCCATCTTAATTCCAATAGTAATTTCTTACAATCTCCAATAAAATGCACACCTCTTGCTATAAAGAACCTTTAATTCTGCAAAAAATTGGAGACATTGAAAACTAGCTACTGACATTCACATTCACCTTTCGTCATAGCCCTACATGGACACTGATCGATTTGCTAGAAAAGAAAGAGCTAAAGAGAGTTGCTCACTACGAAAAGCAAGTTCATTTTCATTCCCATAAAGTTGCTGAGTTGGAATCCCATTATAAAGGTAGCTTCAAAGCTATTCTTTCTATAGCGCTTGCTTTTCTCGGGAATTTTGCTTAGCCCTTTAACCAGCGCTTTCGATCAATTTTGCATTTTCGACACCATGGTCAACTATTTCATCTGTGCCGTCTCTTTCAGAACAAATGGCACGGACCTTTTTTGGAACCCTACAAGCAAAGCACCAGATATCGTAGTATTGCATCATTTGTTAAAAGAAAAAGGTTCAGGCCAATACAATGTGTGTAACATATTATTACTTCGATACATTTCCTCACATATGAACCTTTACACATGGAATTACATTTGAACATAACCACGTCGCATAGACAACTTCAGACCGCAAAACAAGCACAATGAAAACAGTAATAGATGTCATGACGAACACAAGGAGTGCAAAGATTAGAACTTGTGACCCCTTCCGATGTCACAAATTTTTTCCCTTTGAAGATTAAGCTGTTAAAAGCAACCCGATAATATATAGTCACAAAACCAATCAAAAGAAACTAATTATCTACTTTCTCATAATATGGCGATGATAAAGGGTCTGTTTGGTAAAGATGTGGCTTTATTTTAGTTGTTCATGCTATGACCGTGCGGTGAAGCATTGAAATTACGTGCTTGGAAGTACATGTTTTAAAGCTGCAACATCCCTTTTCATTTCCAGATTCTTTAGATTTACCACAAGAATTTTTCCCTAAGGGTATTTAGAAGAGAGGGGAAGAGAAATATCCCTAGAAAAAGCAGCATTCTTGCCATTATGGGATTTAATAGGTAAGAAGTAACAAATGACAACAGATGTTACATGCTGAAGTAAACGAGAACATAAGAGCTAAGAGTGCAGGGAAAAATAGATAGTAGGTTACCTTATCTGCTTCTAATACTTTCAAAGCTTCCTCAAAGATCCATAGACCAGTTCCCCAAGCACACTATGTCCTTACCAAGATCTCTTATTTGACTATATCCTTTATTCACGGCCTTGACTGTATATTTTCATCACCGCCTTATTCGCACACAACACCCTCACCAAGACCTCTTAATTGATTATATCCTTTAATCACCACCCATATGCTTCACTTCTTCAATTACCAAATTGAATATGCACCACAGTCCCATCAAATTTTCTATCTAAGCTCCAGTTCTTCAATTAGTAAATTGAATATGCACCACAGTCCCCCAGCAAATTTTCTATCCATGCCAATGAAAAAACAAGCGGTGCGTCATAACTTATCCTCAATATCTTTTGGACATTTCTTTGAGACTCTTTTTTTGAATTTTTAGGCACTTCCCATATTTTTTTGTTGGATTATACAAACAAATATGAACCTATGACCTCAAGAGCTAAAGGAAGTCCTCCTACATTTATCTTAAAAGGCACCTTCCTCGAGTTCATACTTGTAGTATAATCCAAATTTCACCTTAATTAAGCACAACTTCATATCCAGACGTGACGATGATCTTACTTCCCAGCATAATGATCCATCGTTTCATGAATATCTGGAAGGAAGCTGCGATGCGCGAATCCTCCGAAGGTGAATATGATTTTGCCAATGCCACCCATGCCGTAAATTCCATTGTTCGGGTACCAGTAGTGTTCAGCAATCCCATAATCTTCTTCATATGATCATCAATTCCAACCAAAATCTCAGGAACATCTACTTGAAAACCTTGTCGAAACTCAGTCAGAACCGTTTCAACAACTATTCTTACAAATTCTCCTTGGTGCCTATCAAACAACAACACACAATACATTAAACGATTCCACGGAATCCCATTGGACGAAATCGCCATATGAGCAACATATCGCAAAAGGATTATAAACAAACTATATTTCGATTCTACCAATGAGGAATCAGGGATCACAGCAGAAAGATCTCATTGAAAGAAAGACAACAAGTGTAAATGGAGATGAAATTACATACCCGTTAGCGATTTTCTCTGATTCCCATCCCTTCAAGATGCTGAGATCTCTAAGCCCCTGCTGCCCTGCCTCCACCTCCCTTTGCTCAAAGCACATCTCGTGTGAACAGAAGGCCCTGTCGAACTCGACTCTGTGAAAGAAGGGCATGACCGCGTGTCCCGCGCTCTTCCTGTTCTCCATCATCTGAACAAGCTCGCAGAGGCGCCGTTTGCTGGCAGCGTAACTCTCAGAGAGGATGGGGATCGAAACCTCGGACCGCGCCACTTGAGGCTGCGAGCCGAACTGGCTGCTCATCGGCAGGTGCTCGGCTTCGCTGAACACGGAGATTGGCACGGTCAGTGCCGCGTCGACGAGTCCATTGTAGAGGTGATCGGCGATACCCTTGCGAGTATCCGAACCTCTAAAGCTCAAGAACATGACACACTCATGCTCTGTTGGCCCCCGACAGCTCCGACCTTCGCCAGAGCTCGTGCTGTCGGCGCTCATCATGCTCTCGAGCAAAGAAGTGTCCGAAACTTGGTGGACGTTGCATTCGGTTGGCGGCTCTGGGTTTTCCCAGAGACCTCTCGGTTCACTCTGTTTGGAGAAGAACCCTAGCCTTCGAACCACCGCTGGGGTGAGCTCTGGAATGAGGTGTGATATATATACTACAAAAAGCTCCCCCTAAATGATTTTTTTTTTTTAACATTTTCTCCATGGATCCATTTCTAATTGGAATAATGATATGTATGACCCTTAACTTTTTCTTCAAATTCGATGTTGCGCTAATTTTTTTTTTTTTTTTCCATTTGGTACTCGAATTCCAAAAACTTCACTTAATGTAATCCTTCCATTAAAATTATAACATCGTTAGCTAGGTGACGTTAAATTCATCATATTGTTGCCCGCGTGATTTGCATGTGGTTTCCACATCATCTCTCTTGGCCCAAAAGAAAAAGAAAAAAAAAGAGGGGAAACAAATTTATTGACTTAAGAGAATGGTGTGATAGTTTACATTACTTTTTTGGTATAATAATCGACGTTAAAATAATCCACGTACTGTGGGATATATTTAACATAAAAACTATAAAACGAACTAGAATTCAACGATTAGATTAAACCAAAAGAAAGGTTCGGAGACAGCATTGAATCTTGAAAAAAAAAAGTTCAAGCACCGCCCATGTTTTTATCCCCTTTAAGTTATGCCTATTTGGCAAAATAAGGAGGCCTTTTATGAGTACTGTGTAGATTAAATGCACTATAAGCGTTGAACTGTAAAAGTTCATTTGTTTGACATGTTCCCAATTCTAAGTGGTAAATCAATTTGACTCATTTGGTAATCATCACAATCAAAATATCAAGTTTAGTGGTTCCACGACATTGTTCTATTGATCATAGATGGTAACCGAATGAGATTGAACAATGAATGGAACTATGAAAGAATTAAGTTCTAGTTATATGAAAGCATGTTGGTCATTGGATAGACAAATGAAAATTAATTCTTTTCACCACACCCATAACACGAGAATCAAACTGAAAATCAAAACACATGCTGTTTTAGACATATGGAATAATAGTCCGTAACATTTTACCCACTAATCAATTGATCCTCGACATTTTATTTCGACAATCGGGTCCCGACATTTTATTTATTTATTTATTCCGTCATCGGAAAAAAATAGTGTGATTGTTGTAGTTAGCAACAATTCTAGTACATCTGTCTCCCTAGTTTGAAGGCCTTCTTCATCTTCTTTTCTTTGTTTCCTTAGAAAAATATCTCATCTTCCTTTTTCTGTTCTTAGAGAATGATTCCATCTTCCTACGGAACGAATAATATCTCTACTTGCCTTTTTCTCAAAATTTGAATGTTGTGAGCTGGAAAGAATGGAGAAAAGTTGCTTTTTCTCAAAATTTGAATTCTGTGAGCTGGAAAGAAAGAAGATAAGATGCTTTTCCAATGAGCCAAAAGACATCAAAGATGGACTTAGTTTCACATGCATGAACAACTCTTAACATAGTTTCAACAACTAAGAATCTAGATAGTTGCCATGCCTAGACTACACTCATTCTCCATGAAGCAAGAAGATCAAATAGCATTGAATTTAGCAATTTCACTTGTTAACTTGATTTGGATAACCAAACCTCAACCCACTTGAGTGCCTGATCTTTGAGAGCTCTTGGTGAAGAAAATTGAGAGAAAATAATTGAAGTGTAATGGTGAGAGGAGTTCGGCCAAGAGGAGGAGGGAGGGGGGAGAGAGAGATGCCAAGCCCTTTTAATCTCTATTTTGCATGTTGGTTGTCAAGTATCATAATCATCAAGAACACTTGCTTCATCCTTGCTTGTCGTTTAACACTTGTTATAATCCTTGAAGACATTTGGCTTGCTTTACTAGATACTTGTCTTTAATGAGGATTAATCATAATTGTCCACTTTCATGCATAACTTGCATTGTAATTCTTGAATTCAGAATAATTGAATTGCCAATAATGGCCCTCTCTGTCTAATTCCAAAGATCACTTATGTGAACATGTCCTTAATGTCACATTGGTAGAATTAATATACACAATGTATCTCTTGACTTTTTGAAGTCATGAAATCATTGGAGACAAGTTCCATTCTAACAATTGCTAGACGGAAGATTGAGAGATTGTCCGATCTTAATATATGACCTAGTTAATGCGGAATGTGAGTGATCAAAGAACAAAATAAATATAATATGAAAATAAATCGAACACTAGATTTACGTGATTCGGTCGTAGAGACCTACTTATACAGGGAGAACAGCAACAAATTCACTAGATCAAGTGATACAACGAAAATTATACACTCGAGTTACTCAAATACTCACGGTATTTCCCAAGCCCCAATTACACCTAATATAGCACATGCAGTGTTTAGTTCACAACTTCTTATGAAATAATCTCTCGATCTTGCAAAGGAATTATACATGCAAATCTTACAACAAGATTTAATCGACTTCAACACTAAAAATTCTTGGTGTAATTGGGGCTTGGGAAATACCGTGAGTATTTGAGTAACTCGAGTGTATAATATGCTTAAAGATAAGCCACACAAAAGTCCAAATTTGGTGGCCAAAATTATGCCAAAGTTGACCGATCGAATTTCTGTCCAATTTAAGTTCACATTAGACTTTCCAATTATAGTCCAAAAACAATCTGAATGTAAATCCGTTATAGTATTTCCTTCTCTATTTTCTTGGGTGATTCCAATTTGATATCAAGAAAGATCCAATTGAACTTTATCGCCAAAACAAGAAATATGTATCCTCATGAAACAAATTCGAATGTTGGGTCAAGATTCGTATATAAGGTTCAAACTCGAGATATATTTTAACAATCTCCACATTGGCTCAACAATGAGCCAAGTCACAATTGCTTCACCAAAAAAAAAAAAAACTCTGTTGCTATTCTCCCGTAGCCCTCGATAGGCTCAACGCCACAGATATTTTCCAAGTCCAAGCCTTGCTTGAACTTCACCATAATCGAGGACCTCATCAAAATACCAAGTCTACATACATCTTTAACTACTTCGCAAGGATTTTCCATTACAACGTCCTTAATCGCAAATAAAGTAAAACCATTGTTGCATCCATATCTTTCAAGAAATAGCATACCTACCTTGTCAATATCAACAGTTACAACAACCGTTGGTTCTATAAGCTCTACCTCAGTAGAAGCACCATATATATCAATTACTTCGCTAGTACTTGTACCCGTTACCTTAGGAGTTTCTAGTTGTACTCTATCTCAATATGAACACTGTTCAGATTCATATAAATACTCCTAAATTAACTCCTAGCTAGAAGTACTAGAGATTCGTCAAACGTAACTTCTCTATTGATAACAGGTGAGTTTAACTCCGGGCACCACAACTGACAACCGCGCTCATCTCATGCATAGCTTAGCAACATGCACTCTCTTACCATTCCGTCAAGCTTACCATCACTCACTCGAACATAACATGGGTAATTAAATACTAAAAATAGAATAATCAACAACGTTACCTGACCACACTTTCGGGAGTCTAACATCCAATTGTAGTCGATGGGGATCTATTTATTAGGTAACTTGCCGTACTAAATGAATCCGTGAGGAATCTTCTGGCCATACCAACCCTAGAGAGCATTTTATGGACTGTCCTTAGTAATGTTTTGCTCATCAATTCCGCAACATATTATGATTTAGTAATTATTCTATGGTGTCTCACTATGCTTTCCTTCATCCAAATTTATTTAACAACTTCGAATAAAACTCCATGTTATCGTCAGTTCGCACATGTTTGATCATTTTACTAGTCTCATTTTCGATCAAAGCTCTCAATTGCGTGATCCTAACGACAATATCAAACTTGTGCCTAAGCACAAACACCCACGTCTTCATCAAGTAATCATCAACGACTATTAGCATATATCTGACACTCTTTCTTGAAGAAAACCGCGACAACCTTTGAACATTTAAGTGAATTAACTCTACAATTTCCATGGTTTCTTTGACAATCGCACCGAATTGCACTTTCCACCATTGATCTAAATCACAGCATTTGCATACATTCAGTTCGTTAGCAACATAACCACATAACAAATTCCTTTCACTTAAAACCTTCAAGCTTCTCTCATCAATATGCTCCAATCGCATATGCCACAATTCAAATTCTCAAACAGATGTATTCAACATTTCCATGGTGAAGTCTGTCACTATCTCACCTTGAAGCTTATACAAGCCACTATGCTTGATTCCTTTCATGATTATCAAAGCACCTCGAACAATTTTCAAAATTCTACATTTTGAAATATATCGATACCTAGTCGAATCCAAGGCACTCAAGGAATTTAAGTTCTTCTTCAACTCTAGAATATGCCTCACTCCAATCAATGTACTCACGATACCATTTTACATTTTGATTCTAACATTGCCAACATCAACAACGTTACATTCAATGTTGTTCCCCAACTGCACTTCACTATTATCCATGCATTGAGTAGTAAACTAGTTTCAATTTGATGTAGCATGAAAAGAACAACTAGAATCCATAATGTATCCATCAAATGATGAATAATCAATGATAGACAAGACATTATCAATTACAACCGCAACATCGTCTGTAGAATCAACTATAATTCCCTTACTTTTCTCATTCTTTAGCTTAAGGCAATTCCTTTTAAGATGTTCTCTCTTACCACAACTCCAATAAACAACATTGCCAAACCTAGACTAACTATGCATATTCATATTAGTATTATTCCTGCTAACACGTGTTCTAGATCTTCTTCTATTTTCACCTACTAAAGCAGCAAATACAGGTTCACCAGATTCTCTTCTACGGATGTTCTGGCTCATAATCAAATCTCGAACCCCATCAAACGTCAAACTTGTTAACCTAGAGGAATTACTAACAGTAGTAACAGTAGTATTCCAACTATCGGACAATGATGACAACAAAATCAAAGCACATACCTCATCTTCAAAGTCAATCTCAACTGAACTTAATTGACTAAAAATCAAATTAAATTCATTGATATGATATGCAACAGACGCCTTTTTGCTCATATTCAAGTTAAACAGACATCGCATCAAATAGACCTTGTTAATAGCAAAGGACTTCTCATACATATCCGACGAGGCTTTCATCAAATCAACAATGGTCTTTTCCTTCACGATGTTAAACATGACATTACGAGTCAACGTTAGCCGAACCCATAGCTCGTCTATCAAACAAATCTCAATCAGCTTGCTTCATCATCTCTAGTTTCTCTCCAGACAAGGGCAAGTATAGTTTCATCTGGTAGAGATAATCTTCAATTCGTTTCGATATTTGTGATGCTTAGGAGATTCAAGTTAATAAAAAGTAGTCTTCAAAATACGGTGATTTGTGACAAAGGAAATATCTATTGAGATGATAATCAATAGATATTTGGATGATTTTTGGTGGGATTCAATTGATTATATACTTTCTTTCACTGCTTCTATTTATGGTATGCTTAGAATTTGTGACACCGACAAGCCTTGTCTTCACTTAGTTTATGAGATATGGGATTCAATGATTAAAAAAATGAGCAAAGTTTATGAAATGAAGAGGCTAGATGAAGAGTCCACATTTTATGAGGTGGTTCATATAATTCATGTGGATCCTTGAACAATGAACAACACTCTACTTCATTACTTGGCATATGCCTTAAATCCTAGGTAATTTCTAAAATTGAATGAGAATATTACTTTATTAGTTATTCTTTCTTTGACATGATAACATAATACTCTTCTTACTTACTATAGTTTTCTATTTTTATTTTATTTTATTAAATAAGGTACTATGGTGATCAATGGCTCAATGAAGATCCTACCCGAGTTTCTCCGTACAAGAATAAGGAGATCAACCAAGAAAAACTAAAATTCTTTAGGAAATACTTTCCTAACTTGGATTAATGCAATAAGGTGAATTTGGAGTATGTAGATTTTGCGAGCGAAAATGTGAATTTTAGAGATTTTGATTTCCTTCAAAATCGGTATTTTATAAATCCCAAGGTTTGGTGGGTTAATCATGATACATGCGCACCTATATTTCAAAGTATAGCCTTAAAGCCTCTTGCACAACCTTCTTCTTCATCATGTGCTAAGAGGAATTGAAGTACTTGCTCCTTGTGCACTTTTGAGAAGAAATAAGATGATCCCAAAATGTGTAGAAGATCCGGTTCTCATTCACAGCAACCTTAGTCTTCTATCAAGTAAAAGCACACAATATGCAAAAGGAGAGACCAAGATGTGGGATATCGGAGGAGATGCATTTGACACGTTTGAAGATATTAGAGTGCTTGAAGTTGCAAGTCTTTCACTTAATGAGCCAGAAATGGAGTTTGTTGTTTTTTTAGAAGAAGTGAATAATATAGATGAATGACTTCTTGTTATATTTAATGGTGAAATATGGATTTTTTTGCTTATCGTTAAATATTAAATTTAATAGAGGAATGTGGATCGTTTTTTTCCCCTCAAGTTTTATGGATTATTGCAATGGAATGTAGTTGAATTTGTCAAATTGAAACAATGTATGATATTAACAAATGTCAGATTAATGTTTTTAGTGTAAATTCATTCTAAGCTCTTTTTTTATTATTATTTATTTATTTGTGAATTTAAATGATAATTATCATTTATATAAAAATATACATTTAAAATACAACATGTCGGAATTCTTCATTTTTTGAGAAATGATAAGTCAACCTGTCATGTCACATGTCACGTGTTGGTGTTAGTGTCAGTGCTATGTAAGCTATAGTGACACAACTAAAGTTCATAAGCTCTATAAATCAATCACCAAAAAGGTAATTATTAACAAGGATGTCTAGTTTTTAGAAGATGAACCTAGAATTAGAACCAAAAGAGTGATTGAAAAAACATTACCATCAAATATGAACCATTAGAGGTAGATACCGAAAAACCTCCTCCATCTTTGACTAGTGGAAGATCTTCTCCATCATCTTCAACTAGTGGTGCATCGTGTTTATCAACAGTAGCTTCAGAACCACCATTACGTTATTCACAACAATTATGAGAAACTCCAGCAAAATCAAGAATTAGTGGTCCCAATGATGACGATAATGATAAAGATAGTGGCAGAATCAATGATGAATCTATGGTAAATTTTTGTCTATTTGCTGAATGTGACCTTGTATTCTATGATGAAGCAACTATAGATGAGAAGTGCAAATAAAGAATGGATGAAGAAATCTACTTCATTGAGAAGAATGACACATGGGTGCTAACATCTTTACTTATTAGTAAGAAGCCCATTGGTGTCAAGTTGGTGTACAAAATAAAGTACAAACCTAACGGTCAAGTGGACCATTACTAAGCCACATTGGTTGTAAAAGGCTACAAGCGAAAGACAGGTATTTATTATTTTGAAGTATGAGACCAATGGCCCGAAAGGATACCATTCGGATGATCTTAGCACTTGCAACTCAAAACCTTCGTAAGATCTATCAAACGGATATGAAATCAACATCTCTTAATGGTGTCCTTGAAGAGGAGGTATGCTGAGCAACCATAAGGTTATGAGAAGAATGGGCATAAAAATCAAGTTTACAAGCTGAAGAAAGCATTGTATGGGCCAAAACAAGCACCTCATGCTTGATACGCACAAATCGACACATGCATTTTAGAGCATGATTTTCAAAGGTGCTCGTATGAGCATTCACTGCATATTAGTTAAATTCTAACGGTGACATAATAATTGTATGCCTAGGAAGCTGTGAACAAATGTTTGTTGAATTCAAGAAGGCTATGACTAGCCAATTTGAGATGACAGATTTGAGATTGATGTCCTATTTTCTTGGCCTTGAAGTGAAGCTGACAAATGATGGAATATTTATTTCACAGTAAATATATGCTGATGATATTTCGAAGCGAATCATTCAAACCAATTTGGACTCTTGTAATAGAACAATTGGAGTTGAAGAAAGAAGGCACCAGTGAACCGGTAAATTCCACTTATTTCAAAAGTATTGTTGACAACTTGCGATATTTGGATTCTACTAGGCTAGATATTACCTATAGAGTGGGAGTTATCAACAGGTTCATGGAAAAAACATACCAATCACATTTATGGGCAGCCAAAAAAAAAAAAATTTACAATATGTCCGTGGAGTGGCCATGAAATTTTATATTCTTATCCATACAATTTCAGTCTAGTGGGATACATAGATGGTGATTAGGCAAGTGATAATGAAAGTTGGAAAAGTACTTCCAGATTTGCTTTCTTTATAGGATCGAAGTAATTTCTTGGTCCCTGAAAAAACAACAAGTTGTTACTGTTGACACCTAAATTTTAACTAATCAATTAGTAATTAGTTGCATAAAAAAAAATAATAATAAATAAAAAAATAAAAAATAAAAAATAATAAATAAATAAATAAAAATAATAAAAAATAATAATAATACATGTAGGTGTCATTTAATTAGTTGCGTTTACATTTAAAGATGACACGAAGTAGGGGCCCTCGATCAATAAGGTGCGCGAAAGGTGGTCTCTCTCTTGAAAACACACAATGAAAAAAAAAAAAAAAAGAGAGAAGAGTTCTTCACGTCCATTGTCTCTCCCTCATTAATGCATGCACATGCACGCACAAAATAGAGAGGACGTGAAAATTCTAGAGAAGCCGCAAGCGTGAAGAAAGCAAAGAAAAAATTCTCCACTGCACACGCGAGAATGCCGGAGAAAGTCTGCAAGAAGATGGGCTCACAATTTTATAATATTTTATAGTGAGTTGTTGCAAGAAATTCTCTCCTTCCTGGAGAGCAAAGAGAAGAAAGAAGTTCCTGCACGTCCATTGTCTCACGCTCATTAATGCATGCACAAGAATTCGGCGGACGTGAGCAGCAAGGAAAAATTACGGCCACCTCCTATTCACACTAAAGTCGGTTGGACTTCAAGGGGCGCCTATAAATACGCAAGGGGGAGAGAGGCTGAAGGGGGGGATGGATTTTGGGGGTTTCTCCTTCGGTTAAAAGGAAGAGAGAGAGAGAGAGTCTGTCAGAGAGAAAAAGGTGAAGTCAGGGGGGAGGAGATTAAAAAAAGAAGAGAAAAAGCAGAGAGAGAGGACAGAGACAGAGAAGGGACGTGCGAAGGAGAAGCGCCTACTGTTCTTCTCCTTCGCTGGACTTTCTGCCAGCTTCTGCTGCCCGTGTCCGTGCTCGCACCGCCGCACCTCCACCGCCGCCGCGCGCCGCCTCGCCTGTTGTGCGCACCACGACGACCCGACGCTGCTCCTTCTTCGCCCGCCGCTGCTGCCTCGCTGCTCCACCGCGCCTCCGTTCCTCTGCAACTCGTCACCGCGCCGGAGCCCCACTCACCCGTCGCCAGCCTCCACCCGACGACCCACAACCTGCTCGCCTCCGCCTCGCCTCCACCTGCAGCGCCTGACGACCCCTCTGCCTCCGCTGTTGCCGTCGCTCGCCTCCATCGCGCTCCACCAGACTCACCCGCGAGCTCGCACCAGACACGACCTGCAGAAACCCGCGAGCCTGCCGCCGTCGCCCACCGCCTCCGCTCGAGCTAGCACCTGACGACGCTCCTCTCTGCCTGTTCCCGACGCCGACGCCCCTGCTCCGCCTCTGCCGTCGCCGTCTGCGCGCCGAAGCCCCACAACGACTCGCTGCTCCTTCTTCGCCCGCCGCTGCAGCAACACGCCCCTCCGCCGAGCGTCGACGAGCCGGTCGCCGCATCACCAGCCACCGTCGCGTCCCGCCTCGCCTACTCGCGGCCACCCGACACCTCCTCTGCTCCGCCCGCGGCCGTTGGTCGCCGTGCCGGCCTCTGCCTGCCACCAGCGACGTCTGCAACTCCACAGCTGCACCTCAGCCTGCTCGCCACCGTCCCAGACGCCTGCAACCAGCCGCTCATCACCCCTGCTCGCCTGTCACCACAGCAGCTTCATTCGGAGTCGGCCTCACACCAGCAACCGCACGCGATTCCCGCTCCTCCCTCGCCGCGTGTTCGCTGCCCCTTTGCCGGAGCTCCGACGACCGCGCCCACCGCACACGGTTGCCCATCGCAGCTGCAGCAGCCACCCCGGCCGTGAGCTGATTCCCTGTCGTGGTCCACAAAGCACCATTCGTTGAGACAAAAATTTGAAAAAAAGCCCAAACTAGGTAAGTTTATTTTATTAGGTAGATTTATTTCATTTTATTTCTTTTTAATTTCATTTCTTTATTTGAATTAGTTCTTAATGCATGTTTGAAAATCCCGGACGTACCACTTAATTCGCAACCGCACACGAGTTTTTATTCCATCTATAAGGCTTTAGATGGAATAATTAATCACGCGGAGTAAAATTGATATCTTGATCTTTAAGGCTTAAGATCAATTTATCGATTTTATTAGCGAAATAATTAATTTTGAATCTAAATTCGAATGATGGATAACATTTTTGATGACCATGGATGATTTGGTGTTTAACTTTTAAATGTTCTGTTTATCCCGAAAATACAAAAAAAACTGCATTTGCATTTCACGTAAATTAGAATTGATTTTCCTAGATAAAATTGCATGATAAAATAGTTATTTTTTAATGTAAAAATGCATGTTTAGATGGTATCTAGGTTAGATAATATCTTTTGAATTAAATGGCATGACGAGGTAATTTTCTAAGTTAAGATAGGATTCAGATTAGTCTATTCCTAACTTAAAATAGATAATATCTCACTTTAACTAGTTTTTTTAGCATTTTTAATTACAAATTTTCAAAAAATAAAAATAAAAAAAGTGTAGGTTAGTATTAGGTTTATTTCCTGTTTTAGGGTTTGCATATTTAGAATAGGAATTTTATTTCGAATTAAAAAAAAAAAATCAAATCAATCAATTTAGGTTGCTAGTTTTTAACTTAGGTTTCATGGTTAATTATTTGACATTTTTTAATTTCGAAATTAATACAAAAACATAAAAAAAAAATCAGAATTTTAGCACCCTTTGCATGTCATTGCATTTTAGGATAAAATTTCATATAGTTTAACTCTAGATAATAGTTTTTTAATTTATTATAAGTTTAGATAAATTTTTTAGATAGATTGCATTTTAGTTAGGGATTTCTAAGTTAGGATAACATTCTAGTCTAAATTAAGATATGGCTTAACCTCATTCCTAATACAAATTAGATGATATTTTAATTTAGATAGATAGTTTTCACATTTTTATTCCGAATTTCATGAAAAATACAAAAAATGTGTCTTAGAATAAGTTAGTTTTGTTTTCCAGGATAAAGTGCATCTTTTAAGAAAAAACAAAAAAAATGTCATGTGCATGTCATATATAATTAGATTCATGAAACGCATGTCATTTAGTGATTGTTGTTAGGTTCATTTAGTTAAAAATTGCCCGTCATTAGAATCAAGTTGTTAGGTTAATTTAGATTGCATATTTAATTGTTACATTTATTTAATTTCGAATTTCATGAAAAATACAAAAAATGCCATAGGTTGAATTTGATCTAGGATAGATTGCATTCTTTCAAGAAATAGAAAGAAAAGAGAAAAAAGAAAAAATGTCACATGCACGTCATTAGGATTAGATTCATTGAAATGCCTGTCATGTGGTAGTTGTTGCTAGGACCATCCAAATTACATGTCATTAGAATTAGGTCATTTAGTTATATTGCATTGCATATTGCATGATTTTCATTAAATAAGCGAAAACTAAAAAAAAAAAAAAGAAAAAGAAATTGCGGGTTGATTAGAAACCATATTTAGGACTGCTGATGTGAATTTTGATCTAACCACGCAGATGCTTTCGTTGTTAGGAGGTAAGTCCTGCAATTTATTCGTTGCTTTATTTGGGTGTTAAATTGGTGGTTTGTGCACCCGCGTGATCGCTTCACATGTTAGGGAGATAAATTAAAATCAATTCAAGCTGCCTGCCAAACATTTTTTTTCTAAAATAAAAGAGAAAGGTACCGAAAGGGCGGTAGAGAAATCTAGCGTAACCAAGTCCCCGAACTCATTTAATCTCTGGTTCGTAGGAGTAAAGTAATTCTCCCATTGCTTTACTTGGGTTTCTAATCGACCCACCAAAAATAGATTAGTGGCGACTCCTAATTGAAAAATCATTTGCATGTTAAAAAATTTGAACTTAAGTCGCGAATTGGTAGGGGCCTGGGAGAGCCCGAGTTAAGTCTAGGCTTAGCAATCCATTAGCCGAACCCTTAGGTGGTCCAACCCATTTCGGGGAGGTCACGACAGTTACACTCTCGACAACTGAAGGTGAATACATGGCGTTAGCTTCAGCAGCATGTCAGGCAACATGGCTTTGTAGGATGATGTGTGAATTGAAACATGAACAAATAAGTCCTACCAAAATGATTTGTGACAATAAGTTGGCTAATGCAGTAGCCAAGAATCCAGTCCAACACATCGACATATAAAAATAGTAGGAGCGCTAAAACTTTCATACAACACTTACTTGAGTGCCAAAACTTTTTTTTTGCTCACTTAAGTACTTCATCGAAAAAAAATCAATTACTCGAGTGCCAATTCCGGCCAAATGTCCTACGTGAATTTTTTTATTTTTTAAATTTTTTATTTTTATCTATATTTTGCTTCTTCTTTTTTCTTTAGGGCTAGTGAAGGTCACCGGCGACCCTCGCCAACCATAGCCGCCTCGCCCAAGTTGGGCGAGGGCCGCTTCTCCCTTGGCCATGAAGGCCTTGGGCGAGGCCATGAGGCCCCTCGCCAGCCGTTGAGCAACCATAGGGCTCTGGTTGCGAAGGCCCTAGGGGAGGCCATCGAGGCCTCACTAACCGCTGGCAAGGTCACAATGACCCTTATCAATTATTGAGGGGCCACGGGCGACGCCGCCCAGAGCAAGTGAGGGTCATTGCGGTCTCGCTAGTGATCGACGAGGCCCCGACGGCCTCGCCAGGGCCATTGTTGCCAGATTTAGGCGAGGGCCACCTTACCCTCACTGCAAAGGGCTTGAGTTAGGCCTTAATGGCCTCGCCGATTGCTAGCGGGCAAGGGTCGTCGCAACCTCACCCAAGGCCTTCGCAGCCTAGGGCGAGGTAGCTGCGACCAACGAGGGTCATCGCTGACCCTAAAGAAAAAAAAAAGAAAAAAATTCAAAAAATATAATAATAATAATATTAAAACTATTGAAAGTATATCAAAAAAATATTTTATGGCGCCCACGTAAGCTTTTTCCGAGGGGGCAAATTGGCACATGTACTGTTTTTACCCCCACACATTGACATCAAGTATCGTTACCTTCGTGAGTGAGTCAAAGATTGTGAGATTGAACTTAATTTTTGCATACCAAAGGGTCAAATTGCTGATATTTTGACAAAATCATTAAATGCGGATATGTTTGAAAATTAAAGACAATGCTCAATGTTGCTAAATTCAAAAATCAATTTTAAGGGAAGCTACTAGAATAATATAAAATGATTATTGAAGATTTGAGCACGTTGGTTAGTAACCCCTAGATTTGGTTGTTAGTATTCTTCGAAATGCCTTGATTTATGGTGGGTGTCATAAGAAGAATGAAGATGAATCGGTGAAGAAGATTCATGCTAGGAGCTTGAAGAAGATTGAAGACCAAAAGGCTGCAAGCATTTGATAAAGAAAACCTTCTGCAGCGTGAAGACAAAGGAGGCTAGAAAAACTCATCGAAGAGTACTCCACGCTTGTCTTCATGTATTTATCGTGTCTTTTCATTTGATTTTATTTGTGTGCTCGTATCACGTTGTGGACTTTCTTGTTTTTTTCTTCATTTAATGTTTGTCAAGCTATGTCAACTGCTTTAAAAGGTTGGGGGCTACAAATTTGTAGTTACACCGAAGCAAAAAAGCATTTGCATTTCAATTACTTCTCCATTTGGTCTTCATTTGTGCCTCGCTCTAAATTTCCGAAATTGCCATCATTTTTTGGTTCCAACCCTTAGCGCTCTGGATGCTCAATCTAGAGTCTCATAGCAGCTCGAGCTGAAGCTGGCGACATCCATGGTTGCTTGGTCTTCGAGCTTGCGGCAAACTTGAGGCAATGTCGTCAGGACGGCAATGTCTTTGGTGTCCGCTTATTCGACCACATCAGCTTTTCTTCTGATAGCTAACGTAAATATTCGAGAATAATTTTTTTTATTCACTTGCTCTTGCTGGCCATTGATATCACGTGAAGGATCAAAGCAATCTTACTTGATGACTGATGACTCCTGATGTACTTGACCAACTTCCCCAAAAATCTTTCAATTTTGCAAGACATGGGAGAAAACAACAGCACGCGGTCTAGGAAAACCATACAATCAAGCAGACAAAACACTAACAAACAGTAGCTTCTAGATCTCGGCAAAAAATTGGTAGGGTACCGGCTTCATTAACCTTCGTAAAGTTGCATGAATCATCTTGACGAGGAAAATTGGTAATGGAAGTATATGACTCAACACAGCATTATCTTCGCAATACGATAGTTCTATCATCTCAGAACCAGATGATAGTTTTATGATACGGTTAAGAGCCTGTGGACAAGAAATGAAAAGAGATACAGTAAGAGGTTTGCTAAATAATATCCCCGTATTAACTTTCGAGCGAGTGGCATCGAGAACCATCCACGGTTTTTGACTGCTTCAGATCCACGAGCCCCCAAAGCTCAGGCAGGTTCTTGCAGTCTCGGGCCAGCATAGTTTTTAAAGTTCTTACATTCTCACAAATCAGATAAACTCTCAATTGACTCGCATCCTGAGATATCTAGAGATTATGATTCTTCGAGCCCTAGGATCTCCACAATTCACGACAATCTCTCACCACCAATTGCTCTATATATTCGATTTTTGAGTTGCATCATTCGATATATAGATTTTCGCAGTAAGAGACTTTCTGCAGGCTCTCGGTATCGCGAAGCTACATACAGAAGTAGACGTTCAACCTTTTCAAGGTGTCGGAGAAAGATTAAGTCTGGTAATTTTTCAATGTCCCTATGCCAAGTGATATGCTTCTTGTCCGAGAATTCCAATCAACACCTCCAGTCGATTCTTGCGACCTCAAGCAACAAATTTCCTTAGACGTTCTAATCGTTCAAAAATCCAGCCTTTTGATGGACGAACGATGAGAGCTATCCAGCTCTTCCAGGAACTAGGCCTCAGATATTAGCTAGATTAAAGCAAGATGCCATCTCTAATTGCTAGAGGCAATTTGATAATGAGGTCCATTTCACAGATGGATACTCAACTCTTCCCAGCAATTCAATCTGTCAAGGCCTCAAAAGTCAACTATTTCAATCTCAATTTAATTTGTTGGAGATATCAATGCTTCAGGACCATATTTCAGTCAGCTCATAGCGTTCTTTGAGCTCCACTTCTGGTCTGAATTCAAACTTATTGCATTCGCAAATACGAATCTTTTATTGTCTTGGGGAATTATCTGGGAGGCATGCCAGCCATGAGAATGTCTGAAGAGTGAGTTCCTTCAAATGACTTAGACGGCATAGTTGCAATAATGAGCGACTCTTGCAGGCGACTCACAGTGCTAATTCTAGGAAGCTCTGGCAGCAATTGAAGCTTGTAGCAGTACCCTAAATCAAGCTGATGGAAAGAAGAAAGCTTATGGATGCTTTCCGAAAGCAACTAAAGTTGGCTGCAACCCTGCAAACGAAGGTGTTGGATAGAAGAAAGATTTCTAATGCTATCTGGCTGGTCAGAGAAGGGTGTATACTTTAACTCGATCCTATTGAGGAAAGACGAGCAGCCGATTCTCTAGGAATTTCCCTAGAATTCAACGCAGAATGAGGCACTAAACTCTAGGAGCTTGACCAACCTTCGAATAGAACTGGGAAACTTTCTTACCTAACTGGAAGCATGCATCACGAGTCGTTAAACTCTGCAAATTCCCTAAAGATTCAGGTAACTCTGTAATGATCAAGCCGGACAAGTTTAGTTTGGTTAATGATTCCAACATCCCCATTAAGTCAAGGATCGTTCTCAATGAATTTCATAAAGATAAATAGGGCAGTTTCATGAGGGGGCCAAATACCGAGCAAAAATAAATAAATAAATGAGGGAGCCGTTGGCCTCCCGAAATTGAGTGAAATTTCTACAGAAATTCAAGTCAAGGGTTGACAAATTTACAAGATGGCTTACTGAGTCAGGCAGCCCAATAATAACCAACAATACTTGCCATTACGCCTCTCCAGCTTCTTCAGAGAACCTGAAAATGTATGAATTTCTCGTATAGCTGTTCCATCTAGAAGTTCTTTTAATTCTTCTAATCTACCCAATTCTGTAGGTAGGTCCACTAGATTCTTACAGTCCCTCAATTCCATGGAAGCAAGGCTCTTGACCTTTCCAATAGAAGAGTGAATTCATTCCAATGAGTCGCAACATTCAAAGATTAGACTCTCCAAATTTGTAAAGGCTGACAGGTCAGGAGTACATTTATCTTGAGAACTTTTAGCTGCTTTGCCATCTGGAGGAATGAAGATATTTCTGGATTAGTATTGAAAACAAGCCGACTTCCAAATACAGAGAAGAGGATATGCTTTTCCATCTTACCATGACCTAACTCCATCTTCCACAGTGCTTTGAAGTATTACTTTGCGAAAAATCTCAGGTCGACCAATTGTTCCTAGATGAAAATTGTTTGCGAAAAAACAGAGGGAGGACAACTCTTCCACAGAAGCCATCTTAATTCAGATAATAATTACATACAATCTCCAGTAAGATTTTCACCTCTTACTACAAGGAATGTTAAGTTCAACAAATTTTGAAACCGTTCACCTTTGTACATTCAACAACCTTGGTCAAACTATCTCATCCGTGCATCTCTCTCAAAACAAACGGCCCAACCCTTTTCAGTAACCTAAAAGTAAAACACTGGATATCGTTAGTATTGCATCATATGTCTGAGAAAAAGTTTAGGCCAACACAATCTATATAACATATTACTTAACACATTTACTCGCATATGAAGCATAACACATGAAACTACATGAAACTATATTTGAACATATCCACATCACATAGACAACTGCAGACCATAAAACAAGCACAATAAGAAGAGTAACAGACATAACAAACACAAGGAGTACCGAGATTAGAACTTGTGACCCGTTCTCATCTCATTTTACACACATCTTTTTTCTTTAAAGCAAGCCAACAATAAAGAGTCACAAAACCAATTAAAAGGAAGTGATTATCTACTTTACGATGATAAAGCATCTGTTTGGTAAAGCTGTGGCTTTGTTGTAGTCGTTCGTGTTATGACTATGCAGTGAAGCACAGTACTTTATGTGTTCAGAAATACATTTTTTTAGAGCTGCAACATCCCTTTTCATCTCCAGATTCTTTAGATTTACAACTAGAATTTTTTTATAACAGTATTTAAAATAGAAGGGAAGAGAAATATCCCTAGAAACAGGAGCTCGCCATTATGCAATTTAATAGGTAAGTTAGTATTAAACAACAACAGATGCTACATATTGAATTAAATAAGTACATAAGAGCTAAGAGAGCAGGCAAAAATAGGTAGTAGATTACCTTATTCGCTTCTAATACTTTCAAGGCTTCCTCAAAGATCCATAGACCAGTTCTTCTGCTCACGCTTCTAGGCACACAAGGTCCTTACCAAGGCCTCTTAACTGACTACACCCTTCACTCACCAACATATGTTAACCCTTCTAGGCACAAAACGTCATCGGTGCACACAATGTCCTTTGCTAGGCACACAACATCCTAACCAAGATCTCTTGACTATATCTTTCGTCACTGTGATATGTTATCAGTTATTCAATTATCAAACCAGACAAATTTCACAATCCTCTGGCAAATTGGCTAACCATGCCAATGAAAAAACAAGCAATGTTGGAGAAAATTGTGGATATGCGTCATAACTTATCCTCAGAATCTTTTGGACATCTCTATGAGAGGTTCGTTTCTTCATTTTTGTAGCGCTTCCCAATATTCTTGTTGAATTAAATACATAAATATGAACCTACAACCTGAAGTGTCCTCTGGCAAAATTACTATTCATGCCAATGAAAAAGCAAGCAATGTTGAGGAAAATTTATTGATATGCGTCATAACTTATCCTCAATATCTTTTGGACATCTCTATCAGGTTCTTTTCTTAAGTTCTTAAGCGCTTCTCATATCTATTTATTAGATTAGACGGACAAATATGAACCTATAACCTCAAGAGCTAAAAGGAGTCCTCCCAAATTTACCTTACAATGCACTTGGAGGATAGTCATACTTGTAGTCTAATCGAAATTCCACCTTGATCAAGTACAGCTTCATATCTAAATGTGACGATGATCCTACTTCCCGACATAAACCAATTTTGTGCTTGGGTCAAAGCATTTAATTGATACTTATGATCCACATCATCGAGAAGAATCATCGACAATTTCTTGAAGCGCAAATTCTCTGAAGGTGAAAATGATTTTGCCAATGCCACCCATGCCATAAATTCCAATTGTTCGAGTACTGTTGGAAGTAGTGTCCAGCAATCCCGTAATCTTCTTAATATGATCATCATTTCCAACCAAACTCTCAGGAACATCTATCCAAAAACCTTGTTGAAACTCACTCAGATCAGTTTCAATAACTATTCTTACAAATTCTCCTCGGTGCCTATCAAAAAAACAACACAGAAGAAATTAAAAGATTTTACCGAATCCCATCGGACGACATCGCCATATCAGCAACATAATACGAAGGATTATGAACAAAACTATATTTCCATCCTACCAATAAGTTATCTAGGATTACAGCAGCAAGATGTCATTGAACGAAAGTCAACAAGTTTAGATGCAGATGAAATTACATACCCATTAACGATTCTCTCCCATTCCCATCCTTTCAAGAAGCTGACATCTCCGAGCGCCTGTTGCCCTGCCTCCACATCCCTTTGCTCAAAGCACATCTCCTGTGAACGGAAGGCCTCCCGGAAGCTCCCCGTCAGGTGTGGCGCGTGCGAGTGCTCGACTCCGTCGAAGAAGGGCACGACCACGTGTCCCGCGCTCTTCCCGTCCGCCGCCATCTGAACGAGCTCGCGGAGGCACCGTTTGCTGGGACCGCAGCTCTCAGAGAAGATGGGAATCGAAATCTTGGGCCGGGCGATCGTGTGCAGAAGCCGCAAGCCGACCCGGCGGCCCATCGGGAGAAAAACCCTAGTCTTGGAACGACTGCAAGAGCGTACTCTGGAACGAGGGAGAATACAATAAGTCCTCACCCTACAGGATATCTTGTAACATTTTCTCCATCGGCTCCTTTTCAAGTTGGAGGAACGGCATGGATGATCTCTCACTTCTTCAATTTCAATGTAAGGCTAGAAAGAAAAGTTTCAAATTCAGTGGTTGAACTTAAACGACTCCACTCAACATATAGTCCTACCCAAAAGTCAAACATCGTTCGGTGAGCACCTGTAAATTACGTTTGAGTTAAATTTGCCATTCCGATGTCCGAGTGGTTTCCACGTGGTGTTTGCTTACTTAAGAGAATAGTGTTTTTTTTTTTTTGGTCGGAAACAATACATATATTAAAATCTCAGCATAGAAGTTACATTAAGTTCATAATACACAATATCCTGCAGAAAAGGAGGAAGGTGAAGAACCCAATTCGTAGGGAGTAAGGAGGCCCGATGGGCCTTCGCAACTTGGTCCGCAACACCATTAGCTTCTCTATGACAGTGTACTAGTTGGAGATTAGGGCACCGAATCATTAGCGCTAGAGTTTCTTCGAGGATCGATCTGAGTTCCCACGGTCGTCGAGCAGGATCACGAACGGCTTCCACAATGGACAAGCAGTCAGATTCCACAATAATCTGATCCAGCTCTCGTCCTCTCTGAAGCAGAAAATGCATGGTAAGATTTAGGGCGATCGCCTCAGCTTGCAGGGCCGAGGAGGCGCGAACAGATTGCGCGAAACCATCAATCAAACGGCCGGATGAGTCTCTGCACACGCAAGCCGCCGAGGCGTCGGTGCAGGATGAGTGGTAAGTTGCATCAATGTTCAATTTTAAGACTCCTTGGTCTGGTGGATTCCATCTGTGATTCGAAATATTCTGTTTTGGAGCAGGCCGTGACACCGGGGTATAGAAAATGCGCCTGGACAGGGCATCTGTGATGGCCAACTGCACAACTCTCTCAGCATTCGGCTGTTGTTGACGGAAAAGGAAATCGTTCCGGGCTTTCCAGATGTGCCAGAGAACAGAAGTAATCGTTTCAAGGTCCGGTAAGCCACCCTTGTTGTCAATAAATTGAAGTAACCAGCTTTCTATTCTCTGCACAGCTACTATAGGACTCTGTATAGCTAACTCTGAATGCATCCAAACATCATGTGTCCATGGGCATAACAAAAAAAAGATGTTCAGGGGTCTCGGGTACTTGATTAGCGCACATACTGCAAGTCGGGTCTGTCAATATATGTCGCTTATATAGATTTTCTCTAATCGCGAGTGCGTTATTGCAAAGAGACCAGAGAAATGATCTTAGTTTAGGCATAGTGTGTATTTTCCATATTGCATTCCATAATCTGCGGGGCGGCTGAAATGATGAAGAGGCTTGATTTGTGATATTTCTTTTGTGATGAGCTCTAATCTGATTATAGCAGTTCTTCACTATAAAACTGCCATTTTGCGTTCCTCTCCATATTAGTTTATCTTGAGTACAGTGGGGTCGAATAGGGATAGATAGGATCTCGTCAACTATTTGGCTATCAAAATTCTGATGCAAAAGTGAAGTATCCCATGAGTTGGAATCTGTTGATATAAAGCCTGCAACCATGGCCGGTTCATCCCTAGGAGCAGGACCTCCAATAACACCACTAGGTAACCAACTATCCTCACGAATTTTTATTTGAGTGCCATTTCCTACAGACCATAGAACCTTATCTGCGATAGAGTCCCGGCCTAGTAAAATGCTCTGCCAACCCCAAGAGGGTCGAGCACCTTTAGAGGCATGCCAAAAATCCTGAGATGGAAAGTATAAACCTTTTAGAAGCCTGCTGTACAATGAGGTAGGTTCTTGAGCTAGGCGCCAAGCTTGTTTACCCAGTAGAGCTCTATTAAAAGCCATAAGATCACGAAATCCTAAACCCCCTTCATCTTTCCTACTCTTAATACAATCCCCATTCTTCCAATGTATACCTCTTGCTATAATCCGACTGCCACCAGAATTTAGCGATTTTTTGCTCTATGGCTTTGCAAATAGCAGCAGGGATTTTGAAAATTGACATAACATACCGGGGTATTGCTTGCACAACGGTTTTAAGAAGTACCTCCTTACCTCCTTTTGAAATAAGTTTTTCCTTCCAATCTTCAAGTTTCGAATGCACCCGACCCATAAGCCAAGAAAACATTTCCCGTTTAGATTTGCCCCAATCTGAAGGTATGCCAAGATATTTGCCCGTTTGATGTAGTATAGGAACTCTAAGTACTCCGGCCAGATTTGCTTTCAAGCTGATAGGACAGTCTGCGCTACAAAATAAACCTGATTTGTTGCGATTAATAACCTGACCAGTAGCTAGGCAATATTCATTAAGGACAGTAGCTAAGTTATGACATTCCATAAGCTTCGCATCAAGGAAAAAAAATGGCATCATCTGCGAAAAATAAGTGGGAGAGAGTAGGACACCTTCGATTAAGTTTAATACCTTGAAGATTGCCAATGTCCACTGCATTGTTGATAAGAGTAGTTAATGCATTAGCCATGAGAATGAACAGGTACGGTGATAAAGGATCGCCTTGTCTGAGACCTCTTGTAGGATGGAAAAAAGGTAGAGATTCACCATTAAATTTGACACTATAAGAAACCGTAGAAATGCATTGGAATATCCAGTTAACCCATTTGGTATGAAATCCAAGCTTGAGGAGATAATCTCTGAAAAAATTCCATTCGACCCGGTCATAAGCCTTCGCATGTCTAGTTTAAGCCTTTGCGTGAAAGTTCTTTTTCCTCTTTCGATTCGGAATTGATGTAGTACTTCGAAACACAATTATATTATCCTAGATTTGCCGACCTCCAACGAAAGCGGTTTGTTACGGTGCTATCAATCGTGGCGCCCGGGGTTTAAGACGGTTAGCAAGAATCTTGGAAATCACCTTATAGATAAAATTGCGAGAGGCTAATAGGACGGAATTGATCCAATCTTTCGGATGAGGAATCTTAGGAATCGGGAAATAGATGTGTGATTATATTCGAGGTAATAAGATCCCTGTATGAAAGAATTGTTTCAGCTAATATGATTTCATTTTGCGAATATCCCAATAGGCGCGATAAAGCCCGACCATTCAAGCCGTCTGGACCGGGTGCTTTTGTTTCTCCTAATTGGAATACCACGGTTTGGACCTCCTCACGAGTGTTCGCAGCTATTAGATTATCATTCATTTCTACCGTCACGACCTGTTTGCATAGAGCTAGTGTCGGGCCATAGTCCCTATACCCTGCCGAAGAATATAGCTGCTGAAAATACTTGAGGGTCATCTCTTTAAGATCATTAGAGTTGCGTATCCAGTTTTGTTGTTCATCTTGTAGCATTCGTATCTTATTGTGTTGTCGTCTTTGAACCGTAGTGGCATGGAAGAATTTGGTGTTCCTGTCCCCCCATTTAAGCCAATTAACCCGGGATCGCATTGCCTGAAATTTTTCCTCCTGCTGCCATAAATTGTGTATTTTTGCTTTTAGGTCTGATATCACAACAGTATTATAGGGAAGGAATGATTGATTTGTGAGAGACTGAAGCTGATTCTTGAGGTTATGAAGCTGAGTTTGTGCATTTCCGAATTTGGAACGACTCCATTTGGATAGTGCAACAAAAACAGAGCGTAGTTTGTGGGGGAGTGTCACCTCTCCAAACTGAGAAGAGGCCCATGAAGCAGCAATGGTGGCACGGCATTCCATATCCTGAATCCAAAAAGCTTCAAAGTAGAAAGATTTCTGCCTTTTACAGCTTGGAAGTGCTTCAGTGTACAAGAGAAGGGGGCTGTGATCAGATCCGAGGGCTAGAAGAGCGAGTACTTCGGCAAGAGGGTAAGCCAATCTCCAATCCTTTGTGCAAAGCATTCTGTCTAATCTCTCCTTTACAATATGATCGCCATATCTGTTATTAGTCCATGTAAAGGCACAACCTTTACTGCCAAGATCCATAAGATAACAATCATTTAGTAGATTGCGAAAGGAAAACATTCGGTGAGGTTCGGCAGGACCTTCCCTACTTTCTCCCATGGATATAGCACATCATTATAATCCCCTGTACATAGCCAAGGAAGGATGTTAAAATTACTAATATGTCGTAAAGCTGTCCACAGATGCTGCCGGAGATGATAACGCGCTGGAGCATGTAAGCAGGTAAGACACATGATGATGCCAGAGTCCAGGTCAGTACAAATAGAGTCCAGCATATCTGATGAGTTATAGGTTACTTGCAACGAAACTTGTTCAGTCCAAAAAAGGGCTAATCCTCCTGCCAATCCTACTAGATCTTGAATATAACATGCTGAGAATTTAAGTTTTCATTGAAGATACAGAAGCTTCTGAGTCTGATTTTTCGTTTCCATCAAAAATAGGATATCAGGCTTCTCCTAGGTCACTAAGGCCCTAAGCGCTTGAACTGTCAGGGGGTTGCCCAACCCCTGACAGTTCCAACTTATAAGTCTCATTGTGGAGCTGGTGGCTTTTTAGGGCCAGCCACCAAGGCCCAACATGCAGGAGAGTCTGCTTCAATAATAGGAGTTTCTTGTAAATCTGATTCATCGAAATGCTCCCGTAGTTGATGTCGAACTTCATGATGAAGAAGTCGTTTTGCCTTCTTGAGAGGTCCTGATCTTGCATTAAGACATGAATGTTTGAGCTTCTTTTTCGACTGAGAAGAACCAGCTACATAGTTGTCAGCCACTATGAGTTGCCGATCAAAGGTATGAAGGTCTTGACTAGCTCTGCTTGTTTTGAGGATAATAGGATCACATACTGAGGCTGCCATAGTTTGTTTACCCTTGTTTTTCTGTACTGGAATGTCAGGTTCAGCCTGGACAGAAGCCAGAGCAAGAGTAGTTGCTGAATGAGGTTGAGGGGTCTCGAGGATAATCTCTTCATCATAAAAGGTACGCCAGAAGGGGCTATGTTCCCTTGCCTCTGCTTTTAACCAAGATCCATATAAAAAACTGGTTTCATCTAATTTATTCTCATCACATGGAAACGCTTTACAGGTCATGGCATAGTGACCTAGTATACCACAGGAGTAGCAGTAATGAGGTAAGCGTTCATATCTAAAGTCCAACCAGAAAGTCTTGCCGTCAACCTTAAAGAGAAGCCCTGTTTTCAGCGGTCGTTGAAGGTCCAATTCCACCCTTGCCCTCATTGCTCGAAGCGGTAATCCATCTTTACTCTCTATGTTCACTTCTACAACCGTTCCAATATGACCTGCAGCCCGACTGATTATAGTGTCTATACAACGCTCCAAAGGCAAGCCGACAACATGGACCCAGAACGTACAAGTGTTAAAGTCATAGCAATACAACAGCGTGTTAGCTATCCAAGGTTTTAAGATAACCAGATGGTTGACAGACAACCAAGGTCCGTTTTCTAGAACTCTCTGTTTGACGTCATAAGATTTAAACTTTATAATGTACAGACCAGAGTCGCCTTGTGAGAATTCCACTAAATCAGTGCGCCAAGCCTTTTTCATAGTAGTTTGGAAGGCACGAAAGTTAAGCGAGGGGTTATTGAGAAGCTTACCTACCGAGTTAGGCGACATTCCTCAATCTTATGCCTAGGCACCGCCTCATCCCATATCTCAATTTGCTGGTCGAACCACAATCGACCCATGCAATTGCATAAGGCAGCCAGGCGGGCTTCATCTGCAGCAGATAGGCGGTCCATTTTAGAGTAACAAAGGCCAACAATGAGATGAAGCCTTAGCAGAAGACCCAGGAACAGTTAATGCAGCAACAAAGAGCCATGAGGAAAGTATCGACCAGAAGAAAGCGACACAGGAGAAATCGATGGAAATTCGTCAAAACAGGGAGATCGATCGCGACATGCAAATGAACGGAGGATGTGGGTAAAGGGCGAATGGACAGGGAATGAAATGGTTGAGTGGGTTAGAAGGAATTGAGAAAAGTACAGGTGGAAGAGACAACTCCGCAACTCATAGTGAAAGAAACCAGGTAGATGAGCCTGGGGAAGAAGAAACTACCATGGAGGTAGAGGAGCTCTACATAGTGTAGAGAGAAAACTACCATGGAGGTAGAGTAGCTTTACTTAAGAGAATAGTGTGACAGTTTGATATCATCACTTTACCTCTTTTGTCCAAAACGTCCTTAAAAAAGGGAAAATGTTTGCTAACTTAAGAGATTGTTTGCTAACTTAAGAGAATAGTGTGACGGTTTGATGTCATCACTCTACCTCGTTTCTCCAAAATGTCCTTAAAAAAGGGAAAATGTTTGCTTACTTAAGAGAGTAGTGTGACGGTTTGATATCATCACTCTACCTCTTTTGTCCAGAACGTCCTTGTACCTTTTGAAAAGTTACACTAATCATCCTTCTTGTGTTCGAGGACGGATTTGTTTGAAGTGACGCGAAATTGTTCAGCTCATGTGGACCTTCTAATTTTCTTTTGCTTGCAAAGGACTCTCTCCCCTTCCTCTCTCTATGACTATCTCTGTTGCGTCACTCTTTTTTGTTCTACACTTGTTTTTCTTCTTTCTTCTCCTGACCGCCATAACCATAGATTTTGAGCTCAAGGCCAAAGCTTGTGGTAATCGCGTGGAGCTCAAGTCCAAAGCTAGCAACTGTAGAGCTCCGGCTTATGGTAGCTACAGAAGCTCAAGCTTCAAGCTCGCAAACAAAGTCGTTCGACTCTCTCCTCTTTTTTTCTATCTATTATGCCAGATCGCAATATTCATGGCCTTTCTTGAAGAAGTTTATGAGCAGGAAGTGATGGAGAGAAAATGGGAGAAAACAGAGATGAAAATGCTTCTTCTGTTATTTCAACTTCACGAAATCTACATCATGAGAGCTTTCCTTTTATATCTACATTAGCTCTCTCTCAAGAATCTGTTTTACAGGTATTGAACAGTTGAAGAAGTTACAACTACCTAACTGAAGAGAAAAACTAACTGATACCGGAAAAACAAAGATGAAACAAAGTAAAAGAACAGAGTGCTAAACAGAGAGCTCTAGCTCAGAGAGAGAGAGAGATCTCTTGGCTTTACAAGTCTTCGCAGATTATTCATATGCAACAATACAATCCGTAGCATCACCCTTATCTTTATCTTCTTTTCTTTCTCTGTTTTTGACAATGGTTCTTCTTTCTGTACACTTCTTGGCAGCATTTATATATTCTGCTTCTTCCTCATATGCTTTCCACCTCCTCCTGTTCTTGATGGTATTATTAGTGGCTGAGCTGCTGCTATTTACTGTAGTCTTAACATCCCCCCGCAAATTGGGCAGGGGTGAACAGCCAATGCCCAATTTGAGACGAAGAGAAGAATGTGTTAGTCTGGATGAAGACTTTGTAAAAATATCAGCAATTTGATTGTTGCTGGGAATATATCTAACACACAAGGATCCAGAGGCAACTTTTTCTCGAACGAAGTGAAAATCAACCTCAATATGTTTTGTTCGAGCATGAAGTATAGGATTAGCTATGAGGGATATTGCAGATCAATTATCACAGAATAGTAAGGTTGGAGAGTGTAGAGGAAGGCCAATATCTCTTAGAACAAAAGTGATCCAAGTAAGATAAGCTGTTGCCGAAGCAAGTGCTCTATATTCTGCTTCAGTGGAAGAACGAGAAACAGTTGTTTGTTTCTTGGTTGCCCATGAGATGAGATTAGAGCCGAGATAAGTACAGAAACCTGTGGTGGATCGTCTGGTTTGAACACAACCAGCCCAATCTGCATCAGAAAAACCATATAAATTGAGAGAACTTTGAGAGTGAAGATAGATGCCAAGGTGAATTGTTCCTTTTACATAACGAAGTACTCTCTTCAGTTTAAGGAAGTCACCAACAGTGGGTTGTTGCATTTTCTGACACGATATTTGTTGCAAATGCAAGATCAGGACGAGTGATAGTGAGATATTGTAAGCCACCGACTAAGCTTCTGTAATATATGGGATTTTGAAGAAGATTAGCATATGTTTTCAATGTGACTAGTTTAAGAGAAAGAGGTGTGGCAATAGGTTTGCAGTCAAACATATGTGCACGAGAGAGTAAGTCAAGAGCATATTTGGTTTGACATAAAAATAACTCAGTGGATGTTCGTGTAGCTTCAATTCCAAGAAAATAATGGAGGTGGCCAAGGTCTTTCGTATGGAATTATATACTGAGGGAGTGAATAAGTGTTTGCAGCAACTTATCTGAGCTACCTGTCAGGATTATATCGTCAACATATAGCAATAGAAGTACTGTCTCTTGACCTTTATAAAGTATAAACAAAGAAGGATCAGTTGAGCTGCAGAAAAAACCAGCTTCAAGCAAAAAATTGCTGAACTTGTCATACCAAGCACGCGGTGCTTGACGCAATCCATAAAGTGATTTTTGAAGAAGACAAACATACTGAGAGTACTGTGGATGTACAAAGCTAGGAGGTTGCTCCATGTACACTGTTTCATTTAAGGTGCCATGCAAAAAGGCATTCTTGACATCAAGTTGATGTATAGACTAGTGTTTTGTCATTGCCACAGAAAGTATAATTCGAACAGTGGCATGTTTGATAATAGGACTAAAGGTTTCCGTGAAATCTATTCCTTCTTCCTGATGAAACCCCTTGGCTACTAGTCGAGCCTTCAATTGATCAAGGCTGCCATCTGATGTAAGTTTAGTCTTGAACACCCATTTACAGCCTATAACATTCATGTCATTGGTACGGGGAACTAATAACCAAGTTTGATTTTGATGTAAAGCATCCATTTCCTCTAGCATTGCCTGATGCCATCCTGGATCTGCTAGAGCAGATTTTATTGACTTTGGTTCTGGGGGGACTCGATATTCAGCAAGGCATGCATATCGAGGATTGATTTTGATGATGCCAGATTTAGATCTAGTTTGCATAGGATGAGTAGATAGTGTACCTTGTAAGGTTGTCTGAATATTAGAAACAGCTTGTTCCATATCTGGTTCAGCTGTTGTCTCTGTTGTGGAACCAGGTATTTCTAGTTGTTGTGAAATATTCTGAGAAGTCGAAGAAGCTTGATCCATAGGTAATTCGGTTGTAGAAACAACCGCTGTTGGTTACGTAGAACTAGTAGAGATTATTTGTTCAGCTGGTTCTTGTACATAACCTGTATGATGAGATAATGAAGTGTTTATGTAATCTGTACTGGAAGGTTGTAAAAATTTCTCTTCTTCTGTCCATAGCTTATACAAATGTGTGTAAGTTGAATAAGTTGTTGCTAATTTCTGAGAGAAAGGAAAGAAGGTCTCATCAAATACCACATGTCGATTGATGTACACATGACCAGTGGTAGGAACAAGGCATTGATATCCCTTATGGTGAGTACTGTATCCTAGAAAAACACAGGTAAGGGATCATGGATCAAGCTTGTGCTGTGCATAGGGTCGAAGGCAGGGATAGCAAGCACATCCAAAAATTCTGAGATGATCATATCTTGGCTGATGCTGATATAACTTGCTAAAGGGAGATTGCATCTTTAACTTTGGAGTGGGAAGAATATTGACAATATAATTGGCTGTCACAAATGCATCAACCCAGAATTTTAATGGGAGTTTTGCATGATACAGCATGGCCAGACCAAGTTCAACTATATGACGATGTTTTCTTTCAGATATTCCATTCTGTTTAGGTGTATATGGACAGGAGACATGCTGTTGAATGCCACAGTTCTGTAAGTGAGTTTTGAACTTGTGACTAATAAACTCTCCTCCACCATCACAATGGAAAATCTTGATCTTACAGTTGAGTTGGTTTTCTACTAGTCTCTGAAACATGAGAAAAATATCATAGAAGTCTGATTTTAGCTTCAATGGATAGATCCAACTGAACCAAGAGTAGTTGTCAACAAAAATGACATAGTACTTGAAATTCTGAAATGAGTTAACTGGAGAAGGTCCCCAGATATCACAATGAATTTGTTCTAGGGGTTTAGTAGCTGTAGAATTCGACAATGGGAAAGGTAGAGCAGTGCTCTTAGCTAGTTGACAACTCCTACATACAAATTGTGGTTCTATATGGCACTGAATTAGCTTTTGATTCTTCATATGCTTTAGGATATTCTAATTTGTATGAGCTAGACGTTGATGCCAGACATTCTCTCCAGCAATCCTTTGTCTTTGAGTGAAGAAGACCTCTGCAGCATAAGGATCTACTCTGTAAAGTCCTTTAACCTTCCTTCCTAGCATCTTGGTTGTGTTGGTGATGCTGTCCTTTATGTACACCCCAGTTTTGTCAAAGACAAATGAACAGGGATAATCATCTGTTAGTTATAAAACTGAAAGAAGGTTTTTCTTAATTTCTGGAACAATCAACACATCATTTAGAGGTAAGACATCAGTAGCAGTATTCAGTAATGCATTACCAATGTATTTAACAGGTAAGCATGAACCATTGCCAATCATGACTGTATTAGTACCAGCATTCTTAGAAAAGTTATGAAGAATACCAGCATTAGCAGTAATGTGAGCTGTTGCTCCAGTGTCTGGATACCATTCATTACCATTTGCTTCCTCAATATGAAGTGCTGATAAAGCTATTGGTATCTCCTAAGCTTGGTAGGAATTATCAAATCGATACCAACAGTGTAATGCATCATGACCAGGTCTTCTGCAGATTTGACACTCCAGTTGAGTGTTTTATGTTGTTTTCTCCACCTGCATATTTTTATGAAGAGTTAAATTTGAAGATGGGTAGGTCTTGGTATCTGAATACCTTTGTGCTGAGCCATTATATGGTCTGAATCCCTTACCAGAACCCAAAGCAGAGGAGGTATTAAACTGTTTAAGCTGCTGACTTCCCTGTTCATAGTTCGAACTATTATTTCTGTAATTCATACTTCTTCCAGGATATCCAAAGTTTCTATATCTGTTATTGAATGACCTACCTCTTCCATAATTTCTTCCTCCACGACTATTCCCTCTTGAACTTCCAAGGCTATTATTATGTTGTACAAAATCTCTGTTAAACTCCTCTTTGTGTATAGCTTCAATCTTCCTCTGGCCATAGTAGGCTAGATTTGGACTGAACTGATTTGAAGAATAGTTTTATAGCCTTGTTTCAAATCTCTCTAAATGTGAGATTACTTCGTCATATTCTGGTTGAGGCTTTAAACAATAAATTGTTGTTTTAAAGCTCTCATACTCAGACCCCAGACCTTCCAAAACACCAAACAGTTTTGTTATTTCATCCAATGGTTTCCCTATTGCATTCAATTGATCACATATCGATTTATACTCTCTGAGATATGTTGATAATGTTCTATCACGCTTCTGACAAGCCTGTAGTTTTCACCTTAACTCAAACTCTTTTGCCACAGATTTTTATGTAAATCGATTGAGCAAAGTCTGCCAAACTTTATATGCAGTGTTTAGGCCAATTATCAAACTAAGTATGTTCTCTGAAACAGCACCACTAATCCAAGAAGATACAAGCTGATCTGTCTTGATCCAATCATTATAATCAGGATTAGAAACCTCAGTAGTTTGACCTCCTTCTTCGACCTACAATGTTTTAGCAGGTGGTGGAACTTCTCCATTAACAAAACCAAATAGGTCTTGACTTCTTAAGAACCTATGAAATTGAGCTTGCCACAGGAGGAAATTATCCTCAGCTAATTTGATGGTAACAAAATTCGAGATATTGACATGAATGGGAAATGGATATCTCAAACTTCTTGTTGCCATTCTACTCTTCCAGATCTTCGAACAACTTTAGTTGCAAACACAAACTCTACTAGTTTTGCAGTATGTTGCTACGAGTGTATTTCTGATGATGAAGATTTAGATGTAGATGAGAAATACCAACTCACAGATCTGTTGAAAGCTATAGATGTCTCATAGATCAACGAAGCTTTGAATCTGACTTCAATCTGCTGTAGATTCAGCCATTTTTATGCAGCATCGAGATGATTTCTTCAGGATGCGTAGCTCTGATACCATGAAGAAGTTTATGAGCAGGAAGTGATGGAGAGAAAATGGGAGAAAACAGAGATGAAAATGCTTCTTCTGTTATTTCAACTTCACGAAATCTACATCATGAGAGCTTTCCTTTTATATCTACATTAGCTCTCTCTCAAGAATCTGTTTTACAGGTATTGAACAGATTGAAGAAGTTACAACTACCTAAGCGAAGAGAAAAACTAAGCGATACCGGAAAAACAAAGAAGAAACGAGTAAAAGAACAGTGCTAAACAGAGAGCTCTAGCTCAGAGAGAGAGAGAGATCTCTTGGCTTTACAAGTCTTCGCAGATTATTCATATGCAACAATACAATCCGTAGCATCACCCTTATCTTTATCTTCTTTTCTTTCTTTGTTTTTGACAGTGGTTCTTCTTTCTGTACACTTCTCGGCAGCATTTATATATTCTGCTTCTTCCTCATATGCTTTCCTCCTCCTCCTGTTCTTGATGGTATTATTAGTGGCTGAGCTGCTGCTATTTACTATAGTCTTAACATTTCTCTCATGTTCTCTCTATCAACGTCTCTCTCCATTTCTTCTATTGCCGTCTCAAGCTCGCCGTCATGATTGCTTAAGCTTCGAACTTATAGCAAAGGTAGCCGGACCTTCCTCAATACGGCTTCTCGCAACTGCCATGGCCAAGGAGCTCTCATAGCAATGGTCACTCAAGCTTTGATGTTTACAGTCATAGCAATGGTCACTCAAGCTTTGATGTTTACAGTCATAGCAATGGTCACTCAAGCTTTGATGTTTACAGTCATGGTTGCTTAAATGCCTGAACTCTTGAAAGCCATGGCTATTGTAGCTTCAAACTCCTAGCAATGGCAATGATCAAGAATATCTTGGGTCAAAGACATTCTATGTAGAGTTTCGTAGCCACCATGGACACAGAGTGGCATGATTGACATATCTTAAGCCCGCAGCCATGGATGCTTAAGCTCGAGCTGATGGTAGCTATGGTTGCTTGATCTTCGAGCTTGTGGCCATGGCCACTCAAGCTTTGAGCTCGTGGTCATGGATGTTGGAAGGGGGTAACAGAAGTCTAATACCTTCATCCAAGAAGATAGCTAGGAGAGTACAAGTCTAAACCTATCAACATATCCGATTGAATATAACTTATTTATATTTACTCAAAAACTTAAACCAACTAATTATATTGACTAAGTGGGATATATGAACTACTCCACACCACACCAAATATATCCCTCCTAAGGAAAAGCTGCCATCAAGACTATGTTAATACACCACAACTCCTATCGCCTAGAAACGAAGTTCGCCATCAGATTCTTTCATTGAGATATCCATCAGACACCATAATGGAGTGGGGGTCCACTAATTTAAAATCAACTCTAATATCATTTGTTAGGAGTGTACAGTAAAAGTTTAATACATTTATTTAGAAAGATTACTAATAAAGAGTTTAAATCCGAACCCATCAACATATTCAGTTGGATTTATTTTCACTCAGAATCTTAAAAAAATTGAGTTACAAGCCAACTTGAATATATTAAGAATGCATTTGATTCAGTTTTTCCAAGAGACTCCAAAACCTCTTAGGGAAAATTTGGGGTGTTTAGCAAATTTTCCCAATAGACTTTAGGCCAAATAATAGCTTGGAAAAGTTGGAAGCTCAAGATAAGTGGGAACCCCCCAAACCCAACACAGTTGAAAAGAGTACATTTAAGTTCAAATAGAAACAACGAACGCAAAAAGACAAAGTTGAAAAGCTCGAACCTCAAGCCAGCATGAATTAATAGAAAAAATGCCAAGTGCCCAAGACCATAAGGTGCAACCGTAAAAGGGCACATCTCCCAATTTCCTCTTTGAATTGAACGATGGTTTGAAAAACTCGCATATCAAGGTGACATGCCTAACAGGACGACTATGGGGACTGAACTTTCAAAGGCTCAGGAATTAGATTAAACAGACAAAAGAAAAGATTGAGGGCTACCCACAAGGAAAAATACCAAAAAAGTCATAAATATATTATATTGGTACCAATTCAATCATAAACCTTTCAATTGAACCAATTTAATCATAAATTTTTTCATATTAATACCAATTTAATTCATCCGGTCAATTTAGACTAGAAATTGCTGACATGGCATGATTGGCACCGACGTAAACTTTTTTATAATGTTTTAATATATTTTTCGATTTTTTTTAATTTTAAAATAATTTTTTGATTTTTTTTCCATTTTCATTTTCTTTGCCTTTTCTTTTTTACTGGTGGCCATCGTCGGCCACCAACCATAGTCACGATTGGTGAGGGCGGCCTCATTAGGCCACGCCTAGATGAGGGTGAGCACCAATCATCCAACCGCAACTAGGTGAGGCCCTCCTCATCAAATTTGGTGAGGCCAACCCTCACTCAAGCCAAGGTGACCTCACCATGCCTCGTCTAAGCGAGGATTGGCCTCATCGAGCCTCACTTGGGCAAGGGCAAGACCCGATGAGCCTCGCCTAGGAAATGGCGAGGTTCAGCAAGGCCAACCCCTGCTTAAGAGAAGCGTAGTGAGGTCGTGTTGGCCTAGGTGAGCAAGCTTGCCAAATCTAATAAGAGGGGCCTAACCTGGCCACACCTAGACAGTCAGTGCTCACCCTCACCAGCGAGGGTAACCTAAGCTAGGCTAGCTCTCATTGGTCATGGCTGTGGCTGACGGCCGACAATGGCCATTAACCAAAAGAAAAGGCAATGAAAAGGAAAAAGGAAAAAAAAAATCTAAAAATTAATTAAAAATTCAAAAAAATATTATTAAAATTTCCACGTCAATATCAGTCGTGCCACGTTAGTAATTTCCAGTCTAAATTAGGCAGGTGCACTGAATTGATATCAATGTAAAAAGGTTTATGACTAAATTAGTCCAATTAAAATATTTAGAACTAAATTAATATCAATATAATAGATTTATGACTTTTTAGTACTTTTTCCCCTGCCCATGTCGTTATCTCTTTCAAGTTATGTTTATTTGGCAAAACGAAGAGGCTTTATAGGTATTGTATGGGTTAAATGGACCATAAGCACTTAATTGTAAAATTTCAATCATTTGACATGTTCCCAATTTTAAGGGGTGAATCAATTCAACTCATTCAATAATCATCACAATTAAAAAATCGAATTTGAGCGGTTCCATTACATTGTTCCATTGACAACAGATGGTAACCATATGAGATTGAACTATGAAATAATTAAGTTATAGTAATATGAAAGCATGTTGATCATTGGATAGACAAATGAAAGTTAATTTCTTCACTAACTGGCTTATTTTCAATGTGATTTCTTGAATGTATTTGCAAACAGCAAAAACAAAAAGTTATGCTCAAACATTTCAATACTCAACAATCTTATTGCAAGCGCAATTGTCTATTCAAATGAGGATCGTATTTATGATCAAACACTTAAAACTTTAACAAAGATATTGGTTAAATGAATTAGCTTAATCAAAATAGCATTTATCCATATAAAATACAAAACGGATACGATATTGTCTAAATCAAAGTAGATGTTAATCCAAAATTCTAATTTTGGTCAAAATAGCATTCATTCGTCTATTCATTTCAAGACGGAGAGACGGAGACTTTAAATTATGTAGAGCCACTGATGCGGGAGCATCCAACGTAGCTCTATCGACCAACTCAAAACCATCGATGCTTATCCAAGCCAAGAAAGAAATTGGGCATTATGTGCTTCGATGGATCATTTTGAATGAATACTGTCAATTACTTATCGATACTTTGTGGTATGTCGATAACTATTGATGGGAGGCCATTTTAGACATCTTGCATAACCAATTGATGAAGTTTCAGGAGGATTATTTTCTGGTCAAGGGAGGAGCACGAATTTTGGAAGGCTAAAGGTTCAAGAATGCAAGTTCCCATGCTAATAAATGCATTTCCTAAGTTCCTAGGAGGATTATTGTTATGTAGTTTTCAAGAGTCAAAGGTTTAAGTTTTTAGGTCATTAAAGTCTGTTTTTCATATTTCCTAAGGCTAAAATCCTCTTATAAACAGGGGAAAACTATCCAATGTATGGACATACGAATTTGATGAATGAAAATTATGAGAATTCCTCTGCTTGAGTGAACTTCTTCGGAGAGTGGATAACTCCTTTCGATCTCTTTATCCTTGGAGCATAGATCACTCCTTGGTGGTGAGCCAAGAAGCCCTTTATCCTTGGCTGGTGGAATCTTTAGGCCTTGGTGGTGAACTTCGTAGATCTCGATCATCTTCTTCGATTGGTGCATGGCCTTTATACCTTGGGAGGAGATCGTTCTATATTTTCTTATTCCCCTTCGTTTCTTCCCCATATACATTACTCCATACACTTAACCAGAAAAATCCCAAAAGAAAAATTTCCGTTCTGGAATCACTCACCCCATCACGCATCAACCGCTTACAGGAAGTCCTGAAAATTAAGGAATTTCAAAAACATGAAACTCTCGGATTTAGGTCATCAAGACATTTATCAGAATTTTGGCCAACATGACTTCGGAAAGAGATCGAGATCGTTGAGGATTTTTTTTTTTTTATGGTCGAAAACGGGTGATTTCTTTCATTCCTTCATACGATAATTACAAGACAAAGGTAAACATACTTCGGAACATAAAATGTCCCTAAGAGGTTGGGGATGGTAAGACGCCCAATTGAGAGGGGGTTTTTTGGTCCGATGTGCTTTTGCTATCCAATCGACGGCTCGGTTTCCTTCCCGGGGGTAATGAGTGTCTTTACTTAGCCGGATTGGGCTAGGATTCTTTTTTCCTTCTTGGACTATGTGCCTCACGTCCCAAGGTGCTTCTTCCTGGCCCATTATGCTCTCCACTACAGTCAAGTTGTCACTTTCATAGGCATAATCTATTTTTTGCTTCTGACTTCCCCACACGTGAGCCTCTTGGATTTGCTTCAGAAAATTCAGACCTTTTACAAAGGCTAGAGTTTCCACTTGAAGAGGGGTTGCAGCTCAGATCTCGCACGCGAAGCCTCCCTCCTCCATTGTTTCCATAGCTTTACTAGCTATTCCACTATCTCCAGGCTTTCTTTTTTGCTAATGGCTGCCCCTGGTTTGTTGTTCATCTTTGTCAATTTCCTTTTCAGCCCTTTGATCTAGTATGATGCGTTGGAGAACTTCCCCCGACTCCATAATGCTAGCTTCTTTGATACTTCTTGGATTTTCTTTGGGAAGCTTAGCGACTGAAACTGTTCCTCTTGCCATGTGCTTCTTATGATTTCCCCACATTCATGTTCTTCTAGCTAATAAGCTTCAAACTTGAATGCTTTTTTTCTTTTATTTTGTAATGGATATAAGTAGAGCATAAGCGGGCTGTGATCTGATCCCATAACAGGTAGTGCTACCACTTCTGCATTCGAGAAGGCCACCCTCCACTCCATAGTGCAAAACACTCTATCAATCATTTTCCTTATTAGTGCATCGCCTTCCCTCTTGTTTGTCCACGTATAGGCACAGCCTTTACTCTCCATGTCCATGAAGGAACAGCCATTTGTGAACTCCTAGAAAGCCATAATTCTGTGATGATCAGCCTCTCTCATGCCTTCTTTCTCCCAATTATACAGAATTTCGTTAAAATCCCCCATACATATCCACGAGAGTTGGTTCATAGCATGAAAACTTTTTATTTGTTGCCAAAGTGCTAGCCTCTCTCGAAGGTTTGTGGATGCATGGAGGAATGTGATTCTCATATGTTTACCACTTTCCGGTTCTTTGCACTTTAGATCAATGAGTTCTTTCGAGCTGAAATTCACTTTGATTTCTACCTCCTCAACCCACATAATAACCAAACCTCCTGCGATTCCTTCCGGTTGTACGAGATAAGAATGTGGGAACTTAAGCTGCCTTCTTACCCTTTCCACCAACAACTCTTTGTTTTTTGTTTCCATTAGAAAAACTAGGTTGGGCCTTTCTTGAGCCACTAAGGCTCTTAGCTCTTAAACTGTCAAGGGATTGCCTAGCCCTTGACAGTTCCAGCTCAAAACCCTCATGTCATTTTCGGTAGCTTATTCGAGCTAGCCATCAGAGCCCACTCCTTCCCTTCTCTTATCACCTGAATAGGGGTATCTAACAGCTCCATCTCATCTATCAATGTTATGGCAGATTCTTGAATCTTCTTCTGTTTCTTTGTTCTTTTAAAAATCTGGTTTTTCTTGACGCTTGGCACCTTGGTCTTGTTAACTTCAGCAAGGGCTGGTTCGAATATAGCTATTTGCTTGCATTTGCTTATCTTTTCTCCTGCATTTTGAACTACACTTTCCTCATACTCACATAGTATAAGGCTGTCAGATCGTTTTTTGCTTCTAGTTAAAACTGTCATTTGAGCTCCTTCCTCTCTCACAATAATTTCCATGCCAGTTGACTGGATTTGCGTTTCAGGGACTAATTCCTCTTCTTCTTGCTGCAGGTTAATCGCTCCATAGAAAGCCTCCCAATGTGGACTTTTTTCTCTTACTTCAGCCTTCAGCCAAGGTCCATACTTTCCTGCTTGTTCTTAGCCCATTTTGTTTGCTCATATGGGATTTCTTCACAATCCAATGCATAATGGCCTATTCTTCCACATGAATAACAGTAGTGGGGTAATCGTTCATACTTAAATTTCACCCACAACATTTTTTCTCCTAATTTCACAATACTTCCAGATCTCAGGGGAGCCATTAAATCCACTTCAACCTTCACTCGTCCTGTTTTATAGGGACCTCCCTTTGTCTGGAGTTAAATTTCTAGAACCATTCCTATTTTCGTAGCTAAGTCAGAATAAACATCTTATTGGATCCATCCTAGGGGTATCCCTATTAATTGGACCCAAAATGCACATTTAGTGAAATCATAGCAATGCTCTAGTATATCAGCCACACATTGTTTCAGCACCAATAAATTGCTTGCAAAGGACCACGATCTCTGATTCAGGACTTTTTCTTTTTCAACTTATGATTCGAACAAAAACGAGTAAAACCCTGGTTCTTTCTGGTTGCACGTCATTGTATCTGTCTTCCAAGCCTTCTTCATGGTATTTTGGAAAGCTTGAAAGTTCACATTTGGCTTGGAAAAGAGCTTGCCATAGAGGGTCAACGTACATTCTCTTCTTTTTTCAATTGGGATTTCACATCTCACATTCAGAACATCATCCTCCGACCACAAATGGCCCAAACTTTTACATAACGCTGCAAGACGTATTTTAGTTTCATTTTCCTTCTCCATGTTCCTTTCTTATGGACGACAAAAGGAGAAAACTTACTATTAAGAGTCAGGTTTACAGCTTGCTTTGAAGGGAGCTGTTGGGGAAGAGTGTCGCTAAGATGCTGCAACCAAAGCCCGAAAGGAACTCTTGTGGACGACGAGGTAGGTTCCTGCGGATAGTTTGGATTTGTACAGCCGCTCAATGGAACAGTCCCACCGACCCAAGCCGAAGTCTTGATGCGCCCTAGCCTAGGTTCTGGAATGAGTAACTCAACTAGATTTCAGAGACTTCCTTTCCAACCGAGATCGTGATGCGCCCTAGCCATAGAAGCAGACGGTCTTGTTGCGGTTCAAAGGAAGAAGCAGTGGGTATTCGTAAGTTAGGGTTTGGGGTTTTGAGGAGTTATGCGTTTTTGGGGAAGAAAATGTTTCCCTTTTTTGAAGAGGATGATGCTATCCTCCATTGTAATGTAGCTAAAAGAGATTTCAGGGGGGGTTCTTGAGAGTTGATGATGCTATCACCCATTACAGGGATAGGGATTTTCTCTGCCTAGGTGGAAAGGGAACAGCTCTTCCGAGAGAAGAGGGGATCGTCAAGGATTTGAGATCAAACAACTAAGGCCTCCGGATTGTTCTTATATATGGAATAAAGAAAGTACAATATAATTTGAGATCAAGACATTAAAACCCTCTAATTGCATAAAAAGAACTAAAATTCGTGCTATTTGAAGATTTGTTTGTTTCACAAAAGATTAATAAAATCCAAAAAAAATTTTAAAAAAAATGACCGCTTATATTGTTTAAAAAAATAAACGAAAAATGTTCTCTTCATCCACAAAAATTATTAGACATAAATTGTTGTTTATTATGACAACATTTTTCAATGAGTAATAATTTCAAATGATATACATAATTAGTTTTAAGAAAATATTTTTTAAAACCATTCATTTTTCATGAAACAAAGTTACACCTTTTTGTGTTCTTGATATAGCAAATTTATTTGCGTAGTATTATCAAAGTATGACTTTTTCAAACATTAATATCTCTATTAACTAAGAAAATAATAAAAATAAATTAAATTAAAATAGGACACCATTCTGGAGAAAATATTGACCGCACAAAATATGTTATCGTAACAAATAAGAAGAGCCCTGAGGTTGCAACACGCATCTAAACTAGGGCCCAAATGTAAGACTATTTTGAATTGAGCGGACACTCTTCTCACTCTCTCTCTCTCTCTCTCTCTCTCTCTCTCTCTCTCGTGACATCCTAAATTTCCAGTACTGTTTCAATTGAATAAATCAGGCCTTTCATCGATGCGCCTATAGTGCTATTCTCAGAGCCGATCACTCGTAAGATAACTAGACTATCTGGAGAAGTCATTAAGAGATTTTAATGCAAATGACTTGAGAATTCGACCAGAAGTTGACTATTCGACCGTGCCAGTCTGCAAGGGTCATTACGGCATTGTCAAAATCGATCAGAGATCAAGGATAGGTCGATTCGACTGAGATGTGTGATCAAAGTGTGGGTGATTCCATCTAATTGTAAAATTCTCGTTGATTAGCATTAAACCGATTTTCTGTCGTTTTGGGTACCCTGTGCTCGTAATTGAAATCTTGAGATTTTCACGACCACTAAGAGTCGCCAATGTGTCGAGTGGGTTCATTGTGGCTCGAAGAAAATCGACCACAGGTCATTTGCACTAAAAATTTCTGAAACCTACCCGGTAACCTAGGTCACGCTAAAAATGCACCAGATTGAAATTAACCGTGAATTTGAACCCGATTTCAAAAATTGAAAGTTCTGTGGTGTCACAATCTATTTTATAAACGTCGACTCATCCTCCAAAGAATTTTCGGAGATTTCGAGATTTTTACGGAAAATCGATTCGAAAATTAACGGAAATTCGGATAGGCCGAATCGAAGTGATTTTTGGCCTCTTTACTGATCGATGTGGCGAAGGGGACTTATAGAAAATTTTATGGGCTTCCTTCTTTATCAAATTGGACGTCGAATTGAGAAATTTCATGGGAAATTGAGGAAATTCGGAGCTTAGACTAAGGGCTGCATTTTTTGCTTTAAATTTGGAATAAATGGTGGAAATTATGTGGGAAAGTATTGGGGGACATGCATTTAATTAAGTGGATTGGTGTTTGTTGACTCTTTCCCCCAGCTTGCGGCTTCTTCAGCAAGCTTTGACAACTGCTTCTCACCTTCGACGCCGACCTCACCCGTTCTGCCTCTTCTTCCTTTCAATTGTTTCTTTTGCTTTCTTTCATTCTCCCTCAAGCAGTCCCATGTAGTTCTTCACCATAGCCATCCTTGCCCCTGCTTCCTTTTCATTTCTTTCTTCACGTTTCTCTGTCCTCCCCCCCCGGGGCGATTTGGCGCTAACAAAGCAGCCCAAGCCAGTCAACCTTCAACCGTTAGAGCTCCAGGTGTTGACCAAAGGCAGCCCATCTCCACGAAGCCCTCACCGAAGCAGCTGCCTCCGTCCGCTTCTCCACCGCCTCACACGCCTGTAGCAGCCCATTGAAGACCACTGATTTCCCCTCTATCGCACGTCTTTAACAGCAATGGCCCAGCAGTTCCCATCTTCGCCCGTGGATGAGCCCAGCAAGCCACCATTGAAGACGCCACCAGCTAATTTTCCTTCTGCTTCACCTATCCGCGCGTCTTCAGCCCACACTCAATCTCACGGGTCAACACCAACATGTTTCCTCTCCTTTGTTGACCGTCCTCCTTGTGCCACCACACGGCCCATGTTCCCAACGAAGCTGAAGCCAACCTCTCACTCCATCAACGGCCCAAGTGTCATGAATTCCAGTAGCCCATCAATTGTCATCTTCAAGCCCAGTGGATTTCAACCCATTTTCAGTTGTTGTCCAACTCATTTGAAGCCCAAGAAGCAAGCTCAAGCCCATCAACCAAGCCCATCATTTGTTGTGGGCTTGCAAGGCCTTTTGGGCCCGGTCCAAGCCTATTGGCGCCGTTGCAATTCAAGTTTCGGCTGCCGTCGCGTCGCTGTCATAGTATTCTGGTCTTCGCTTTGCACAAGTGAGTTTTGCTCACTAATCCGTTATTAGTCAGTTAATGATGCTTAGGGGTTGATTAAAATTAACTAAGTGCAATTAGGTGGATATATTATATTAGAGTAATTAAATTATAGACTTATTGATGCATATTAGATAAATGGTTAGTGTAGTTAGCAAGTAGACATGCTCTATTATTTATTGAACAAATCTCGAAAATTTTAAGGTCCGTTGCGACTTCCAATTTGGCATTATGGGCCTAAATTGGATTTATTGTATTTATTTAATATTTTTCGTAATTATTTATTTATTTATTTATTTTCCGGAAATTGGGATAGCCGACTAATAGGAATTTTATGTTGATTATTGTGGTGCAGTCCATTTATTTATTTGAGCGTTGATTTGTGCTAATGATTTTAGGATTTATTCCTAAATTAATTAATTTTAGTAATTGATGAGAAAATTACCGGGTGTCGGTTACAGCGTCAAAAATATGTTATGGGCAGTTGAAATTGGTGGGATGTTTAAAAAGGTGAAATGACTATATTTTGGCTAAAGCCGACCGTATACTCACACGATCATTTTTAACAGGTACTCTTAACTCGAGGAAAATAGGCCAAAATAATGTGTTGATTGAGAAATTTATTTGAGGAGTGTAATGTTGTTGGCCGTGGGTGAATAATTGTATGACATTGTGGGTTAGATCAAGAAAACCACCTAAGTACGGTTATGTCCATTGGACCGTAGGTTACCACCTAATTTAGGTTGTACTCGCTGAGCCGTAATTCAGCACCACCACCGAACTTGGAATCAGTTGTGCACGATGAGCCGTAATTCAGCATTTCCACCGAATTTGGAATCGGTTGTGCATGCTGAACCGTAATTTAACATTACCGCCGAAGAATTAGTAAGCCATGCCCACCAAGCTGTAATTCAGCATTACTGCCGAAGAATTAGTAAGCCGTGCCCGCTAAACCGTAATTCAGCATTAACAACAAAGTTTTAGTAAGCCGTGTTCGCTAAGCCCTAATTCAGCATTTAAGTTGAGTATTTGAGATAAACGTATGGGCCGTGTTCGCTGAGCCGTAATTTAGCATTGAATTTAAGTAAATGAGATGAACCGACCAAAAAAGGGTCAAGATGACATGTAATCGACTAGATCGATTAATCAATAATTTGATATGATGTTATGAATTGATTGAGTAATGTGATATAAGGCATCTGTAAATAACGTTGATTTGCAGGATGGAACTGAGACCAAAGTAAGTCCTCTGACTTGTGTTGTGCTTAAGCAGCCTCTAAGGCATATTGGCTTCCTAATTGGGTCTTAGGAGGTAGAACTTACTAAGACGTTGTCTCACTGGTTATTATATAACCATTTTCAGGCCCCTAGTTGAAAGCGGTGGGGAACCCGAGGCCCGAAGTTCAGAAGGTGAAGCATGGAGAATTGGCGAGTATGTTTGACTAGCTAGTCCTAGGATATTTCTCTTTTGTTGAAAACCAATTCTTTTTTGTAGGCTTCTGTGTATAAATCTGCGTGTTTATAAAAAGGTCTGTTCTGAAAAATTGGTCATATTTTCCTATCCTATTGTTTATTGTCTGGTTATTTCATATGCTTCCGCATGCGTATATTAAATAAATGGGTTGGCGATGCGTTCTGGGACATCACTATTAATCGACCAAGGAAGGATGGGTAAGTGCTCAGAGGATCGGGGCGTGACTCTCTCTCTCTCTCTCTCTCTCTCTCTCTCTCTCCTGCGCACTCTCTCTCTTCGCCACCCCTTTTTTCTTCCACCGCGCCACCCCTCCGACTTCGACTTCAACTCGTCCTGCACTCTCTCTTTTCGCCCAACACTCTCAACTATGCCCCCTTTATCTTCCTCCGATGAACCACCAAGCCCTCATTCGACTGACGAGCCACCGCGTCGCCCCTCTGGCTTCGCCATTGCCGATGCCCTCCCGACTATGCCCTCTCTCTCTCCCTCTCTAAGTCATGACTAAGCCCTCGTCCAATGAAACACCGTACAACCTCTGCTCTGCCTCGTAAGGTACCTCTGCCATCGCGAAGTTCGTCGATCAAGCACGGTAGTTCATTAGTAGGACAAGGGCTCAAGGAAGGAGAGAGAGAAAGTCGGGCAAGAAAGAAAGCTTGCAAGGGAGATGAGAGATAGAAAGAGTAGAAAGAGCATGCAGGGGAGAGAAATTTTTTCCCTAAAATTTGGGTCCCACTTTGGACACATGTCACAACCTCAAGGCCATTCTTATTTGTTGTACGGACACGTCTTGTATGGCTAATATTTTCTGCCATTCCAGGCTCCCCTCATGTCCATGTCATTATTTTCTCTTCCGTCTATACCATCCAAATACTGTTTTCTAATAGCGAAATATATTTTAATTTTCAAAAAATCTGTGCATTTAAACATAATCAAAGAAAAATCTAACAATTGGCCCTGCTGTTAAATCCAATATCTTCCTTCTTTTTCTCTTCTCTAACAAGATTTAACAGGAAACTATTCAAAGGTCTGTTGTTTTCTCAGCAGACAGGTTCAAGACAAACAAAACTATCGTATCCCACATATAACAGAATGCCTTTATGCCTTAACCCAAGGCAGGTGGCGTTCGACATGCAGAAACAGTAATGCACCAGATGGCCGCGAAACGATGAAAATCCAGTATGCCATCACTTCTCTGCTCTATAATCCGAGGTTAATGACCTCTTTGTCCACCGGTGAGATCGGGCAAGCCCAGTGCAACCCCCACCCCATGCGACAGGAAGTGGGTCATGTGCCTTTGCAGGCGACAATAGTAGTGGGGTAAAGCATGGACTGTGGAGTGCTGGGGAGGGGGAAGAGAGAGGCGGCGGACCATCTGGGTTTTCTTCTGTGTTAGTAAGTAAAGTCACAAGTTTGTGACAATATCTGATAAAACATACCAATCAGAGCTTCGGCTGAAGCCGATCAACAGCAGCCAAACTTAGTCACTCCCTAAAGGCCTAATTCCTGAAGGGACAGAGTCGCTACACAAGCATTTGAATGCGATGACCCAGGAAAAATTGCAGTTGAAGACTCATCACCCAAACAAAATGTGGGTATCTGTTCCCTCCTCCCCCCCCCCCCCGGCCCCAAAAAAAAAAAAAAAAAAGCAACACAAATCAATCAAAAGTGAAGCACATTGAAGTCCAAGTGCCCGTCGCCTCCGCGAGCGTAAGGTTGAGGAAAGCAGAGTGAATGATGCACGTTTACAGTCATTCCACCTCTGTTCGATATCAAAACTCTCAAGCCCCTTAGATGATGAAAAACAGAAAGGGCTTTGAAGATTATTTTGAGAAAGACAAGCACGTAGAAGCATGAACTTCTTGAGCTTTACCACCTCAACATTTTCAATTTCTTCTATGACACAACCGATGCTAACAAGATGTGGTCTAAGAGTGCTCCTTAGCTTATTAACAGATTCGAGATAAAAAGATCTGCAAAAATCAATCTACAGGATGCACAACATCAAATTGATTTGCCTCTCATGATTAACTGTCATCCAATAACAAGCACAGATTTCATTCTTTGGCTAATGATTCAAAAGCTTTCAAGCATAAATCCCATTATCAGTCCCTTGTAAGCCATATATGTTCTACTGTCCATAACTTATCACTTTGGAAAAGCTTCCTACTTTGCAAATCACTGCAATTATAAAGGTTCTAAACTCACATCGGCGCCACAAAAATGAACCGGCAGACAATAGATCGTGCTAAATCATGAGGTCTAAAAATGATAAACATACCAACAACAGCAACATGAGTTCCCCGAATACAGCACAAAGGTCTTTCATTTGACACAACCATTGCATATCGGCATCGCAAATTATCAAAGTCTGCAACAGCAAGTCCTCAAATGGTTGGACCTATTGAGATTGCCAAGAAAATGAAATCTAATAAGGCGATGGATCTAGGATGCGAATTTTACCTTTTTTCTTGATTGGGAGGGGGCTCCATGTTATTCAAAAAAACTTAAAGAGAGACGTCTATGTGAAGTATATTATTATGAGCACGTGCACGCCCACAAAGAGAGAGAAACAAAGACAGAGACAAAAAGATACAGAGGCAGACACATTCCTTTTGATTCTAGGTATTTCGTTCTATGACTTGAACGACCATCAATAGAAGCACGCAGCAGAAAGCATGATATGTCTAAGTGCATCAGATCTCCACAAAAGTTAGTTCCTTTTGCTCATTTTCATTAAAAGAAAACCAGAAGGGAAGGGAAGGCTCTATGTGCCTTTGTGTGGGTGGATGTGTCTGTCCGTGGTGTGTGCGCATAATTTGAAATAAGATTATAGTTCGTCATCCCTCTTGAAATTTTCCTAACACCCAAGGAAGCAACTGCACCCAATTTCTCCATAATGACGTTTTGAATGCAAAACAGCAAATACAACAGGTTTTCTCCCACGAAATTCTAAAAGTATGAACTGTTGATTGTCCTCTGCTTTCCCCACTGAGCAGATGTAAAGATTTTGCCCAGATGTTTGCAACACTGGTCATGCATAGGAACCAAATTCCATTAACGATGTTCTAACAGCTGCTACAACTTAAGTGATCAAGAAATATCGCCAACACTTCCAGACGGGGCAAAAATCAATCTTGCTTCAGGTTCAGGAGCAGAGTCATTAACCCAGAACTAAGACTTTAGTTGATGGGCAACGTAATATCTGGACATCACCTATAAGCATTCTGACAGTGACTTACAACTACAAAAGCCAGGGCCATCCTCAGAAGAAAAGCCAACAGAACGGACATATGACATGTTTTCTCAACTTCAAATGGCTGTCTTAAATTTATTCATCAGACACTCAGAGAGAGAAGTTAAGTTAAAACTCAACAAAGCCACTTACTCAATTGCAATTCATTCGAGCCTGAAGATAATCATCGTCGTCATGTCTTTTAGCCAGTGATCATGGTTCCAGCTCCTTTGTCCGTCATGATCTCGAGGAGCAACGAATGCGGGACCCTTCCATCAATTATACTCGTCGTCCTCACACCCTGCGCCAACGACCTCACACAGCAATTGACCTTCGGAATCATCCCTCCCGCAACCAACCCCTCCTCTATCATCTTCTTCACCCCCTTTATATCAATCTCCTTCACCAAGCTACTGGGATCGTTCCGGTCTCGAAGAATCCCCGCGACATCTGTCAACAAAATCAGCTTCTCTGCACCCAATGCAGCTGCCAACTCACCTGCCACCGTGTCGGCATTGATGTTATATGGCTGCCCGTCCTTGTCGGCCGCCACGGATGCTATCACGGGAATGTGGCCACTGTCCGTGAGGGGTCGGAGCACGGAGGAGTCGACGGAGGCCACCTCCCCGACGAACCCCAATTGGGCAGCGTTCGGGGCAGGCCGGGCGGTGAGTAGGCAGCCGTCCATGCCGGAGAGCCCGACGGCGGTGGCGCCCGCCCTGTTGATGAGCGAGACCAGGTGCTTGTTCACCTTCCCGACGAGGACCATGGAGACGATCTCCATGGTAGAGGCGTCGGTGACGCGGAGCCCGTCGCGGAACACGGGCTCGATGCCGAGGCGGCCGAGCCAGGCGTTGATCTCGGGGCCCCCGCCGTGGACGAGGACGGGGCGGAGGCCGACGCAGGCGAGGAGGACGAGGTCGTTGACGACGGAGGCGCGGAGGGCCTCGGACTTCATGGCGGCGCCGCCGTACTTGACGACGATGGTCTTGCCCCGGAACTTCTGGATGAAGGGGAGGGACTCGGAGAGGACGTCGACCCGGAACTGCCCCGCCGGCGGGGCGGCGGCGGCGGCGGCGAGGGAGGCGGCGACGGAGAGGCGGGGGGTACGGAGAGAGCGGGGGGTCTTGGCGGGGGCTAGGGTTCTGGGGAGAGGAGGAGAGAGGCGGAGGTGGTGGTTTCCGGTCAGTGCCATCTTCGTTCCTTCCCGGCGCTCCGCCGCGCTTCTCTCTCTTCCGCCCTCCCTCTCTCTTTCTCTCTCCTCTGCTCTGCTGTTGATGCGGCGGCGCTGCGGAGGCGCGGTTTTATTGCCCGTCTGTCTCGGCGAGGGATGCTGACGTGACGATGCGACGGCGGCGGGGGGGCATTTCGCGGACCGTGCGAGTTAGGCATAGGAGCACGCGCACGCGTGCGTGCGTGCGTGCGGCGCGGCGAGGCGAGGCCTCCTACTCGACAGTGCCGTTTTCACTTGCCCGGAGGTGATTACATCACACGGATTTTTAAATTTTACGCAAATTACAGAAGATCCCCCACTGAACTTTCATTTTATTATAATTTAGATCAATATCAAAAAAAAAATCTCAAATTAATATGTCTATGATGAATTTATCTCAAATTAATTTTTTGATCAGCAAAAACTATAAGTTAGTGCACATGTGACGAATTTATTATTCATAAATTTTCGTTAAATTTTATCCACATGACAGTTGACGAGTGAAAAGATTTTGCATTTTACCTTTCATTTGTTATTGATTTTTGGTAATATTAATATAATTTAATCGATGGTAAATTTGTCACAAATATACATATTAAAAATTTTCAATGATCAAAAAATTGATTTTGAGTAAATTTATCATAAATTTATTGGTGTTGGTTAACTCTTTTAATTATTGTCCCTCCGCAATTTTTCCCATTAGCACATGCACAATATGCATGACTTTTACGGAACAAAAGAATATTTCCATCTCATCTTTTTTAAAAAAGATATATTTTTACTCTTAATTGCTGTAAAAAAATAAATAGTATAGAAATTATTAATGAAAATATTAAAAAAGATTCGATACATAGAGACACTGGTAATTAAATAAAATATTTCGAGAGATAGAGTAAAAAATGAATTTTTAAAAGGAAATGGTTGTTTGAAATCCAAGGTGGTTTTTTTTTAAATGTATTTTTCATCAATCAACCAGTCATTTGCATTGATTTATTATTTTGAGTACATAACGAATATTCAGTTTTTGTTAATTGACCTTTTTGTTGTTGAGACATTTTTTTTTTCTTTTTACTTGATTGTGCTTTGTTCCCTTAAAACATTAATTCTATCAAATTTATTACCAATTTTCAAATATTTTTATTTTGTAATATAATTGTTTGTATTTTTCTTATTAATATTTAGTTAACTTATCCAGGTAAAAGAGACATTTCTCAAAAATTGGGATGAAAATACATTTTTGCCCTTTAAAACTCGTGTTTGTTACACATGATAATGGAAATACATGAAGGGTTAACTATTGTAGCAAAATGAAGATTCAAGGGGGTGATATGTAACCGTTGAAGGTAAACGGTAGCACGCCTAAAATTTGTATGTAATTTTCATTAGTAAGGACTGCTGCAAATCAAAGGACCAAGATTGACGAGCACGGCACATTTGGGGACATAGCACAAGTTTGCTCAAGATATGTATCAAAATCGAAACCTCCTAGAATTCAGGTGTATTTGGTTTGGCTTTGAAAATGGGCTTTGGGGAAATTAGGGTGCGTTTGGTTGAACTTTTGGGGAAAGTCATTGACAAAATGCAAAGTACTTTAGGTTAAAGAGGCTTTGTAAAATGCAAATAGTGTTTGGAAAAACTATATTTACAAAAGGACTTTTTGTGATAAAAAAAAATTATCAAAAGAAAAATAAAGAAAATTGACCGGCAAGGGTAGCGGTCACCGACGATGGAAATTTGTTACTGGCGGCCGACGAAGACCACTAGCAAAGGCCGCCCAGGGTAGGGCGACCTTCAGCGACCCCCAAAGACCACCGGCAAAGGCCGCCCAGGGTTGGGTGACCTCTGACGACCCTTGAAGACCACCGCCAAAGGTCGCTCAAGGTCGAGCGACCTTCGGTGACCCCGCTGTGACCTAGATCTAGGGCGGCGAGGTCGCGGGAGGACCTCGCTACCCCTGGATCTGGGTCGCGGCGGGGGCATGCGACACCGCTACAACCTCTAGCGACCTAGATGGGGGTGGCAAGGTCCTCCCGCGACCCTACCGCCCCAGATTTGGGTCGCGGCGAGGTTGGCGACCTAGACCTCGCCGTGACCCAAATGGCGCGGCAGTTGCACCACCCCTCAGCGACGGTTGCACCTCCCCCCGACGATGGTCGCCGTGCAACTGCCTGCCCTTCGCCAGCTATTGCTCATGGAGAAGAAGAAGATGATGATGAATAGTGAGGGCAAAATCAGAAAAACGAAAAATCAATGAGGATAATTTGGGAAGAAAATTTTTTATTTTAGGGACTCCTCGGGATGTTGAGAAGGCTAAAAGCCCAAGGCAACCCCCAACCTGCCTTGGGCTTTCAGCCTTCACAAGGCTGGAATTCTCCAAATGGGGGTTGAAATTTTTTTACCGAACACTCCTACTTTGGCCCAATGATCTTTAGGGGCTCAAAGTGGCTTCTCAAGGCCACTCCCAGACGCACCCTTAGGCAACCTAAAGCTTTTTGGGGAAATGCAAATTACATTTGATACAAATTCTTTTATAAAACCATTTTGGGTTAAATTAGCATTTGGCAATTTTTATTTTTTTTTACCAAGGGCTTTTGGGTGTAATTTTTCCTTTCTTATTAAAAAATTAGACCCTCACTAGCTAGACCCAGCCTCGTTAGCCCTCTCCAGTCACCATTGCACAAAGGAGATGTATAGTAACAATGAGGGGCAAAATCGAAAAATTAAAGAAGTGATGAGGGTAATTTTGAAACAAAAAAATTATTTAACCCTAGTTCGAGCATTCCATAAATAATTAAAAACTCAATGTTGGTCTCCTTCCCAAGGTTAGCATTTGATCCAAAGTTTCTTGGAAGGCTTGCCAAATATCTCAATATTTGTCGAAGAGATTTTTGAGGTGAAAAACCTTTTGGAAAAGCTAACCTAGACGCGAGATGATCATATTTGTAAGAAAAGAAAAATCCTCCTCCCCCCCGGGGGTTTTGAACGTCCTGCGCTTCTCGCCACAACTCTCTTTTTCTCTCGCAAGAAGGCTACAACCAAGATTCAAAGTCAAGTGATAAAAAGTTTCTAAGACCATGACCTCCTCGAATCATTAAGAGAGAGTCAAGTGTGACTTGGTGGTGGTGGTGTTCACCTATGTAGCACCGACACGGACATGTGACATGCGATACGACACGATACGACACGCCGACACATCATTTCTTAAAAATAAAGAATTTCGACACGTTCCGACACGTTATATATTAAATATATTTTTATATATAAATACATAAATAAATAATAATAAAAATAGCCTAGAATTAATTTACACAAAAATATTAAATAATACCATTCATTATTTTAATTTGTTACAATAATACACAAAACTTAGATGAAAAAAACATTGTTTAAAGAAAAATGCTAAAATGATATTTTTAAATTTATTTATTTATCATATATAGCATTTTTTATTACTTCTTTCATAGTAAAAGACTTTTTTTAAAAATAAAACAATTCTAAAAAACAAAACTGAAAAAAAAAATTTGACCCCGTGCGTGTATATTTATAGCAATTTTATTACTTCTTTTGTGTATATTTATATTTTGACCCTCAAGTATTAGAAATTTTTAAAATTGACCCCGTGCGTGTCGGAATCGCGTGTCGGAATTTTGGACTCACGTGTCAGAGCATGTCAAAAAGAGTTGACCATGTGTTGGATTTTTCGACACTTGTTGACCGCGTGTCAGAGCGTGTCGGACACGTGTCGGAGTGTCGGACATGATACAAAGGCTTCCGAAGAGTGTTCGTGCTACATAGGTGTTCACTTTGTCAATCACCCAATGAATGTGCCTCGAGTTGATGTTTTTACCTGGATAATGATTAGGTGGGACTAATTATTCAAAAAAGTCTCAAATTTATTGTACTTTTATGATATGTTATACTTTAACTTTTATCTTATTTTTAAAATTTTATTTTATCTCTTTATAAATTATAGGAATCGAATATCATATTTAAAACTAAACATCTTTACCTTTGAGAAGATAAAGTATTAGACTCTTCACCTTCTCCTTCCCAATTGTGAACTGCGACTATTGTGGACATCCTAAATGGTTTGATGATGTCAATTTAATTATAAAATTTTTAGTGATTTAATTTTAGTTGACAATTGTTAACAGAGATTAGCCTCCAAGGCACAATTATACAGATGTGACAATTTTAAAGATATTTTTCAATTATTAATTTTTTTGCCCTTTTCTTTTCTTCTTCCACTTTTGCCTTTTTCTTTTACTTTCCTAAAAGCCTGGTCACGAAAAGAGAAAGCCCGGTCGATATATTCGCTGGAACCAGCTCGTTGAGATGAGGCGTGGCATATGCTCAGTCCAAGCTTTGGCGCTCCCTCGTCTACCATCTCTGCTTCCCTTCCCGCTCCCGTCGCACTCCAATGGCGTCGATCGCAATCCACGAAGACGAAGAAGAAGAAGCCGCAGCCGCCTCCTCCCCTTCACCTCCTCCTCCTCCTCCTCCTCCTTCTGCACAGACGAGCCAGTGGATCGAGTACGTTCCAAGCCGCCGCCGATCGCCGATCGCCGATCGCGGATCGCCGATCGACATCCTCCTTCTTCCTCCGTAATTCCGCGGAATTCCGGCCGGTTCTCATCGCTGAATCCGCGTCTCAGGGCCCAGGACCTGCTCCGGCGAAGGCTGATCGAGCGCGACGATTTCCCGTGGACCTTGCCGGGAGACGGCGGCGGCGGCGGCGGCGGCGGCGGCGGCGGCGGGGGTGGGGATCGGGCGAGGCGCTGAAGTACGTCGGCGGCGTCGACATGAGCTTCGCCAAGGACGACGACGCCTCGCTGGCCTGCGCGGCGCTCGTCGTCCTGGACCTCGCGACGCTGCAGGTCGTGTACGAGGACTTCGCCGTCGTCAGGCTCGAGGTCCCTTACGTCCCTGGCTTCCTTGCTTTCAGAGAGGTGATTGGGGATTTTTGAGTTGCTCTGGGGTTCTGATTTCGCGATGGATGAGTCAATCTCGCGATTGCTGTTACAGATATGTAGAATTCGATCTTTTGATCATTCGTCGTTGTCTGTTCCTTGTCAGGCCCCTGTTCTTCTGGGACTTCTGGAGAAGGTCAAAGGCAGTGCGAAGGATATCTGTCCACAGGTTTGTGATTGCCTGGTTTGAAGTTATTACCTTTCCATTCAAACCTCATGTTAGTTACTGAATAGTAGGTTGTGATTATCAATGTTTTTCCCTCCTCCTCCTTTTAACATCTCTGAATTTTCTTTGACTTGTAACTTCAACAGTTAATAATGGTCGATGGAAATGGGTTACTTCATCCTCGAGGCAAGTGTTAAGGCTCACACGACCTTTATTTTCTTCTGAAATTAGTTACGTATGACAATGACTGGGGACTGGTATTGAGGAAAATTGCTATTGACCACCCGGAACTATGGAGTTCCTGCATTGTCCTTCATGATCAATTTTGTATTGAGTCTGATAGTTTCTTCTTTTAGAAATGGTCCTACGAGTTTTCTTGGTTTCCAGGAGAATCCCTTATTTATTAACGTCGCATTTTCTTTTCAGGTGTCTTCACTTTTTTGGAGTAGTTGCATGCTGCTAGTTTGTGCATAGGAGTGTCTAGATAGACTTTTAATTTTTCCTTTTTGCTTCATCTAAATTTTGAAACAGATGCACTTTAAATTTGTTTTAACCCGAAACATCTGAAACTCAATGTATAAATGTGCATATCAGCAAACATATTTTTTTTAATGTCGATTCATGTATAAAAGATTTACTTTGGTTTTTACAGCCTTTTGCATATATTACGCTCAAGTAGTGTTTGATTAATTTTGGTAACATGTTGTTGCATTAAGTATTTGGAGTCTATTAGGATTCTGATAAGTTTCCTTCCCTATTTTGAATTGGATTTAATGTTTCCTTTTCCTAGTTGATGGTGGATATATGTGCTTCCTAGTTTTATTAGGGTATTGGAATTCCTACTTTGGCTAGTTTGTATTTCTTTCTTTTCAATGGAGTCAAGGATCAATTATATTTGGCAATTTTTGTGCTTTGGGATTGTGTCATGCAAATCTACTCTTAGGTTTGATGCTTAAGAAACCCTAGGTGTGATGCTCATGAAGCTTTGCATATGAAGACTAAAAATTATCTTTTGTTGTGGGACTCACTGTCCTACATTAACCCATTAGTGTAAAACTTCTCCTTGTCAATAGGAGGACATTGCCATGATGAAAAATTATGATTTGCATTTTTGTTTGACATTTTCACTGTGTTTGATCAAGCAAGATACTTGGTTTTTCTTTTAAGCTATGTTAACCGGTTAGTCAAGCTATGTTCTGATAATATATCCTTTGTAACTATGATGACTTCATTAAAACCTGAAGCTTTCTTTGGTAGGTTTTGGATTAGCCTGCCATCTTGGTGTTCTGGCTGATCTCCCCACCATTGGGATTGGAAAAAATGTGAGTATAACCACGTCTAGCATGGAATATTGTGTTGTTGGTACTAAGTTGCCGCTAATTATACTAGTCTACTTGAACATCACATCTCCAAGGATGAGAACTCTCAGTTTAGACTTCTACAGATGTTTTGTCTACTTCTATCTCCTAATATTACGTGTCTGGAAAAGAACTAGGTTCTCACTTGATCTTTCTAGACTCCAGTTTTTAGCTTAATTCCATATCATCTTCTTAAGTAAATATTCTGAGAATAAATCTACGTATGGTTTATATCAGTTGCATCATGTGGATGGTCTGACTCTATCTGGAGTGAAGCAGCTTCTAGAAGCCAAGGATAACTTCTCTAAAGATCTTCTCACTTTGACTGGATCCTCTGGACGCATATGGGGTGTGGTAAGGATTTTGGCTTGAGTTCTTGGATTTGCTCGAGGCAGCATCTAATGTTCTACATGCAATCCTTAATGTGCTTTGAAGCTGCCACTGGAAATACGAGTACTTCACTAACAAACTGTAAAAAAGGAAAAGACATATGCAGACAGTAATGGTGAAAGATATTATAGTTTCCCAAAGTTAATGAAAAATTTCTCCTTGATTTCCTTGTTCATCATAAACTTGTATTATCCAACATGAACAGCACTGTGATCTGAGTGATGCTGTCAGAAGTTCTTGCCACTAGAAGTTCTCAGCAGTTGTCATGACTTGAATGATGATGCAGTTGACTGTGCTTCCCAATATGTACTCATCAGTCAAACACCTCTTGTTGGTTCCCATGAGGAAATCCAATTGCTCTTCGTGTCTTTTATGATGTCTCTTATCAATTTTCGTCATGAACGTGGTACTGGCTTTTGAAAAAAGAAACTATTCATTCTTTTTTACATGAGTGGCTGGGAGATTATTCAAATGGACCTGTATTTCCTAGACATCATAGGAAGTTGGTTCATTGAATTGTGATTGCTTATGATTATGATGATCTACAATATTGTGAGAAATGAGCTCAAAGGAAGATCTTGTTAAGAATTTTGACAAAAAAATGATTGGTTTCTACCATAGTTTGCAAGGTGGATGACAACTTCAATTATTGCATATATACAAATTGATGTTGGATACCCTAGAGAAGTTTAGTGCCTCATACCAGAATATTAGGAGATGGAAATCCAAAGCTTGAGCCCATTAACTCGCCTTGTTGGATGGAATTCCCCTTGAAACCATATATCACGCTGATATATCTTTGCAATATATCCAAGACATAGTTGTGATGTTCTGAATCAAGAGGTAGATAGCATGTTATGCTTGATAGTACAACCAAAAAGGTGGTGTCAACGGATAGCTTGTGAGGTTTTTGTTATCTTGTTTGTTGGCTCTTAGAAGTTTTGCTTCAAGTAAATGTATTCTTTACAGGCAATGCGATCAACATGGAATACATCAAAGCCTATTTTTGTGTCAATTGGACACCGTATATCCCTTCAAACTGCTGTCAAAGTTGTTGGGATGACTTGCAAATATCGGGTCCCAGAGCCAGTGCGACAGGTAACCTAATTGATGTTAAAACTCGAACCAGTTTGTGTTTGTTCGCTTCCCATATGAGGACTCTACTTAACTAGAAATTTGTTGTTAAGTATGCTTCGTGCTGAATCAGCTTATCACATTTACTTCTGTGGTCTTGGCCCTCGATGGTGCTTTGATCATTCAATTTAAATAAGGATGGTATGCTATTTCACAAGGAATGACAAATATCTGCATACCATTTAGGTAGGTGATAATTTTCATGGGAATCATTTTTGTGACATGTTGAATTGCAGGCTGACATCAGGTCAAGAGACTTCCTTCGCAAGAATGGTTATATCTGTTAGGGAGCTCATCAGGTACTTCCATTTTGACTTTGCTATATTTTCTGGTTTCATTGCCAATCTATGCATACCATATAGGTAGGTGAAATATTCATAATGCTCATTCTTCTGATATGACAATTTGCAGGCCGTCATCAGATCATTATTCTTAGAATGATTATGTCTGTTCTGAGCCATACTTGCATTTTGACATTGCTATATGGTCCTATTTGTTTTAGTAATGAATATGGAAGTACATATGCACGAGTAATATGCACAAGTCTCGTATAATAAACAACATTTGGTGCCATCAAAGGAGACAACTCCTTTAACAGCTGCATTATTTTTCTTTATGTCTTATTGCAGGCTATGTTAACTTCAGAATTCTAACTCAAAGCATGGTTTTTTTCATTGGTGCTTAGATCTGGTATGTTGAAATTGTCAGAAGTCCTACTTTCTGATTTTACTAATTATTGTCACAGCACCAAGAATTCTTTTGACAGCCATTTTCTGTTCTTTTCTTTTCTCTCATTTTGACAGCAAAAAAGCTGGTTGTTAAGATTAGAATGTTGAAGAATATCAGTAGGCTCGTTGAATTAAGCTGTCATATCAATATCCTAAAGTGGCAGCTGACTCAAGATATTCAGGTGTTAAGGTGTTTACTTGGCTAGTTGAATTAGGATGGGCTCCTTCTGTATCTGCTTGCATAGAGAAGTACTTTAATAAAGGAGAATGAAGAAACAAACTGAGTACACTGTATATCATAAGGTGACAACGAAAGAAAACATAGAAGAGAGATGAGAGAAAAGAAAGTAACCTAAAGAGAATGTTATAACTTTAAACCAGTTTAATTTAGCTCTTGTTCCTCTCTAGCCATAAAATCCACATGACTGACAAAAGAAGAGTTTTCCAAGTTTACGGTGATGACACTGGCTGTTTCTTCCTCCTTTTCAACTTATCAAAAAGAGTTTGATGCTAAATGGTAGAACCCCATGCGTGGCTATGAAACCAAATGAATGTGGTACATTGCCCAAAAACTCACTTTTGAGTTCTTTTGAAGGAAAAACATTTGCTGTGTTTATGGCATGCTAAATCTTTAGTCTGTTCACATGTTTATTTTTTTGGGTAAAAGTCTGTTCACATGTTATTTTTTTTTTGGTGAACGGTAATTGTATTAAGCTAAGCCAATATGTACAAGCAACGGCACCAGTTTACACTCAAAACGAACAAGGCATAATGAGTGGAAGGGTGCCGAAATAAAGGAGAGCCAACAAGGCAAAAGCTAGAAGGCAGAAACAGCACAAGGACGGCCACCTTCTAAAGAACTGTTCACATGTTATTTAAAGCTAATAAATGGTTAAAACAGATTAAGAAGTTGTGCGGAGTGCTAAGAGGTACTACACAGTAAAATCGGGTCTATTTTTGTTAACCAGAATCATTCGATCTGTTCATCCCTTGTCTGAACCTTTTAGATCTATAAATTTGCTTTCTTTTAGTCCTAAAAGAAGTCCTTTTGCTTAAAGAAGGAAAAGGACACCGGAAGTACCATAACTTTTGAACAGCACTCACTTTAGTGTAAAAACTTTTCAAGCAATCACTCGAGTGCAATACCGGTGGAAAAACGATTACTTAAATGCCTCTGGCAACAAATTCTGGCGATTTGTCTTATGCGGCTTTTTAAAAAACTTTGAGTTTGACATGGGTTTTTAATAGAAAGTTTAGTGTAGCGTGGACAAAGTCTGCATTCCAATTCATCTGTATGCATTTATTGCAAGTGCTGATGAGTTTTGTTTCATCTTTTATTGCTTTATTTTGTACTTATGAATCGGTTGATTGAGTTTTCATTCATCCGTCTCTACGCTCTCTGTTTGTGCTCATGGACTGAGAATCTGTGATAAAAAGTGCTTCCATCATGAAGAAGCAAATTGAATCGAAAGTGGCCAAGAAATTGTTTCATTCGTCATTTTTGTCTAAATTGGCAGTATGATTGTTGCTCGTCTACCTTAGCTTTGACTCTTCTTCATTTTAATTTATTTTATTTTTAAATATTATGGAGAATGAGATCGAGTGCAGATGATGTGTTACCATCCATATTTTTCTTCACTTTGAACTGATTGGAGGTATAAATGATCCATGTGGAAATGTTCTTGACGCTGATGCACTCTTCAAATATATTCATCCCTTTGCCTCCATTAGTTCAATTGATTTCATGGGTATTTTAATTTGTTTTGTTTGATTCAGCCTTTCTTCAAACATTGTTTAAGTTTGGTTGCTTTTATCTTCCATTGGATTTTTTGGGTTTAGCAATTTTTGTTTGATGACATGAACAGTGACTTTTTTGGGTTCAGCCTTTGTTCTTTTTTCTTTTACTGAGTGCCAAAATGGCATTGTCTCTTATGGTTTTTGCTAATTGGGTTGTTCTTGTGAGCCACATAGATTGACTTATAATAAAATTGTCACAAAGCTAATTAGGGAACCTGCAGCAAGTAGAAAGAGAGAAAGAAGGAAGAGAGAAGGAATAGAGAGGAGGAGGAGAAGGAGAACGTAAAAGAAACAAACAGAAGGTTGTAGTTTTCTGTGTTACATAGAAATCCTACATGCATTGTGTTTATATTAAATATAAATTGTATATGACCATAATACCCTTATGAAAGTAAAAAAGAAATAAAACTCTGAAAATTAAAAATAACTCAATTAAAGTAACTTAACACTCCCCTCAAGCTGGAGCATATAGGGGCGTACATGACAATTTCTGGAACAGAAATCAATTTTTGGTCAGAAATTGATTTCTCAATTTCTATTTCATTGACAAGTTTTTGAGTAAAGAAACGCGTTTGATAACAATTCAAAATTTCTATTTCTGAAATAAAAATTCGTTTGATAACAAAATAAAATTTCTATTTCTAGGAGCAAAGCAACGACCGGTGTCCGGTGGCTGGAGTCCGACGTTCGACGGCCAATGTTCGGCGTCCGGTGACCAGCGGCGAGCGGCCGAAGTCCGAAGTCCGATGTTCGGCGTCTGGCGCCAAGTCCAATGACCGACGATGGGCAGCCAAAGTCTGGAGTCCGACACTGGAGTCCGATGACCAGCGTCCAACGTCCGGAGTTCAATGTCTGACGTTCAACATCTGGAGTCTGGCAACAAGAGGCCGGCAGCAAGTGGCTAGTGGTCGGAGTTCGGTGGCGGGTGGCGGGCGGCCGACATCCGGCGGCCGATGGCGAGCAGCGGACGGTTGCCGGTGAACATCCGGTGGTTGATGATGAGCCTCTAGCATCCAATGATTGGCGATGAATAGCCAACGACCGGTGAGTCTAGCATCTGGTGACCGATGATTGGCAACGGGTGGCCATAGTGCGATGGTCAGCGGCTAGTGGCTTGGGCCAGTGGCGGGCGGTCGGCAACTAGCGGTGGGCGTCCTACATCCCATGGGCGGCAAGTGGGTGACGGGTGGTGACAAGAGTGAACGATGAAAAAAATTTTGATTTCTCATTTCTGTTTCAGAAATAAAAAGGCTAAAAGTTTTAACTTCTGATTTCTGCTCCAAATTTATTTCTGGAATAGAAATCTGTTTCATAAATAGAAAAATGAAATTGCGTTACTAAACGGATTTATGTTTCAAACCTGTTCCGGGGAATAAAAAAAATAGAGAAATAGATAAACATAAATTTTGTTATTTGTGCCCTAGGTCACCCATGCCTAGCTTGGAACAACCAGCAACAAAAGCAGGACGAAATAATGTTTTGGTGAACATATCAACAAACTGATCTCTAGAGGCAACGTAAGGAGTAGCAATAAACTTCTGCTTCACAGCATCACGAACAAAGTGACAGTCAACTTCTATATGCTTAGTTATCTCTTGAAAAATAGGATTCCCATCAATATAAATAGCTGCTTGATTATCACACATCATATCAATAGATTGATTAATAGAAAATCCAAGCTCCTGGAGAAGAGATTTCAACCACAACAATTTGGCCACAGGTTGTGTCATAGCACGATATTCAGCCTCCGCACTAAACCTGGCAATGGTAGTCTCTTTCTTGCTTCTCCAATTAACCAAATTACCATTAATAAAGGTGCAATACCAGTCATAGACTGTTGATCATACGTTGACCCAGCCTAATCAACATCAGAATAGCCAACAAGTGTGGAAGAACCGTTAGGTTTATAAATTAGTCCCTTACAATGAGAGCTTTTAAGATATCGAAAAATGCGACAGACATCATCCCAATGAGCCTTATTAGGTGACTCCATAAACTGACTTACCACAATAATATCAATAGAAATATTGGGACGTGTATTAGTAAGATAAATTAGTTTCCCAACTAGACGTCGATATTGTTGCTTGTCTTCAATTTCATTTCCATCATCAACTCCAAACTTTTGATTTGGATCCATAGGGGTATCAACTGGCTTGGAAACTAGTGTACCAGTCTCAGACAAAAGATCAAAGAACATACTTTCGCTGAGACAAATTAATACATTTTTTTACTTTGTAAAACTTTAATACCTAGAAAATACCTAAGGGTTCTCAAGTCTTTAATCTGAAATTGTTGCTGAAGAAAGGACTTAACCTCATAAATGTCGGTCACATCACTACCCGAGACAATTATATCATCCACATATACTACAAGAATGACCCCCCCCACCGCCCCCGGGCCCCCGATTCCTTCTTGTGAACAAAAACAAAATGACCTGAATGATATTGGTGGAAACCACATTTGGAAATCACTAAACTGAATTTTTCAAACTATGCTCTTGGAGACTTTCAACCCATAAATGGCCTTATGTAGCCGACATACTTTACTACGATTCTCCCCCTGAGCAACATACCCATGAGGTTGCTTCATATATACTTCTTCAGACAAATTGCCATAAAGAAAAGCATTCTTGACATCCAATTAATATAATGGCCAATTGGAATTCACAGCAAGAAAAATAATAACACGAATAGAATTGAGACGTGCCACAGGGGAAAAAGTCTCAAAGTAATCAACTCCATAAGTTTAAGTAAAACCTTTAGCAACGAGCCAAGCTTTAAGATGCTCAATTGAGCCATCTGGATTGTACTTGATAGTGTACACCCAACGACACTTCATCACATCTTTCCCAAGAGGAAGATCAACCAATGACCACGTTTGGCGAGACACCAGAGCTTCCATTTCCACATCCATAGCTTTCTTCCACTCAAGGCGAGACAAAGCCTCAGTGGTAAAAGTAGGAATTGTGTGAGTTTGTAATGATAGAGCAAAGCCATATAATGGAGAAGGAAGATGTCTCATAATGCTCAATAGGATAAGCCAAAGAGGATTTTTCTGTGCACGATCGAGTACCTTTGCGAAGGGCAATCGGAAGATCGTCTGGACTAGGAGACAAGGAGGAAGATTGAACGGAGGGCATGGAAGAGTTGGAGACTGTTGGTGCCGTAGACTGCTTTCACCGTTGATACACCTGCAAGGGAGGAGGTACTGGAGAAGAACGAGTTTGGGACACCTAGAGTGCCAAAACTTGGCATGGAGGGATACTTAAGTGCCAAAATTTCATAAAGATACACTTAAGTGCCAGTTTCGAAGTAAAGTGGAACACTTAAGTGCCACTCCGGCCAAAATCCGGCTAAATTGCTGACGTGATAATTTTTCGGCGAGTTGGGTGCAAAACGGCGTTGTTTTGCTCGCTGACGTGGCGAGAAAATGCAAAACGACGTCGTTTTGTGTCGATGTGTAAATAATTAATATACAAATTAATTAAATTAAATTTAAACTTAATTTTATTTAAAATATTCTAAAATTTAAAAAACTTAAAATTAAAAAACCTAAAATAAAAAAAATGGGGGGGGGGGGAGCCGAAGGGGCGGGCGAGGGCCGAGCCCTCGTCGCCATCGCCTCCCCGCCGTCGTCGGGAAGGGTCGGCGACGGAGGGGGGAGGGTCAGCCAGGGTCGCTAACGCCCAGTCGACCAGCGGCGAGGGCCATGACCCTCGCCGCAGATCTGGGCGAGGGCTCGCGGGCCCTCATCGTGTCCCCGCCGTCGCCGGGAAGGGCCGGCGACGATGGGGGGAGCATCGGCCGGGGCTAAGGCCCGGCGACGCCGACTGACCGGCGGTGAGGGCTCACCGGTCAGCCGAGGGCCGGCGACCCCGGTCGACCCTACCCCCTCCGTCGCCGGCCCTTCCCGGCGGCGGCGGGGAGGTGGCAGCGGCGAGGGCTCGGCCCTCGCCCGCCCCTTTGGCCCCCCCCCCTTTTTTTTTTTTTTAATTTTAGGTTTTTTAATTTGATGTTTTTTATTTTTTAGAATATTTTAAATAAAATTACGTTTAAATTTAATTTAATTAATTTTTATATTAATTATTTACACATTAGACACAAAACGACGTCGTTTTTGCATTTTCTCGCCACGTCAGCGAGCAAAACAACGCCGTTTTGCACCCAACTCGCCGGAAAATTGCTACGTCAGCAATTTGGCCGGATTTTGGCCGGAGTGGTACTTAAGTGTTCCACTTTACTCCGAAACTGGCACTTAAGTGTATCTTTCCGAAGTTTTGGCACTTAAGTGTCCTTCCGTGCTAAGTTTTGGCACTTGGACTGTTCTTCTACCGGAGAAGAACTAACAGAATCTAGGGGGATAAGTTGTGGGATAGGAGTGATCAGCTACAATGTCAGTTGAAAACTCTTTACCCTTAGTAGAATAGTATGGTGTGCCATCGAAAAAAGTAACATCAGCACTAACATATTGGGTACAAGTTATTGAATCATAATACTGATATCCTTTTTGTGTATGTGAATACCCAAGAAAAATACATTTAATGGCACGAGGAGATAGTTTATCGAAACCAGAACATAGGTTATGAACAAAACAAACACATCTAAAGACACGCGGGGTAAGAGGGAATAACGACTTGTCAGGAAATATAACACTAATTGGTGACTAATGATTGAGGACAGTGGAAGGCATACGATTTATGAGATAACATGCGGTAAGGACAGCATCACTTCGAAATGATTTTGATAAGAGTGAACGGGCATCTTCTAGAAGGTGACGGTACTTTCTCTCGGCCATACCATTTTGCTGAGAGGTATAAGTACAACTTGTTTGATGTATTATGCCAAGATTAGAACAAAACAAAGAAATTGATTTCTATGTATATTTTAGAGCATTATCTGTTCGCAAAATTTTAAGGGATGTATTAAACTAATTAGTAACCTCACAATGAAATAATTGGAAAACATTTAAAAAATCAGAACGGTCATGAAGCATATAGAGCTATGTTAAACGAGAATAATCATCCACGAAAGTAATAAAGTACTTAAAACCATTTCTACTAGCAATACGGGAAGGTCCCCAGATGTCCGAATGAACAAGGTCAAGTAAAGTAGATGCACGAGAATCATTACGACTAGGAAAAGAACTACGATGATGTTTCCCAAGTTCACAAGCCTCACACTCAAGAGTAGAAATTGATTTACACTCGGGAATTATTTGTTGTAACTTAAATAAAGATAAATGCCCTAAACGAGAATGCCATAATAGGGGGTTAATAGAACTAGCAACTAGACCATTGGCGTCAGCAGTAGAGACACCATTTAGATAGTATAGTCCATCACGTTCATGCTCTCCACCAATCATCTTCTTTGTCTGAAGGTCCTGAAAAACGCAATAAGATGGGTAAAATGTAACTGAACAACTAAGGGCTTTTTAGTTAACTGATTAACAGATAACAAATTTAAAGGAAGTTGGGGAACATGTAAAACAAATGACAAAGATAAGGAAGGTGTAAGTGAAACAGTCCCTGATCTAACCACTTGAGTCAAGGAACCATTAGCTAAAATAACTTCTGATGCAAGACTAGAGTTATGGTGGGAAGAAAATAGTTCTTGCTTACTTGTCATATGACTAGAAGCTCCCGAGTCAATAACCCAAGAGGTGCTAGGAGACAAAGTAAAGAAAGAAGCCATGTTACCTGTGTGTGCAAGAGTGGCCGTGGATGAGAAATTGGAAGCTTTTAGTTGTTGGACATGCTTGATGAGTTGTGCAACCATATCATCTCGAGTTGTAGACTCAGAAGAACTACCCCAGGTGGGATAGATGGGTACATGTCGCTGTAAGACACATTTCCTACACTCCCTTCAGACACAATAACATTTGCAGTAATTAATCATTAAGCCTACTCAGGCTTGCCATGCTTGGCCTAACAAGTGTCAACAATATGACCAGATTTGCCGCAGTTTATACACTGATGGCTATCTTGATCAAAACTTTGTCTACTACGTCCACCACCACGACTACAACCTCCCCTGAAACCACGACCTCTATTGGAAAATCCACCACGACCACGACCACCACTACTAGCCACAAATGCTGAATTGTCTTTAGATGACTTAGAAGACGGAGGGACAATGCGCTGAATTTGACAAAATGCTTCATTCATGGTAGGAACTCTCTCTCTAGCAAAAAGCTGACTCTTCACAGGCTGTAAGTCGGCATTCAAGCCAGATAAAAACTTGGCCACTTGAAATTCAGCTTGCTGTGTCTTAAGTCTCTCAAGATCAGTAGTGATGGGCTGATAAAGATGAAGTTCTTCCCACATACCTTTCAAAGCACTATAATACTCTCCAAGAGACTTGTCTCCCTGTTTAAAATTAAAGATCTTCTTATATAGTTCATAAACTCTAGATATATTTTTGTCTTGTGAGTAACTCTCCATAAGATCACCCCACACTCCTTTAGCAGTTGTGTGGAACATGACATCAGCGATGGATGGTTCCATGCTATTCCATAACCACACCAAAAGTGTATCATTTTCTCTCACCCAATCACTATAGTTTTTAGAATTTTTAGCAGGAGGGTCTATAGTAAGATAATGGAATTTCCCTTTGGCATAACATAGACCTTCACAGCTTGGGCCCATAATAAGTAATTGGAGTTTGGACACCTAAAGTGCCAAAACTTGGCACGGAGGGACACTTAAGTGTCAAAACTTCGGAAATGTACACTTAAGTGCCAGTTTCGGAGTAAAGTGGAACACTTAAGTGCCACTCCAGCTAAAATCCGGCCAAATTGCTGACGTGGCAATTTTCCGGCGAGTTGGGTGCAAAATGGCGTCGTTTTGCTTGCTGACGTAGAGAGAAAATGCAAAAACGACGTCGTTTTGTATCGATGTGTAAATAATTAATATAAAAATTAATTAAATTAAATTTAAACTTAATTTTATTTAAAATATTCTAAAAATTAAAAAACTTAAAATTAAAAAACCTAAAATTTAAAAAGGGGGGGGGAGCCGAAGGGGGCGGCTTAGGGCTGAGCCCTCGCCGCCGCCGCCGGAAAGGGCCGGCGACAAAGGGGGGAGGGTCGATCGAGGTCGCCGACCCCCGGTTGACTGGCGATGAGGGCCACGAGCCCTCGTTGGATCGCGGCGAGGGCTGCAGATCTGGGGGAGGGCTCGCGGGCCCTCGTCGCCTCCCTGCCGTCGCCAGGAAGGGTCAGTGACGGTGGGGGGAGCATTGGCCGGGGTCGCCGGGTCGCCGGGCCCTGGCCAAGGGCCGGCAGTGAGGGCCTGCGAGCCCTCGCCAGATCTGGGCGAGGGCCGTGACCCTCGGCCCAAATCTGGGTGAGGGCTCGTGAGCCCTCACCGCCTCCCTGCTGTCACCGGGAAGGGCCGCGATGGTGGGGGGAGCATTGGTCGGGGTCGCCGGCTGATTGGCGGCAAGGGCCCGCGAGCCCTCACCCAAATTTGGGGCGAGGGTCGCAGCCCTCACCCAGATCCGACGAGGGCTTGTGAGCCCTCTCCGCCGGTCGGCCGAGGGCCGGCGACCCCAACCGACCCTCCCCCCTCCGTCGCCGACGGCAGCGAGGGCTCGGCCCTCGCCCGCCCCCTTCAGCTCCCCCCCCCCCCAATTTTTTTTTTTTAATTTTAGGTTTTTTATTTTTTAGGTTTTTAATTTTAAGTTTTTTAATTTTTAGAATATTTTAGATAAAATTAAGTTTAAATTTAATTTAATTAATTTTTATATTAATTATTTACATCATCGACACAAAACAATGTCGTTTTTGTATTTTCTCGCCACGTCGGCGAGCAAAACGACGCCGTTTTGCACCAAACTCGCCGGAAAATTGCCACGTCAGCAATTTGGCCGGATTTTGGCCGGAGTGGCACTTAAATGTTCCACTTTACTCCGAAACTGGCACTTAAGTATACATTTCCGAAGTTTTGGCACTTAAGTGTTCCTCCGTGCCAAGTTTTGGCACTTCAGCTGTTCTTTTGCCCAAGTAATTGGAAGATCCATTGAATTTAATAGTGGTAATTTGAACATTGACACTATTTGTAGAAGCCTTAGTATCACTCATGATGATAATCTCAATTTAAATATATCTACTAGTTAATCAAGAAGGCTGAAACTTTAGTGCAAGAAACAAAACAGCAACACTAATGTATAATCAGATGTAATTGGCTCCATAAGTTATGGACTGCTGAAATCTCATAAGTATAGACTGCTGTATGGAAAAAAAATATTTGATCAAAAAGCTTGATTCAACTAATTATATGTTTGACGGAAACCGGCAAGATTAGTCAACCATAATCAATGAAGTACTTTGATTCTTGAATCCGCTGATCAGTAAGTGTTGTAGTCCATGTTCACAAACCGAACATGATGAATTTGATATCTTCTGATCTTATATGTATCAAGACTCGAAGAGAAAACCAATAAAAATTGCAGCTTTAGGTAGCTGCGCACTAGAGAAGAAGTAGGGTTACTAGGGGACTCTCAAACCAGCAATAGGATCAAGTAATCAGATAGTTAGATCTGCTCTGATACCATGTCAGAAAGCTGATTAGGGAACCCACATCAAGTAGAAAGAGAGAAAGAAGGAAGAGAGAAGGAATAGAGAGGAGGAGGAGAAGAAGGAGAACGTAAAAGAAACAAAGAGAGGGCTATAGTTTTCTATGTAACAGAAACCCTACACCCATTGTGTTTATATTAAATATAAATTGTATGACCATAATACCCTTATGTAAGTAAAAAAGAAATAAGACCCTGAAAATTAAAAATAACTCAATTAAAGTAACTTAACAAAAATAATGCCACGTCATACTTCCTGGCCATTCAAATCAGAGATAGCATTGAAGTAAAAATCTTTTACCAAACTTGCACTTGAGTAATTGCTCGAGAAGTTTTGGCATTCATCATCACTTATGCAAGTTATGCCACTTGTAATATCTATTTCCCAAACAACCTAAAATGATTAATTGGGCCTGATTTGGAGTTTCGGTAGATGCCAGTTGTGAATATGACTTCCAGAACTTAAAGCTTTTGTTTTTGAGTGCCTAAACAGTTTCTTTAATTGATAAAAAGGTTGGTAAAGTTATTAAGGAGTGGGAGTCAAATTCAAAGAAGAGAGATTACTGGGTACTTTAATATGATTGTTGAAAGTGGGGGACTTATCCGGTCAGTTTTAGAACTTAAAAGCAACTTATTTATGCGTCTTTTAGTTCCGTTCTTGATGGCATTGTGTTGTTTAAATCTACGATGTTTTATGCATGTTATCAGATATGCATTTTAATGAACCTTCATGCTTGAATTTATATAATGTGAAGTTCTTTATGCTTGTTCTTGCATGTGGTGGGTTCATTTGCAGGAAAGGATCTTTCATTTTCCTTCCTTGTGCCTGAAATCTTGCGAATTTATTTTGACGCTTAAGTAATCTTATATGTCATGTCATTCCAATATGTGTTGGTGACATTCTAAAAGTATATGTACATATAAGATCATGAATTGTTCAGATTATGCATAAAATGCTTAAAATATACTCTTAAATGGCTCAAACTCGTGGATGGATCTCCCATTCACGAACCGCCAGGAGTCGCTTTCTGAGCTTCCTCGCTCATCCACAACATTTATCAGGTTTGAGGATGTTGCAATGGTTTTATGGATGGTTGGTTTGCTATGAGACCGCTCTAGCATACCGTGCCGGGACTTCACATACCATGCTCGATGTGTATTTGCACCTGCCTTTGGATAGACTTCAAAGGAACAGATTGGGTGGCTTGGGATCTTTTTACTTGGAGGACCTTCTATGTGGAAACTTGGTTCGCCCCTTACTCTACGAGCCGGCTAGTACTTCTGACCTTTTTGCTCCCCCACTGGAGCCAGCTTACGTCCCTTCAGCAGAGTTTGCCTCCTCTCCCCTCTGCAGCCGTTTTTATCATTCCTCCACCAGAGTTGATCGAGATCAAGGAGTGCTGTTTCTTTGGGATGTCTTAGTGAACCTTTTTGTAGGCCTCTTCCTACAGTCTAAGGAACCCTTTTTACTTGGATCATGTATATTATGGTTTCCTTTCGTGTCTTTCACATCCTTGATGTGGGACTTCTGGTTATGCCATGACATTTCTAATTTTGGTTGCTTTATTTATGTTTAGTCTTATTGCATGAACTAATCAAGGCCTAATTATAAATTGAATTGCTATGATTGTTCTAAGATGAACTTAGACATAAGACGGTATCTCGATGAGTCAAATCCTGTAAGACTGGCATGTTTCATTTGCTTTTGACACAATGCTCCTTTTCTGATTAATCAAAACAGAGTTTAATACCTCGGGGAAATTTCCATCAGCTGCCCTTACTTTTGGTAAGAAATGTATGCAAAGAGTTCTAATCAGTTAACATTTTCTTGGAAGCAAAACTTAATAAAACTAAGGTTCCATTATATCTTCTTAAGAAAAGGAGTTCTTAAATAATTTTCATGAAAATAAACAAATTTGAAGCAAACTAATTGTTTGTCATGTCCTTTGATTTAATTTCCCACTTCCTTTCAAAAAGGAGACAAAAGTGGTAGAAAAGTCCTAACTTTATTGTATCGGTACAAACTTAATCCTAAACTTTTTGGCCTAGTGCTAATTTGGCCATTTTGACTAATTTTGATTAGATATTGATGCCATGGATGTTGGTTGACTTACGTGGTTTCACTGGCGTTGGCATTGATGTGAACAATTTTGAATAATATTTTAATATGTTTCTCATTTTTTATTATATTTTTCAGATTTTTTTTTTGTTTCTTTTTTTTGGTCCTTCTTCCTTTCGCTGGTGATCGACCATAGGCGATAGGTGATGGCCAGCCACCGGCTATGGCTAGGCTGGCCTTGCCTAGGTGAGGCTCGTTGTCATCCACCACACGAAGGCTAAGCCAGGTGAGGGTGAGCCTTGGTGAGGGCTCCCCTCACTAGATTTGACAAGGTCACCTTGGCTTGATGATGGTCGGCCTCGCCAGATCTGGCTTGGGCGAGGCTAACCCTCATTGGGTCTCCCCTAAGGGAGGGCGAGCCTCGATGAGGGCTCCCCTCGCCAAATCTAGTGAGGTCGCCTTGGCCTGGGTGAGGTTCATTATTGCTCAATTTGGCTTGGGAAAGGCCAAAGTGCAATCATTGTCTGTAGTTGGTGGTCGATCACCGACCAAAAGAAGAAGATGGAAAAAAAAAGAAGAAGAAAAAATAATTAAAAATACTAAAAATTAAAAAAATATTAAAATATTATTAAAAATTATCAAACGTTAGCATCGGCGGTGCCATGTAAAGTTGGTTTTAATCAAATCAATGTTTTCGTACTTCATTTGAGTGATGCCACATCACTTCTTGACTTGGAATCCTAGCCGACACTAAACTAGGCCATGTCCTAGCCAGGCACTTGCGCCTTTTGCCTAGACGGATTATAGGATTGGACGGTTGTTTCTAGAAGGGCTTGTGCAATGAAGAATTGTTGGCGGCGATTGGAAGAGATGCGAATAACCAAATATTCCTACTAGCTTGGGCTGTTGTAAAGATTGAGAATAAGAACAATTAGTCCTAGTTCTTAAAAAATCTAATGGCTGACTTAGAGATAACAAATTGGGAAGGGTGGGCGTTCATGAGCGACCGACAAAAGTTAATGCTTGCTTTTTGAAAAATTTAGTCAATAGTTTGCGTTGTAATATTAACATGTTATTTGCTTACATTTCTTACTTTGAATTATTACAGGGATTGGTTCCGGCAGTAGCTGAGTTGTTGCCCCATGCTGAACATCGAATGTGTGCGCAGCACATATACGAAAATTGGGCAAAAACCTACAAAGAGGATAAGCTGTAGTTGCAATTTTGGCAATTAGCAAAGAGTACGAACATGGCTAGATAGCCAAAGAAGGACTGCTTCAGTTGACAAAGGAATGTTTTTTTTTTTGTAACCCGGGAACCCCCGTACAGCTGGCAGCTGGTGAGGTAAACCCGGGGTGACGGTAGCGGAGGACCCACCACCCCGACGTTACGCTTAAGATCCCGTGCGACCAACGGGATTCAAACTCCTCACCTCCTCGCAAAGGGTCATGGGAGTCTTATCCAATTGGGCCACCGCAGGCGGTGGTGACAAAGGAATGTTGCGCTACACTATTTCAATTAGAATCGAAGCATTGGTGCATGGCATTCTTTAATGAGGAATTTAAGTGCGATAACATTAACAATAACATATGTGAAGTATTTAATTCGAAGATAATAGATGCCAAATACAAACCAATCATCTCAATGCTTGAAGATATACGGGTTACGATCATGACTCGGCTGCACAAACAAAGAGATGAGGCTGTAAAGTGGACTAGATAATGTGGTCCTAGAATTGCCAAGAAATTTGATGAGAACTTAGCTGCAAGTAGGCATTGTCATTTCATTTGGAATGGGGATGATGGATATGAGATAACGAAGGGTTCCGATAAGTATGTTGTCCATCTAGATACGAGGAAGTGTTCATGTAGAGCATGACAACTAAGTGGAATTCCTTGTGCACATGTCATATGTGCCATCCAGTTGAAGGGCCACAATACAGAGGATTACATTGATAATTGGTACAAAAAATCGAAGCATCTTGCTTCGTACCAGTTCATGATGCAGCCAATTAGAAGTAGCAAGTTTTGGGAGTCGACGGATCATGAAGCACCTCAACCTTTGCCACTGAAGAAGAAAATGGGAAGGCTAAAACGAAGACAAAGAATGGCGGAGGGAGAGGTCTCGGGTTAGTAAAGAATGAGCAGGACATGTGCAAAGATGACGTGCTTTTATTGCCGCGTAGCAGGGCACAATACTAAAGCTTGTCAATTGAGGAAGCAACAAGAACAGTTGAGGCTAGCTGAAGGGCCTAGTGAAGAGACAGTTGGAGAAAGGCAAACAAAAGGGCCAAGTAAGTCGACTGTTCTTCAGTTGACAACTAGAACCCTAGTAAGTCATGAAATTTATGTTTATGTTGCTTTGTGGTTTATCATAAATATGTACATAATATCCTATTTAGCCTTGTATGTAATGTTTTTGTTAGGTCACGAGAAGAACCCTAGTAAGTCATGAAACTGAATGGCCTGTTTGAAGAAGGCAAGGTAGAAGATGGCCAACTGAAGGATTGGCTTAAGCAACTAAATGGTCAGTTCAGTCGACTGTTCTTCAGCAAAGAAAGAAATACCAAGTAAATTCAACATTTTGTATTCAGTTTTTCTTTACGTTATTATATGGCCCGATGTTATATTTATGGTGTCTTTTGCCTCTTTCTCAGGTTCGAAGAATGCAAGTTAGAGCTCAACTACCAACTGAAGAGCCATTACAAGAGCCACCACAAAGGTTATCACAAGAGCCACTAGAAGAATCATTACAAGGGTCACCACAAGTACCACTAGTAGGGCCAACAAAATGTGTCACTGAAATTGAAGGGCTACATAGAAAGACAATTAGAAGAAGGCTAGGTGAAGGAGCAATTACACAAAGGCCATCTAGAAGACGCCCAGCTGAAGAATTGGTCGAAAAAGCCTCGGCTATAGCTGAAAGGCCCAAGAAATCACAGGCAAGAAAAAGAGCCAACAAATCACAAGTTCTAGAAAGTGATGCCTCTCTTCAAACAAGAGGGGTACTTGAGAAGAGGTTAAGACAATATGGCTATGGCCTTTATATAGATGAGCATATTAGAATAGTCATTCTGAATATAAGTTTTATTGGCTGCATTTAATTTAATTTTTGCTGCAGACTTTTGCTGACAATTTATTGTCTTTTTGTAGCCTGGGAGATTAGGAGTCAGTGGATACTGAGAAGGTTGAAGAAGAAGTTGCACGTCCAGTTAGAAAGAGTACAAGAATTATGAATCAAGTGAAAGGCCGGTGTTGTGCATATTGATTGATGAGATGGGACGTGATAGAATTTGTGGAGCTTAGGAGTCAGATTTGTAAATGTTTATAATAACTTGCTATGGATGGTTATCTTTTTTTTTTTATCTTTAGTTTGTCATTGATTTTGTGAGACTTAATTTCAATATTAATGGAATGATCTTGTTGTTTGTCAAATTCTTTTACTTTTTGTAAGATATGGATTCTGCTTTTACTTGCTACTGTTGGTGTTGGGTCTGTGGTGGTAGCTGGAGTGTTGGTGTGGCTGGTGGTGGTGGATGGTGATGCTTGGTGGTAGTGAGTTTGTTGTTGGGGTTCAGTTGAGGGCTCGTGCTACATTTGGTTTAAGTGTGCAATGTGCACATTTTGCACCAAGTGGTACCAACACCTTCTGTAGCAGACCCACTACCAGCACAATGGTTGTTGGGTGGTGGCCAGGTGCTAATGTGGTGACTAGGGTGCTGGTATGGCTGGTCATGGTGGCTGGTGATGCCTAGTGATTATGGGTTTGTGATGGGGGTTATGGGCTTATGCTGCACCTGGTGTAAGTGTGCAGTTTGCACATCTTACACCAGGTGTACTAGTGCAAGCTCCTAGTGCAAGCTAGTGCAAGGCTCAGCTTGCACCAGTACCTTATGCAGCAACACCACCAGCACGATGATGGCTGGAGTGCCTAGTGTGGCTAGTGGTGATGGCTGGTGGCGCAACTGGTGGTGGTGGCTGGCGCAATTGTTAGAGAAAGCCTACAAAAATTTGGCACTTAACTAATCACATTCTAAAAAACTTAGCACTTAAGTGTTCACTTTTAACTACGAGTGACACTTAAGTGATCATTTTAATAATAACTTGACACTTAAGTGATCATTTTTTCATCGCGACTAGCACTTAAGTGATTATTTTTTTCACTCAGGTAATCCCTTATGTTTGTCTTGTGTATATGCTGGTCTGCAGCAAAACAGAGAAGGTAGTGGTAATTTAACTTATGGCAACTCCATTCAATTCCAATATTTGCTACTGGTTTATGTTTATATTTGGTTCAAGTAAAAAAGCCACCACAACACATTGACCCAATACACATCCATCATTATTGGTTTATATTCAAGAACAAGTAAAAACATAGTACAAGCAACATCTAATTCACTCATTCCCTTTCCTTAACCTCCCCACAAACATGAGAAGTAACCCACAATACATATAATAGCACAAACAACAACAAAGCCACAACGATCTTGTGGAACAACAGAAACTTCTTCTCATCTTTCAAAAAGAAAAAAAACCTACATTTAATCCAAAACAATTACATTTGTCCACTCATTTTTAACTATGGTAGTCGGAGAAACTCTTTTCTCATCTTCAAGTGCTTTACATTTCATCATAAAGTATAATAGACAACAAAACAACACCATAATAAACGCTTGGTAACACTTCCATTCCATTTTCATCCTTGAAACTTCATTCTTGAAAAGTTTAGCTGAAGACGCTTGAGCTTGCATTGAGTTAATATTGTCCAAGTCGTCCACGAACATAGATGGAGATTGATGTCTTTTATGAAGTAGATCCAATATCACCTTTGTGGCTCGCTTAGAGAATTTCGCATCGACCCATTTGAAGTATTTGCACTTCGACCCTTCTTTATATCAGGCGCATCCATAAAATCTTCTCTCGGGATTGATTGGAGTCTACGATGTTCTTCTTGGACTCGGTAACCCACAAAAACAGAAACTTTGGCCTTCTCCTTCGCTTCGGTGAGAGAAATTTGAGGCTCTGCTGAGAGTCCTGCTCTCCATTTCCAATATTCGATGATGGAATTTTGGGCAAATCAAGAGACTTGGATTTGAGTACTTTAATAGGGATTTTGGCCGATTTAGGGTTTTAGATTTGGGGCAATTTGGGAGACGTTGTCGTTTTGGCAGATTTAGGGCTTTTATTTTGAAATGGCATTGTTTTAGGTGAGTTAGAGCTGAGTCAGCTCTCCGGTGAGCCACGTAGGCAAGCAAAAATAATAAAATATTGCCACGTAGGATTTCCGGCAAGGTTCGCTGAAAGTGGCAATTAAGGGTTCCACTTTTTAAAGAAAGTGACACTTGGCACTTAAGTGTCCCCTCATGCCAAGTTTTGGCACTTGAGCTGTACTTCTGCCCTTTTAGAAGTGATCTCAAGAGTAACAAGGAACTTGACCAGGCTTGTCAGAAGCATGAGTTGAGAATTAAATGCTCAAAGAAAGACTCCTATGATGACCCTTCTTTGAGGATCAATGTAAAAAATGAAGACATTTTAAGAGATTCTCCTTTGGACATACGAAGAAAAGGCATAAATGGTGATTATTGCGAAAGAGATGCTCTAAACGAAACTCTTTTGGAAAGCGCAGAAAATCTGACAGGTGTTATATCTACAACAAGAAGGGCCAATTTGCAAAAAAAAAAAAAAAACTATCCCAAAAGCAGGGGAAGAAATTCTCATTTGATCCAAAAGATAGAAAAGCAAATTGGAGTACCAGTCCAAGATGATGATGTTGAATCAATCTTCTACTTAGAAGAGGAACCAACTAAACACACTATGTGTGCCATCTAGGCATGGTCACGAACCAGTGACACTAAAAGTTCGTATGAAGAACCTGAAGAAGAGGTATTCTTCTTTTTTGAACCCCCGATAATCCAAGATCTTGGCATATATATACTTCTTCTCTTCTCCTATGTTTCCCTGTTAAAATATAATTATCCAAATATGATAAGCCTATGTCTCTCATTGCCTTTATTGACACTAGAGCCGGTGCTTCCATCCTTGATACAAAGATACGTCTAGAAAAATATTGGACTTCATACACTCAGTATTTTAACTCTACTTTTGGAGGTACCTTTACTACAAGCATTCAAAGCAAACCTACATTAATACAGTTCTTTCTCCAATATTCAGTCACCACTAAAATCCTTGTTTCGAGTTCACTAGATAAAGATATTATTATCGATTGGAATATTCTTACACATTCTTAAACTCAGAATTGTGCCAAATGGACTATGGTTCAATGGACAATTCCAGGAATTTGTAAACATCCAAAGATTCTTCACCATTCAAATGAGCATTTTAGATCCCATCTTACAAACTCTTTTGCGGGCATATGTAGACTCTCACTCAAACTTCTTCACAGATCCTGACTTCTTTATCTATTTTCCTTTCAAGAAAAACGAGGATGTCAATCCCACCAAAGCCAGTCATCCTAGAATGAATCCAGAACACTTGCTTTTAGCACAAAAAGAATGCTCAAATTTACTTCATCTAGGATTAATTGAGCCATCAGATTCTCAATGGGCTTGTGAAGCACTTTATGTCAATAGATGTGCTGAGCAAAACAGAGGAAAGATGTGACTGTTTATTAATTACTAGCCTCTCAACTAATTCCTACAAGATGATAAATTTCTTCTGCCACATTGGAACTCTTTATTCTCTAGTTTTACCCAAGTCAAAGTGTATTCCAAGTTTGCCCATAAAGCTAGATTTTGGCAGTTATGAATTCATCCTGAGAATAGGGACAAAACTGGATTTTGTATCCTAAATCAACATTTTCAGTGAACAGTGCTTCCTTTTGGCCTTAAGACAGCTCCTTCGATGTTCTAGAAGATTATGTGTAGAATTTTTCAGCCTATTCTAGCCAATGCCCAAATTTACATTGATGATATCCTCCTTTACAACCCAAATGAGGATTTTCATTATAAATTATTAACCCAATTTGCCGAGCTAGTATGAAAGCATGGAATCATGTTATCCTAGAAGAAGATGATCATTGCCTAGAAAGAAATTGAATTTCTTGAGATGCATCTCAAAGATGGAATGTATTATCATGGTCCTCATATCGCTGAAGAATTGCAGAGATTTCCTAACGAAAATCTTTCCTACAAGCAAGTTCAACAATTCCTTGAGATAGTTACTTATCTCAGGGATTTTGTCCCAAAAATCACAGAGTTTGTAAATCCACCGCCACAAATGCTAAAGAAAGATGCTCCTCCGTGGGAATCACAACAATCTAAGTCTGTACATAAGCTTAAAGAAATCCTACGGCATCTTCCTTCATTGTGAATCCCTTCTACGGGAAAAATGATTTTGCAAACAGATGCCGGTGATGACTACTGGACTACTGTTCTTCTTGAAGAAATTGATGGAAATCGATGAGTTTGTAATCATAAAAGCGGGAGATTCATACAAGCGGAAATGCATTACCACTCCATGTTAAAAGAAATCTTGGCAATAAAATATAGCACCAAGAAGTTTGAATTCCATCTTATAGGCCATTATTTCCTTGTTGAGATGGACGTGTCCTCATTTTCTCATATGCGGAAGTTCAAGCAGAAACAGATTCCGCATCCTCAGCTTCTTTTATTAGCAAAATGGTTTTCAAAGTATTCATTTGAAACCAAACATATTACGGAAAAAAAGAATATCGCCAATTTTTTGTCTCGACCAAAAGAATTTACGGCTACCACATCCATAAATATATATGTGTTAAGAAATCCAAGAGGCGGTTTCAAGGTTCAAGAAATAAAGCCCAAATGGCATTCATATTCATACCCATTAGAAATCCCAAAGCTCATCCAAGACAATGTTCTTTTTGAAAATCTTGGAAGACTTATGTTGCGGTATCATTTCCATATTTTCAGCGATTATGGTGGTCTTCTCCTTCGTCCAAATGGATTGCATCCAAAATATCCCTTTATTCATCATCTTACTTTCTTCCCAAAAAAAAAAAAATCCAAAAAAACTCAAATGATTTTATTGGTATTTGTTTAATTTTTATATCATTGCCATTGAGTTTCCAATGGCAAAAAAATACAAATGATTTTATTGGTATTTGTTTAATTTTTATACCATTGCCATTGAATTTCATATGGCCAAGATGCCTCTTATCATCAGCAAAATCATTCAAGGAGAAGCCAAATATAAATATTTTGGTCAGATGCTTAGTTGGTTCAAACCATTAGGTGCATGAAAAAATATTTTCCAAGCCCAACTTAGAGCATGCAGGCCCGACCCAGAGCTTTATGCAGTTGTTTTATTTTTCAGGCCATGATTATTTGTTCGACCTAGTGGAGATACGTGTAAATTTCTAGCAAATGTTGAAGTATCCACATATAAACCCCAACATATTTCAAATGAGATTTTTACAACTTTTCCTTGTAGAATCTGAGTTCATCTTGACAATATCGGGAATTGTAGAGGATATCATGCCAGCGCAATCAAGTTATTCCACCCGAAGCATGGTCAACAGAAATTGATAATGTTTCTTGGGATCATTCTGATGACTATCTTGCAACTAGAACAACGATCGATACTTGCCTAAGAAGATACTACGGAATGGACATGACGGGCACTTTTGGGACACAAACTGATTCATAGGATCCAGCTTCTTCATCATAAGACCCATGAGGAGGACCATCATTACAAGATCCTTTTGATTATAGTGAGTTGCACTTGCACTCAGTCTAGGTCTTGAAAAAAAATATTCCTTTGCTTTAGCTTGGGTATCTATCCCAACCCAGCATTCTAGCAAGTCCACTGATGTTCCAAGAAGCTCTCATTAGTCATCCAAAAGACAAAGGCAATTTGAATTAGATACAAAAGGTGCTTCAAAATTGAGAAGTAAAGAAGCTCCTTGAAGCACTTAGGCAACAATATAAAGATAACCTAGGGAAAAGTGTTACTGATACCCCGTCCAGCTCTAACCAGCCCCTAGAAGCCATTGATACTCGCCACCTCAATGCTCTTGAAGTTGAAAGACTCATTAGAGTGTACATGAGATAGAAATACGGGGATGACATTGATAGCTCAGACGATGACGGACCATTCCATAAGTACAATCTCTGAAGCATTCTAAAGTAACGTGAAAGAGCCTCCAGGAGAAGACTAAAGCATTATCAATTTGGCCTAAAAACACTATTCGACACTATTCGACACTATTTAGCACAGTTCATATACCATTTGGTATTGTTTAACACCTTTTGAAACTGTAGCAGAAACAAAAGATGTAAGATAAGAGTCTACTAGAAGCAAGATCTTCGTTTGTGGGTATATGAATAAAATAATTGGCCATTATTGGCCACTAAGAGTTTGCAAAGTTGTCTTCAGTGTTTGCCTATAGAAGGCAATGCTTGTAAATGTTAAGGGGCAGAACACACCGTCTCTACAAATAATATTGTGTGGTTTGCTATGAATCCCTAAAACCTCTCTCCTCTCTTCTTTTCTACCTCGTATAATTCTTTAAAACTAGGAATATTCTAGTCAATCCTAGTAGCATGCTATGCACTTTTCACAACGTGGAACCTGTATATCAGAATTCTATTACTCTAAAATTTTCTATGGGTGGCTAACGGGCAATTCCTATTATGAGGCCAAGGAAGGGCCATATATGGGATAGCATACCTGCCACAAATTCTATTTTCGTTTTCCCTAACTTGTATCATAGGCAAATTTTCTAGTATCAGTAAAAGTTCAATGGGAAAATAACACGATGGTCCCAGAACTTTGCATTAATATATAATGTTATTCATAAATTTTTAATTTGTTTAATATGATCCCTGAATTATTAGTAAATGTTTGATATTGTACATCCAGTATTTTTTTTTTTGGCAAGTTAATAGGATTCACTAACGTGGCTTTCAATTTGCTAAGATTGAATGGTGTGCAATAAAAAAAATTACACTTAGATTAAGATATCATAATCTATATCATCAAATAATTATCAACATATTAACACCATAATTTCTTTCCTCTTGTAAAATAGATTTATAAAAAGATAGAAATGTTAATTCATCGTTCTTAACAATACAACTTAGCATTTAATAATCAACTTCACCAGATAACGTCTAATATGTTATTCATGCAAATGGAAGGGCTATAATTAGAAATTTACTAATAATTTATAGATTACATTGAACAAATTAAAAATTCATAAACCATATTGCACGTTAGGCTAAAATTGTATCATTTCCCAAATTCAATTTAGTTAAGATTTTGTGTAATTTGCCATGAGGGTATTCTCAATGTCAACTCTTCAAGAGTAACAAATCAACCAAATAAAAGAATGTGAAAATTTGATCAACAAAAAATTCTCTTGTTTTTACCTTGGAGTGACCCAACCTGAATTTCTTGACCAGGGCATCCTTCTTTTGGCAAGTACTAGAATGGAGAGATTGGATAGGGAAAATAAAGAACATCAATTTGTGAAAATTTTGGTAGAACCACTGCCAAATGTCCTAAAAACTTAAGTTATATAGATAAATGTGTAGTTTTTTATTTAAATAATTTAACACTCCCCCTTATGTTTAGTTTTATCTTTTGCCTAGTACTAGACGTGAAAATTTAATTGGAGAAGCAAATGAGACCTAATAAAATTTGAATTCAGGACCTCTAGCTCTCACACCATGCGAAGATTTTGGTATAACCACCACCAATTGTTTTAAAAGTTTAAACAATTAAATGAAGACATGATTTATTATTTAAAAAATAAATATTCTAACACAATTGATAGAATTCAGCTCCTTTCCATGTCTTGATAGTGTCTATTTACAAGAGAATGAAGACAAGTATAACTGTGTACGAAGTGTCGACAGCACCTATAACGAAGCCACAATGCCTTACTACAGTCATGTACTTCATATGAAATAACTATGGCATCCATAAAATCATGTACAGCAATGAAGACACCAATATAGCTGGAACAATACCTCTTCCCCGAGATCCGTCACTCCCAACCAAGCTCATGGACTGCGTTTGGATCATGATAATGAATTTACAATCTCCAACAGATGGATCGTTGTCCGTAATCACCGATAGGTTAGGGAATTGACAGGCGCTGTCGAGTTGGTTATGCTGCTGGTAGTAGCTATTGAACGCGTACGAGATGTTCCCTTGAGCAGTCAAGTTGCTACACGAATTCCCGTACCCAAGACTCGTGCAGTCCGCGTTGGCGCAGGCGTAGCTCACGCTAGGTGCCACTTGCGAGTCTTGGAGGCTCGCTGACTGTGACATCACGCACCATTTCTTAGCCAGATATTTGACATCCCTTGCAGCCACCAAGCCATTTGAGCTTGTGGAACCGAGATTGAGCTGGTACTTTGGCTGCCCGTCGAAATAGAACAAGCCCCAATGGCGCTCAAAGTTGCCGGGTTGAATGCTCTTTGCATCTTCATCGATTAGGCTGAACAAGTAGGCGTCCATTGGGCCAGGCCTCATGGGGGTCCCCTTTCCAGCTGAATACCGAGTCATAAACCCTTGGTTGAACCGTTGAGCGCTCTTCGCATTTGCATTCTTGTCTCCATCTGTAGGCCAACCGATCTCTCCAACAGTGATGGACATGTTTCCATAACCATTCTTCTGCAGGGCCCACACAAGCATGTCGTGATTTGCATCCAACACATTGGTGTATACAGTACCTTTATCGTTCAGCGTCGACGAGCTGTCGAAGAAGGCAAACTCCACTGGGAAGTTGGGGTCGTTGTAGAGGCTAATGAAAGGGTAGATGTTGATGGTGAAAGGAGCTCCATTGTCGCTGAGGAACTTGACGATCTCCAACATGAGATCATGGATATCTGACCGGAAGTCTCCATCAGAAGGAAGGTTCGTCGAGCTCTCTAACACATCAGCATTGAGAGGGATGGTGACTTTGACCTGTGTGCTCAATCCGGCTTTCACAACAGCTGCCTGGACATTCTGGAGGGCAGGAAGGGTTGTATTAAGGTAGGTTCCGTTGTACGTCGAGAGAAACGGTTCATTCCCTACTGCAATATACCTAGAAGAAACATCATTCTTCGTCATTACAAGTAATGAAATATCTGAATGCTCGTTTAAAGAAGCTAAGATGAGTTCGGCTACTCTGATCAAAATTGAGAGGACTCTAGGTAAAATACCGGGCTGGTGGGGACTAAAACAGAACCCGATTGTTATATCTATTTCAAGCACTACTTAATTGATGGCAGTCACAGGAAGTTACTTCCATAGCCAGGGAATATGATTTGCATTCTCTCTGTAATGCATCCCAGGCCACACCAAGAATAGGTCCAAGACCCTACTCTTCAGACATCGTTTCTAACATATCCTAGTTTGGTGTTCTCCTAGTTTCAACATCGATGCACACGTCTGTCACAGTTATTTGTCCATATCATACAGATTGACGCCTAAGGCAAAGGAACAAACTTGGAAACAAATAGGAATTTATTGGGTTCCATCTAGCCAAAAGAGAGAATTCTTTAATAAGCCATATTTCGAATGGAATGTCAAATAAGTTTCTGCTTCAGAAAAAAAGAAAAGTTCTACTTGCAGAGATTCCACATCTATGCAAATTGATTGTTGCAGACCTGGTTCTTTTATCAATCAAATGATTAAACTCTTAATGAAGAACTAGAATATAATCTTATTGAAGTCAATTATATGTGACAAATTTATTTGAATCTGTGCAATGAGGAACGCATAAGCTTGGTGGTTAGGTAAGATTCTGCTTTCCACATAAAATAGCAGCTGTTATCATCATTGCACAAACCATCCTCTGTTTTCGAGCAATCATAGCAGGATCTCGTAATTATGATTCTGTCTAAAGCATCAATCACCACCCTATTATTTCTTTGAAAGCTGGAGATTTCTCGAGGTACTTTGCTGTGGCAATGATCCTTTCTCTCTGAAGAACAACCTTGCAAGAAACAGTTCAAAGGCCTTTCCATATGGCCTGTGTCTCCCTGATCTTCCAGGTGGTTTTGGAGTTCCTTTCAGAGTTTCAAGAAACGAGGCCAGTATGGCTACTTCACGATACCTACTATTCGAAAGAGTGATATCCTAAAGAGGGAGATTTTGTTGGCCTGGGCTTTACCACCAAAGGTATTTCGCATTAAAAAAAAAAAAAAGAAGAAGAAAGAATAAATGGTCTCCCTTGCTGCCTTCAAATTACGTAATAACTCTTCGGGGTCTTGTTGAAGGATAGAAGGGAGACGAAATATAAAGAAGATAGGAATAGGAGCCTCAAAGAACTAGACTCAATAGTCACGTTCTGCGACTCCAACTAGCTAAATAAATTGCAAATGAACTAGGATATAAGATAAGCCGTGTATGATCAAGAAATAGACGCTCCAAACAGTTCAAGGAAGTGGGGAAGTGCCTTTGCAAAGTAGGCCTTCTGAAGCTGCACTCACATTTTCATTTAAAATCACTTCCTAGACAACTAAATTAGCATGTAAAGACCACGCTGCAGTCCAAAGCAGGTGAAGACACACAGAAACAAGAAGCCTAAGAAGACTGAACCAGATGGTCTCATAATCGTTCTAGGATGTAAATTTCAAAATTTGCAAGCGAATTTTGCAAGAGGCTAATAAACTCAGACCCGCTCGCTTCGAATTTTTGTACTTTCAACGAAATTGAAGTTCTGATTTTCATCAATACCACATAAGCAAACCCATAAACATTTGAACCAACGTATTGCTAGTGACTTCATATAAGGTAAACAGAACAAAAAAAAAACCGGGTGAAAAAGAATTGTGGAGAGGTTACCGGATGTCCACTCCATTGGAGGAGACGTAGGCAGAGAGATTCTGCGCGACCCAATTCTCCGCCGCCCCAACGTTGCTCGCCAGGGAAGAGAGCATGTCATTCGGAATCCCCAACATCACCTGAAGCCCAGACTTACTGAGAGCACTCAAGTAGCTCGAATTGGCATCGAAAAACTTCACCTTCTGAAATCCGTTGTCCTTCAGCATCCTTACCACCGTCGCAGGCGGCAAAGGATGTGTCGTCTGTGTTCCCCAGTTTACTCCGATTCCACCCACCGAGGTCACCAGCTCAGCCAAGAATAACAGGGCAACACACAGCCTACTAAAAGCTATAAATTTAAAGAACCCCATACTCACAAAATTTCAGTTCGATCCACCTAAATAATCAATTTACTTGGGTCCTCCTATAACTTAAACCAAACTTTCCACTGAGTTCGAGAAAGAATCCAACTGCCAACGACGCAGAAACCTGAGTTGGACTTTTTTTATACAAAGGGAGAGAGAGAGAGAGAGAGAGAGGCAATCTCGAGCTTGAGACAGACTGACCACGGGTAGTTCCTTACAAATATTCCTTACAAGGTGCAATAAAGAATCATCAGGGAGGGAGAGAGAGTTGCAAGCAAAAGCGAAGTTGATAACCTCAAATTAAAGTTGATGCAAGTGGCAGAGTATGTGTAAAGCATCAACAATAAAGCATATAGCGAACAGGGTAAAAGAGAACTCCCCAAGAAAGCTCAGAGGCAGAACGATCACCAAGAACAGAGTAAAAGAGAGCGCCCCCGAAAGCACAGAGACAGAAAGATCACCAACAACAGGGAATAAAAAAAGAGAGCAAATGGAATACTCGCGAAAACGGAACAGCTCGAAAGTTCGTAGAAAGACAAGGCATCTAGATGTCCTAGCAATTCAACGGCCCGACCGACAACGAAGAGAAGACACGGAGAGCTTAAAACAGGGGGAGAGATGCTTTTGATTGATAGCTCCAGAAGGATATATTAATTTAGGCGTCTCTTTCAACTTGAACGATAAGTTGCTCACCCACTTCAATAATTTAAGAAAGCGAAACTCGTCACCAAATTACTTTCGATCCCTAATTCCAAGCGTTGCAGTCTCAAATTTTTGACTTTGACCTGCTTGAATCCTATAATTAACTCTTTCAATTTGAAGTTGAGGGATTACTCGCGCCTCACTATAATAAAAAATACCACGTACATATCCTATCCATTAAATCCCAACAAAACTAGAAAAGAATTAAAATGGACGACTCTCCCTTGTTGAAAATTTTACAAATCAAATGCATTATTGCTATATGTTTCAAGACTTTTATTGTAAACCGTTCGATAACAGGGAGAGATGGAGTTGTGCCTTGCTCAAAGAATTTAAAGTAGTGTTATAGTTAATTTTTTTAGTATAATTTAACCATTAATTTGGAATTTTTTTTTTGTGTGAATCTCAATAGATTTAAGTAGTAGTATTATCTTTTGAAATTAGTAACTATAATAGCTTCTGAAGTCCTAAAAATATTTCGCCTCACATGTACTTTATATTTGTTCTGTCCTTTGCTACTCTAGAAATCGAGTAATTAATTTAAGGTGAAAAAGCGGATCTAGTGTGGTCCTACTAGCCTTTTGACTTTTTTAATGGTGCGCAGGATCGTTAAAAGTTAATTCATTCAAAGATTTGATATCATGAAATTTTGAGCCATCACCATCCCTTAATCTAGAAGTTTAGACCATAAGGTACTAGTGAATACTAGACACTATCTACTCACAGCTCCATTTATATTCGTAAAAAATAAACAATTTAAAAATATTTTTTAAAAATGATTACTCATATTACTTGAAAAAAAGAATGAATCACGAATATTTTCATCATTTATAAAAATATTTAGACATATATTGCTATTGATAATGAAAATATTTTTCAGTGATTAATTATTTCAAGCAATACAAGTAATTATTTTTAAGAAAACATTTCATCAATTATTCATCTTCTTGAAACAAACGAAGCTTACCTTTTTGCATTAGATTTCAATTTACACGTAAGTCAAATTTCAAAAATATGCCTAGACCTATCAAATGAAAATGTTGAATTGGGATCAAGTGGGTGAAAAAATAGGTTTGATCCATGTTGATGTATTTTTATGTAATATAATTTTAGCGAATCATACTCAAATTGACGTGTACCCAACTTAATTTCGGCTCTAATTCTTGGCAATTTTTCCTTTAAATATGAAAAATAGCATATTGAAGAAGACGAATCAACTCAAAAATATTAAACATGACAAAATATTAGCAAATTGGAAATTACTAAAGAATTTGATGAAACAAGCAAGAACCCTCTCATGGTGCTAGAAATCTGATCTAACTTGAATGGAAAAAACAAATCAAGAAAATGAAATCGTGACTTTAGAAAACGATTATAGTGATGGTTGCGTTTGGGAGACGTTGTTATTAAGTGTGATTATTTAGGAAGATATTAATAGTGTTCAATATTTTTCAACTATTCTAGTGAAGAACCCCTGTTATCAATGAATATTTTGAAGACACTCGTCTGGAAGACTCTTTTAAAAAAAATCACAAATTTAGTAATTTTCCCTTTGTAAAGATTTAGGAATGTCACCTGATGAGACGCTACACGTGGAGCATGACAGTGACAGACGCTACAATTGACGAAAACCCAAGCTGATCTCGAAATGATTACTTGAATTCTTGCTCCTTCTAATCGATGGCTTATGTCCTTGTTTCAAATTCAACTGAACTCACTAGATAAACCGAAGACCTTTTATCCAAACCTTGTTCATGATTTTAAACATATTTTAAATTCCTAAATAAAATTAGTTGATATGAAGGAATTCGGGGGAAGGGGACTCAAGTCGAGGATCGCTCTTTCAGAGCCCATATCTAATTACACCCGATATTCGATTCTCGTGATATTTGCGCCTTTTGATTGCTCATGTCAAGAGCTTTATAACGAGCCTAACACAGCTATGCGAAAATCACCAAATTACAGACCCAAGATTTCAACCCAAACTAATGTCTAAAGTTTGGATTTTTAAACTGAGCGCTATTTTAGTAGCTCATCATTTTAAAAAATCATCACCTATCTTAACTTAGGAGTATGGAAAGTTTTGTTGATTCCAAGACCATCAGTTACAATTTGAGTTAATATCATGAAAACATCAAACTGATACACTTGTGATAAATTTATCTTAAACTAATTTTTTAACTATCAAAAACCCCAAATCTAGTTGTGATAAATTTACCATCTCTTAGTTTTCGTTATACTTTACTATCAAATTACTATGTTGAATAACACGTGACAGTTGACTGATATACCAGTTTGGGATTTTACTCTCCGTTTGTTAAAATTATATAATTTTTGTGATTTTTTGTGGTATTAATCTAATTTAATGGAGAGTGTATTTGTTACAAATGTATCATTTTAGGGTTTCTAGCGATCGAAAAAATTAGGTTGTGATAAAATTGTCACAAATATATCCGTTTAGGGTTTTTTTTATAATCAATTGGGGTAAATTTATCATGGGTGTATCAGTTTGGATTTTTTATTATCAAAAAATTATTTTGGAGTAAATTTATCACAGATGTACTAATTTAGGGTATTTCGGGATATTAACCCTTACAATTTTGGTTATGGAACCTTTTTCAAGTATTGGAAGGTTTTACTAAAAATTGACTGGCGATTACTTCTTCATTCGGCATTCATTATAACTAGATTTTTTGTTGTGTTAAAATGCTTGTGATCCCCACTTTTGCACCCGTAATCGAGAAATTTCAAACTTCCCAACATCGCAAATAGTGAACACTCAATTCTAAAGGGTCAAAAATGAATTGTTCATATTTGTATAACAATATGAGTGTTAAAAGACTTGTTTTAACGAGTAGAACCAATTTCTTAGGAATAAACCATATTTTGGGCCATGTATCTGATCGCTTAACCTTTGGCAAACTTTCGAGCAACCTAGGTCAAACTTAATTATTCAATGGAGGCAAATTTTGAGATGTCAACACTTGGGAAATTAGATGATGAATGATTCAAGATTAATCAAAAGTAGGCTACGTTGCTAAAAGGACGTCATGGGATTCCTCCTATGTGTAATCGAACTCTGATACTTAAGGCTTGTCAGGTAACATATCAAATAGTGCATGATTCTATTCTTTTGTACGTCGCTCATTTCAATGCCATAACTTTTTATTTTTAGACCACTTATGTACCATAACTTATAAAGTAATTAATTGAAAAGTTATATGGTAGGAAAATAAATTATGGCATTCAAGTGAGTTTCGTACATAATTATGGTACTCAAATAATCGAAAAAAAAAAATTATAGCCCTCAAGTGAGGGCTATAGAAAAGTTAGGCACTTGTGGTGCCTTAGTTTGAGGTTGTGGGAAGCGCACAATAAAAGCTTGATGCATTCATTTGGAGAGAATACCAAGAGAGAGTCCAAGTTTAAACCCGTCAACATATCCAGTTCAACTCATATTCACTCAAAAGTTTAGGCTAATGAGTCATAAGCCAACAATGATATTTTAACTAATCCATATTACACCAATTCTACGACATGAGACATTTGTGTATCTCAACAATCTCCCCCTCACGTGTAAACCCAGTGTTAGGTTCATTCCTTCTTAATTCATGTATCATTCTGCATCAACATGTCTTAACTAGAATCCCCTACATCCAACCTCATCCTTGGTATTTTTCTCTTGACCAACTTATGAAGTTGCCAATAAGACCGTGTTGCTATGCCACAATGTTCATGTGCCCAGAAATCGTGTTAGTCAGCTATTAACTCTAATACCATTGTTAGAAATGCACCATAGAAGCCTAATACCTACACTTGGGAAGATTGCCAAAAGAGAGCCAAGGTTCAAGTCTATAAACATATCTAGTCGGACCCATTTTTACTCAACAACTTAAATTAATTAGTTATGCGTGAACTAAGATATACTAACTACTTCAAATAACCCAAATTCTCTAATATGAGACTTTTTCTAACACAACTTTAATGTGGATCTCAACAATTTCCTCCCTTCTTATGAGCTCAATGTTAAGTCTATTCTCCTTCAATTCAAGTATTCTTCTGCACCAACATATCTCAACTTGAATCTCCAACACGCACCTTCATCTCCGGTCTCTTCTCCAAAACAAACCACGAAGGTTGCTCAAGATGGCGTTGCTACACCCACCTTCACCCTTGTCTTTTCTGCCAGACCAAACCGTGATGTTTGGCTTGGAAGACACATTGGCTAGGTTCCTTTCATGAGATATTTACCAAATATTGATGCACATTGGTAGGTAGTCACCATTTAATTGGAGCATGTAACAAAGATTCGATACCTTCATTGGGGAAATTGCCAAGAGAGAACCCAAGTTTGAGCTCATCAATATATCAAGTTGGACTCATATTTATTTAAAACTTAATTTATTGAGTTATGGACTAATTATGATATATTAATTGCCATACACCATACCAATTTTCTAATGTGGGACTTTTTCTAACACCACTCATATATTTATTTCAACAAAGCTATCTCAACCAGAATGTGCCTAGTCCTGCAAATGTCATGCTTGACCTTCGATTTCACTTGATTTTTTTGTAACCATGAAATGCTTGTGTAGAAAGCTTTCTAACGAGCCCAATATTGATATGTAGACTCGTGAAATCAAGAACCCAAAGTTGTCGACCCATATCAAGGCCATAGGCTCGGGATTATGATCCAGAAGTTATCTCGACAACTTAATATTTTTAAAAATCATTATTTACGATAAATTAGAGATCTGAACGGATGGCTCCAAAATCTTTCAGTATGGTTTTGGACTCTAGGACCTTTTCCGAGTACATAAAATTTTGATCGAAATTTGATTGGTGATAACTTACTCATCTGATGTCCAACTGACCCTATTTTTCGTTGAGTTGGAGTGCTTGTGATGGCCGGTTTCACGATCTACAGTAGAAGTTTGGAAATTGCATATTTCACAATGCTGCAAGAAACGAGCAACATAAAAAATTAACTGTTGAATTCGGGTGGCAACATGGTGTGAAAAGACTCTTTTTTACATTTTTTATGCTTAACATGTGTTTCATGACTTATATGTAATCGGTGGCAATCCATTTTGACAAGTAAAATATGATTGGCAATTCATACTCAAGTACATTATTGGAGTATCTTGAATGTGTCAATTTTTTACGCTTAAACAGGTGTTTTATGACGTATGTCATCGGTGGCAACCCATTTGGACAAGTACAGTATTGGCAATTTGTGCTCAGAGACATTATTGGAGTATCTTGAATGTGTCAAGCCGTATCATCCAAAAACAACACATGTCCGTTAATCATGCTAAAAAATCCACGTATACTGAGATTGTGCTGATTCCTGCCGTTGTTGGATTTGGCCAATTAAAGCGTTTAATCGCATCAAATCGTGCCAGATATTACCGGCCCAACTTCCAAATCTATCCACTCAAGGTTATCACCTTTTTGTCATCGTACAATTTTAAGTCACTGTTCCTCTTCCTCTTTCTTTTTTTTTCCCTTCAAAACTAGTTCGCTGGTTTTGAAATTTCGAAATCTTCATGGCAGACCAAGTTTGCCCCTGGAGAAAAGACAGAAAAACAGGAACGATGCAGGCCTAAGATGCCACCCATAAAGTGAAAAGCAAGTGGCAAAATGCTCGATATGAACTTTGTACTCACGCAAGTTACACAGTTGCTCGGGACCCCGTCATGAGAATATATGTGCTGTCACTATAGATAAGAATTAAGAACATTCCGTCCGAAAACATATCGTTGATGGAGATAGCGTGCTTCATATTTTATGTCAACTCAATTATTGCTTTTGTCCTGAGCTGCTCTCAGGCTTTTCCCCGGATTCTCTAATGGATGAACTAGTCCTGTCATGCCTGTTCATTTCAGCCATATCTAGGACAAAAAAACGTCATTAACATGTTGCATAGAGAGAGAGAGAGAGCATCACCAAATGAGGGATAATCTTCCTTTTTCTAAATGGGGAGGAAGTAATCCCCATTAAGCTTTACAGCAAGCATGCAGAAGTACCTAAAAACAAACCCTGATTTTCCCTCAATGAATAAAATGAGAAAGAGAAGAAATTAAAACACAGGAAAATAAAAAATTCAAAGGATATATTGGAACGTAGCTTACAACAAAATTTTCGCAACACTAAACCAGCAGAAGAAGAAAGAAGTGCTTAGCATTCAGCATTTCAGCCTTGTGAAATGCATCTAACTCCATCCGACACGTCAGCCATTTGCATCAAAGCAGATCCAGCCACATATCATCGTGAAGATAGAATTAAATTCTCACTTTATACCTGGTGGTTGTTGAAAAATTAGATCTTCTCAATCACCCTGAGTTTAGCACTCCTGCTCCGGCGATTCAACTTCTCTTCCTTCTCAGATGGAGTTATCGGTCTCTTGGTTAAAATCCTACCCCTTTCCCCTTGTATTATCTGTCTAATCCACACTTCCTTGTCATTGTCATTAGTGATGGTACTTGTAAGATTGCTCTTCATCTCTTCACTTATCTCTCCATCTTCATCAGTTCTCTTGCCTCTTACAATGTCGAGAAATGTCTGTTTCACGATCCTGTCCTCCAAACTGTGGAAGGAGATGACAGCAAGCCTACCACCAGGTGCAAGACACTCAAAACAAGAATAAAGAGAGTCTTGTAACGTCTTGAGCTCATCATTGACTGCTATCCGTAAAGCCTGAAATACCCGAGTTGCTGTTTTTATCCAACCTTGTCTTCCTGCCATTGCAATAAATGATTTAAGGAGGCATGTGCACTGAACTAAAGGTTTGAGTAGTAAAAGGGTTTCCCAAATTTCCATGAGGTGTCAGCAATCAAGATTTAGAAATTAGTGACTAAACATATGTTGTCATTATAGATTTTGTTAAAATAGGTACTCAAAATAGATATAATAAGGATGTTGTCTATACAAACCTTTTGTCCTGGGAGTTGAGTTTTGGATTAGACTAACAAGGTCTCCAGTGGAATGCAGTCCACTGCGCAAACGAGATTTAACAATCTTATTCTGCAAGGAGAACCAATTGCTTTCTTCGCCATACTCCCGCAAGATTCGTCCAACTTCAGATTCAGGCCAAGAGTTTAAGATGTCTTCTGCTTTCAAACTTGCCTGCCAAGTTCCTGTTTCAGTCAGTAAAACACAATCTCATGTAATTCGGCATCAAGCAAAGGAAAAACATGTAAAGGACAATAAAACAAGCAGCAGGGTGCAGCTACATAATCTTTCAGCATAGAGCGAACTGAAGGCAATAAGAGATTAGCTCTGGGCACATCTACTGGATAAATAACTCTATTCATGCATAGTCACGTAGCATTTTCTCATTTACTTTAATTTTGTCTTGTGAGATTTTGTGAGACAACTGTTAACTATTCTAAAAACTTAAGCTGTTAGATAAATGCACGGTTTATTATTTAAATATTTAAACATTCTAATGCTCCATGTCACGTGTGGGCTGGACTTTGGCTTTAGCCTAAAGTGTGGAGATATTCAATTAGGGAGGCAAATAAAGGCGTGGAAGATTCGAACTCAGGACCTTCTAGCTCTAATAACATAGCAAGATTTTGTGGAACCACTGCTAGCTATTCTAAATACTTAAATTATTAAATGAAGGTGTGATTTATTATTTAAATATTCAAACATGTCTTATAGAGTTCATATTGCACCAAGCTACAAAAGAGGCTGGATTAGAGCCAGAGGTTGTCCTTTGGAAACTGTGCGGGAGTAGAGCACTCCTCTCAACTGAAAAGCCATTGCGAAGATGGTGAAACAAAAGAAGTTGCTGTGAAGGAGACAAATCATTCAGAGACAATAATATCTAAAGAAGTTTCTGTTCTGTTAGATGATCAAGAGCTAAGAGAAGGTCCAAGGAATCTGATGCCTCCCATCAAGTTAGTAAATATGTCGACACCAACTATTACACTTATTTTTTGGATGAGTAAAGAAAGGACAAAGGGAAAGGCAAAATGCAACCATTTTTTGGTAAACTTCATCCCATTACTACCACCCCTAGACAGAGAGATTGACAACAGACACTTTAACCAATATGCGAATTATTAGCAGTGTACCTTTTACAAGGCTTCAGCTTCTAGGTTAGGTTGAAAGGAAGAAGAAGAATTGGTTAAGGGAAAACACTTTTTTCTTTTTTTTTGCCAGATTAAGGGAAAACACATTGCAACAAGAGAGGAAGACAAGACAATAGAGGCAAATCGTGGTCCATTTTCCACGTGATCCGGGACACGAGGGATCTGTTAAATGATTTTTGGCTTGGGTTTTCATTATGTCCTCAGCTGCCACTGAGATCACAGGAATGATGAAGATAAGATACCAAATAGAAAGTGAGCCATCTTTTTCTAGCTTTTTACCATAATTTCATCGCAATACATGCAACCCACATCTCTACGATTTTCAAATAACATAGATACTTCTTCGAAGCTCAGTCCACAGAGAGCTTAATGCAACATAAACTATCAAAATCTAAAAGTTTATTCTAAAAAAAGCAAAACCAGTAGAAAATCAAAACAGCTCTCACCTGAGGATCCATTCTCATATCAAGAGGTCCATCATTTAGCACACTGAATCCTCTTTCAGCATTGTTGACCTGTAAAAACTTCAGTGAGGAACTTCCAAGGAAGTATTTTATGGAATTAACAATAAGAAAAGGTTTCCCACGATAAGCAAATAATCTAATAGATATGTCGAAGTCAACCTACAGCAAAGTGAGAAAGAGAGAAACGTAAGGTCAAAGGTGGCTTTTCTTTTTTCTTTTTTTTTTTCCTTTTCCCGTCTTTTCACGAACTTTTTTGTACTTGGATGAAGGGGGAAAAACAATGTCTTTATTCAAATTTCAGAGGAAAAGATAGTTTGCTTTGTATGTCTATGCCTTCAAACAACTAGGCCTTATAAGGAGCTCGAATTCAACAACCCAAGTATCCTCTCTTTCTCACCATTTTTCCCTCCCAAATCACCTTTAACTACGAATCCACTTGAAGTTTTGACCCATTCTCAGTGCCTGCATAATTTCTTAAAATTTCAAAAGACAACCATAAAATATGTATGAGGTGGAATGTGACATTTTAAGCCAGTTTCAACAGAAGATGTCATGTCCTACTTGTGCACATTTAGTGTATTGTTCAACTTTTTGGTAGATCTGTCTACAGCTAAGGAATGCAATGAGGTTTGAAGAGAAGTTGAGGTGGAATTTTAGCTACTGTGAAAGATATTTATCACATGCATGGTGAATCTGAGCCTCAGAGTTTCCGTGTCGTGAATATTTAGGTTCAAAAGAAGGAATGAAGCAGTAATTTAAAACTCATCTAGTTTGGTTAATTTAAGTGGATAAAAGAGAAGCATCTAAAGGGATGCTTCTTATCCTTTCCAGCCTACCTTAAGTAAGTATAGGCAGATGATTGGTGAAACAGAAGAACACACAAGCGCCGATGTAAATTTTTTAAAGTGACCAACCTGCATCGACGACACTCCCAAGTCCATTAAGATGCCATCAAATCCAGAGTCCATTAGCTCGTCACCAACCTCATCAACCACGGATTTTATAAATCTAAAGTTCCTCAAAAGAAAATATCCTCTTAAGTTTGAAGACGTGGACGAGGAATCATCATGCAAAAGAGAATTGATCTTGTTCTTTGCCATTTGATGTGCCATAGGATCAACATCCATTCCGAGATAACATTGCAATTCTGGGTGTGCCTGGATGATCTGATATTAGCAAGAGACAAGAAGAAGAAAATAATTAGACATGCCCTTAAAGCAATAGTACAGAAGAAAATCCTAGAATCAGTGAAAGCCATCTTCAAAAGAACAAGGTCATGAAAAAAGTGGCACACTTTTTATTCATTCAGAACATAAGAAGATGAGTACTACAAATGAAATAAACAATTTGAATCTGAGCCCATTTGTGACCAGAATAGATGCATCCAGAAGATTTTTTATTGCATTAGTAGGACCTATATTAATCATAACTATGGGAGGGTACAGAATTGCAACTTCCCACTACAAGAAGTGAATTATAATCTAAGAGAATAAACAAAATGTATTTATCCTAGCAGCAAAATAAATAAAGTCCATTTGCTCCCTCTATTTATGAGTACAGATAATCATCCTCATTAGATAATGGAATAAGATATTCAAGAACCTTAACAGATCGTATTTTCAAATGCAACGTGGACATTAAGAAAACCGCCAATGTTACCAATGCTGCTACTACAATGCTGATAATTGCTTGCTCATATCACAAGCAGTGTCCAAAAATCATTCATGATGCTAATTGTTGAGCGAAAATGGTGTTATTAAGCTGCTCGAGAAAGGTATTCATTTCTTATTGCTGAGCCTCATAGACTGAAGCTGGATGGAATATCTTATGGTTGGTAGAAGCAATAAAGCACCTGACTCAGCTGCTAAATTCAGCATCAGCAATTCTCGCTAGTCTGCTAACACTACAGTCATTCACCATTTTTTGAAAGAGATTTCCATTTAGCCAATCACCAAGGACGTCTCCTTCCCCAAAATTCTTTCCCTAGCTTTTCCCTATCTGCTAAACTACTCACTACAGAAAAGGAAATGAAGCATAGATAAACTGTTCTAAAGTCTCCATGTCAAACACCCTGCCCAATAACTTCAAATTAAGTCTCTGAACGTCACACAGAACCCCAGTATCCATCTTCTCACGAATTTTTACGTAACCACAAGCGAGTTTTGCTAAAAAAAAAAGAACAAATTGACACTAACAGCACCAACGCGTAATAAATATATGCACACTGACAGCGGAAGAATGGCCGGCGGCACCGACGGTGCAATCGGCGAAAGACCGGAGCTTCCGGCCCGAGAAGACATCCAGCACCTCGCCGAGCAGCACCGGTATGTGGCTGCTGACGCCGAGCAGCTGCTGGACCGTCTCATCGTCGAGCTCTCTCGACGAACGCGTCCTACGCTTCAGCAACGCCTCCATCGCCGTACCTCCACCCCCATTCCCACCCTCCACCTTCCCCTTCCCCTTCCCCTTCCCCTTCTCCTTTTTCTTCTTCTTCTTCGTAGTTGTCGTCGTCGTCGTCTCCTCAACCGACGCGTCGCCCTTGCTGCTGCTCAAGAAACGGGCTCCGACGCAGCGAGACCGCGATTCGAGGGGCGAAGAGCGAAACGGAACCGACCCACCATACACCCACGAAAGCTGGGGAGGTCTGAGCACGGAGGGAGACGACAGCGTCAGCAATTTCAGCGCTCTCGCAGTCGCCATCTCCAGTCACGACCCAAGAACCGAAACCAAGGTTGGCGTCGAGATCGAAACTACACGGCACTGAAGAAACTAGTCATCTTCGATTGGGAGGAGACGGAGCTCTACTTCCGCCATGGAAGCTCGTGCGAGCTCACTTCTGGCGCCGAGCGGGGGAAGGGCGAGGAGCAGGGCGTTCACCCAAATCCCAAATGCGAAATTCGTATCCAAATATTCCGTTATTTGCGAGGCAGTCCCTCTGTTTTTGAGAATTTATGATTTTTGGTGCGTGGGGTGTCCTAGGAGTTCAATTTTGACCCTTCTGTTGCTCGGTTACAATTCTAAATCTTTATTATATCAAAATTAGGTCCTTGCCTCAAATTTTCATTCCTAATCTGGTGAAACTTGCTTGTCACCGCCCGCCATTGACATGTGATGTGGACCTCTTGACATAACTTACACTTTTGGTCCCGTACTTTTAGGAAAGACCGATTTTAATCAATGCACTTTGTTTTAATAAAAAAACATGGTCTCTATGGGCGCGTTTGATAACGATTACATTCCGGGAGGCGATTCGATCGAAATGATTCTTTTTTATTTCGTTAAGAACAATTTCTAAAGATTTTAAGCTAGTTTGTAGAATCGTCCAAAATTTTGATTTTGGAATAGAATTACGTTTGATCCGTCTTTCATTGATTATGTTCCAAATCAATTTATTTTAATTTTGAAATAATTTTTTACTTTTTTCCTTTTCTTTTTTTTCTTATTTTCCTTTCTCTCATATTCTTCTTCTTCTTCAAGTGACTGGTCGCCGGATTGGCGACCGGCTAGATGAGGGCCAGCGACTTCACTGGAGCGTCACCGACCCTCATCGGCTGAGCCTCGCCGGTGGCCAGGTCGGCCTCACCGAGGCTGGGTGAGGCCCGCTTGGCCACCGACAAGGCTTGGCGGTGGCTAGGTTTGCCTCCGGCGAGCTCGCCGAACCTCGCCCTGGCCTGGCGAGCTCGCCGAACCTCGCCCTGGCCTGGCGAGCTTGCCGGACTGGTTGGCGGTGGACGGCAGCGGACCGCAGCCACGGGATGGCGGTTGATGAAGAAGAATAAGAGAAAAGGGAAGAAGAAGAGTTGGTTTTGATTCTTAGATTTGTTCCCGGAACAAGAATCAATTTTTTTTTTATTCTTGATTATGTTCTAAATCTACTTCCGAGAACAAAAAAATAGAAATTTGTTCCCAGGAACAAAAATTTTACCAAACGTAATTCTGTTCCAAAATTACTCCCGGAAACAAAAAATCAGAATCGGGTACTGTTTGGATAGTTACCAAACAGCCCCTGTATATTTTAGATGAAAACTTAACTTTCATCCATCCCAAGTCTTGTGAATGTGTCGAATCAAGACCAATTATTAATTGGCGATTCTTACATTTATAAATGTGTCCAATCATATTGATTGTAGACTCCATTTGTTTTGCAAAAAATATCTTTGAGGTTGTCATTTTTCTCGAAAATGATAATAATTTTTCGGTGTTAATCTAAAATATAAAAAATAACTAGAAAATACATTTCGTCGTTCAAACAAGAAAATCTAATTTGATTTTCTTAAATAAATATACACTATCATCAATAGCTAGGGAACTAGACATAAGCACTAACGTCCGATTTGACCTCAATGGACTCAAGCTCGAGTGCTAGTGACCCGAGCTCAAGTGTTGGGGACTTGGACATAGGCGTGGGAGATGCCGGTAGGGCTCTAGCATTCTAGGCTTGGCCTTGATAGGAATCAGACTTAGGCGCAGACACTAGGGAAGAGTATTAAGTAGATCAACCCAACTTAGCTCCTAGAGTTTTCACTTACCTCAAATAGAATGCTTGATTAAAATCAAAGCTTTAATCACCTTCAAAGCAATATAATCAAAACAAAGATTAAGATATCTTAATATTCTATCAAAACTAATTTAATAAAGGAGAATAACCCACAAATTTACCTTGTAAGCTCTTGAAAAATGAAATTTTGAAGTTTTGGCAACACAAGAATAAAATCTTTCCTTTCACACAAAATATTGGAATGCGAAAATAAAAGAGGAAAATCTCTTTTTCTACGTTTGCAAGAACAAGTTGAATTTCTCTTTGACACTTAAAGACATATGGAGATCTATTTATAGGCCAAGAGAGGTGAGAACAAGTAACTTAAGTTAAGAGAAACGGTTACTTAAAGTCAAAGAAAATGTTAGGTAGAAGTGCAAGAAAGGTGTATTCAAGTTAGATAATCACAAGTGGCATGATCACATGACTCCGTCCAATGATAAGGTAAAGGGGGATGAACCAATCTTGAGTTAAAAACATGAGGTCTAAAGGTAGAAAGGGTATGTGTTCCAATAGAAATACTTCAAGTGGTCTTAAGTGAGTAATTAGGATGCAAGTAGCCTAATAAGATTAGACACAAGGAGACATTTTGATTCAAATGAAAGATGGCTTCTTCTTGGCCAAGTAAAGTGGGTGAGTCATCAATGCATTAATGTGCTAAAATTGTCATGAATGATAATGAATAATGCAATGCATGACCTCATAGTTAGCCAAGTTCAATTTCTCAAACTAAGGACATGGGACTTAAAATACTTGGTGGAGACATGAAAAGAGATTATATAAATTAAAGAGGAACAAATGGCTCACTTGCATGGCTTCCAAAGTAGATATTTTGTTAAATTATCAAAATATCCAGTAAATCACTACGTAAACAAGGAAATTGGTGTTTGTTCTAAGCATTGATAAATTGGAAAAATATTTTGAACTTCACTAAAAACATTGGTGAAAAATAACAAATGCCGGGAAAATCTCATTTTAATAACTTTAAAATTTGAATATTCTCAAATGCTGAGGACTACATCTAATATGGCGGTATATTAATGACCATCACTTAACACCGTTGCCATACATGTCAATATCTATCACTAAACTTAATGCATCAAATTTAGACGATAACATTAACGGAAAATCATCCTTCATAACTTCCGCACCTCACAAAATTAATGACCTTAAAGGCTTCAAACACTTATCTCTAAATCCTAAATGTTATTAACAAGCATAGAAATTATGAATGTCACAGGGGTACTAGGCCCGGCCTTAGTGGATCGGGCTCGAGCAACGAGGAGATGGCCCTAGGCACCAAGGTCCTGAGTACAAGTATTGGTGTCCCAAGTCCCACCTTTGTTGACTCAAGCCTGGGCACTAGGTTCCATGCCTGGCCTCATTGGACCTAGGCTTGGCCTTGATAGACCCCGATGGACCCAACCCTGCCCTTTAAGGGCAAAGTTTTGGGTCCAAGCTCCAACTTTTAGTCATATTTTGAAAAATGATTTCCAATATTTTAAAGAGGAAATCTTTTTCTTGAATTTAAGTATAAGTTTTCTATTGAGTTATTTTCCTAAGTGATCCAAACGCTGGAAAATGAGGAAATTTCTCGGGTTTGTGAAATAAAAAGAATCTAAGATTGAATCCACTATATACAACAATGCCATCCTCATAGTCGATTCAGATCTATAACTAGGAGTACTAGCGTAGATTACTTTCAAATCTTCCAACACAACTAAATTGCTAGCTAATAGGCAAAATAGTTTTTTTTTTTTTTTTTTTTTGGTCAGACAAAATAGTTTAGATATGATAGGAATTTTTGGATTCTAGTAGGCAAGTTCGCGTAACGCTGATCGGAAGAACTTCGTGCAATGAGAGAGTCATGAGTATCAAGTCTCAATCCCAACTATTTTATATTAAATGATTTTAAAAAGAGTTCCTTAAGCTAATTTCTAATAAAGACATGAACATTAACTATAAAAGTGCCACACCCATATATATCATGAATTAAATAACAGCCAAGCATAATTTAAGCCTATTTTGGATTATAAACGTGACAAGTGGTGCTTAAATTTTAATCTATAAATGGTACATTGACAAATATTGTTGCAAATCTAAGCACAGTGAATAATTCCGTAGACTCCAGAAGGTATGAGGAGCGTGATTTAATTTAAAGGCTTGTACAAGTAGGAGCCACATGTTGATAATTAGTGTTAACTCAACAATTTCCGGCAAAAACATACAAAAATTTAATTGAATGACTTAAATTATTATTTGAGAGTAATATAAGCATTAGTATTATAACCAAACAAGGTATAAGAACCAAAAGTGAACACCACAAAACTACAATAACGAAAATGTCATTTCCTTCTTTTATAGAAATTGAGAAATCAATTTCGGCCGAAAATCAATTTACGTTCCAAAAATTTTATCATGCTTAATTTTTCCAATATGATCATTAAATTAATTCTAAATATCTATTCCATCAACTTTCAATTTGTTGAATTAGTCCATTGACTTTTTGATAGCAAAGTTGAATTAGTCCTTTGGGACTATCACAAGTTTCCATAATTATACTATTGCCCAGATTTTATAATATCTTTCAATCCAATCCATTTCCTAAATCAACAAAAAAATATTTGATCATGTTATTACCTTTCTACATTTTTTTTTTTTTATCTTATTACTATAGTTCCATTTTAAGTATATTTTAACTTAGGATTCTATAAACGTAAAAAGATAACATCATTTAGAGTTATATGGATTTATATTCCTTTTATTTTAGATATAAAGTGTTTTCATAAAAATATTTAATAACAATATTAATTTTTTAGATAGATAAAATTTTCAAGCTTTTGTGTTTTATTTTTTTAATTAAATACAATTATAACTCAAATTAGGAATGCTTATGTGCTTATATTGCGATGGCCTTAAGGAAATGAGATAACCGTTCATGTTAATAGTTAAGGCAAAGCAAGATCTTTGCTATTGATATGTCATTGATAAATAACTCGCGCGTTTAGGTCAACTCAAAGGTGAATTACCTTCCTGCATGAGGATTAGAGAGCTTATTCAGTGAGTTTTATCTTGTTGTTGGTTGTTGAAATGTTTTTAGCCCTAAGAATGTCTGAGTCCTATCACCATGTTAGGTTCGAGGTCTCCATTAAGCAAAGCCAGTAGCTTACTAAATATCCGATTGAAGGGACCAGTGCATGTTATGAGTGCTATGTGACCACGATATGGGTCGATAATGGGCTCCAGAACTTAATGCCCCACCACTTTTCGGTTTGGTACTTTTGGGTAGGGGACGACCTGTACTGCTCCATCCACAGTTTTGACGAACCTCTGAGTGTAGGGCTAGGGAATACTAACTAGGATGCGATGGACCTGGATGTGCTCGATGGGATAGTGTCCGATCCAGAGGTCGACCCCAATATGATTGTCAAGCTAGAGCCCTAGTACATACAACCCATAGGGAGCTAGGTGGTAGTGTGGGTGTATCACTTTTTGGAAGTCGCCCTCATAGTATTAGAGATGCTAGGCTTACTTGGGTTTTTGGAGATAGTTGTGGCCGCACTTTTGGGTTGTTTAGATGTGGCACTGCAGGTGATGCTAAAGCTTGTGTGCTTAAGTTTGGATGTAAATGGCTTGTATGATATGGTGACGTTATGAATGCGCTCGCGCACACAAGTGTGTTTTCATGCTATTCCTATTTGAATAGTTGGGTGATTTGTTTCTCCTTTCACTTGTGTATAAGTAAACAATAATATGGATGGGTTGGTGACGCCTCTTAGGAAGTCGGAATTAAATGGCCTAAGTGACTTGAGGGATGCCGTGCATCCAAAGAGGGTTGGGGCATGATAACATGAATGTACAAATATATAAATGACATAGGCACCATTTTCCCGGAAATGCCAAAACCAAACAAGGAAAACTACTTGGGTCGACGAACTTGAAATTTTATCAATTAAATAAAAAGCAATACCAAAACTCAAGTGGATAAGTATCTTAACCACTGTGGTTTGCCCTAGTAGCCACCCTTCCAACATGAAAGGGGTAGATGGAGGGTTTGAATCCTCACCTTCTCGAGGGGTTAGGGTGGGAACGATTTAGTTTCAAGTGTGGGTTTTGACTCCCACGCCCTACAAGAAGACATGGCAAAGGTCTGAAAGTAAGAATTAGAGTAGGAGTAGAGTAGTACTGACAAAAAAAAAGAGTAGATAAGTATCTTAACTAAGGTACAAGTAAACTACACTTATTTGGCAACCAAATGACTCATACATGCTAACAAAAGACTCGCTCAAACAAGCTATTGATGGTTGCCAGCTACACATAATTAAGGCATTGAAACTTTAAAAAATTGCTTTAACCAAACTGTAACTCAGAATCAATTTACGTCGGACCCCATGGCTTTACAACATCCTAAATTCTTATTACCACATAATTTCACAACTCAATAACTTCTAAGTCAAACCGAGCGAACTAAAATCTACATAAATTCAAATTTATGGCTTATCTCCTAAAATTCTTCCGATTAAATGAACAAATGATTTGAATTCTTACTGAGCACTACGAAACAAAGTTAATCCCACTTGTTGAAGTTTTCGAAACTTGCACACATAAAACCCCCATCTTTTCTTCTTGCTTTTTTTCTTCTACCTTTCTTTTTCCCTCTATTTTTATCTTTTTTCTTCTTCTTTTTTTAACATGACTTATTTTATTCAACCCTCCTTCAAAGATATTTCATTGTCAAAATATGAACCTACCTCTACTTTCAAACAAATGAGTGTATTTGCACATTGCCTCTTCTCAGGCTCTTAAGTGGCCTCTCTCTCAAAATAATTATGCTATTGGAACTTCAAGTATGGAATAGTTTGGCGCTACAATACTTGATCAAACTTCACATATGAAATAATTTGGCGCCACAATACTTGATCATTCCTAGCTCCAATGGGAATAGGTTGTTTTTCACAAGTTAAGTTCTCCCTTAACCTCAATAACGTGAAATCTAGCACATGTTCAGGATTTGGCACATATTTTCATCAAAAAGAAACATGGAAAACATTGTGTACACTGGATAGAGCTAGGGGCAAAGCTAGTTTAAGCAACTATACCAATATTTTTTATGATCAAGAATAGTTTAGCATATATAGGACCTACTAGGGCTAACAACATAACCTAGAATGGGGGTTGAATAGGTTGAAGACAGCAATCAGCAAACCAAATCGTGAGAGATAATAACCAAAGTATGTGATGATAGCGAGTAAACAAAGCAAACAATGAACACTGAAGATAGATTACACAACGAAGTATAGTGGTTCGGCTTTATACTTAAGCCTACGTCCACTATCTAGCTAACAATCTAACAGCGGCTGGATTCCACTAATAATCAGCATTGCGAGTTATAACCAACAAGTATTATTCCTTTCGCAAAATAGATCACGCTATCAAGATACAACTACTGTATTTCCACTTGTAAACTACTTCATAGAGAAGATTTCTATCTTAAAGCACAACTACAACAATCCTAGTGTCCTGCCTATCCTAAGCTTCGCCGATCCTTCTTTATAGAAGTCATCAATCCAACTATCAGAAACCTTTAAAGAGATCTAGCTAGCCATTTTAGAGTCGTCTGAGACATATTCCAAAATCATGATTGCCCATACAATCATTTCTTTTGACTTTCGCAAGTTTCCCAAAATGGTCTATTATAGCTTTCAATTCACTGAAGCAGAAGTTTGTTAGTTAGTTTTTTGATATCTTTCCTTGTTTTTTAGTTATGGAGTCTAGACTTGTAATAGCTCTTTTCCATACCATCAATAGTCATCTTTAGATGCATATCTCACCATCATTAATGCTAACTCCTCGTCAACACAAATTGAGAGTCACCATTAGCACATGTAGATTGTGAACAATTTAGTTGACGATCTTCAGTGACAATACCAATACGACAAAATTAATGATTATTCCACTTTTATTAGTATCCAAAGATCCTCTATTCAAAGATCCTCAAAAACACTTAATATAGGTACCTCCAAGTCACAATGAGATACCATTCAAACTGGTGCTTATTCACCTTACATGTCATAACCTAGTTTCTCGTCTTTACTAATACAAAAGAATAATTGACATTCGCATAACTACTACCATCTACACTCATCATTACAGATGTTAGTACCAAAGACAATTTTGAAATCAGCAAAATTCTATAGGAATATTTTAAGGAAAATTGTCCAAAAAGTCTTAAACATATTACACTTTTGAGTCCATTCGGCTAATTTTCCCTAGAAAATGCTTACATGGATATCCAGTTAGTGCTGGCTATCCTACGTGGCTGAACAAGCACTGATGTGGACACCGAACTTAAAAAACGTTGACTTTTTTTTTTTTAAAGTTTCTGGGGGAAATTCCTCATAAATCAAAACACTCGACGACACTAACTCTAACCTAATTTGCTCACCTAACTCCAAAAATTAGAACCCCATAGCGTTTAACTCCAAAAAATTGCTCGACGACACGGGACAACGCTTGGCGATGGTTGTCCGATAGTCGACAACGATTGACGACGCTCAGGATGAATGGGGGATTTTTGCAAGCAGCTTTCGAGGGACCTTAACGACAACAACTTGGTGAAGTAGGAGGAGGTAGAGACGTTCGAGTCGTTCTCCACCAAATCGATTGAAACTCCCCATTTCGACCGACACCTTTGTTCATCGCATTCTCACATTCACCCATTCAAATCGTGCAAATTGTGTAGTTTGCAGCATGAAATAACTTTTCACCCTTTCAACCCATCTGATCTACGTGCATCAGCACTTCTTTTTTTTTTTTTTCCTTTTGGAATTATGTAGTTTGTGATATAGGTCAAATATATTTCAAATTTGTGGAGGCTTGTGTAGTTTGTAGTATGCTATGCTATTTATGTTCCTCCATCTTTACCTCAATGTGTTGGCTTGATGAATGACTTCTTCCAGAGCTGAAATTTGCAAGTTTAGATTTTGTAATGTGGTCCTTTCTCTATGGAAGGAGGTAGGTTAATGTTGTTTTGTCGAAATTTTGTAGGTTAGTGCTACAAAGCATGGTGGGATTGCCAGATTCCTCAATCATTCTTGTGACGTAGCTCCAATTGTTTGTGTTAGTTAGTAACATATGCATGGATAATTATTGTGAGTTCAAAGACCAGCCTAATTGCTTCACCAAAATCATCACTGTAGATGGTCAAAAGTGGATTTTTATATATGCAAAGCAGCATATAGCCACCGGTGAAGAACTTAGTTACAATTACAAGTTTCCTTTGGAAGAGAAAAAGATACCTTGCAACTTTGGTTCTAGTAGATAACAATTCTTAGTTCTACATGTCTTTAACTTTGTTTTGCTTTAAGCATGATACATCTCTCTTAAAATTTGTTGATTTCATTTATATATTGACTTTAGCTTTGGAGGATTTGTGGGGTTGCTGTTTTAGTGAACTCACATGCGTATAATCCATTTTTCAGTTGAAACATAGCAGAGATAGGAATTAGAAAGCTCATGCTCTCCATGGTCTCTGAACTTTGGAAGAGAAAAAGATACCCTGCAACTATGGCTCTAGAATATAACACTTCTTAGTTCTACATGTCTTTAACTTTGTTTTGTTTTAAGCACGGTACTTCTCTCTTAGAATTTGTTGATTTCATTAATATATTGGTTTTAGCTTTAGAGGACTTGTGGGGCTATTTTAGTGAATTCACATGCATATAATCCATTTTTTAGTTGATATGCAGTAGAGATATGAATTAGAGAGCCTATGCTCTCCATGATCTCTAAACTTTGGAAGATAAAAATATACCCTACAATTTCGGTTCAAGAAGATAACACTTCTTAGTTCTACATGTCTTTAACTTTATTTTGCTTTAAGCATGGTACCTCTCGCTTAAAATTTATTTATTTCATTTATATATTGGCTTTAGCTTTAGAGGACTTGTGGGGCTACTGTTTAGTAAACTCACATGCGTATAATCCATTTTTTAGTTGACACATAGTAGATATATGAATTAGAAAGCTCCTACTCTCCATGGTCTCTAAACTTTAGAAGAGAAAAAGATACCACGCAACTTTGGTTCTAGAATATAACACTTCTTAGTTCTACATGTCTTTAACTTTGTTTTGTTTTAGGTATAATACTTCTCTCTTATAATTTGTTGATTTTATTTATATTGGCTTTAGCTTTAGAGGACTTGTGGGGCTACTATTTTAGTGAACTCACATGCATACAAACCAATTTTTTAGTTGAAACATAGCGGAGATATGAATTAGAAAGCTCATACTCTCCATGGTCTCTGAACTTTGGAAGGGAAAAAGATATCTAGCAACTTTGGTTCTTGTTAATACTTGATTTTTAGCCAATGTGTTGTTAAAGGTAAGAAAACCAAGATTAGGGTTTTTGATAGCAACAGAGCCCGTTTCTTGAATAAAAAAAGTCATTTTTCATTTCTTTTTGTGACCAATTATTTATAGGTAGTTTCCTACTCATTTTTATCAAAAAGTCAAATGGTTAACTTTTGAGTTGACTTTTTAGTCAACCATTTGACTAAAAGCTAACCTTGGGTCAAAATTTGGCTTTTTGCATAACAAGATTCCTTTTAGCCTTAATATCACTTTGACCACATTAGTTTTCAAAAAATTCAAAGATTTGGTTGTAAAATCAACCATTTGGAAAAAGTCAACTAAAAGGTTGATTTTTGGTTAAACCTCCAAAACCTTGGAAAATATAGGAGTCTATAAATCACTTTGTTTTAGCTTCAATGTGACTTTAATGTTGAAAAATTTGCAAAAATCGATTAAAAGCCTCATTTTTTGAATTTTTTGGTTTTAAGTACGAAATTGACCAAAAATAAAATTAATTTCTTTTTGTTTATATTTTAGCTTGGTTCCTTTTATGATATTTGATCTAGAGATTATTACCCATTCGCTCGTTCGGATAGTTTTGTAATTTGGCATGTAGGCGTACAAATTGCCATTTTTAGCCCTAATTAGGGGTTCAGGTCGATTCTTCATGATTTGCATATCAACACTACTATTCAACCCATTTTCTTGAATTGAATTCGAATCTGGGGTCAATTTTGCCAAATTCACTTGAGGGCTTTCCAATTTGATGAATTTAGCCTGCTTGAACGTTGAAAATCAAAGTTAATGTGTTTCAATTGATGCCATTCAACTTGGCCCATTCTAGACTAAAGTCTAATTGAAATAATTGAGCTTCAATTTGGCCAATTGAAGTTCAATTGAAAACATGAGTCTAGCTTGTGGCATCGTTTCAATAGAAATTTAATAAATCTAAACATTTCGTGCATAATTAATCGACCTAGGATGGTTCAATTGCGTCCAATTTGATCCAATTCATTTAGAAATTTTGTAATTTCGTTCAAATTGGACAGAAAATACAAAAAAAGGGAATAAAATTCAAGCCAGTTGACTAGGCTGACCAAAGTTGACCGACGTTGACTGACGAATTTTTCTAGCCATTTTTTGGTCGACAACCATCACGAGGTGGCCGCCACATGGCTGACCTAGTCATGCCCTTATTTTACGAACTTGCTAAATTACCTTTGGATTTACGAAAATGCATATCGATTAAGCTTTAACCTCAAGATCGATCATAATCGTTCATCGATATCGCATCTTCACCATCTAAATAGGCATGTGCATATTAGCTCTCATTTTAAACAGACTTAACCACTAAATAAGTTTGTTAGTTCGGAAAGATCACTTCATAGCCCTTAGATTAATCCAAGGGCTAGGATGTGATCTTAAAGGGGGTATAAATCTTTTTTTTTACCTTAAAAAAGGAGGGCCTTCATTACTTTTTCAGATCTAGAATTTTTCTTCTCTCTTTTCTCTCTCTCATTCTCGCTTGTGCTCTCTCTCTCTCATCGCCTCTCTCACGTCAACTCTCTTGCCACACCTAAACCACCCTTAATCGGTGCCACGTTGGCGGCACACCACCACACCAAGCACCATCGACCTCCCCTCTCAACCCTTGCAATCACCGATCATCTTTTCCTTCACGAGCAAGCTCTAATCGAAGCTACTTCTTTTCAGCACTAAAGACCGGCACACACACCAATCCTTGTCTCAGTGGTTCCCGATCAAGATCCAGCGGTCCTCAGCCTCTCGTGGTGTCCGATAGCTATTCTTTCCCTTCTAGTGACTTGCGACGACGATCCTCAAAGTCCGATGATCTTTGATCGAGATTTGATCAATTGCGATTCGAGAAAAATCAAATGGTAACGATCCGAAACTCGAATCCGATGAAGTAAGGTTGAGTTAGTTGACCTAGGCTAGGTGTGACGTCCCCAGTACAACACGACTAATGTAATTATTAAAATCTTTCAACTTTTCTCAGGCATGCAGAAGTGTAAATGGCTAAAATAACCTGGGAATATATGTGAGCTTCTATGAATAGGGCAATCTTGTTTCATTTCTTATTTATGTGCGTTAGGTTGTGGGGTTGGGTACATTGGGGAAAAACAAAAGGGTTAGTACTCTTGACAACATTCCGCTATACATCGATCATCCCATCCCAACCTAATTATACACATAGTCACCTAGTCCTTGTCCCGGCTCCATAAAAAATGATCCACGTCCTAAAAACTCCTCTGTTCTGCCTGCCTCCATCATATTCAGTGGGGCTGTTGCTATTCCTTGGTCTGTTGTCATTGTCGTACAGCGGGAGGGGGTCCACCACGAGCCCATTGATACCAGCTTACAGACCGACAAATCCAAGGAATATAGGCCCTGTCAATGCCCTTATGTCGACTGTCAGATGGGAATCAATCCTGATAAAAACCACTTCCAAAAAGTTAGGATTCATGAATTCATCCTCATGCCATGTGAAATCAATTGGGACTCCATAATGAATCATGTGGGAGGCAAGTGGGGCTAACCTTTCTACAAATCTAAAAGAGAAGAGTTAGCTAAAAGTGAGTTTAACACTCAGCAAGCAAATTACTAACCAGTCTATACCACATAAGTCAATAGTAGCAAATGCGAGGAAAAGCAAAGAATCATTATAATATCAACTTGCCTAAGAACCTTTCTCAAAATTAGGATGGTAAGAGAAACGTTTCTTCTCAAAATAGGACTCAATAAATCTTAAATAAACTTTGAAATAGCAATTGATCAACTTTACTATAAATTGACTATCACCATCTTCAAGGGAACCTCGTTACCTCTCGAGCATCTCACACTCATCCGACATCGCGAGGACATCTGGGGGAACATGTTACCCCCACGGGCATCTAGAGGAATCCAGTTACCCCTTCAGACATCCCTACTATAACTCAGGGCATCGTCGTCCCAAAGACCGACAACATTCTTAAACCACACTCATCTCATGGTACAATGATTCCATAATTTAATTGTGTTAACATGAGCTGTCAATTAGGGCCTCAATAGGAGAGTTTTTCTATTTAAGGTCTTTGTATATATGTATCTTCTTATTTGTAGGATCTCCTTATTTGTAGTGATGTGTAGGAGATCTCCAAATTTGTAGGAGATTCTAGGGTGGCTTACGTCGGTGTATATATGTGTGGTTATATTCTTGTAAAAAGACAAAAACACATAAGGAAAAAAAAAAACATTGTTTACTAGTCAACATGGTATCAGAGCAAATGATCTTGGGACTCTGTGTTCTGATCACGATCCGAATTCCTTGCTGTGGCGTAGCCGCGCGGTGGTTTTGTGCGGATTGCCACACTGAGTGCACCCTTTATCGGGATTCATGGCGAATGACAAGCCACCCATCGAGATAGTTCCTCCGGCTTTAGCGGAAGGCACTACGAAGTCTCTGGGCACTGTAGTCCCGCATCAGGCTCCGGGAGGGACTTCCACTACTGATGCACTCCTTGAAACCTTGATGTCCAAGTTGACACAAATCTTGACTCACCATCAAGCCTCACCTTCTCAAGCTGAAAATTCTGCCCCACCAATTGCAGTCAAGTTGGATGGCCGTAATTATGGCCTTTGGTCCCAAGTTGTCAAGATGTATATCTCTGGGAAGGAAAAATTGGGATATATCAATGAAGATTTTCCACCCCCACTTCCGACCGACCCTAATTTTCAGAAGTGGAAGACTGACGACAATACAGTTAAAGGATGGCTCATCAATTCCATGGACCCCGCGTTGATTGGAAATTTTATCTGTTTCCCAACAGCAAAGGAAATATGGGATTCGATGGCTACTACGTTCTTTGATGGCACCGATGTCTCCCAAGTGTATGATCTAAAGCAACGGTTGTCCCGACTAAAGCAAGCAAGCGGCCCGATTGAAAAGTATTATAATGATCTTCAAGGTTTATGGTGGGAGGTTGATTTTCGACGGCCTAATCCCATGACTTGTCCTCATGATATCGAGCACTACAACGCTCTTATGCAAGAAGACCGTGTATATCTTTTCCTTGACGGGCTCGATGACCACCTTGATAAAGTTAGGGCAGATGTTCTACAGATGCATCCCTTCCCGATGGTGGAGCAAGCGTATGCCAGGGTGAGGCGAGAGGATGTACGCCAAGCTGTTATGTTATCTTCAATTGAACCATCTAGCACCGCGGTAGCCCTGGTGTCGCATGGTGGAAATGTTATCTCACACTTTCTCGAGGCCAACAATGAGTCCAAAGCTCTCTAGATGGTCCCTCCTAATATTGCGTCTAGTGGAGGGAGGACTAACAAAGGTTCGAAAGCTAAACCACAACACCTAGGAGGTTGTAGTGGTAATACTAAACATACAAAAGATACCTGTTTTAAATTGCATGATTATCCGGATTGGTGGAAGGAGTTGCAGAACAAGAGAAAAGACAGAAAATGCTATAGGACGGGAGCAGGCATCATTGGCTATCAGGACCTCACCCCTTTCTTTGGTATCACAGGTAGATGCTACCAATACTTCTGATGCGGCTCTTGAAGGTAACACTAGGTGTGCACTTGTTAGTAATTCTCAGTGTGGTGGGGAGGGGTGGATTGTTGATTTTGGGGCAACGGATCACATGACACCCAATCGTAATGATATTATATGCTACACCACTCCGAGGAGACAGAGTATCTATAATGTGAATGGCACTAGTTATCCTGTCACTGGGGCTGACAATGTTGATCTTACACCTTCTTTATCATTGTCTCACACTTTATTAGTGCCCTCTCTGTCTAACCATTTACTCTCTGTTGGCCAACTCACTGATGCTTTGAAGTGTTGTGTTCTTATGTATCCGTCTTTTTGCTTATTTCAGGATATCCTCACGAAGGAGATTATTGGTTGTGGTACTAAAGGGGGGGCTTTACTATGTTGATGACTTTCATGCAGGCCGAGCACATCACAAGTAGTGGGTCTACTAATAAAGAGAAAGCGATTTGGTTATGTCATTGTCGTTTAGGACACCCATCTTTTGGGTATTTAAAACATTTATTTCCAAACTTGTTTCATAATTTGTAAGATACTGAATTCCAATGTGAGACATGTATTTTGGCAAAAAGTCATCGTGTCTCTTTTCCTTTGAGTTTTAATAAGAGCCCCAGGCCGTTTTCTTTGGTTCATTCAGATGTGTGGGGCACTTCACCGCTTACTACTCTATCTAGGATTCATTGGTTTGTAACATTTGTGGATGATTGTACTCGGATGTCCTGGGTTTATTTAATGAAGCATAAAGATGAAGTGGCAGCAATATTCTATATGTTTCATCAGATGATTGCAATGCAGTTTGGGACTCAAATTCAAGTCCTTCATAGCGACAATGGTGGGGAATATATTAACCAGTATCTTGCAGTTTACTTTCAGGACCATGGGCTTATACACGAAACGTCTTACACTAGGACACCCCAACAGAATGGTATCGCTGAGAGGAAGAACCGCCATATTCTTGAGACGGCACGGGCACTCCTCATAGGTGGTTAGGTTCCATCTCGTTTTTGGGATGCCGCCGTGATTACAGCAGTACATTTGATGAATAGAATGCCCTCTCATGTGTTGAACTTTCAAACCCCACTTCAAGCACTTGCATCCTATGTTCCTCTTCCTTCCATCATGACACTACCTCCCGAAGTGTTTGGGTGTGTGGCATACATTCATCTCCACAAGAACCAACGGACAAACCCTCGATCCGTGTGCAGTGAAGTGTGTTTTCATTGATTATGACACTCATCAGAAAGGATACCGCTGTTACAATCCGGCTACCAAGAAAACCCACATCACAATGGACGTCACCTTCGTTGAGTCCAAATTATTTTTTCCCACACCTAATTGTACCTTTCAGGGGGAGACTTCTAGTGAAAGGACAAATTGGTGGGAAGGTGGTGTGATGGCAGGGTTTGCGACTGATTTTGCTTTAAAAAGGAATGACCTCGTAGTGCCAACACGTGGCGACACAAGGACTGGTAACACACAAGCTAAGGTGCAAGTTGACAAGCGGGTTCACATGCTGCGGCAAGCAGCGTTGGCCAGCAATGGTGTGGTCACGGATCATGGTGGGACATCGGAAAATGAGCAGTAGTACACTAAGGAATCTAATCATCAGATTGATTTGGTGTAAGAGACACACGAACAATCTCAAGAACAGCTCCCTCCACTTCAAAATAACCCCTCTTTAGGACCTGACAATTCTCCTGAGGACACTCCTGAGGTAAGTTCTCCTACCAAACATAATTTATTTGTTGATATTGATGTAGCTGTTTGTTATAAATTGCCCGACAAACATAATCGTGGCAAGGCTCCTAATAGATACTCACCAGATGTGGAAGAACGAAGGTCGAAGTATCCGATCACAAATTATGTTTCGACAAAGCAGTTGTCAGGACCTTTAAAGGCATTTGTCTTGAATGTCTCTGCAAGTAGAATTCCTAGTGGAGTACAAGAGGCATTGAGGGATCCCAAGTGGGTTCAAGTAATGCAAGAAGAGATGGAGGCTTTATAGAAAAATAAGACTTGGAGACTTGGAGACTTGTCGAGTTACCGAAGGGAAAGAACGTAGTAGGATGTAAATGGGTCTTCACCATCAAATATAAAGCAGATGGTTTTGTTGAGAGGTACAAGGTGCATCTAGTAGCAAAGGGATATACCCAGACCTATGGCGTGGACAACCAAGAAACATTCTCTCCAATTGCAAAATTGAACGCTGTGCGGGTATTGTTATCACTTGCAACAAATTTGGACTAGCCCTTACATCAATTTGACGTAAAGAATGCGTTCTTACACAGAGATTTGGAAGAAGAGATCTACATGGAAATCCCACCAGGATATGTATGTGTTGATAAATCAGAAGTGGTATGTAAACTCGAGCGGTCGTTGTACGGATTAAAGCAATCACCACGGGCTTGGTTTGGTCGCTTTAGCTTTGCAATGAAAATGTATGGGTACACTCAAAGTAATTCGGACCATACTTTGTTCCTAAAACAGCAGCATGACAAAGTGACAGTATTGATTATATACATAGATGACATGATCATTATAGGGGATGACCTTGAGGAGATCACAGAACTTCAAAGGAAACTGGCAAATGAGTTCGAGATGAAGAACTTGGGGGGCCTAAAATATTTTTTGGGTATTGAAGTGGCTAGATCAAAGGAGGGAATATTCTTATCTCAACGAAAGTATGTGTTGGACTTGTTGGCTGAGGTGGGGATATTGGATTGCAAACCTACTGATACCCCTATAGTACAAAATCGTAAACTTGGAGTTTTCCCTAATCAGGTATCGACCAATAAGGACCGATATCAAAGGCTGGTAGGGAGATTAATTTACCTATCACTCACTCGGCCTAACATTGCATATGTTGTAGGAGTTATAAGTCAATTTATGCACACTCCTAGTGAAGATCATATGAATGCTGTAGTTCGGATTTTACTCTACTTGAAGTCAACACCAGGAAAATGACTTTTCTTTGCGAAGAATAATCACCAAAAGGTCGAAGGATTTATGGATGCTGATTGGGCTGGCAATATCTCGGATAGGAGATCGACGTCAGGTTACTTCACATTTGTGGGAGGAAACTTGGTTATGTGGAGGAGTAAGAAATAGAAAATAGTAGCTTTGTCAAGTGCTGAAGCCGAGTTTCGGGGGATGGCTAAAGGACTATCTGAGCTTTTGTGGCTAAAGAAGTTGTTGACAGAACTTGGTTTTCCACCTAAGTTAGGAATGCAATTGTTTTATGATAATAAGGCCGCGATTCAGATTTTTCACAACCCAATTCAACATGACCGCACTAAACATGTTGAAGTTGATAGGCATTTTATCAAGCAAAATCTGGATGATAGGGTGGTGAGTTTTTCATTTATCAAATCTGAAGACCAGTTGGTAGACATACTTACAAAGGTTGTATCGAGTCGAGCATTCCACAGCTCACTTGTCAAGCTGGGTATCAAAGATATTTTTCACCAGCTTGAGGGGGAGTGTTAACATGAGCTGTCAATTAGGGCCTCAATAGGAGAGTTTTTCTATTTAAGGTCTTTGTATATATGTATCTTCTTATTTGTAGGATATCCTGATTTGTAGTGATTTGTAGGAGATCTCTAGATTTGTAGGAGATTCTAGGGTGGCTTACATCGGTGTATATATGTGTGGTTATATTCTTGTAAAAAGACAAGGACACAGAAGGAAAAAAAAAAACATTGTTTACTAGTCAACAAATTGAAACATGTCGTCCACTAAGTTAAAACACAGAGACCCATTCAATTTCACAATCATTGACCTATTGTCCATTTGAAAACTAGAAAAATGATGTAGGATGGTCGGTTATTTAGTATTCGCCAAAAGACAAGTGCAAAAGGGGAATTCCAAAGTCCCGAAATCAATATAAAATGCATTTTGCCCATCCTCATAAATCAATGGTATTCACCAATCAAATCCACTCGAAAAATCACGAAATTTTAACACGACATGGATGAGGCTTTGAGGAACCTTTTTTGTGAGGACTTGGGGCCCAATTTAGCTTGAATGAGTCTCAATAATTTTCTAAAGTTCGGATCGAAACAGAGTGCAATTTCAAATTGCAATCAGGTCAGGAAATTGCATTTTGGACATCTGCATGAACTCCAAAAATCATGGAAAAATTCCTCGTCTAAAATTTTTATGAAGGATGCTAGTTCAAATTGTTTGTCAAAAATGCGGTAGAAAATAAAAACCGAACAAAGGTTTGGAAATGGCTTCCAAAACAATTTCAAACTCAAATAGTTTTTGAAATATATTTTGCACATATAAAGTCCAAAAAATCTGAAATTTAAGTATGTCGTAGAACAAGCCAAAACGCACAAATTTCATAAAGAAAGTCCCATCAAATTTGTGAATGATCTTCCTATAGCAATCCACATTGGCTCATTGTTTAGGAAGCCAATCCATCCCTATGATGGCGTCAAAATCATACATGTCCATCACTACTAGATCCGTTTACTGATCTCGTCCACCTATAGATATCTTACATTTCTCACACACTCATGTAGACCACACTGTATCTTTCAACGACATAGAAATATTAAGAGGCGTATTGAGTTTTTTTTTTTTTTATGTCTATCCTTGGCCCTTAAGAAATCTCTTGACCTTCTCCTCTCGATCTTCAACTAATTGAGGAGTGTACCTAGAGACTTCATAAAATTTGGCTTCATATTGGTCCACAGTTATCTCCTTCCTTCTAGCTTAGCGCAATCATAGAAATGCTTTCTGTAGAAAGCCCTAACAAACTCATGCTACACTACTACTGTACCAACTGGAAAGATCGTATCCCTATAGGCTCTCCACCAACAATTGGCGTTTCCTTTTAGCTGGTACTCCGCTAGAGTTATCTTCGTTGTATCACTGCAATTCAACGATCTATATATCCTCTCCATTCCGTCAACTCATTGTTATGCCTCTTGTAGACTCCCTATGTCGGTAAATGATGGTGGCTTTAGTTTCAAAAATTGCTTCACTAGTCTTTGAGTGCAACATTTCACTCCAGTTTGCTATTAGGATTGCCTCTCCATCAAATTCCCTATATTGGCAAGTGCCTTTAAGATATCCTCCATCCGAGGTTCTACCCTCGAAGTAGTGGCCTTTGCCCTTGATGGAGAAGAGTTTCTTGATCTTACCATATTTCCCTACAAATTACTGAGCATTACCCACATAAACGATCAGTGACCCGATGTCACTAATTGCATAAATGTCAATGTAATCACATCAGTAACATATGCATGTTACTGGAATACATAGGTAACTTACAATTGTTACCCGTACCTTAGGAGTGACGGTCCATCACCCGCTATTCAAAACAAATCAAACATATGCATTTAGTATATTATCACAAGCATCCATATTAACTCATTTTATCACTAACGCACTTTATCATTCCAGTCAAAATCTATGCTCTGATGCCACCAAAGTTGTGGCGCTTCCATTATGTCACGATTACTATGATTACTAAAATCTTTCTACTTTTGTCAAGCATGCAGAAGCATAAATGCTAAAACAACCCGGGAATATACATAAGCTTCTATGAACGGGGAAATCTCGTTTCATTTCTTATTTATGCACATTAAGTGACGAGGTTGAGTACATTGGGGAAAAACAAAAGGGTCAATACTCCTAACGACATCCGCCTATACATCTATCATTCCATCCCAACCTAACAATACACATAGTCACTTAATCCTTACCTTGACTCCGTCAAAAATCATCCACGTCCCAAAAACTCTTTTGTTTGCCTGCCTCCATCCAATTCGGCGAGATTGTCACTATTCCCCGATCTGCTGTCATCATCATATAGCGAGAGGGGTCCCACCATGCGCTAGTTGATACAAGCGTACAGACCGACGAATCCAAGGAATACATGTAATGAACCGGGCCCCACTGTGTAATATTATTCGCTTTGGACACTGAGTCCTCGCGGCTTTAAAACGCGTCACACAGATTAGAGGGATCCAAATCTTATAAACTAGCCCAGGACTCCCCCCTAAGCGATGTGGGACTAGAGAGGACCCCTTGCCCATCCCTGGGCTATCACACTCTCCACCCCTTAAGAGCACAACGTCCTCGCTGTGGCCCCCACACACGGTCGGGAGTCGGCTCTGATACCATTTGTAACGACTCGGGCCCTGCTGTGTAATATTGTCCTCTTTGGACATTGAATACTCACGGCTTTAAAACGTGTCACACAAATTAGAGGAATCCAAGTCTTATAAACTAGCCTAGGACTCCCCCCTAAGCGATGTGGGACTAGAGAGGACCCATTGCCCTTCCCTGGGCTGTCACAATACAGGCCCCGTCGGTGCTTCTATGTCGACCATCAGATAGGACACGATCCTAATAAAAACCACATCCGAAAAGCTAGGATCCGTGAATTCGACCTCATGCCACGTGAAATCAATTGGGACTCCTTAATGAATCATGTGGGAGGCAAGTGGGGCCGACATTTCTACTGATCTAAAAGATAAGAGTCAACTAAAGGTGAGTATAACGCTTAGCAAGCAAATTACTAATCAGTCTATATCACATAAGTCAATAGCAGCACCTGCGGGGAAAAGCAAAGGATCATTATAACATCAACTTGCCTGAAAACCTTTCTCAAAATCAAGATAGCAAGAGAGAAATGTTTCTTTTGAAAACAAGACTTAATAAATCTTAAATAAAATTTGAAATAGCAATTGATCAACTTTACTGTAAATTGACTACCACAATCTTCCAGGAAACCCCGTTACCCCTCGGGCATCTTAAACCCATCCAACATCGCGAGGACATCCGGGGGAACCGTGTTACACCCTCAAGTATCCGAAGGAACCTAGTTACCCCTCCAAGCATCCCTACTATAACTTGGGGCATTGTCGTCCCAATGACCGATGGCATTCCCAAACCACACACTCATCCCATGGTGCAACCATTTCATAATTCAATTGAAACATTTCATCTAGTGAGTTAAGACACAATGACCCATTCAATTTCACAATCATCAACCCGCTGTCCATTTGAAAACTGGAAAAATGATGTAGGACAGTCAGTTATTTAGTATCCACCAAAAGACAAGTGCAAAAGGGGAATTCCAAAGTCTCGAAATCAATCCAAAAGGCATTTTGTCAATCCTTAGGAATCAGTGGTATTCACCAATCAAATCCACTTCAAATATCACGAAACGTTAACACAACGTGGATGAGGCTCCGAGGAACTTTTTTGTGAAGGACTCAAGATCCAGTTTAGCTTATACGGGTCTCGATAATTTTCTGAATTTTGGATCAAAATAGAGCACAATTCCATATTGCAGTCGGGTCAGGAAATTGCATTTTGGACATCGAAATGAACTCCAAAAATCATGGAAAAATTCCATGTTATAGTTTAGGATGTGGTCTAAAACTTTTATGAAGGACGCTGTTCAAATTGTTTGTCAAAAATGTGTTAGAAAATAATATAAGTATATTTTGCACATATAAAGTCCGAAAAATCTGAAATTTAAGTATGTTGTAGAACACGCCAAAACACACTAATTTTGTGAAGAAAGTCCCATCAAATTTGTATCACAGAAATCGGTATAAAATTCGAAAAACTACCATGTACAGTAAACCGAACTTTAAAATAATTGCGTACTCGAATTCCGTCCACAATTCGTGATATTCAAATTCAAATGCACTTAAATCTTAGCAACCAGCATTTCAACAAGATATTAATATACTCAAGGTGCTAAATTATTAACACTACTTGCAACATGAATATTCCGAAACTATCGATGAACATAATCAAGCATGAATTTGATCAAAGCGACTAAAACTCGAGGAAATCAACCTTGACGTACGGAAATTAACCTACATAGTATAAATGGCAGTAAATCACTTGCCTCAGGTCTCGGGTGAGTGGTGGCTGCGGTTTGGCAAGTTGCGACGGCCTAGGAAGACGATGCGAGCAGCTACTGACAAACGCACGACTGGCTAGGATGAGTTGTCCACGATGGAAGCATGAACTGAGAGAATTGCTGCAGTTTTCCTCGCGTAGTAGGAGGAACGGAGATATGTGCAATGAAGGAGGAGAAATGGGCCAAGATGTTAACTTTCTCTCCCCTTTTATACTTGAGTCTCTTCACCGATCAAACACTACTTGAAATGAGTCTTCTCTCATTTGGTTGAGTTGGCAGCAAATTAGGACACCCCACCGAGTGAGGTGTCAATGAGAAGGGTAGGTAGCATGGAAGGAGAGAGTGTGCTACGATTCCTCTTATGTGCGGTTCCTTCTTGCGCAGCTTCGGTGGCAAAAAATAGCAGCACCAGCTGCATGTCCACCGAAAGAAAGGGCAGTTAGGGGAAAAAGGATGTGCGTGGAGGTGAGGCGTGCTAAGGTGGTGGCGGGTGTGAATGGCATTGATTCGATGACGAGTTCGATGAAGTGGCATGGGCCATCAAACATTCCAAATTTGCCATTTTGTCAAGCAAAAATCCGAATGTCACAAATCTCCCTCTCTTAAGGAGTTTCATCCTCGGCTTGACTCGAATTGCCGGAAGATCAATCGCTCCGTCAAGCTACACCGAGCATTTTTGAAGACTTAAGGCAAGTAGATGTCCTCCATTCTATGCTCTGTGGATCGGTTGTTGCTCAGCAAGGTTCATTTTTCTCGGACTTCTGCGGTTTCCATTGATTTTATGCATGTTCATGTTAACCAGCGATTTCAGAAGCATACATAGCTAAGATTTTTGAGTTCATGGTTTATTTGGTTCTTGAAAGTGTTGTTGAGGTGCTAGCCGCTGAAATTTATGCGTGCTCAAGGTTTTTTTTTCTTTTGGTCTGAGCGTGCTCAAGGTTGAATGACACAAAAACGGGGCAAAATTCGTAGACGTTGCTAAAGTCAGGTTCGGTCACGGATTGACCCATGGTTTTGCCAATTTTATACAAGATTGTGTGGTACGAATTCCTTAGGGCTCTCCATGAAAGTTGCACCTTATACTTTTTTCTACTATATATTTTAATTCTAGATTTTTCGGAATTCATATGATTTGTATTATTGCCTTGATAAAACACAGGATTGTGTCAGTTTTCCTAGACAAGTACTGACCTCTAGATGATATCGAATTTCTACCGACTTTTCAATAAGAAATTTGGACAAGTGTTCTTCATGAAATTAGGTCACATCTTAAACTATAACATATAATTTTTCCATGGTTTTTAGAACTCATTAAACCTGCGAAACGTCCATTTTGCTTCTATTCCAGTTCTGCAATCTGCACTCCATTTTTGGCCTGGATTGTTTAAATTGTTGAGAGATGTACAAGCTGAACTGGGTTTCGAGTTCTTCATAAGAAACGTTCTTCTACGTCTCGACTACGTTGTATTAAAATTTCATAATTTTTTTATCTGATTTACTTAGGTAAAGTTGACAATTTCCAAAAGCGTGCAAACTGCCTTTATGGGACAATTTTGGGATTTTGGATAAATTTCCTCTTGTAACTTGCCTTTTTAAGACCAATATTGTCAACTAACTAGTTTTATATTATTTCTATGATTTATAATTGGATGAAGGTTGGTTTTTCTAAACTTGAGTTGTTTCCTGTGCATTAGCAACGTGAATGACATTTTTAAATTGAATAATTAAATGGTTGCACCATGATTTGAATGTGGTGAATTCGATCGGTTCCCACAACAACGATGCCTTGGGTTGTAATAGGGATGCCTAGAAGGAAAATTAGGTTCCTCTGAATGCTTGGAGGGTAATAGGGGTTCTCAGATGTCACAATGCCGGAATGGGTGCGAGATGCCTGGAGGGGCAGCTAGGTTCCTCTAGATGCCTAGAGATGTAACACGGTTCCCCCAGATATCCTCGCGAAGCCATGTAGGTGCGAGATGTGTCAGAAGTTTGGATAGAGAGTAAAGTTTTGAAATTCTCTTCTATCATTCATGTGCATAATTACATCACCTTTTATAATACAAGAGATCTAAATCTATAAGGAAGGAAAATATACAATAAATCAAATAAAAGAATATTCCCTCCAATCAAGATCAATCAAGACAACTAACTATCGGCAACCGTATCTTCAACACTCCCCCTCAAGCTTGGCAGCTTATACACATTAAAAATGCCTAGCTTGCTTAATAGATATGAATGTTGCCTCTGACATAAGGCCTTGGTAAAAATTTCCGCAGGCTGCTCTGCTGTTCTCATTCCTTTTGTTCTGATCATCCCACTTTGAATCTTGTCTTGAATGAAATGACAATCAACTTCTATGTGCTTTGTCCCTTTCATGAAAAACTGGATTCATTGCAAGTTTTAGTGCAACATCGTTATCGCAATATAATATGGTTAGCTAATTCACTTGTATACCGAGATCTTGAAGAAGGCCTCTTATCCAGACTATCTCACAGCTAGTTTTTGCCATCACTCAATATTCTGCCTCCGCGGATGATAAGGAAACAGTTGATTGTTTCTTCGTCTTCCATGAAAGTAAAGAATCTCCTAGCTTTATACAGAAACCCGTAATAGATTTTCTACTCATAGGACAAGTAGCATAATACGTGTCGCAATATGCTGACATCTCCATGTTACTGTCTCGAGATAATAGTATTCCTAGTCCTGGACATCCTTTGAGATATTTTATAACTTTTAATGCTGTATTCATGTGAGACTGTTTTGGAGCATGCATGCATTGACTAAGAGTCTATACCGCATAGCAAATGTCAGGTCTGGTCATGGTCAAGTAGATGAGTTTTCCAACAAGTCTTTGATAAGCAGAGAGGTCCTTAAGTAAAGGATCCTTGTTTACGAGTGACAATCCTTTGTCATATTCAGCCGTTGTCAACCTGACATTCTGTTCGATTGGAATAACAGCTAGCTTGGATCCCAACAATCCTGCTTCTGAGATAATTTCCAAGACAAATTTGCGTTGGCTAAGACAGATGCCTTTATTTGATCGTACAATTTCTATCCCAAGGAAGTATTTGGGAGATCCCAAATCCTTCATGTGAAATCTAGAATGCAGGTATTTCTTAAATCTATCAATGGCAAGTGCATCGTTTCCCACAATGAGTGTATCATCCACATATTTGAGTAAGTAGATTGACGATGTACCTTGTTTCCATGTGAATAAAGTATAGTCATGCCTGGATTGCTGGAACTTTGTAGTCACAAGTGCATTAGTGAATTTGGCATACCATTGACAAGAAGCCTGTTTGAGGCCATATAGGGATTTACGGAGACGACATACATTATTCTCCCCCTGTCTACGAAATCCCTGTGGAAGATCCATATAAATTTCTTCTTCGAGATCTCCATGAAGAAAAGCATTGTGGACATCCATTTTATGAAGAGGCCAATCACATAGAGCAGCAATAGAGAGAAAAGACCGCACTGTGACTTCTTTTGCAACAGGAAATCCTTCCCTTTGTGTGAATCCCTTTGCAACTAATCTGGCTTTATAACGTTCAATAGATCCATCCGCTTTGTATTTGATCTTGTATACCCATTTGCAGCCTATGCGTTTTCGATGCGGAGGTCAGCAAACAATATCCCAAGTCTTGTTCTCCATAAGAGCTCGCAATTCATCTTCCATTGCCCATCACCAACGAGGATCTTTGGTTGCCTCGTCATATGATGAAGGTTCTTGTTGCTCAGAAATTTTGCTAATGCAACACCTATGTTCAGGCGAGAGGTGAACAAAACTAACATAAGAGGAGATGGGATATTGTGTACCAGATTTGTGCAAAGAAGAGCAAACATAATATGTTGTCTATGTAGGTGGTTGAATTGTGCGACCTAATCGCCAAGGATTAACTGGTATAGGAAGAACATCATCCTGTGATAGGGGAATCTCCTGCCGAAATAGGCGAATCTAGGGGAATAGGTGCTTCATTTTCAGGCTTTGCGTCAATGTCAGGAAATGCTGTAGAAGGTGACACCTGTGGAAGCATAATTACTGGTATCTATGGAGGATCATCTTCACTTAAAAAAGGACGATGAGATGTAGCAAGATCATCCTATTGATAAGAAGTTGATTTATCCTAGAAAGGAAAAATATCTTCATGAAAAATAACATCTCTACTAACAAAGAAACACCCATTGGATGGATCAAGGACTAAATATCCTTTCTATTGAGTTGGATATCCCATGAATATGCACTTCAGAGCACGAGGACCCAACTTGTCTCGAGGACCCACGATAGACACATAGCATAAACATCCAAAAACACGAAGATGTCGAATTTCTGAACGTTTCCCAAATAACAATTCAAAAGGAATCCTTCCATTGAGAACACGAGATGGCATCCGATTGATCAAATATGCTGCTATGACCACACAGTCTCCCCAAAACATTTCTGGAATTGAGGTTTGGTATTTAAGAGCTCGGGCAACTTCTAGTAGATGACGGTGTTTTCTTTCTACGATCCCATTTTGTTGGGGAGTATAGACACAAGAACTTTCATGAAGGATTCCACTGGAAAGGAATAATGAAGAGCGTTCATGATTCAAAAATTCACGAGCATTATCAGTGCGAATCCGTTGTACAGATTTGTTGAACTGATTTTTAATCAGAATGAAAAAGTTCTTCAGATTAGAAAGTACTTGGGCCTTGGATTGCATGAGAAAGACCCAAGTTGCTCGAGTATGGTCATCTACAATTGTAAGGAAAAAACAAGATCCATCACGATATGGAGTATGGTATGGTCCCCAGATGTGCATGTGTAATAGTGCAAAAGCTTGATTAGCACGTGATGTGCTTTTCGGAAAAGGCATTCGAGACTGTTTAGCCAATGGATAGATAGGGCATTTAGGATGAAGAAAAGTGGCACTGTGGCCAATATGCTAATGAGATAAAGAAATATTTTTATTATTGTTGGCATTACATGAAATGCTCTTTAAAGGAAAAGATGTAATATCAAAACTCTTTGGAAAAGTGTCCCAGAGATAGAGGCCCTCATGATTTCTACCAAAGCCCATCAGTATCCCAGTCGAAAGGGCTTGAAAGAGACAGATGTCAGAATCAAAAAGGACCCGACAGGAGTTGTCTTCACAAAGTCTAGACACGGAAATGAGATTAAACTGGAAATCAGGAATGAATAAAACATTTTTGAGTTTGATGGAAGAACTTAGTTGGACATCCCCAATTTTAGTAACTAAAGTGTCACTACCATTTGGAAGACGAACGGAAGTATGTGCTAAGGGCTTGTCAATTTTGGAAAAGAAACGTTCATCGCAAACTATATGGTCACTAGCACCTGAATCAATAATCCATGCTTTATTGGAAATAGTGCTCAATAAACAATGGGAAATACCTGCATAATTGTTGTCTTGTCTTGAATTCCCATTTGATTTAAGGCCCTCATAATTTGTTGAAGTTGATCATTACTGAAGGGCCCGTTGACCTTAGCATTTGCTGCGACGGAAAATTCCCGTTCCTTCTTATCTGTCGACTTCCCATGTAATTTCCAACAATTTTTCTTTAGTATAATAAGGCCGTTTGCAATAATCGCAAATTTTACCTTTTCCTTTGTTGGAAATAGCTTTGTTGGATGATGTGGAAATTATGGCCATTTGATCCCTTCCAAGTAGGTGTCGACGTGGCCAATTTCGGGCCATTAGATTGCGGTGCGGCAAGGATTAAATGTGAGCCGTCTGATTTCGCTGAAAACCCTCCACCATCCGATCCAAGGAATGAATCTCGGCCACTCATATGTCTCCCATATCCTTGGCCGTCAGATCCCCCGAATGAATTGTGGCATCCCAAAATAATTCAAGGCAACCTCTAGATGTATTAAGTCTATGATTAGGTAAATGAAATTGCCTTTGGTTTATGCTTTAGCCATTGATTTTCTTTTAAGATCAAGTGTTATATTTTGTGTTCATGAGTTATCAAAATTAGTATTATAGGATAAGTTAATAAGAAGAATTTATTCTTGGCTATGCACCTCATAGATTTAATCCTTATAGTTTAAATGTTACAAGATTTATGGCCATATGAAATTGAGAATTTGAAATCTATAAAAGAGAGAATTAAGATGAATTATTGAAAGTAAAATTTGATTTAATCAAGCATTGGGTCTTAGGCCCAAGAGGGATGAGCCAAAGTGGGCCAAATTGGCTTGGCCCATGAGGCCCATGAAGAGGGCTGCCGTCGACCAACGGGGGGGAGAAGCCGGCCCATGAGAGGCCCACTCCTTTGCATGAAGAAAGCCACTTGTCCCTCCTAGCTGCCAAGTGTTCCCCATGCAAAATCAATGATTGTTCATCATTGAGGGGAAGAAACTAAGGAAACCGGTTGATGATGAAGGGAGAGGGGAAGCATTGTCGACTAAGGGAGAGTGAGAGAGAGAGAGAGAGAGAGCTACCAAGAAAGAGAGAAATCGAGAGAGAAAGGAGGAGTGAGCGTGCGGAAGAAGAGAGGAAAGGAGGAGAGCTGTCCGTCGTTCGCCATCCGTGTGCTTGCTGTTTGCTTGGTTTAAAGGCAAGTTGGGATCTATATTCTGCTCTTGCATGTTGTATCTAGCATGTGTGTTTGAATGGTGATGAATCTCGGACGTTTAGGGTGTGAGAAACCGAAGCTTGAGTGTGTTGTTTTTGAAATAGCATTCTGTTTTCGAGTATACCGCCTGACCCAGAATGTTGTAGTTGCTTGCATGCGATGTTTGAGTCGGATTTTGGCTTCGACTTCTTCACGAAAGTTGTAGATAACATCTCAAAGTATAACATACTAAAATTTGAGACAAAATGGCTAAGTTTTAATGGGTGAAACCCTTCCTCTACGAAAATGTTAGATCTGAAGCTGTTTTGTTGACCTCTTGGTGATTTTGTGTGTTGCATGTCACTTTTTACTAATAATTTCACTTCGACTTCTTCACAAAAGTTGTAGAGAACATCCTGAATACTAACATACTCAAATTTTAAGTAAAACGAACAATTGTAGCCTAGTGAAACGATTTTCTTTTGAAGACGATAGATCTGGAAGTATTGTACTGGACTCCAGAGACTTCGTGGACTATAAAGTGACTTTCCTTTGAAAATCTCACCTTGATTTCTTAATGAAAGTTGTAAAGGACATCTTGAGGATTAACATATCAAAAATTTAGCGAAAACCAACGAGAATAGATAGGTGAATTTGTGGTTTTTCGGAGGGTGTTGAATCTAAGAACTTTCGGTATTGAAACAGAAGCTTCAACTGTTTATATTAAATTATCCAGAATGAATTTGACTTTGGTTTCTTCATGAAAAACCTACCTTAGGATCTTGACTACAACATAGTCGAATTTCATGAATTTTGAAGGTTATTAGGGTATTTAATCGGAAATATTTCTAAAGCCCTATAATCTGACGCGTTTGGACTTAATCAGTATCAATGCATGGGTCATATCATTTTATATGAAGCTCTTTTGGCAAAGTGTTCTTCATGAAATATCTGCCATTATGTCTTGACTATCACGTGTTCAAATTTCATAATTTTTAGAGACCATTTGGGTATTTAATGGAAATATTTTCTAAAACTGTGCAAGCTGGATTGTGCGAATTTCGAATGCTGGAGTTTATGATTGTTTCTGTTTTGGATGAGCTCTATTAATTATATTGATTGAGGTGATTGAGTCTTGCTGAGCGTGTGATGAAAATTGGCATTGTATATAGAATCAAATGCTGAATTTGACTTTGCTGTCATACATCATGTGCCATGTTGATTGTGAGCCATATATTGGCAAATATGAATTGTGATGAATGAGGAAACTGTTGGAGGTGAGTTGATAATGCCCTGGGAGTGTTAGGATGCCTGGAATGGTTGGGTGCCGGATGCCTGGTTGTATTGAGATACATGCCCAGATGTCCTCGGGAGTTTCGAGATGCCCGGAATGGTTGGGTGCCGGAAGCCTCGGAGGTTTGTGCCCGGGGAATGCCTCGTGATGCTAGTTGGGATGCGAGATGCCTGGAATGTGGGGGTGCCGGATGCCCGATGGTGAGTGCCGGAGGTTTTCTCGCGATGCCTGGATTGGGGTACGAGTGATAAAATGTGGGATGAAATTACTGATCCCGAGAAAGAGAGAGGTGGTGATCAAATTGAAAGATAAAAAGTGGAAATTGAATTATGCTCATATGGTATGATTGCATATACATGTATGATATGATGGTGATGAGTACATGAGGATGTATGTACATATAATATGATGACATATGCATGGCTTCAAGGTAAGTTATGCTTGTATGCATGAATGGCATGTACTATGCTATGATGTGGTGATTGTATTGTGTGATGCATTGAGTGGTTTATTGGATCTTTTACCTGCTGAGTGGCTGTACTCACCCCTTCGGGGACCAACATTTCAGATTAGAGAGATGCCGCTCTCTACTGTCACGCGGGGTAGTTTCTATGGCCTCCCATCTGATGTGGAGGTAGAGTGTTCGGAGGTAGATTCCATTATCATCCCTGGTCTGACGTTTGTGCGAGTTCGCATGCTGGTCATGTACGATGTGGGCCTGGCTGGGGGCCCGATCATTTAGGAGTTTTTGTCGGTACACGTCCGCCGAGATGGAGTGATTCAGGGGATGTTGCCGCCACCACCACCCGACGCGCCAGGATGGGTGTGATGGCTGCGTGAGAAGTAGAGAGCTGACGTTTTTTGATAGTAGCCGACACTTGTAGATGAGGGATGATACACGTTCGATATAGGGGTCGAGATACCTTTTGGGTTATGGCCAAGCGTAGATAAGAGTCTTGGCTTTTCTTTTGGATGTACCGACGTAAGAAACCCATCATGAACATATGTAAATAAAAAGTGGTTCGGCCTCATCTTTTCATATGATGTATAGTTGGCGTGTATTGTATCATGATCTTTGGAGGGAGAATTGGTAAGACTTGATTATGCTTCTGCAAATAAGTTGCGCTGGGACCGTTTTAAAAATATATATATGCCTATGAACTGTGATGCTTCTACTAAGAGATGTATCTAGTGTTCATTAGGTATAGTGATAGGTACCTGTGGTGACCTAAGGTGTTTTGGGGGTGCCACATGAATCTTGGCCGTCGGTTTGAAAAGAGACTTATTCTTCCTCATGAAACCCTAGCATCCTACCTGGGTTTCACGGAGGACCTCCATGGTCGTGCGTCGCTGCCGCCAAACGCTGCTCCGATGAAGCCTTGGTCGCAAGGATGACTCGGTCGCCTATTTTGACATATTCCGACGACGCCAACCATTGAGATTTCTCTTGAACAGCAAGCTGGTATATGCAGCCGAGAGGGGGAACTGGGCCCATGGCCAAGATCTGGCTCCGAAATGGCAGGTATATTTCATTGAGGATGAGTAGAAATCAAGTGACTTTCTCTCGTTCTTTTATGGCTCGATATTGTGCCAAGGTATTTTCGGGTCCCTCTAACTTTTCCTCCGCCATTTCAAGTTCATTCTAGAGAGCGGACAAATGATTAAAGACGACAGAAATGGACAGATTTCCCTGTTTGAGTTCTGATAGAGATTGGGTTAGTGAAAAAAATTTTGCTCAATCGAGCTTCTCATACATTTCTCGCAGGTTGTCCCACAATCTTTTGGCATCCTCTATTGGTGGTATTCCGGCGGCAACTTCCAGCGTAAGGCAATTCCCGATCCAGGTCCGCACCAACTGATTACATTTCCTCCATTGTCGGGCAAGTCAATCGTTAGAAGGAATCAGAATAGAATCGTCCAAGAAACCATCTTTTTATTTGGTCACCAAGGCTCGCCGCAGCTCACGAGACCATACGGAATAATTGTTTGGTCCCGAGAGTTGCTGCGTGACGAGACGGAGCTCAAGTCCGTCGGCGGTTGAGGTGTACAGCGGGTCTCCGGGTTCCGGCCATCCTCCGGTGAGGCCTGCAAGCGGAAAGAAACCGGGTCCGTAAGTCGGGTAGGGATTTCCTCCTAGACCCGTCGGACCCGATTCATCATGACCCGGAAGAGACCAACCCGTCACATATCCATGACCCGCCCAGGCAACATGTGATGGGCTTCCTCCTGATCCACCATTTGTTCCAAGTTCTCCGAGGCTTGGATTTTGGGCTAGTCTTCCTGGGTTCAGCTAAACGGGCATAGGTACCCATTGAATATATGGGCCTGAAAAAATTTGTCCAAGGTTATATTGTCCTTTAACATCTGATGGTATGATATGGTGTTCTGCAGGAACGTTGTCTCCTCCTCGGTTGTTGAGAGACTCTTCATCGCCTTCGGACACACCAGAGTTTGTACCTTGATTCTTCGGCATGGTGCTCCCTTTGTTGACTAAAAACTTCACATTTGTTGATTAAAAAAAAAGGTTCTGGCGTTGATGCTGCCAAGCCAGAAAGATAAAGGAATGAAGGAAGTTTTTCTAAAGGATAAAAGTATAGCGGAAGCTAGATGGATGAGGAAGGCTCTGATACCATGTCAGAAGTTTGGATAGAGAGTAAAGTTTTGAAATTCTCTTCTATCATTCATGTGCATAATTACATCACCTTTTATAATACAAGAGATTTAAATCTATAAGGAAGGAAAATATACAATAAATCAAATAAAAGAATATTCCCTCTAATCAAGATCAATCAAGACAACTAACTATTGGCAACTGTATCTTCAACAAGATGCCTGAAGGGGTAATGGGGTTCCCTTCGAAGATGGTGCCAATTGAGTTTTTATAGCAAAAATGATTAATGGCGTCTTCAAGTTGCATTTGAGTTACTAGTTTACTGGTTTCAAAGAAATTATTTTTTTGACTTGCTATTTTGATTTTGAAGAAGGTTCTCAGACAAGCTGGTTTTAGAATGATTTTTAAGTTTTCCTCACATATGCAGTGATGGATTTATATAGTATAGACAGGTAGATAATTTGCTTGCTGAGTTTATACTCATTGTTTGTTGACTATTCCCTTTCATATTAGTAGGCATGCTGATTCTGTCCGCCTCCACCTTGATTTCTAACATCCTGATTTTCAAGTTTTGATTTCGATTTAATAAGTTGGGCCTTTCGTCAACGCGACTATAGTGCTTTTCTCTGAGATGGCCACTCATGAAATAACTGACCTATCAAGTGAAGCCATTAAGGGATTTTAATGCAATAGACTAGAGAACTTGACCAGAAATCGACTACTCGACCGTGCTAGTCTGCAAGGGTCATTACGGCACAATTAAAAATCGATCGGAGACCGGAGATAAGTCGATTCGACTGAGATGGGTAATCAGAGTGTGGGTAATTCCAACTGACTTCAAAATTCTCATCGAACGACAGTAGACCGATTTTCTTTCATTTTGGGTGCCCTATGTCCATATTTGAAATCTCGAGATTTTCATGACCATTGAGAGTCGCCAATGTGTCGAAAAGGTACGTGTGGCTCGAAGAAAATCGATCACGGGTCAATTGTACCAAAAATTTCTAAAAGCTACTCGGTAGGCTAGATCACGCTAAAACCGCGTCTGATCGAAATTAACCATGAATTTGAATTCGGTTTCAGAAATTGAAAGTTCTGTCGTGTCATGAGTCATTCTAGAAACGTTGACTCACCTTTCGAGGAATTTCTGGCGAGTTCGGGATTTTTACGGAAAACCAATTCGGACGATTCGAAAAATGAACGGAAATTCAGATTGGCCAATTTGAAGGGATATTTGGCATCTGGTGTGAGTGAATTAGTGACAGGGAATTTCGTGGACTTTTTCCACGACAAATCGGACCTCAATCAAAGAAGTTTGTTCAGAAAATCGGATTCTGAGAAAAAAGAAGTAAAATTCGGAATTGAAAGGAACGGCCGTTTTTACTACCTAAGACTTGTTATTTTGGGAGAATTATAGTGCAAGGAAGCAAGTGAAGACCAAACTTTTTACATAGAAGTTTGTAGGACCAAATTTGGATAAAAATAGGGTATTCTATTTTCAGTTTTTCCTTTTCCCTCCTTAGTCCCACCACTCTCGTTCTCACCCCCCCTTCGGCCGACGTTTCCCCCCATCTCACACACGTTCTCTCTCTCTCTCTCTCTCTCACTCTCTCTATGGTCGCACGTTCCTTTCATTTTTCCTTCTTGGTCGACCATCCCTGCATGCTAGTCTCCTCTTCACTTTTTCCTTTGACTTTCTGCTTGTTCTTATCTTTTAATCCTTACTTTTGCTTCTTCAGTGGTTTTCTTTTTGGCCACGGCTTCGACAACTCCCTTGCACATGTTCTTTTCCTTTTTTTGGCTGGTTTGCTACCCCACGAAGACCGACAGCCTCCTCTCCTTTTCGTTCTCTTTTGTTGTCCATTTCCCTCGCATTTTCTCTGCCGCAAACAACCCCACCTCTCTCAGTCAACACTCCAACAAGTTGAACTCCTCTCTAGCGTGGATGCCGTGGCCTCCAGCAGTAGCAGCAACGGCCCTCACATTTTCTTTTGCTCGGCCCAATCCACGTCTTCACCGGTTCAGCATCGTGAAGCCCTTTAGAGTTGACAAAGGCAGCCCCATTCCAGCAAGCCCGACAGCCACAACTTGGCCTGGTTCATGGCCGTTTCAGTCATGGCCCGCACCCCCACTCGCGGTGGACGAACCTAGCCTCGAATGGTGCCCGAACTAGCCCCATTGCAGCTCCTTAGGCTCAAATTTTGGAGCCGAACTAGCAAGGGTTTGTGAGCTTAGCAAGCCCGTTTTGGCCCGTTCCCAACCCCGGTTGACAAGCTCGCTTTGGAGAAGATCGAGCCTCGTCGAGCCTTTGTTAGTTTGATTCGATCGGATTGTCAAACAAGTGAGTTTAACTCACTAATCCTCACTTAGTAGGTTAATCACGCTTAGGGGTTGATTAGTTTAGACTAAGTTAGGATTAGGTGGTTAGTTAGAATTGATTAGTGAAATTTACTTAATTACCGATCCATGTTAGGTGGATAGTTAGTGCAATTAGAATCTAGACAAGCTCTAGTATTTATCTAGAGTGACTCGTAAATTTTCTAAGTCCGTTTCGGCGTTCAATTAGGCATTACGAGCCTAAGTTGGATTTATTGGCATTTATTTATTATTTTTCGTAATTATTTAATTATTTATTTATTTTCCGAAAATTAGACCGAGACAGTCGATGATCGAAATTTTGTGCTGATTGCAGTGGTGCTCTCTGTTTATTTAATTGAGTACCTGATTGTGACTAATGTTTGTGGGTATTTAATTCCAAAAATGGATAATTTTGGTAATTAACTGGAAAATTACCGGGCGTCAGTCTACAGTGCCAAAAATCTATTTTGGGACTGTTGAAAATAGTGGAAGGTTCAAAAGTGAAAATCTTGTATTTTAGTTAAGACCGGCCGTGTACCCACACACGTATATTTTTATCGGATATGATAAAAATGGTAAATTGATTGCATGATCAGAATAGTATACTATATCGGCTCGGTAACTCTATATGTCATCTTGGAAATAGGACGATATACTATATCGACTCGGTGACTCTATATGTCATCTTGGAGATAGGACGATATACTATATCGGCTCGGTGACTCTATATGTCATCTTGGAGATAGGACGATATACTATATCGGCTCGGTGACTCTATATGTCATCTTGGAGATAGGACGATATACTATATCGGCTCGATGACTCTATATGTCATCTTGGAGAAAAGACGATATATTATACCGGCTCGATGACTCGATATGTCATCTTAGAGAAGGAACGGTATGTAATACTAGCTCGATGACTCGATATGTCATCTTAGAGGATGAACAGTATACTATTTATTAGCCTTTGGGGCAAGCTACTATATATATATATATCATCTAGGGTGAGCAGTTTTGGATTTTGATCAGACTCATAGATAGTATTGTTTTAACCAGGTGATGGTCCGATGACTTGGAATCGACTGAGTCGATTGATCGATGATTCGATATGTGGTGATTGATTGGATGTCTATTTGAATTGTGTTGTTTTGCAGGGAGAGATTGAGGCCAAGGTAACTCCTCTGACCCGTGTTATGCTTAGGCAGCCCTTAAGGCGTATTTGCTTCCTAGTCGTGTCTTAGGGGGTTGAACTTGCTGAGATGTCGTCTCACCCCGTTGCGGGATAACATTTTCAGGTTCGCAAATGGCGACTCCCCTTGGGTGTCATGGTCGTCCCGTGAGAGTGACTGAGCAGGTCTCTGTTTTCCCTTATCCCATAAGTGATTGGACTTACGAGTTGGTTGTGACCACAATCTGGGTTGAAGAGGTCCCACACCAAGAGATACCCAATCGATTCAGAGCCTGGTTCCACACCACTCCCTACGGTCTTAGGATAGGTCCCCTTAGAGGCTTTGATATCCCTACTGAGGTGATTAATGCTGTCCAGGATGAGGATCCAGCAGACCCACCTGATGGTGTAGTGGAGGAACCGCCGTCTTGCTCGGATCTCGTGGACTCTGAAGGATCAACAAACGAGTATGAATAGGATGACTAGTTTTAAGGATCACCTTTTTGGTAGACCTTGTAAATATCGGCTAGTAATGTATATGAATTAGTCTGATATGTATAAAGGTATGGTTTAGTTTCAAAAATTTGTGATCCTACTTTTCTATCCCATTGAATTGTTGTCTAGGGATTATTTATCTGCTTCTGCGTGTGCATTTAAAAATGAATGGGTCAGCGATGCATCCTGAGACGTCACAATTTAATCGACCAAGGAGGGATGGGCACGTCCTCGAAGGATCGAGGCGTGACATGATTCGTTGACGATGTCCTTGTCAACTTCTCTAGTCATATTACCGAGTTCATGGATCCCGACATTTCGGAGGTAGTATTTGGTAAGTGCATCTATATACTGACAGTGGACATCGGATCCCCAATGAGCCCCATTTTCTTGGGATTCGTAGCAATGTACGCCCGGATTAGTGGGCGACTAGTGGGACCTCTCCCACACCCTGATGAGGACAGGATCAATGATGGCAACAACGAGGTGGAGTAAGGTAAGGACTAGAGTGTGGCGAAGTAGCATTTTTGGGAAGTCAGACAATGTTTTTTTTTTTTTACATATGGTGGGTGGAAGATAGCTGACATTGTATATATGTGCTTACAGGTTAGGAAAAGATGACTAATGGAGCTTTTGACATAGTCAAGGGTGGTAGGACCCTTTTTGTCCCTCAGTGTACCCCAACCGATGTCACTTAAGTACATAAATAAGATATAAAATGCAATTGCCTTAATCAATCATTCTATCTAAGGTAAGTGAAAGCTCTAGGGGCTTAGTCGAGTTAATCTACTTAGTACTCTTCCCCGGTGCCTTTACCACATAAACTTGCACGAAAAAGTAAAAATAGATATATGATCACATTAGATAACACATTGACTGTTAGGTAGGTACTGAAAGGGTGCCAATAACAACATTAGCATAACTCAAGTTCTCAAATTCTAGATCTCTGGTTGCGTAGGTATAGAGAGATTGCTCCTAACCCAAGATTGGGCACTCTATCAACACCCCAAAAACGAAGCTAGTAGTGACTCCTAGATACCATTTAGGTTATCTAAATACAACTTTAAAATAAATTTACCCGTCGCATGAGGTATGTGCTTGGGAAAAGCTCATGGTTATGACTATAAGCTCAAGCAGTTGTGACCGCAGCAAAAAGATGAAGTAATGTCATCTTGTTGGGGGGAAGTATCTTGAGTGAACTTTCATAGTCAAATATCTCTAAACTTTACCTTTACGACTTTTTGTCAAAAAAAGGCGCCAAGGTCAAGTCACGACAAATCCCGCTATCACGTAAGGTGTGAGCTTGGGAGAGCTCTCACGACCATGACCGAGAGACCTCATGGCGCCGATCCTAAGGGATGAGATGATGGCATCCTTGGAATTATGTGCCGTGAGGACACTCTCATGGTTAACCACCTCTAAACCCTACCTTTACGCTCGTTTGTCGATTCGATTTAAGGCGTCGAGGTTGGGTCGCAACAGTTCTGGAAGATAACACTTCTTAGTTCTACATGTTTTTAACTTTATTTTGCTTTAAGCATGGTACTTCTTTCTTAAAATTTGTTGATTTGATTTATATATTGGCTTTATCTCTAGAGGACTTGTGGGGCTGTTATTTTAGTGAACTCACATGTGTATTTTTAGTTTAAACACGGCAGAGATATGAATTACAAAGCTCATGCTCTCCATAGTCTCTGAACCTTGGAACTACTATGGTGGTGTTGACTTTTGTCATCTTATTTCCTCTGTCCAGGTGTCATGGATCATTGAATTAAGAACAGTTTAGCATTATTGATGTGGATTTATTGAAGTTTGTGTTCTTGTTTTGTAGTTTTAGACTGTATAGCGAATTTATGAAGGGATATTCAAATTCATCACAGACGATGGCGTTGGTCCCTCCAATTAAAAACGATGCATCTGTGTTTTGCTATTGTTGCTTGAATATCTTCTATGAATAGCAAGGACGAAGGACAATCGGGGAAGAAGATATCATGGTTGCCCGAGATATAGCTACAACAATAGAGGGGAAAATTGTGGCTTTTTTATTTGGGTCAATGTGGAAAGTAGTCAATCAATAGTGAGTGTGTCTAAATTTTTTTATCAAAGCAATGTCAAAGAAGAACTAGTGTCAACCCATAATGAGGATGATGGCAATTCAATGGATGTTGAAGTCAAAGCTCTTAAGGCATAAATGAAACGTGAGAAACAAGATACGGCAAAGCTGAAGAAAGAAAATTCCAGATTAAAGAAAATAATGATTGTGTTATCGATGTCTATAATAATGTTAGCTCACATGTTATTTGGAAATTTGAAGGTCAAGGATGTCATGAGTTTGCCATAGTATGTTATCGTGAACATGTTTTGCATTTGTGGACATAATTTATATGAGGATGTACACTATGTTTGTGGAAATAAAGTGGGCGTTTTGTTTTTAGTAAATGAATTCCACTTTTGAGGTCTGAATATTTGTTTCTTCAATTTGTATATCTTTACAACCTTGATTTCGATGTTCCATACACAAATTTGGAGCTTTTAGCAATTCTTTATGCAATATTGCCAAGTTTTTGTGTGAGGAGTGCTATATAGATCACTATGGTATCTTGTAACATAGAGTTTCTTGCAAAAACTTGTATGGAAAATAGTACAGCTATTCATCAAGCAAATGTCATGATAAGTGTATCATAAGCACAGGCAAAGTATTACAGGCACAAGCAAAAGTCTTCTTCCCAAGATGTACAACAAGCATTGATCAATATGTAATCGTGAGATAGATGTAGAGTTTTTTGATTTATTAATTTCTTATAAAAAGTCTTCATCCTCCATCTGGGGCTTTACAGAGATGTTACTGACATCCCAAGTTATCACTAGCACAAGCAAAGTACTCATACTTTGGCTTATTGACTGCAAAACGAGTGAACAGTAAGCACAAGTAAATGAGAATTTGATTGAAGAAGATAAAACTCCAAGTTATCAAAATGAAAAAGCCATAACACTATAACCTAACAAACCATAACACTACTTCATTGAACCATATCAAAATGAACAAGCCATAATAACATTTTACTCCAACAAGCCATAACACTACTTCATTGAACTAACCCATCATTAACAAACAAAAAAATCCTCAAATACTATTTCACTAAACCTATCTGTGGCAACAAAATGAAAAGAGCCACCACACCACTTCACTAAACCTATCATCAACAATAACAAAAGAGATAGCCACATCACTTCCCAAAACTCATCATCACCAACCAAAAAAAAAAAAGGCCATGTCACTTCCTTGAACCCAACCCTGCTAAATGTCTATCATTCTTATAGCTTAAAGTTGCTTTCTCTCAATATATTTCTTCTTTCTTGATGGCCTTGCTACTTTAACCAGAACTTCAATTGGAGCTTCTTGTGATGTTGATTCAACCTATGCTTGTATATCACTTTTTTGTCTCTTGTCCTGTTTGGCACTTTTACTCTTAACCTAGTATTATTAAAATTCATTAGTTTACAAATTTTGTTCATAAAAATGCAGCAAATCTAACAAAATGGAAGTACTTATTGGAAGTGTTTGCGACGCCGTTGACCCAGCCTTCTTAGCAAGGCATGTCAAACTATTGTGTCCCGTCTTCTTGCAACTTCAACATCTTATCTTCATTCATATCCTTAACATTCTAATACCACTTGTGACCTCCCCTTCCTCTCCTCTTTGTTTCTATTTGCGTCTACTAGGCTTCACCTTTACTAGAAGTGGTTCAAGTGCCTCCTTATTAGTCTTTTTCCAAGTACAACTAAGAACTTTGTCTTCTTATAACACTCATCTGTATAGTCATATGCATCCTTCTGCCTATTTTATATAGTAGAAATGGAGGCGCAAAACTTGGAGTTGCCAAAACTTGGCACAGGAGAACACTTAAGTGTCAAAAGTTCAGTAAGGTACATTTAAGTGCCAAAATCGAAGCAAAATCGATCAATTAAGTGCCAACAGCGAGAAAATTTGATTAAAATGCTGGTGTGGAGTTTTTCTAGCAAGACAAGAGGGAAATAACATCGTTTTGTACACTGATGTGATTCAATAAGCCAAAAACAACGTCGTTTTGCATGCTAGCATGGCTAGATAAGCCAAAAAAATATGTCGTTTTGTCTCATATTTGAATTTCAATATAAATATTTATTAAATTTAATTTAAAACTAAATTATTTATTTTAAAAGAAGAAGAAGAAGAAGATTGCAGTTCGGCGAGTGTTGTGCAAGCCCTTGCCGCTACCTCCCCATCATCATCGGGCCGGCAACAATGAAGGGAGGGTTGGCAAGGATCGTGATCCTTGCCTCGAATTGCAATCTTTTTGTAAAAATAATTTATTTTTAAATTTGATTTAATTAATATTATATTAAGATTCAAATAAGAGGTAAAACGATGTCGTTTTGGCTTTTCTTTGCCGACTCAGCTTTTCGGCGAGTCATGTAAGTAACTTATACTTTTAAAAATAAGCCACGTCAGATTTCCGGTACCCTTCGTCACAGTTGGCACTTAAATGTCATTTTTTCAAGGAAAGTGACACCGAAGTATACCTTTCGGAACTTTTGGGATTTAAGTGTTCTTCCGTACTAAGTTTTGGCACTTGCGTTGTACTTCTGCCAGCAAAAATGGCATGGAGACAAGGGATGCCGGTCAATTGCCACCTTTTACAAATAAATTCTCTCTTGAACACATTTACCACATACTTCACACCCTTCTCCATCACCTCATATCTAGCATCACCATTCCATATAACTTGATAATAAGTTGCACCAAGTCTATTTTCTTCCAAATTCCTTACAATCCTTAGACCACAATCCCTTCTCCATCTAACACATGCATCCCTCTGTGTATTCATCATTGTCATCATCATTATCCTCATTTCTTCTAACATACTATAAATAGACTTACACCAAGTATCTATTATTCTTTCGTTGAATGTCTCACATAAGTTGTTGTCCATTATGTCACTTTTACATTAGTAGTGAAGAAACCCTTGTACCATTGCTTTGACTCTATTTAAACCAAGTCATGACATGTAGTAGAACTGATTTTCTTCAATGCCTAAGAATGTTCATCATAGTCAATTATAGTATTGCTTTTAGCACACTTCCAAAACAATCTTTACATTTCTACCCCTTTATACTTCTTGCAAAAGTGTTCGACATATATCATATACTCAGCTGTTGGCAACAACCACAACTTGTATAAGGCCCTACAAAATAGGATTTCAAATGTAAAGCATATACTACACATATAATCATCTAAGAGGAATAACAATAAAAAAAAATTAAGAAACTTACCTTGCTTGTCACTAATTATGACCCATCCTTGTCCATATGTGTTCGTAATTTTGAGATCCAACATCAAATTCTTCAAGTCCAGGTTTTTGTACTCTCAACTCTAACAACTACCCAAGCAACTTGATCATTGGCACTAATGATCAAAGAAATAAGAAACTTACCTTGCTTGTCACTAATTATGACCCATCTGTGTCCATATGTGTTCATAATTTTGAGATCCAACATCAAATTTGTCAAGTCTAGGTTTTTGTACTCTCAACTCTAACAACTGCCCAAGCAATTTGATCATTGGCATTCCATCCAATAGCATACAAGATCTCCTATTTACAAATTCCCTTTTAGAAGCAACCATCTAGCTCCACAACTTTTTAACATTTGTCAAGGAAGCCTTTCTTACATGCAACAAAACAGATATATATTCTTTCAAATAACCACTTAGATTGCATATCAGGCTTTCCAACCTTAACTGTAATAACACTCTTAGGATTTGTATCCTTAAGTTTCTCTGCATAATCCAACAACTTTGCATATTCTTTCCTATAATTTCCCATCAAAACTCTATAGGCAAGCAACTTAGCCTTCGTATATTGATCCATACTTACATTTAAGCTCAATTGCACTTTCATAAGATCTTTCAAAGCAAGAATTTTGATAGTTGGCATTGCTCTAATTGTAGCAAGATAGTGATTTGCCAATTAAAAACTTGTCACCCTCTTATTTTTGAAACTAATGGTACATGTATGTTCTTTATGGTACATCTTCAAGTGGAATAATCCAGTTCTAATATCAAAAAATGCAAAGATCTTCCAAAGACAATTTTGATCAACACATTTTGCGCCGATATACTTCTTTTCATTATTGATAAATTTTATCTCTTTACGCTCAGCCACTAAATACTTTATGAGAACATCTTTGAATTGCCTACCATCATCAAAAACTAATTTAGTTCAGCAAAATTCAAAAATTATAATTTTTAAGATCCTTTAAAAACGAAAGAAATATATACTTTCAGTAAGTTATTTACATAGTGTGAAGAATTCTATATTAATAAAACATATGTAATAAGGCTAGACAAATTCTCTTATGGGCACTCTTTAACGTTGGGAAAATTACCAAAATAGTCCTAAACCTATTATAATTATTCAAATTCAGTTATAGATCTTTTTTTTCCCAATTTAATCCTAAAATTTTTCCATTTGTGCCAATTTTGGCCAGCCGACACTAACGTGTCAATTTTTTTAATTTTTTATATTTTTTGATTTTTTTTTCCTTCTTCCTCTAGCCAATCTGCTAGAGGCTAAGGCCAACAAGGTTTGGTGAAGATGAGCCTCAACCACTGCTAACGATATGACATCCACGGTTTTGGCCCATGAGAAATGGCCATGGAATCAATGCACCAATAATGGGGATATCGGTCGTGGACCAATCAACTCAATTAGAAGTACAATCTAGATCAGCCATGGCCCGATTGAAGGATTAGCCAAGGGCCGATTAAGGGATCGGCAGTGAATCCATCCACTAATCACGCAAGTCAACCCACGTTATTCGGCCATGGATCGATCGCTCAACCACAATGGTTGGTTGTGGGATGTTCACGCATTAGCACGGATGGATGGATGATCATGGATTGATCCCACATAGTCATGCACTAGTCGCGGCTGATTTCGCTTAGTCATTTACCAATTGCGAGCGACCATGAATCGATCCCGTGCAACTGCATGTTGATCATGGATCGATCAATTCCACACAACCACATGACAACTAAGGGTCGACCACGGATTGATTATACTCGACCATGGATCAGTCATGAATCAGTAATGGATCACTTGCGATGGATCATGAACCAGTCATGGATCAATTATGGATTGGCTTAGTGACCCTATCGCCTAGCCATTCAACAAGCCATGAGCTCAGTCATGCACAGGTCATTTCTGGCCATGTGCAGGTCAGTCTCAACCATGCGCTAGGCCATGAGCCCAGCCTTATGCTAGGCCATGAGCTAGCCTTACACCTAGTTAGCGTCTAGCTAGTCCTAGCCATGCGCCGGCCAAGATAAGCCATTGATGTAGCCATGCCGGTTAGGCTTGGCTACTTCCAGCCTCACTCGATCATGAATTAGCCATAAACCTAGGCCAGAATGGTGCAATCGACTATGGATGAATATGAAAGGCTCTCGCTTGATAATGTCGGTACTTCAATCGGCTTCCTTTTCATGTTTGCAAAGTGTTATTTGGATGTTAGTCATTAAATGAAGAGGATGAATCACCTACTTAGGTGGCAAGAGGAGAAGTTGGCCGTGATTACAAGCTACTTAAGTAGCAAGGAACATGTGACCAAAATCCAAAGGCCACAATTATCAAATCTTAGGCATTTAATGAGGAAATGAAACATCAACTTATGTGGTAAAAAACTTAGGTGACAAGGAATGTAGGTGGCAAGGAGGAGATTAGCAATGATTACTAGAAAAATTTTCTTGGAGAACAAGATATGCCAAGTCATGATTAAGAGGTAATTCATGAACTTAAGTGGACCAATAAGAACAACACAAAGGTCCTTAGTCATTTCTCTAGGGATTTAAGGCGCCACTTCATCAAGCTAGCCGTACCACCAAAAAAGAATTTATTGGGCCACTTATTAAGGCCATTAAATGAAGAAGGGCCTATATATAGAGCACCACCCCTCCATTCCCACCACTCTAGGGTCATCTCTTATCTTCCTTTCCTCTTGCGCTTTCTCTCTTTCTTGCACCCTTACTTGCCATTCGCCCTCATCGCTCAACCATTCTTGGCCAACTGCCCCTACTTCGTTGACTGTAAGTGAAATCTCTAACCCTTAACTAAGGTGATGTGCTACATTGTTGGATTTGGATGCGTGTTCACCCGTGCTTGGTCATGTGCATGATGAAAAGTGTTTTTGTATAGTTTGCTCATGTCTTGCATGCATAAGTGTGTACATGGCTAAAGTCACGAACGGGTCTCGCACAACCTTGGATCGACATTGTGGCGTGTCAGTTCGAGCCGTGAGTGGCTTGGTCGTGCTCTCATTCTAGCTTAGTTGTGTACATGTTAATGATTATTTTTGTATGATTTGCCCATGTCTTTGTCTGCATAAGTATGTTCACACCCCGGGTTAGATGAATCTTGCTTAGTTTTGGATCAACATAAGGCATGACAATCCGAGCCTTGCTTGGTCTTGGATCTGCATTTAGGTGTGTCGATTTGAGTCTTGCTTAGCTTCGGATCGACGTCTAGGTGTGTCAGTTCAAGCCACAAGTTTCGTGCCGCACTCAGCTTATTAGTATAGTTATGATATTATAGGTCATGGCATACACACACTTGCATGAGCACGTTCTTGGGCCTTGTTTGAATCAGCTAAGATGAAAAATAATGAACTGGCTTGTGTGATACATGATGTGTGGTCACCTAAATGAAAGATAAAAGTCATCAATGCATCTTGGTAGCAGTTTCCCCTCTGCCAAGGACAATCCTTGAGGGGGATGGTCTAGGAGCACACCCCAAAGAGGACAATATCAATTTGGGATGAGGGATGGTCTAAGAACATGCCTTTACTCAAAACGATGCGTGACGTTGCCTCGTTCCTAAGAATGGGATACCTAGTTTGATGGTCAAATGCCTCGGTTAAGCTAGGAAGCTCCTGAAAGTATGAGAAGAATCGTTTGATGATGATTAATGAATCTTTTATGCATGTTGATATGTGTTGTTTGATAAGTTTGTTAGTAAGTTAAGGTAGATTGTGTTTTGACGGTAAGTTGAAATGGTTCACATGCATAAGATGTCTGACTTAAAGTTGGATGCCCCGGTTGAATCAAGGAGAATCGTTTGAGATAGTTGATGAACCTCTTGTGCATGTACGATATTTTGTTTGATATGCTTGCTGTAAGTTGAAAGTGGATCATACATTGATGGTAAGTCGAAATGATTCACATGCATTTAGTCGAGTCATAACAATAGTATTGTTATTGATCTACCATTGATGCTTTAGGGAGAGTGATGTTTGCATGCTAAGTTCAACAACGAGACGTTCTCTTATCTAAGGATCAAAGAGTTTACTTACTGAGTCTTCAACTCACCTCGTTGTTTTTCCTCAAATTTGTAGGTATGGAAGTCTCATCCCTTTAGAGCAGAGGCCACGCTAGAGGAAAAAAGAATTACTTGGCCTTCAGCTAATAGAAGATTAATGTAAATAAGAAAGTGCATGTGGAAAAAGGCTTGTAAATATACCGACACTGAATAGAAGCAATGTGTTCCGTGCTATGTTTGATTGTTGTGTTATCTAGAGATGGTTGTTGTACACACTTCCGCATGCTCAGAAGAATAAGATAAAATCGAAAAGAAACGAGTCGGTGACGTGCTTGGGACGTCGCAACAATACCACTGCCAATCGCATCCCTGTGGTGATGGTGTCCATGGATGTAACAAGCGAGGCATCACCTAGCAATGGTGAGGGCGAGGCTCGACCTCACCAGCAACGGTGAGGCCTCACTAGCAGTGGCCGAGGCTTGCCCTCACCAGTGTCAATGAGGGCGAGCCTCCCTAGTAGTCGACGAGGTCAATCTCGCCAGCCTTAGCCTTTGGCTGGTTCAGCGATCGGTCAAAGAAAGAAGGAAAAAAAAAAAGATAAAAATTAAAATAGATATATTAAAAAAATTGACACATCAAGACCGACAAATCAAAATTGGTCGAATGGACTAAATTAGCACAAATATAAAAGATTTATGACCGTTGTAAAATAAAAATAAAAAATTTTATGGCTGAATTAGAAAAATTGTAATTGACTTAGGAATGTTTTGGTAATTTTCCCCATTAACGTTCAATATATAACGTTCTTTGTACTTTTTATGAGGATCCTCGTCAATGGGAGTAGCAAAAGAAAGTTGACTTGACGCATTGTTATATTCTCTCTGGAGTTATTAAGAGGAATAGGTAATTTTCTTCTCGCCAACGGTAGGTACTTGAATTTCAATAAAACTTCTGTCTCCCGCATTTTGCTCACGTTAAGTAAAAAATTCTCCTCTTAAAGTGAAATGTATTATACATGTATAAGAACATTCCTTATTATACTTAGGTAAACACAACTCAATTTTTTTTACTCAGCCCATATCATTTCATTAGTTGCTTAATCATACAACATGTCAATTATCATACATGTACCGGATATGATTATATTATGTGATATTGACATAAATCATTAGATAGCTTGTGAATGAGAAAACTGATTTGCCAAATACGATATATTGTAAAATCTCATGATAACGATAAAATCTCATGATATATCCGTCCCGTATATTTCTAACAGTGAACGACATAATTTCGTATTAATTTATATAGACCTGTTTATTCTGATACACACGTCTTCAAATTAGATTTGTTTTGGGCCTTGTGGTCCACCTAGGCTTCCTACCAAGCCCAAAGAATAAATGGATAGGCCTAGGAAAATACTCTACATGTAATAGCCTGGTTCAATAGCAACTTAGGCTTGTCTTGTAGGCCTCTGGTCAGCCCTCGCTTATTCTTTTACCAGGTTCACTTGAAAATGTACAGAGTATATCTTTAACAAGAGAATATATAAATATATTGTCGATATATTATAAAGTCTCCTGCAGACAACAATAGTAAAGAAACTAGTTTTGCTTTAAAAATTGCAACAAAAAGAAAATACACAATAAGAAAATTTTCCCCACCCCAATAGGATTATATTTTTTTGGAAAATATATGACACGTTTTAGTTATATCTAATCGCGAGTTGGACCGATTGGGGCCGGCATGCCCATCATATTTATCAAGAAAGAATTAAACTTTTAAAAAGTGAAATATCCAAACCCTTCGTGTTATATATATTTTAATTATACAAGGTTATTTTTCCTTTTATTTCTTTTTAAAAGTATTCTAGCTTTAAATTTCAACATTGAAGCACAATTCTAAGAGGAATAAGCGCTTAATTGGGCTTGAAAGTTCGGGTTGGGTCAGGTCAGATGGACCTGGTTTGAGCCAGTTAAGGTCTGCCTCATTATCACTGTATGTCAATTTGGTATGGAAATTGATGTGGACAAACGGACTTAGTCACATAAGATTCACACAATCGAAGTTTCACATGCATCAATGTGCAAAACACAGTAAAAAATTCTCTCAATTCATCAATCCATCGAAGAGGCAAGTTGTCTGACAAATAAATACATTTAAGTAGGTTGTAGAGCAGACCTAATTCTTTTTTTTACACGCTAGGAAAAACCTAATTCACTAAATTAGAAAACCAAATGAGACAGCTCCTAACAATAACTAAGATTCTATAGATAAGGAAGGAAGCAAATGAAATTGCGAATATGCATTATTCCTAGGGGTGTGCAATGGGAACTGCCCAAACCGAGAACCGTCCGAACCGAACCCGACCAATTGGTTCTGGGTGGTTCCCAAAAAGGGCAGTCCGGTTCCCACTTTCCACTTTTGGAACCAATGGCCAGTCGGTCTAGTTCCCGGTTCCAATGTGAGAACCGAACCTACCAAACTAGATCGGTTAATTTATATTTTTTTTTAAAAAATCTCAAGAAACAAACCCTAATTTTTCCTAATTTCTCCCATTTTTCATTTTATTTTTGGCCCAAAATAGCAAATTTATCGATTCCACTGAACCGGACCTAACCAATCGGTTAGTCTGAACCCTGGTTCCAAGACCGATTGGTCCAACTCCCGGTCTCGGAATTTGGGAACCGATCCTCCCAGTCCGATTCCCGATTCCACCTCGAAAATCCCATGTCGTTCTCTTCCTATAGGAAAATTAGGTTTCAATGAGTCGTTCAAACCGCACCAATCTACTTTGATCAAGGAACACTCACCCTCAAACTCTGAAGGGTGGGACAATGATCGTACTCTTTCATGCTATCATCCACGATGATTTTTCATGATATGCACATTTCTGCCGCTAAAAATTTTGCAATTATATTTAGGCTCCGTTTGTTTCATGGAAAATAAATGATTCTGAAATTGTTTTTTCCAAAAATGATTATTTGTATCGCTTGAAATAATTAGTTAATAAAGTATATTTTCATTATCGACAATAATTTATGTCTAAGCACTTTTGTGGACGATGAACATATTTTTCATTATTTATTTTTGTAAACGATATAAATAATTATTTTTGAAAAAATAGTCTTCAAATTATTCGCTTTTCACGAAACAAATGGAGTTTTTGTCCAAATTTTCCCTCCACCATAGTACTCCCTCCTTTTCAATTCATGCTTCACCAATTTCAATTTCTTAGTCTCCTGGATATCCATGTGATAAAAAAAAAATATAATCCTTCTTCACAAACCAATCCATAAGTTCCTCAACAGTAAGATATTAATTGTAATTCTCTCGATAAGCTAGACGCCGGTTATTCAGCATTGCCGGAATCAGTTTACCAAACGGTCGGCACATTCGATTGCTTTTTTTCTTTTTCTTTTTTTTCCGAGCATGTTCAGATACTTCGAAACTATTGTCAAAGAGCTTGCAACCCGCGCTTTTGGCTGGCGACATGGTTGTCTCCAAAATCATTGATTGTGAAGCTCGTGTTCCTGCTTTGATACCACCCGACGACGCAGTGGAAACGGGACAATGAACCTAGATAACATTGGGTACACCCTAGAAAAGTTGCGTCCATATCAAAGGGCAAATCAATATCTGAATAAATATTAGAGAAAAAGTATTTCACTAAATAAAAATCCTAATCATATATCTTCTAACGAGGGTAATAATCTTTGTTCGAACAATTACTCTAAACTAATAGTTATCTCAAGTGAAATCTTAAAATGGTATGTTATGACACATTTACCCAAACTAATTTTCCTCTTACAAAAAATCTTAAGCAAAATCTCTCGACCAAAAACCTATCATGCATTAAAATGCATACGCGTTGATATACGTGAATTTTCCATGCTAGGTCTATCATTCTCTACGTTAGATCAATCCTTGAAGTTGCTTATGATATGTGTTGAATATACCTTAATGGGATATTAGATGAAATGTTAACGGAGATTTGGGCCAACAATAATTAGGCATAAATGTGTCATGCAACATTAATTTGAAATTTTTTGTGAGACAAAAATTAAATTTTTGATAAATATGATATTGATTTTAGATTTTCAATAATATTAATCCTTTTATATATCAAGTGAATTCTTTCCTTTTCATGTTTCAGAAAAAAACGTATTCCACCTTGAAGGGAGTTTGATTTGAAATGAAGGTAAAAGAGAGAGAGAGAGAGAGAGAGAGAGAGAGAGAGAGTAGGTAGGAAAGGAAAGTGGGGGGGTGGGGGAAGGAGGGGGACAAAAGGCACGTAATTAAGGAAGAGAGAAGGGATGTTCCTGAGATGTTCCTTTCTCATTCCGCCCCTGAAAACACCCCCTCCTCCCTCTCCCTCTCCTTTCCATTCATTTTGTATTGGTTTGAGAAATCGCATAGGGAAGAGTGCAGTGCCAAACTCCAAGACAGAAAGAGAGAGAGAGAGAGAGAAAGGAATAGTCAAGAAGAAGACTGAGACTGATGCAGAAGGGAATGAGAGGATTAGTCAAGTCATCTTCACATGGATGGGATGTGTTGGATGGATATGGAGAGAGAGAGAGAGAGAGAGAGAGAGTCTCTCATGGTGTTGGCACTGTCCAATAAATGCTGTGCATTCAGTGATCCCAAATCGCATATCTTTTCTTTTCGATGGAACAATTAAAATTGGTGGGGGTTTTTCGGTTTTGAAGATCGAATAGGAACCGGTGGGGTCAGAGGGACACCCCGAAATTAATGCTAGCTTCTTTTGCTTTTGCTACGTTCTAGCTCCCCTTGTACCACTCTCTAGCCCTTTCCTATCTTTTTGCCATTTATATATAATACATATACAGAGAGAAGGAGAAGAAGGTGGGATATGGTGTGCACGGTCTTGGCATAGCAATAACAAATTAACTCCATCTGTGAATTTTTTTTTAAAAGAAAATGTATATCTACGTGTCTTGATTGATTCACTTCTCTTCATGTATTACTATTATGTTGTACAATAAAAGCATAAGGTATTTTCCCATATTCATTATAAAAAAAAGCATCACTCGGTATAAAATCAATTAGGGGTCAATTACTTCTTTTATCAAGTAATAACAATTAACTTCACACACATAATTCGAAAATATCACATTTGTAAGAATCTTGATCAATATACATCTCTTCATGTTACCGTTATATGGTATGATGAATTCATAAGATGCTCTCTCGCAATCGTAAATAATATAAAGAAAACGGTATTTAGTATAATGTTTATTATGAATGATACGAGAAAGTATATGCATGATGTAGTTCATATCAAACTTTGTATAACAAGTGATATAAGCAATTATATAATCCTTTAAAAAAAAATTGATGGTAAAGTGTTGCAACGCAAATTTAATCGAGTGTTTATAGTAAATAATTTACTCACTTATGATTTCTTCAAATCATTGTCAGTTTTTATGGATTAATCACTATATCTTATCGTTCTTGAGTTTTAATCTTTATCGGCATAACACGACAAATCAATTGCACATGAGTGCTCAATTATGATTAGTGAAGCAATAAATACATTTTGACGCATGAGACTTTTTGCATTTCGATGTTCTCACCATCTTTAAAACCATCTCTTTCACGCACCACCCGTACAATCCCCCCGGGGATCGGAACCCCTTTTCCCCATGTCACAGAAAAACCCCAAAAATTCCACTCCTTAGCTATCCCTCATCGCAATGTCTCAAGCATAAGAGCATTTAGATACTTTCGAAATTAAATACGAAGATTGCATCCAATTCGACAGTCGCTCGGTTAAAATGAGCCATTTAGCGCGATGAACCAACATGAACAGTGCATAGAATTGGTCGATATAGGTGCGTACTGTACAACAAGACGTGTTTGTGTTTATATCTATTTGATTATAGAAGAAATTTGAAACCCTATGTTTATCGCGATGACCCTCGGCCTAAACCCTCACCATTTTTTAACAGGTCCACTTGTCTACCCGAATAGTGAACTACATTGAGTTATGTAGTTTAATTAGGTTGGCTTTACACATCTTATCGATAACAAGATCATTAAAGAATATCACGTGTTATTTAAGGTGTGTTTGTTTCGCGGAAAATGAATGGTTTGGAAAATAAATTTCTTTTATATGATTACTTGTATCACTTACAAAAATGAAAAAGTAGGAAATTTCATCATTGTTCACGAAAATATTTAAATATAAATTGTTATCGATAAAAAAATATATATATTTACTAATAACTATTTCAAGCGATACGAACAATCACTTTTAGGAAAATCTTTTCTAAATATTTTATTTTTTGCGAAACAAATGAGTTTAATTCTAAAAAATGACCCTCTTAAGTGATGTGATATGAACACAAGCTAAGATCGAGGCTTGTCATTGATTTGAGACTCAATTTACTCTCTCCCGGTTAACCTAATCTTGATTTAGGGCTGCATCGATCTCATGTCGAGGTCGTCTTGTCGCTGGTTGGCCATTGTTCGAGGAAATCAAGCGAGATATATATGGCACATTAACTTCAATCCCTACTATACCAAGTATAAGTGATTTCATGTACAAGGCTAATTAGATTCTTCCGCGGTTCTGAGTTTACCTCCTTAAGACGGATTTCTAATTGTTTTAGAGAGAGACAGAGGGAGAGAGAGGTGGTTGTAGTGGCGGCAACAGCCGGTGATGGCTTCGCGGAGGTTGAGGCAGAGAAGGAGAGTGAGCTAATGAGGCGTTAATCGATTTGGCGATACACATGTAAGGTAAGGTTACATGTAGTTTCTTCTGTCTTGTAATAAAATCCTATAATGACCCTTTGATTAGCAGGTTGCATATATCTCATATACACGAAATTATATTGAGCGATGTCCATATTTGTAAACACCAATCAGAAAAATCCTCCTTCGAAAGATAATATGAGTTCATGAGACACTTGCATCTATATAACAAAATAAGGACATGCGCAATGAGCATTGGAGATGGGTGCATGCCTTTCATATCCTAGCGATATAGTTAATTGTTCATATTATTTTATTATTTTGAATACATTTTTAACTTAGCACACATCCTTGACACACGACTTTTCACTCCTTCTCGAAGCACATTTAATGTAGTCATGTTTGAAATATAGAGATTATAATCTCGCAAAATTTTTTGTTACTTCAAAGTGAACTTTCTAACTATAGAAACAACTCATTTGTATTTTCATATGTGCCAAATGAGCTTATATCAATCAACGGTCTAGAATAGGGCTGTGCAATTGATTTGATTCTACCTAGCAACTAGAACAAACCAGCCATGAAAAGAAGTTAAAATATTTCAGATTTTTTGAATCGGTATCGTGTGGGTAAGTTTCAATATCTAAGTGCTAAACCCACCCATCCACATGGTAAATGAGCTTAACTTCTCTATTGATTTTTACTTCTATTTGCTTTGCTTGGATATTTTACTTTGAGTCGTGTTGTTGCGCATATCATGTTGTTGTAATCAGTAATCACTATCTGTTTTGATTTTTTTTTAAATGAAACAAAAAAAAGAAAAGAAAGAAACCAATTTGCAGATAGGAACCAGGATCATACTCGGTAAATAGGGTGAGTTACAGGGCAAATATGGTATATTTCAAGTTTAAAAACAGGAAACTAATTCCAAAAGAGTAGATTCTAATCACCCCTAATCAAGAAAACCCTCATGCCTTGCCAAGAACTCAAGGCCAGATTCCCAAGGCTCAAGGACATGATGCAGGTCATTTAATAATCAAAACCTTTTGGGTCAAATATCTCAAAAAAGATTTTTAAAAAAAAATCTCTGGGTCGAAAGTACAGCTAAGAAAAGTCCACGATTGACTTTGGTGTGATGTGCTATTTTCTAGATTAGGAAGAGTGACTCTTCATAGACCAATCATGGTTCTCCGGTTGCCCGGTCTATTCAAAATCAAAGCTGATCGCAAAGCACTCTTTTGGCCAAAATGAATAGGGAAAAAGAAAATCCATCCTGCCATGAGAAGAAAAGACATTCTCACGTGATAATTAATTTGTCAATATTTCCCATGACTTGTCAAATAATTTTTCAAAAGATTTAATACCACAAAAATTTTCAAATTATGCTTACTATAACACAGATACTCCAAATTTTATTTAATATTATTGGAAATCCTAAACTTATCCATTATAACATAAATACTTAAGTTTTATTGACAAATATACTTAAGGAATATATTCACATATATATAAACTTGGATTTTTTCATGACACAAAAAAGCTGGAAATATTTATGTCACAATGGGTTTAATTTAAGATTTTTTGCGATACAAAAAAGTTTAGAACATTTTTATCACAGTAGATATAGTTTAGAATTTCTTTTTATGGTATTTGGCCTTTTCATAATTTTAATATTTGAGTAACACTTCTTTTTTTCTTTTATATATTTTGCCCCTTTTTTCGTATGAAATAGAATAATTCAACATTCCAATATTGAATCTATCCCTATAAGGTAACTTGATGTGATACGCCGGTCACAGCTCTAGAATACTAATATCAAGCTGATGATGCAAAATAATCCTTGGATTTAACCTTTATCCAACTAATAATGGAAAGAAGTTATAATAATTCCCTCTTGATGGAAGAAAGAATTAATCTATTTCCATATAAAAACTGGAAAATTCGGGGGTCCCTAATCTACCTTAAGTATGTACATGTGATCTCCATGAATATGTGATTTTCTTGAAACTTTGTAAGTTAAAATGCATTTCACCATAACACGTACAGTGTTTACATTCTCTACGAACAAAGGCATCATCCAAACCCTAATATTGGACAACAATAATTTGAAGGCAAGCTTATTTTTGCTTGTTATTTGGTGAAGCAATCATGTCTTGCTTGGATCGGTCTGTACTTATCCTCACGGATCCACGTGAGCCATCCCTTCCACCTGCACAAGACTTAGGTTCTGCTCGCAAAATGACATAAATGACCTGAAAATATTAGATTTCAATGAGTGGGAGGCGCGAGAAATTCAGTCGCATGAAAATTGAGGTCTTTCAAGTCTTACCTACTTAACCTAATTTCTCTCTCTTGAGATTAGTAGTGACTGTAATGTGTAAAATGACCCGAAGGGAATGAACATGGATTGTGCCAGTGCCTCCGTAGCTGTGTGTGTGAGAGAGAGAGAGAGAGAGAGAGAGAGAGTTTTCTGGGGGAGGGGGATGGCGTAGATGAAGGGTACCGCGTGCGCAGGGTAGCTGATCCTGAACAGTGTAAGGGATACTGCCACCGCATTTAAGGCCCCAGCATCATTACCCAAGTACGTCATCATTGTCGTGCTAAATGCTAAATGCCATTTTTCTGTCTCTCTCTCTTTCTCTCTCTTCCCTCTTTGAAATGCCAATTCCCTTTTGTCTACCGTTGAATTTACAGAGGACATATCGCAGCTCCTCACCAGCTGCACACTAATGCGATTTTCATTTTCAAAAGAATTTGTTTACTTAATATCAAGTAATTCAATCCTCAACCCGTAGTGATATTTGGTTAGATTCATAAGATTATTGGAAGATTTCATAAATTCGAATCTTTCCATCATAAAAGAGGATGGATTATATTTTTCCTATATTAGGAGTTGGAGATTAATCAAGAGGTTATAACCGATGGACATCGCATATGAGTAAAAGATCTTGAATGTATATAGATATAGGTAGGTGTATACATTCACGATCCATTATTCATTAGAGTGGTTGAAGGAAGTTTTCTCCGATCACGGGTGGGCGAAAATGTGACTCTAATAATAAGTTGTCAATACTTTGTAGAGTATTTACCTGTAACCTACACTAGGACAGTTTTTATAGGTTTAACTTCAATGTACATGCAATGATGCTTCAATGTACACCTACAACCTAGTTGTTTGATCTACCTAGTCGACTTTCATAATTCCAAGATCCGCTTGGTTAAGATGGGCATTTCCATTACGAGAGAAAATGAGCATATGCTTCTCCGAAGTTATCGGAATAAGGTGATTCTCAAACTTAACTACAAACCTGACTTGCACCCAGACGGTTTGTATAAATCAAACTTCTTTCTTTTTTTCTTTCTTTTTGGTAATAATTCAAGAACGTGAGTATAATCTAAAAGACTTTGAAACACCCCATAAATCTTGTTAGAGAGGCCAACCTAAAAATTTAAACTAATAAGTAGGGGGAGATCACGTATATATATATAAAGGATATATAAACCCATAGTTAAGCAACATGGGATGTTTCAACAGATCTTATGTTCCTTTGACATATGTAGAAGGCCTTGACTCATAATAATCTTATGTAATTATTGGCGTTTCAACACCTTCAGTTCCTACCTGACAAACCCTAATGCCTCAACCAACCATGTTAATTCAGGGTTAATAAATTGAACTTCCATGTGCTATGTAATTAGATATTTTTTTCGAACTTTGTTAGCATGTGTTTTTAAGGCTCTTCTCAGACACCTCAATGATACACCGTCTTTATCGTGTTATATGTAATCAGCACATTAAAAGTGAAAATATTTTTTTTATTAAGTATGTTAAGAAGTGTCCGGGTCGGTAGCACTCGCCAGCAAAATAATTCTCTTTTTCTCTCCCACATTTTCTGTGCTCTCTCCCCCCCGTCTATGCATCGGATTTTGAGAATATTTGCAGCACAGTGATCCCATTAAATGTCTCTCTCTCTCTCTCTCTCTCTCTCTGTCTGAAGAGGAGAGGGTGAACATTGGGGGTCGTGGCCAGGGACTTTAATTATTCTCACCCACCACCTTAGCTAGCACGTTCCATTCGCTTTGTCTTTTTAGGTTGTCGTCTGTTCGATTAGCAAAAGAAAAGGAAGAAAAAAATGACCGAAAATCAGCAAAAGAGAGAAAGAACAATTCGAGTTCTGTTTCTGTTTTGGATCCTTTCTCTCCTAAGTCCAACCAAGCTGTCTGTCGTCTCCAGCACTGTTCCCAGCTGAAACCCTCTTTCGTCTGCATGCATGGCCTCGGAAGAGAATATGTAGCACCCGACGATGCTTCATGCTTTGTTCCGCCTCGCTTTTTGCATGGGTCTTTTCCGGGATACGGGCAGCTCCCCAGCATTGCATTATTAAAAATCATGTCTGTTGCCCAGAAATAAAATATGAAATAAAGGAGAAGAACGAATGAGGTGGTCACATTGGACTTTCTTATGGCCGTCAAAGAGATGAAGGGCTTCTTCTGCTCCCACGCCCTTTGCATCTTGGAGCTCCAATCTTGAGATTTATAAAAAGATGTTGGTTAATGAGGTCTCCCGAGATATTATCTTAGTAGACTTTACTTGAGATAATATTGTGCATAACACAATGGCGGCCGATGCACTAAGAAGTGTCAAATTTCTTCAATTGGTTGCTTAACAAGTATTTCCGAGACACTTGCTAATAAAATCTTGTATACAATAAAAAATGATGGGTAGAGATCATAAAGAAACTAGAATGGGATTCTTCAATACAAATAATGTAATATATAAGAAAATGTTGTGTTACATGATACCTTTAATAAGCTATGACCAATATAATTTGAGTTCACTATTTAATTTGTATCATTCTTATAGTTTCTAGTTATCTCTAAACCAAATCTGTATTTTATTAATTCTATTTTAACCTTATTGACTAGAAAAGAGATCATTCAACCCTCCTTTGGGCGGAAAAAGCAAGAAACAAACAAAATTTTCGCTTATATTTGGAGAAAGATAATCTAAACATCTCACTTTCATTTTAAGGATGAGATAACATCTTTTATTGGATTCGAGAGATCTCATGGGTCTCTTATCAATTTACATCTTTGCCCACTGCAAAAATATCTAATATAATCCATCTTAATTAAAATAATATGGGATTTAACGGATCTGCTCTTTCTATATACTAGCAAAAGAGCGTACCCGCGTAGCGTGTGACGATAAAACAATTAAACGAAAATAAATCTTTAAACAAAAAATATCTGATATCAACTTACCAAAGGTATGGTTTAAGCAAAAAAATTAAAGAAAAATTACCAAAGTTATGAAACAATTTCAAGTTAAGTTTGGAAAGTTTTAGAGATTTAAGGAATCGTGATATCAAGCATTAAAGATTCAATTTACTCTCACGTTACAATTTTGTCCGTCGTTTGTTATTATACCGTTATCAATAATTGATTATAGGTATTGTCTAAAATTTATGAATTGATGAGGAAATGTTTGAGGTTGAATCATCTTTAGAATTTATAAAATTATATAGAAAGATAGGGATAGACTTGGTAGTGAGATCACTAGTTTTTTTGGGAGCAATTTATTAAGCATGGGCTTTTACTCACCTCACCATCAACTAAGTTCAGCAACCAACCATTTCCGCCACCAACAAGCACCTAACTTGTCCGGACAATTTACTATCTGGGGAATTACGAATTCTTTAGTCAATCTTTTCTTCAAACTTAACGTTTTTATTGAATTTAAAACCCTATCTGGAAACTTCACGGCCTATAATTTTTCTCAAATATATATATCTTTATTGATGTTGAGCGTGTAAATTACAGTTACAGGCCTTTATCTCGCTATGCCGATGGTGAAAACATGGTGCATAATTCCATGGTAAAGTAACGTAACATGTATATTTTACAAATACATTTGCGACAAATTTACCATAAACTAAAATTTTCACTACAAAAACCCTCAAACTAGTACACATATGATAAATTTAATTCAAACTAATTTTTTGACAATGGAAAACCCGAAACCGATACTTTTGTGATAAATTTACTCTTTGTTAATTTCCATTAAATTGGATTACTACCACAAAAAACCATAAATTGGTACACTTGTGACAAATAAAATGTGAAATCCCAAGCTCACATGTGTACAGCAACTACCATGTGTCATCCAACTTAGTAATTTAATGATAAAATTTAATGAAAACTAATAAAAGGTAAAATTATTACAGATGTATCCCTTTGGAAATTTTTGTGGTAAAAAAATTAGCTTGAGGTAAATTTGTTACAAATGTATCAGTTTGAGATTTTTCGTGATATTACCTATTTTAGTAATAAAAAATTTAAAGTTGAAATGCATTAAATCTAAATGAGGTAGCTTTGGTAAACCAATATCAACTACTATAACCGTAAGGAGTATGTCAAGCATGGACTCTCTTTTCTATAGGTAGTTGTTGCCAGAAAGCAAAACAAAGTCCGATGGGAAAAATTACAATCAAAGTATATGTGGATTTCGCGGAACATCGAGCATATGACTTAATTAATATGATCAATTGGAAAATAAAACTCAAATTCCAAGCAAAATGGAGGGAAAATCGAGTTGAAAAATAAAACCCTAAAAAGTTAGCCCTAGTCTCAAATTAATCCTTTTGATTAATCATCCTAGAAATCGTAAATCAGAAGACTAATAAGATCCATTGTGATTTATAATTGATAAACGAGAATTAATCCTAAAGAATTAGTGAGACTAATTCACAGACTTGAGGGACCTAAGAGAAAGAAAGGTGCACTGTAGTAAGCTATTTTAGGATCACCAGAAAACCATAAAGGATGAAATATGATTTTCATCGGTAGCGCCTTTGCCTCTCCACCTCGCGATCCAGGCATTTTTCGAAAACTTGTAACTTTGCTTACAGTCGAAGATCAATGTCGAAAGATTAAAAGACTAATGCGATTTCAAAAATCCATCCCATGATTTATGGCCTACAGTCTTTCCTTCCTTAGGTGGAGGTACGCTATTGCAATTCAAATCTTGTAACATTTAAGAAGTCGCTGCCAACAACTTTTTAGGTCGATTGCGATCCTAAACTATGAAGTGTTAGGTATAGTAGACGAATCACCTAGAGTTCAATTGGTTTAAGACAAACTAAATATCTAGGATTAGGATTTTGGTTACATGCGGGGAAGGGTTAGAATCTCCATGTCTCCCTTTCGATATCGCATTCCTTGGATAAGTGCTGCCATGCAATATCACGGGATTTTCCTAATTCTAATATACATATAGTTGTCTTCTGGATTCTGAAAACTGAAAAATTTGGCACCCGCCCTTAGGTGAAATCGCCACATCATGAGGTGCACGATGACTCTGACTCTATCATGCCATGTGTGGTTTGTTGTAACAAATATGCAAGGCATTCAAAGCAAATTAGACAAATGGATGACTCCAATCCATAGCAAACGACAGGCCAAAATAGGCATGAATCCAACGCCAAACAATGATCATGTAATTTGTATACGCATGCAAGAACTATGTTCCATTGCGAAAAGGTTGTTTAATTGTCTTACACCTATTTCTTGAGGGACGCAAATTTTTTTATTAAGCTCTACTTATTCTATGAAAAATAAATAATTTAGAAAATAATTTTCTAAAATTGATTGCTTGTTAGTCAATGAAGAATGTTTCATTATCAACAAAAAAAATTTTGTATTCATTCAATTGCGTGAGCAATACATACAATTATTTTTAGGAATATATTTTTCCAATCATTCGTTTTTCTTGAAACAAATACACCGTCAGTTTAGGCATTTTGCATCACAGCCTTTTCTTTCAAATATAGCCTTTTGTGTTTTGAAAGATTTTTTTTACGCACGGCCAAGATCGATCAAAGGAAGCATTAGGATGTTCAAACCAAGACTTAGAAGAATCGCCAAAAAGTTGTGTTAATTGAATATTCTGCTTTGGCGATTTCTTTTCTTGCATTTTTACTGATTTATTAAGTTGACTTATGGCAAGCCCTTTAGTTGCAATATTTAAATACATTATTAAACTTATAATAATGAAAATATCGCCCCCATCAAATTTCTAGCTTTGCTACTAATAGAATGGTTGACATGTGAAAGAGTTCGGTAGAATTCCAATTTATGTTGTTTCACTCAAGATTAATATGTTTATGTACATTTTATGTGAAGACAAATTTATAAGGAAATCCTATCTGACACTTCTCATCCATTATGATGTACAATCAAGCCAAAATAATTAATTGCAATTTCATATAAAATATTGTTTCTAATCTAAAAAAGAAAACTTAAATGGGAAGTGAATTCGCTTCAAAGAGAAAAACTCAAATGCAACAAAGCAATGCAAAGGTTTGTCGAGGTGTGTGAAAGGTGGCCCAAACACTATCTCATCTCTAAAAAAATTTGTTGAATGTGATTAATTACTTGCTTTTACATAATAAATAAAAGATGCACGCGTGATACTTATAAATATGATGAACATATATACCAATAAAAAATAAAGAAGGTATTAAGTATATTAATTTGTAGATTTTAGAAAGTGACAAAATCAAAATCAAACCATGTTTCTCGGTGTACATATATTCAAAATGAAAAACAAAATCCACCACCCCATTAATCAGGACATGCGACTCCTTCAGGTTCGGTTTATTGATTTTTAGTTTTTTTTTTTTTGAGCAAACCAATGTTGTGTACTCATCCACTACGTCTAAAAAATAATAATTTGAGTGGACCCCATTGGTCATTTCTGTCCACATCTCTTGTCAAACTGGCGACGCTAATTGGTTGCGAACTTATACTTGAATTGCGAAAAAACTACCCAATCAAGTGTAAACTTATTATATGAATAAATTTTAAATTTTTAAATTTTATCAATTTAATCCTAAAATTTTACATGAAATTTATTGACCACCACATCAATGATTTTGGACAAAAATTAATTAGAATGACTACATTGAAATTTCACGTAGAAGTTTAGAATTAAATTAGCAAAATTGAAAAATTTAGGATCAAATTAGCCTCCATACAGTAAGTTTAGAATTAATTGGACAATTTCTCCATTAAAAAACTTATTCTTAGAAGCATTTCTAGTTTAAGAAATTTACAACGATTTTTAACCAATATTTTGCAAGATGCTTAAAAGAAAGATAAAACAGTAATTCCTATTCTAAATTTCAAATGTAAAAGTATTTCTAATTTAAAATTCATTTTTTGAAATAAATTATTTGGAAAAGATATTCCTTAAGATGATATCCTATTTCATTTACAAAGATAAATGAACGAAAAATATTTCCATCATCCATTAAAATGCTTAGATTTAGATTGTTTTCGACAGAAAAATATTATTTATTTATTAATTATTTCAAGTGATACAAACAATCATTTAAAAAAAATACTTTTGAAATTATTTATTTTTCACGAAATAAATGAATCATTAATAATAGATCTAGTTACTTCAAACATTCATGTCACTTTACATAATAATTCACTTCTAAGTCCTAAGCACATTTAGTAGATCTAGATCACAACAACAATTCAAAACGAAGCAATCGTTGGCCCAAAACTTACATTAGTTTTTGGGGGATTATAGTGGAAATTGTACAACAATACCAAACACGTGTGGAGTATATCAAAATAGTTTAGTCGCCACTTACTTGGACATTGTCCTCCTCTAATCCTCCATCCTCACGATCACTCCCCTTCATCTTTGGACCGAATTGCGAGAGGCTCATATTAGCTCTTGTTCTAATCATCTTTGAGGCACTGATTTACTCGAAAGAATCCTATTTTGATACTATATTTAAAGATTTTGTTTTATTCCATCTAAGTTCGAAATTTGAAAGTAGAATTTAAACTGTGATCTTTTTGGGGGTCACATCACACTAAGTCTTTTTAGTTTGATCAAAAGAGGTCATTCATGTCGAAAACATGAAGATTTGCCTGAGATAATTTACTTATTATTTTTTGGTCTTTTGGATGAATTGAATGCCCATCCCTCTCAAATAAAATAGACCTAGATTTTGTCCCATGAAAATGTATCTATAATTTATCCTCTTTCAAGAATAAAACATTCCGGATCTGTGACAATTAGCTTATAATTCTTGGTAATTAACTGAAAGTATGCTTCTAACTAAAAAACAAATGTAATATGCGAACTGCCAAGCACCAATACTATAAGTTACGTCGGTATATGTTGATTTAACCTCGTTATTTTGTAGGACTAGGCCGGTAGACCCCACTACATTATTTAAATAACAAATTTGACCATAATAGAACTTTTTTTTTTGGACATGGCCCTAAAGACCAAAAAGCGAGTATGAACCCACTTTACTATTCGCGTTAAAGACAAGTAATAATTGACAATGGAAATTCTTAATCCCCCAAATTTTTTGTTGTTTTTTTTTTTTCATGCTATTTAAGCTTCATTTATGTTGAACTTAGGTCAAAAGCCTTGCCGATGATCTAAACCTCTCTCTCTCTCTCTCTCTCTCTCTCTCTCTCTTTTTGGGTTATCTTGTATTTGTTTTTATGCTTATTTGCTCGTTTAGGGGCTCGCAACATACTTGCATTGGGCATAAATTTGCGTTTTCTTACAACGGCTCCACTCGATCAAATGAAAGGAAAAAGAAGTTAAAATAGCAACAACATGAATTATTCTTGAAACCCTAAACTTGGTAATTTTAATGAAGATCCTCGTTCCTTGTGAGTATATGATCTCCAGAAATCACCAATTTATTTTTTTTAAATTTAATTTAATTTTCACTACGAGAACGCATTTGTTTTATTTTTTATATTTATTTTTTGATTTCTTGGTCATACTCTCAATTAAATTTTTCCGAGAGATCTTCATCGTTCATGATGAATGTAATAAATCAAAATATGCTATTGTCCACCGGAAATGTACCTGAAGAAAAAGCTTAAAAGAGATATATATATATAAAATAAGTCCATCTCATTCTTATTCTTTTTGTTAAGTTCTTATTCTTAGTCTACTAAATTTACAATTACCTAGTTTTTATACCATATAGTCTTGCGATTGCAGGCGTACGTGTTTGATTAGGAGGCTATCTAATCTAATTTAGGGTTTTGATAACTACTAACAAAAACCACGGACATACTGATCATTACTCTAATATTGCACGTGATTTAGGAAAAAAATCACGTAAAATGCACATCAAATAAACGAAGACTAGTGTCCCACGTGATGGTGCTAATGAAGAAATCCCGGGAAGCGTTGAAAATATTATCATAGGTACTCCATGAATACCGTCATTAGTCAACCGATTCCCAACAAAAGCGTACGGCAACCCCCGGCTTATAAGAAAAGAATTCAACACCTTCAAAATGCCACGTCGCTAGATTACACTCTATGGTCCAAATAAAATAAACTAAGAACATTAAGTTGTAACAAGAAGTCCGCCCAAAGTAATTAGGGTACCAAAATTACATAATTCTTTGAAACCCTAGATATATGACTGAGGTGTCAACAGCATAAATAGCAAGGTCAACGAGAGAGACCACAGAGAGAAAGAGAGAGAGAGAGAGAGAGAGAGGAGGAGGAGGAGGAGGAGGAGGAGAGATCTTTATGCAAATCTCGCACACAAAACCTTGCCACCAGTAAGCAAAATCAGGTATGTTTTCTTTGAACCTATCGCCGATGATTAATCGAGAACCATCGACAGGCTTCTTGAGAAAGGGAGGAGAATAATGTAACTCCGTACTCTAAGAAGGGTCGATGTTCCGGCGATCATCTCCGGCGGCAGCCCTGGGCTGGTGGAACTGGCCCAATTGGCCAATGCTCGCGGAGACGTTCATGGCGAGAAGGCCCGCGTCGTAGTTGGAGCCCGCGTCGAAGTTCCGGATCATCTGGTGCTGGTGGTCGCGGGGGAAGAACTGGTGGTGGTAATGATGGTGGTCCCGCGAGCTGGCAGAGCCGAGGAGGTTGATGCCGAGGTTCTGGGGGTGGTTGTGGGTGGTGGCCGCGGCGGCGGCAGCGGCGATGAGGCCGTGGCCAGCGGCGAGGCCAAGGCTCTGGTACTTGGAGAGCTCAGACTTGGCGCAGGTGAGGTCCATCTGGAGCTGACGGAGCTGGTGCTGGAGGAGGGAGATGACCCCAACGCAGCCATAGACCGGATCCCGCAGGCGCATGTCGGCCTCGTAGGCGAGTGAATTGACCGCATCCTCACGCTGGTGGGGGTGGAGCTCGTTGAGAAGCTTCGTCACGTTGCTCGCCCCGAAAACCTTGTGGACATTAGCAAACTTCTGTGGCTGGTCTGGTGGGAAGTAGGGCGCAAACACGCACTCGGGCTGGCACTTGCGGCGGAGGAACTTGCAGGCGGCGCACGGGGACGTGGATGACGACGCCATCCTAATTCGTTCCCGAAATTCTCCCGGTAAATGCTGAGAGGGAAATAGAGATCGAAGAAAATTAGTGCATCTACTCATTAATCTTCTTCTTCTTCTTCTTCTTCCTTGCTTTCACTTTAAGAAACACAACTAAATTATTACTTTACACATGTAGAGAGGTTCAGCTACCCAATTACCTGGAACGATGGCTGCGTGCAAACCAGCGAAACTCCGGATCCTGTGTTTATCGTCTTGTAAACATAAAATTCAATTGTAAGAGGTGGAGAATAAAGAAGTAAAATCGATTATGAGCGAGTAACTATGTGGGAAAAATAGATAAGTGCTGTAATACAAGAGAAATGCATAGGATGGTGTTTTTACAAAGAGATCAGAGTACACCAGTCTACGAAGGACTTCGAATGAATTAGGTTTTTGCTATACTAAAACGATAAATAAGAGGAATTATTCATGCAAGAAGAAGGGAAAATCTTTATTTCTATTTTAAACTTCCGAAGAAGATAAATGTATGAAGTGATAATATCCCGGCGGGATAGTCTCTTTATATTTCGACCAGAAAAGAGAAGAAGGAAAAGAAAAAAAAGACCTAGCAGGATCTGCTGAATGATTACATGGATTTCATTTCTGATCCTCTTACAAAAATGCAATTTTTAAGGAATCAATCAAAAGAGAAAAAGGATCTCCTCGCTTTCCTCGAGCTGGGCAGATCTAGCGAGCTGCAAAAGGAAAGGCTTCGTCTGCCCACCTCCACATACTCGCCAGAAGCGAAAAAAAGAAAAAATAAATTGTCAGCAGCTCAAGATGAAAAACCAGTCTGGGCTTTTATAGAGACGGTGATGATGCAAACACCCATCTCTTTCTATGTCCCCCTTTGGAAAATTGTCAGTAATAAAGAGAGAAAACGAAACAAGAATTGAAAAAAAAAAAATAGAGTTACCTGGGCAAGAGATTTCGATCGTAAAAGCTGCTGAAAAGAGAAGGGTGAGAGCCAAGAACAAGAAGTGGGAAGAGGAGAAAAATAATGATATGTTAATTGGGTTTTGGACTTTTGATGGGGGGAGGTGTGGGGGGGTTTGAAAATTGGATCTTGTGAAGCAAGGCACTTTTTGCAATCTCGCTTCTTTCGAGAGAAGAGAGAGAGTTTTCGTAGCAGATCTTGCTCCGAGCTCTTATTAAAATGACTCGAGCACACTGTCTTCTCCAAAAGACGAGCCTTTCGGATTTCTACGCACACGCAGTTGAAGGGTGGGATCGATGAAAGGAACGCACAAAGCAAGACCATCATTTAAACGCGTTACTACATGAAGAATAAATAGATAAATGAGCGAGTAAAAGAGGCAAATGGAAATGATTTGACGAAAAGGGATTGATGGAGAAACCAGCTTGATGTGATTTGGACCGTGCGGCTTTCATTTTTTTTTTTTTTTTATCTCGGGATGGAGGATCACACCGATCTGTAATAAATCATTATTTCCCGTTTGGCTTGGGGATCTTAACTAGTCAACACGAACACACGCACACACGCAGTCTCTTCTTTACTTTTTTCTTTTTCCTGAAAAGAGAAGAGGGAAAGTGGTGCACGAGGAAGGAAGAAAACCAGAGGAGAAGACTACAGCAGTAGAAAAAGGATATCACGGCATGTGCCATGGCTCAACAGTCAAACCTTTTTATTTCTCCAACTTCTCGTTTCTTTGCCTTCTTTCTCTCCCTAAACTCACGTTGACCCGTGCGGATAGTTGGATCTCCCCGAGGCCTTGAAGCTTTTTCACACCCCTCCCTCCCTCCCTCCCTCCCTCCCTCTCTCTCTCTCTCTCTCTGTCTCTCTCTGTTGCTGGGCTTTCTTTTTTGTCTTTTTCAGCTGCTCGCTTCAACCCGCTTTCGGTTGAATCAGAATTTCTCGAGTGCAACCCTTCTCTCGTCTTAGGTCACTTTCTTTAGTCCACCTCTTTTCGCCCCCTTCGAAACCCTCCTTTCGAAACCGTCTGGTGTGGGGGGGGATATACTTTAAGGGTTCATGCAAAATTGGCTTCTTCTCGGCTCTGTCGCTGTTGCTGTTGCTGCTTCTGCTTGTTCGGAAGAAAACAAATTGTTAAGAGAATGAGGGACATAAAGATCATGAAGAGAGAGAGAGAGAGAGAGAGAGAGAGAAAAGATGCCCAGGAGAGGAGGCTAAGGAGACGGGGATAAAGCAAAGAAAGGGAGTGTTTTTTTATGAGGGTCTGAAAGTGAAGGTGGAGATGGGGGAGGTGAATTTAAAATAGGGTTTTCTCTCTTTTCTCAGGGTTCTATTTTTAGTTTTTCTTTTCTTTTCAGGAGGTTGGGCTTTATTAAGAAGGAGGGCGATGTTATTGTTCTTTGTTGTCCATGTTGTTAGCAGTGAGACATGTGGATTCTATGTTTCGTGTCGTGACACGACAGCCATTGATGGGAACCCTAGTTCGAAGTAGCATCTTCTTGCTCCTCTCTCCTTGCCTGAGAGAAACCCTTTTTTAATCTTTCAGGTTGGGGGCATCTGGTGCCCTACAGTATGGGGCTATTCCACATCTATCTTAATGTCAATTAAGGAGGGGAATATCATGATTGCTGCTTTCAGATCGCTGGTTAGCCACGAAACGAAAAAGTGCAGAAATGAAGAAAGAAAACCACGAGAGAAAAAGAGTTAACAGCCTACCACATCAGTCTGATGGGTTTGACCAGTTGGTTAGGAATTTAAAATCGCTGAGGGGGAGATACACAGAGACACATCTAATTCCATGACAGGCCTGACCACGTTTTGTGTTTATTTGGTTAAGTTATGGCTTGTGAAAGCATAATCTATCCCACAAATTGTGTCCTAAAAAACATGGATTCAAGAAGCATATGCACAGCCACCCATTGATTCTGTCGAGTCAATAGAAAGAGTGAAACATCTCTCCTTGGACCTCCTGGGGTAAGTTCTGAGTATAAACTCGGTGGTCATTGCTATGGGTGTCGCAGGTTGTGGTTTGGTTATCTGTTCTTGTTTCTATTCCAATGTAGGTAGCGGATACAAATGTTGTATAGTTGCCAATTGCTTTGTTCCATATATCATAATGCCTCCCCAAAATAAATAATTTACTTATCAGCATCATGTCTACTGTTCATCATACCGAAAAAGTATTGATTAACAAGCTCGTGCCCCAACCCAAATTCATCCAAATAACTTACCTCTGAACTTACTGCTAGATTTGCTCGATCTCTGGGAGTGAGCTCCGACTTTCAAGCATAAACCCTCGCATGCCTGGAAATCCTGCAATTTGAAGAGAGTTTGCTTCTAGAGTCCCATAGTTCTAATTTGATAAATGCTCTCTCGGGCTAAGATCAATTGCCTTGGGATGTGAGTGCACTTATCAAGAAATGCAAGGATTTACTTATCAAGTTTTCGATCTCCAAATAGCCCATTACCCAAGAGAGTCCAAGAGAATACAATAGAGTAGCAGACTAAATTGGATAAACCCAAAGACGAAAAGCTCTTCTCCATATTTAAGTCTCCTATCCCCTACAAGCCTTATGAGATTTACTGTGTCGTGGAGTTTGGTCATTATCTCCAGATGTTATTCCTTAATGAACTACAGTGAAGTTTTACCGACGAGAAAGAAAAACGGGTGAGTGCGGGACGATTTTTATTCGTCCAGTTTAGTCATCAAACTGGTATAAACAACGTGAGTACCATTTGACGAAAAATGGATTTAAATTGTAGCTTGGAACCCAAAGAAATGAAAACCATTTCTCATAATTTCGGTTAAGCATGTTATCATTGAACTGGACTCAAAAAGTTGCAGTTTGAAAAGAAGGGATGGTGCCCACATCCAGAAGGATATTCACCGCCCGGTAGGGATGATTGTCCAAAAAATCCTAAACCTATTGTTTGGCGGCTAATTTAGTTATAAGCTTTTCAATTTAGTTAATTTAATCCTAAATATTTTAACGATTTGTCAATATAGTCATTTAGCTGGAAATTTTCGAAATCTCTGATGTGGTTGCTGACCGTTCTACATGGTATGATTGCCACGGTAGTAATTTCCGACTAAAATTAGCTGGAAGAGTTATATTGGTACATCGTTAGAAGTTTTAAAACTAAATTGGTCAAATTGAAAAGTTTAGAATTGATTTGGTCGCCGTATAGTAAATTTATGATGTTTGGACAATTTTTCTCGATATGGTACACTTTGAGCAAAAAGTCAAGCTCAAACAAGTGATTTGGGAAGGCAACAAGCCAGCGGACTGGCTCGGGAATTATGGATTTCAGGCAAATAAGGGTTTATGATTTCTGTCTGTGCCTCCACATGGGCTTTCTTTGTTGTTTTTAGGAGAATACAATCTCCACCATTTACCAAGAAGAAAGAAAGTCAACTGTATTTCATTAGTATAGTGAGTTCAATTCTTAACAAAAGAGATGCGCCATTTGTGGAATTTTAGACATTAGATATATATAAACAAGAGATTAGTCTCTGATATGCTATACTAAGAGGCTTATAAATTGTTACGTAAACAAATGCGGCTTTGTGAATGTTCACAAGTGCGGGGACAGGCGTGCACGTGTTTGTGTCACGCCATGATATGCAATAGAAAATTATAATACAATCTCATTGTCTTCGTGGCTTTCGACTAGGGCATTGTTTTTTTTTTTTGGTAATCGAGGACTCCACCACAGTCCCCCCGTGCCCGGACGGCACCGAAGGGCCGGGCTCTATACCTTGGGGAAGACACGGGACCCCAACACCATAGCCCCACATTTACAATGCTAGAAACTGCGGGTTTCGAACTCTCGACCTCGGCGATGAAAGAGAGACTTTTAACCAACACAGCTACCTACGGATGAGTTGGACTAGGGCATTGTTCCTCTCTTTATTTCTTTCTTTTTTGAATTAATATCACGAAAAACCCCAAACTGATATGCTTTTAATAAATTTACTCCAATTGTACATTTATGACAAATTTATTCTCTATTAGTTTCCATTAAATTTTATGTAAAAAAAACCGAGTTGAATGACACGCGACTGTTGACTAGTCTACCAATTTGAGATTTTACTCTCCGTTTATCATAGTATTACCAGTTTTGTGATATTAATCCAATTTAACAGAGGATATATTTGTCAAAAATATATCAGTGTGGAGTTTTTATTTGTCAAAAAATTAGTTTTAAGTAAATTTATCATAAATGCACTAATTTAGAGTTTTTTGTGATCATTTGCGATAAATTTATTACAAGTATACTAGTTTTGAGATTTTAGGTAATCAAAAAATTAACTTGAGGTAAATTTATGTTGAGTGTATGGTTTAAGATTTTTCATTGTATTAACCTTTTTTTTTTTTTTTTTTTTTTTGGGCTCTAAATAGAAATATATTCATGAAAAATCCAATTTATAGGGGCAAGACAAATTCACCATATAAAGCCCAAGCCCAAGCCTAAGCCCAAGACTAAGCCCAAGCCCAAGCCCACTATATTGGGCTTTGACAAGACATGGAGACCATCGACAAACGCCCCGTCGCAGCAGAACATCTTCGCAGGTCATATTACGACCGGAGTTTCTGGAAACTGGAAAGCGGGGGAAAGCGAAGATGAACACGGCGGCGGCGACGGCGACGGCGACGGCGACGGAGGCACCGGAAGCGGCGGCGACGAGGGTGTACGTCGGAGGAGTGGGGGGGAGCGTCGGGGAGGACGACTTGCGCAAGATTTTCGGGGCTCTGGGGACGATAGGCACCGTGGAAATCGTCCGGAACAAAGGGCGCAGCTTCGCCTACTTCGATTTCGTGCCGGCGACCCAGAATGCCCTCAACAAGCTCTTCAGCAAGGTCCCCCTCTCTTTGCTGCGAATGCTTTTCCTGGCTTTTTTTTTACCTTAGTTGATGATTCTCCTTCTGATGTCGCTCATGTCTGAATTACATTCGGTATGGAAAGAATTGGTTTTTGCATGACGTTGAGGGCCAGTGGTATACACAGTTTATTGTTCTTGTGCTTTGATATTTTGGGGATGCAGAATGATGGAATTCAATAGTGGGTTGTGCTCACAAGAAGGTCTGGTCTTGGCTTGTCATGCTAGTAGTACTTTTTATTTTGTCTGGCCCAATTTAATGGTGTGATATCCCGTGTCAGATCCTCTAAAATGGGGTGAGAGGATGTTGTTAGCATGTGTTGATGAGCGGAATTGTGACAACAACCTTGAATTGAAGATATGGAGGAATTGTTGGGTAAAGAGAGATGTTGCTAAAGGGAAAATCTATAAGTACAGAAAAAAAGATGTAGTAGGAGAAATTTGTTTATATATGGATACAGATAAGAATTTTTAGCAGGAAGAGAGGGTGGGACCATGGTAAGAGTCCTGCTGAAAGGAACTTTTGCCTTTTGCGGTGAAATTTGGGATTTCCAAGGCCCTGCTCCACATTTCAGTCACTACCGGTTTCAGAGAAGAGCCTTTGGAAAGTACTCTGTATCTTAAAAGCTATAACAATGCTTACAAATATTGTTCTAGCAACACCCTTTTGAAGTGCTTTCTCTGGTTGTTCTCGCTTGATCGAGGCATGTGTGAGACCATTACCTTTAGGTACTAAGTATCGGGTTTTTCAATGATTACTTGTTGAAACTACTGTAGAGGTGTAGCATGAAAAAGTGCTTTGGTCATAAGATACAATTTTGCGCAACCCTTCATAAATGGCAATGGTGTTTTCTGCTCCTATTAACTCTACATTGTCATTTCTTATTACTATTTGGTTATGAGGAAATTGGATGCAATTTATATTGTATTTTAGTTTCTATATCCTTTGTTAAATTTGTTCGTACAGCAGACTGTGGAGAATCAACTGGTGTTTTTTTATATTTTGAAGTGACCTCTCTCATCTTCATAGAGATCCCATCAGAGTCACTTTCTGGAAAATCAATAAAATTGTCTTTCTTTGAGAAGATTCAGCATTTCTCTCTGCTATCCAGTTTCTCCTTCTTTGCAGTTTTTTAGAGTCTAGCCGGACTTTTAATTTCAAGCCAAATCTCTCGGATTGATACAATTCACAGATAGATGTCTCAGTTCACAAATTAACTCTTGATTCTTTCATGCCAAAACTAGCGCTCTAACAAGAATTTTATTGTTGTAGAGATCATAGGCTAACCTTCAAGTCAAGCTGAGTTATGGAGTACATATGTATATTTCCTCTTATTTTTCCCTCTCATCTGCTGAGAAGGAGACTTTTATCAAGCTACGTCAATTTTGCATTTACACCACGTAATTAGATAGGTTTCAGATTTGTTCTTTTGTCCCTTTCCTTCTATTGACTAGCGGTACCCTTGTATATCAATGCTCACTGAAGTTAGGCTTTCTCCAGTAAATGTTTTCTTGCCTCTGTAATCACTGTCATAGGCCCATATGATACCACTGGCATCAAGCTCCTTTTAAATTTTTTTTTTTTTTTTTTTGTGCATGGAGTTCAGATAGGATGTCTAAGTGAACATGTTTTTTCACCCATCAAGAACCAGCCAGTCCACAAGAGCTGGTATTTCTATTGAGTTTCATATTTGCTTTGTGTACAACAATAGCAGAATGTAATGAAGAACGAAAGACTGAAAGAATATGTGATTGTATATGGAAAAGCTATTTATTTAACATCTTTTCATGATTAAATGGTGCGTTTCTTTCCTGGAAAAAAAGGCACCTCCCTTGAGAGAGAGGTTGCCTTTTTCGTGCATTGTCCACATGACAATGTCTTTGCTTTTATATAGGTGTATAATGCTGCTGTATTTTGTTGCTGGTTTTACAGTCTGAAAGGTACTAGTGCTGTCCTACTACAAGTGTAGATACTGGAATGTTGATATCGAATATTCTGCACCATCCTAGTTTCTTGCATTTTGTATTGTGTTCCTATTTACCTAGGTGATACAGGAGGCTCCTTTACCTGCAAGAACATATTGCAGGAACAGTCCTGATCCAAAAGCATTCAATTTTGCTCCAGATTGTGTTTTCTCTAGAAATAAATTGAAGGCCAAATTCTTTTTCATAATTGTAACTGTCCCCCCAATATTCTGTTGTCCTAGGTGAGTTGCTTTGTGTGGATGTATAGTATAACCATTCTATTGCTAAGAGAAAAGAGAGCATAGGAAAACCCAGCACGTGTATATGCATTGCTTTTCATGTTGCCTTTGCATAGGCCCATCCACTCTTCTCATATGCAGGCTGTTTTGGATAGTTCTGCTTACATTTTAGCGGGGATGATTGCTTATTCTACATGTTTTCATGAATTGGAACTGCAGTATAATGGCTGTGTGTGGAAAGGGGGTAGGCTAAGGCTTGAGAAGGCAAAAGAACATTACCTTATTCGACTGAAACGAGAATGGGAGGAAGATGCTGAACAGAACATCACACCTTCCGATGCTCTCGATGCGAAGAAAGACCCAGCAGCTCCAGTGAAGGCCAAGAACTTTCTTGATAAAGAGAAGCATCTTCAAATTTTCTTCCCTAGATTGAAGAAGGTGAGCTGTATAAAGTTTCCAGAGGTGTCTTGCTCTTTCTCATTGATTACCCAAAGTTGTTCCTTTTCTGTCTCCTTGTTCAGTATTTGAGGTGGGGGTATAATGTCCTGTTTTGAATTTTCACTAGATCAATTAACCATGGGGCATGCATCCTGACCGATACGATTAGATTGTTTTAGTATTATTTAATGGGACTAGCTGTCATCCTCTCATCCTTGAGTTGCTTCTCAGGTGAAATCTTTGCCATTTCGAGGAACTGGCAAGCATAAGTACAGCTTTCAGAGGGTTGAGGTTCCTCCCCTGCCAAAGCTTTTCTGTGACTGCGAAGAGCATTCTAATCTATCTCATTCCTTACAAGTGAAAAAGACTCATGAACTTGACTCTCAAGGTGATGGTGGTGTAAATGCTGAAGAGCTTGATATGATGAATTCAGTGATGAACAAGTTATTTCAAAGAGAAGCAGAATCAATCCCAGCACGTAGTGGGAATGAACTAATCAAGGAGGAAAAGATTTCTTCAGCAGGGTTTCTGGAACCACAACTGGAAGAGGACATGGTAGATCATGACGACGATGATGACAACCTCGTGATCAATATGGTTACAGGAGTGGGAGATGGAATTACTGGGGGCCATATTGGCAATTTCTCAACGAATCAGGTGAGTTTGATGGGTCTTATGTCCACTGACTGAAACTGCTATAGCTTGTCTGTGTTAATATGCGGCATGTCTTTTTTATCTTTTATTTGCAGGAATCAAAAGCTCACAAAGAAACTTCTGGAGATGGACCGGCACAAAATAGGCTTCCTATAAAGAAAAGGGACGGCGCATTGCCAAATAAGGAAGATAAATCACTTTCTCATGGACATGGTGCGAGAAAGGAGTCATTTTCATCTTCCAACAGGCAAAATGATAGTTTGCCTGTTGATTCTGAAATATCAAGAAACAGTCAGAAACTGAAACCTGTAGTTTCAGAATCAAGGACCCAAAATATGAAGAAGCATCCCTTATGGTCCCAGAAGTCCTCATGGAAAAAACTTCTCGGGGAGAGAAATGAATTTGCCTTCTCTGTGTCACATGTACTGTCAGGTGGTGGCACTCCAGGGGATGAGCAACTGCTTTCCGATAACTCGAATGTGCTCAGTGTGGACTGCAAAAATCAGCATGGCGATGAGCAGCATGAACATGCAGAAGACAAGACCAATGAATCAGCGAAATTGGAAGATACAACTGAAAGTGAGTCTGCGATACAAAATAAATCCTCAGCAAAGACAGGTGGCACTCCAGGGGATGAGCAACTGCTTTCTGATTACTCGAATGTGCTCAACAGTGTGGACCAAAAAAATCAGCATGGCGATGATCAGCATGAACATGCAGAAGACAAGACTAATGAATCAGCGAAATTAGAAGATACCACTGAAAGTGAGTTTGCAATACAAAATAAATCCTTAGTGAAGACAGGAAGGGGCAAATCATGGCTCCACAAATCTTCATGGACACAATTGGTCACGGACAATAAAAGCAAGTCATTCAGTATATCGGTGATTAAGCCAGCTCTAAATTCTGAACATGGGCCTCCAGCTGATAATATTGCTAAGAGCAAGCAGCATGATGAATCTGTACAAGATGGTTCCCATGGCTTGAGAGGTGAAATGGAGGAATCTTCAAGTGCTGCTTTTGACTCGAGCAAGGCTTCCCGAGTTATGGAGCAGAATCTTCCGCAACTGGAAGGTTCGGAAGGGACTTTGAACTTGAGTTCGCTTACTGTTCAAAACAGCAATGAAGCTGCTGTCGCTTCATTGACTGAGGAAAGACGAATTTCAGTTCCAAATCAGTCGGTCATTAGAGTGGATCGAGAATGCCGTTTTATGAGAAGTGAAGCTTCTCTACGAGACTGGGCGAATAGTAAAGCAGCTCTTGCTAAGTCGCTTAAAAGAAAAAGATAATCTGCAAATTTGGTGCTTCGAGTAAGCTGCTCTACTGGGGTGATCTATCATGTATTGAGGCTGTCAGATTTCCTCAAACAGGTAAGGCTTAAAGCAGGATTAGATCAAGGATGAGTTCATTCTAGCGCTTTTAGTTGGGGCTCTCTTGGTAATCCTTTTTTGAGTGTGAGTAGTACTCTTGACCTTTGATTCATCGGGTAAAAGACCATATGTTGTTTTCTCCAATTTAAACGAATAGGAGAGTTGTCGAAGAATTGAAGCATGGTGTCAGATGGTTCTTTCAGTTCCGGTATGAAGAGTGATTGTTCCACTGTGGTGAACCTTAAAGAAAAAGCCTCTAATGACATGTACTTTGTTCTGCATTTTTTTCCTCAAAGTGACTTTTACTTTCTTTTGTAGGGAGAATTGATTTATCCAGCTCATTTGGGCTATAGCTTCCGTGTCAAGACACGGTCTGATGTTCGAAAGTCGAATTACTTTGCACTACATCCTGATGTATCTTGATGCGGACAGGTCGGATCTGAACCGGAGTTGGAATCCTTTGCATCCTTGGGGGCATAAGTCTTCCAAAACATATTTTGCTCAATTTGGTTTGATCTGAAACTGAAGTTTTGAAGCATCCACATAAGTAGTGTTAATCGACGGCTGATTAGGTAAGGCATCATTAAACAAAGGACATACTTGTGTAGGGAAAATTACTAATTTAGTTCTAAACTTCATGCATAATTTAGTTCTAAATTTATTGTATGAATACTAATTGAATCCTAAATTTTTCAATTTTGTCAATGTAGTCCTTCTGGTCAATTGTTGCCAAATTGTTGCCAAAATCGTTGAAGTTGTCCACACTAGCATACCATGTAGGATGATTGGCAATAATTCGAGACCATATCAGTGCTTTTCGATAGCAATTGGCTAGAAGGACAACATTAGAACTTTGTGCAAAAGTTTTAAGAGTTGGCCATGTCAACGATTTTTAGCGACAATTGGCCAGAAGGATTATATTGATAAAATCGAAAAATTTAGGACTGAATTAGTATTCATTCAATAAGTTTGTAATTGATTCGAGTAGTATATCAATAATCGGACTTCACAAAAATATAGCGACAATTGGCCAGAAGGATTATATTGATAAAATCGAAAAATTTAGGACTGAATTAGTATTCATTCAATAAGTTTGTAATTGATTTGAGTAGTATATCAATAATCGGACTTAACAAAAATAAAAGGGAATTGCAAGGGGAGTATAAACCAAATGAGAGTTATGCGACAATCTCTTTACCCAAATTGTCTCCTGTCACATTTCAACCTCTTTCGATGTCTAGTTGCTATCCCTTTCTAGTCAACTCGTTGTCTTTCAAGAGGTGATTATTTCTCATTCAAGGCCCATTTACATGCACACGCTGATGGACGAATAAGGGCCTAAAAAAGCATTCACTGGAGAGCTCTGGCAGTTTATGATTACTGCGAGAAAGGTTAGGTATCGGAGTAAGATTTTGCTTTGCTCTGCTCGAATGAAATGGTGCTTTTGCATCCATTGTGCTCTCTTTTTTATAGTTTCCTAAAATGATATTGAGAGGATTTTGCTAGCTAATTATATTGTTTAGCTAGGAAAAACTTTATATGCCTCTCAAATGATTTTGGGAGAGACTAGCGGGACTTGCTTCTTAAGCGACATTAACTTCTTTCGGATCCCTTTTCTCCATCCAAATTCTAAGCTTTGGTCGCACATTTTCACCGTGAACACTAATTACATGCCGTCGTATTGATGATTACTCAATTTCAAAGGGGGCTAAGGAGGAAGATGGTTCGAGTCTTAGAATAAAAGTTGAACCAAATTCGCGCAAATACCGGGTAGTAGGTATGAAATACCGCTACAATAAATTCAGTATCCCCTAAAACTTGAATATAATCCAGCATCAATCACAAATTTATTTGGGTAGTAAATTTTCTAGCCGTTATACATGTTGTATTTGCCTTGTTTAGGCTTGTTTTATTACTTCGGACTATTAACGGCATAATGTCACTACCATCTATAGGTTTAAGTAATTTGTCATCTCAAATTTGCCAAATGGGCGCGACTAGGTTAAATCATGCCCGGCGTGCAGCCTATAAATACCTATGAATGCGCAATTGGGGCTCGCCATCTTGAGATCGCTGAGCGGCTCCCGTACGGTGGTGAAGCGGTCTAGGAGTGCGTCCAAAGCGATGGCGATGGTAGGAACCAGCATGTGGGTCCGCCATGTTTCGTGGATACCTCCGGTAGAGCCCGATGCGTGGAAGCTCAACTTCGCCGGCTATTTCATAGACGAGGACATGGTCGCCGGCACCGGCTGCATTCTTCGAGATCAAAATGGCGTCTTTGTGGCTGCTTGCGCCGGGCCGGTGAAGAAGTGTAGCACCCCGACTATGGCCCATCTGGTGGCGCTAGAACAAGGCCTAGACGTTGCTATGAGGCTTGGAGTCGACTATCTAGAAGTAGAGGGCGAGCATCCGGACGTGATCCGGATGATCCAACGTACTTTTATGCCATCAACGCCTGGAATGGCAATCCTTCTCGACCGATGCTTCGATCTGTTGGATGGATTTCGCAAGGTGATGGTGAGGCGCATACACCACCTATCCAATGAGGCTGCAAATGTTCTTGCAGCTAAAGGGAGGCGACTTGAGGAGGTGGTTCACTGGAATGATGAACCGCCTTCGGATATCGCTGCCATTTTGGTCACCGACGTGATCGGGCAATGGGTTCATCGCCGTGATCCGTGACCGGTCTTCGTCTATGAGTCTTATGTTTAGTGAGAATAAATGTAACTATGGCGATGTGTTTGGGATTTGGCGGGGACTTCTGTTGTGGATGCTGTAACAATTTCCTTTGTTGTGATAATGTATCGAAGGCTTTGCTGAACAATGTTATCTTCTTGATCATCATAAGAACTAATGATGCATCTGAAGTCTGCATGGATTGGATTTTGCTCTTGCTGACAGGCTCAAAAATAGTTCGACTTCGTGACCTACGATAGATTCACATTCGATACTTTGTCAAGTCCTCTTGATTATGTCGTGATTTTTGCGATATAGCCTTATCTTCGTTGCTTTATTTTGTTGCAAAATCTCTATAATCGAGTGCCCAAAAGTTTAGATAGATGTTACTCTTGATGCGTTGTTCATCTAATATCATATGAGCCGTACAAAATTACGTACTCCTGGGCTTCATTTACATTGTCAAATTCTTCTTCACTTGACCACGCAAGATTTTTTTTTTCCTAATTGAGCTTTCTCTTTTTCTAATTCCCCAATAACCATCCAATGCGAGGTATAGTCATCTTGAAAAATACAATGTTCATCTCTTGCTGATCTCTTTACATCTTCAGATAAATTGAAGTTCATGTTATGTATATGTGCATCAAGGTGACATTTTTCTTTGTGTTGCGCCAAAAGAAGTTCATCTTTATTTTCATAGTTTCTTTGCTTGGTAAAAATTGAAAAGGAAGCTCTGAAAATTGAACTGCTGAATTTGAAAGTGTTGATAACCAAAAAAGTTGTTCGATGACAATTGGAACTGGATAGCTGAATATGATCGATTTCTTAGCAAACATAGAATGACAATTACTATTGATCGATTTAAGCAATATACTACCTAAGTTCCCATCAATTATTTTTCCCAGTTTAATAAATTAAGTAACACTCTCTTACTTATCATATTAAGTGAATTACTGACTTAAATGAGTCTTTTGAGTCAATACCAATCAAGGTTATCCATCAAGTTTAATATCATTAAAAGTCGAATTTTCAACTTCAACACTTAATTGGGTTATCAGACACCCTCAAATTGTATTTCACGAGGATGTTGTTTAGAAATGGTCAATACTGTGACATAAATGGAGATACATACATAATTAGATGTTGGATAAAGACTACAATTAAAGCCAGCTTGATGGAGATCTCGACCAGTATTAAATAAGTCAAATTTTCAACTTCAACACTTAATTGGATTATCAGACACCCTCAAATTGTATTTCACGAGGATGTTGTTTAGAAATGGTAAATACTGTGACATAAATGGAGATACATACATAATTAGATGTTGGATAAAGACTACAATTAAAGCCAGCTTGATGGAGATCTCGACCAGTATTAAATAAATTGCACATAAATGATACATACTCAATTAGATTTGTATACTTATAAGTGTATGTGCCATTAATTTGTTGCCTGTTATTCGAATAGGTAACTTGCCAGTTGTGAACCGGGTAATCCTATAAGACATTTATCTAATTTACATGTGTCTAAATATATATTGGGGCTCGTAATCTCACCTATTTGGGGAACTCAATTAACGAATTTTTTGTTCATACTACCAAATATTAATTTGAATTAAGACTGCGTTTGGCAGTCGGGATAAAATTCAGGATAGGATATGATTTATCCTATCCTATGTTTGGTGCTCGCTCAGGACAGGATTAAGTTGGATATAAGAGGGATATAGACAGGATAAAATTATCCCATGGGGGATGTGGGATAAAGGTGGATATGATTTCTAATATTCATAATAGAAAAGTTATTTTTCTCGAATAACAAATTTATTAAATTAACAAACTTGAAATTATATTTCAATATAAATAATATTTGAATTCTAATTTAAGAAATTAAAATAAAAAATAAACTTTATTTTAAATTAATCTTATTTTAATTTATATATTCAACTTTAATTCTATCTTATAATAAACATTTCAATCTATATATTAAATATTTATATTTATTATATATTTGAGGTATTTTTGTATTTTAGGTATGTTAATACAATTTACTATTTAATAAAATTTTATTAAAGAATGATGAAAGGGGAAAAAAGAAATAATAAAGAAAATAATATAAAAAGAGGAAAAATAAAATAAAAATAAATTAAGAAATAGTGTTACGAGAAATTTTTACCATTTCCGTTTAAGAACATTTAGGTTCATTTATAATAATATGCTGTTTATATAATATATATATACACACACACATGATATGATGTCATATATCCGACTTTAATTTTGCGATTAACCAAACAATGGACAAGGTATAAAAAAATTTCAGGATTTCATATCCTATCCTATCCAATCCTATCCCGATTAGAAATTCGGACAACCAAACAATACTAGATATAGAAACTTGTGTTGTGGAGCCTCGGTGCTGATATTATTGGGGCAAAATAGTTAAACATGGAAGGAAACGAAAGGAAAAAAATGGCCAAAAAAAAATAATAAAGAAAGAAAGAAAAAGAAAATAAAAAGTGAGATTGAATGTTCTTGAATAGACTGTCTTGCGATGAGGTTCGCCATTTTCTACCAGTTCTTTATTGACATGATATGATTCGCCCGGACCGTATGAATTTGCTCCAAGTCCAAACCGAGAGATAATTATTGTTTACGCCTTTTCCAACCCAAGTATTGCAAGCTCGCCCATGAAAAAATAAAAAAGGGATAATTTTACATATGGTCTCAGAACTTTAGTCAAATGTGCAATGCGTTCATGAACTTTCAACTTGTTTAACGTGATTCTTGAACCTAACATTTTATGCCATCCCTAAAATTCTAATTTATTCAATGTGATCTCTGAACATTTTGCAAATATTCAATCTAGTTCCTAAATTATATAAAAATATCCAATGTGATCTTTTCATCATTTCAAGTTTAGGGACAATATTAAACATATATAATCCAACGAATAAATAATGACTAATTAAGTTTTAAGTCTTTTAATTGTATCAATTTAATTCTAAACCTTTTGGTAACTTGCCAATTTTAGTCATATACATTTTATTACGCCAATTTAGTCCTAAACTACTATTTGAATATTTGGCCAAAAGGACAATATTAGAAAATTGTCAAAAGGTTTAAGACCAAATTAGGGTGCGTTTGGTTAGACTTTTGGGGAAAGTCTTTAGGAAAATGCAAATGACTTTAAGTGAATGGAGTTTTTCAAAATGCAAATTGCGTTTGGAAAATTATAATCGAAAGTCCATTACAAAGTATTTTTGGGCAAACTAGTATTTGGAAGACTTATATTTACAAAGCACCTTTATTATTAAAAAAAAGAAAAAAAATATTTGGCCAGTAAGGGCAGCGGCCGCCGGCGATATGGGATCGCCGGTAGCGGCCGTCATCTGAGGTCGCTGGACCTCAGGCGACCCCTGGAAACCACCGGTGAGGGTCCCCCGAGGTCTGGCGACCGTTGGCGGGGGTCGCGCAACCCCCGGTGAGACCCTCGCTTGGGGTTGGGGGGCCTCGACGAGGGCCATGCCTAGGTTGCACGACCTCGCCGGCAATCGCGCGACCCCAATCGGCCGTTGCCGAGGCTATGCAACCTTCGCTTGAGGTCGGGGGACCTCGGCGAGGGCCGCACCTGGGTCGCGTGACCTCGCCGATGGTCGCGCAACCACGAGCAGTTGTCGCCGGGGCCACGTGACCCTCGCCTAAGGTCGCGCGGCCCTGGCGAGGTCGTCGAGATGCAAATCGTGTGGCCCCCTGCGGAGGCCGCTGCAACCCAGATGGCGTGGAGGTCACCACAACACCCTGGCGACGGTCGCCTGGGTTGCCGTGATGGTCACCAACCTCCCTCTAGCCGGTCGCCAACCCCTTGCAGCCCTATGCAACCCCGCCAACTGCCCTCCACGAAGAAGATAAACAGTGAACGCCGAAAATGATGAATAGTAATTTTTACATGTGCAGAAGGCTGAAAGCCCAAGGCACCCCAAGACCAACCTTGGCTTTCAGCCTTGAGAAGGCTATTTTGGGCTAGCTGGACTTGTAAAATTTTTCCCAAACACCTCATATTTAGTCCAAAAGACTTTAGGTGTTCAAAGCCCATTCGCCAAGCAATTTCCAAACGCAATGCGTACAATTAAAAGATTTATGACTAAATTGACATTTGTACAAAATTTAAAACCTTTTGACACTTTTGCATTTTCTTAAATACTACACTTGATTCATATCTTAATGCGGCGACATATGACAAGCATCAAGGAAGCCACCGAAGAGATAACCTTAAGTTTGGATAGAGAACTAGAAAAACCTGGGCCTTATTTTCTATTAGGACACGAGGAAATAGAAAAACAAAGCAAAGAACAGCAGAACCACAGTCGACCATTTCGCAGGTCTAATTATTGAAAAGACACCCAGCACAATAAAGAGAGAGAGAGAGAGAGAGAGAGAGCGCTAGGGGACGCACGGCGGAGACGGGGGCGGCAATGACCAGGGTATATCAGCATCAATAATGTCGAAGGAATGGGTTTAAGGTTTTCTAAATGGAAGGACGGGGTCAGGAAAAAATGACGAGGGTATCATGGAAAAAGACAATGACAACTTCGAAAATTCAAGTTTGTTGGTGAATCGGACATGGTATCGCCACCGTTGCCTAAACGGCTCCTCAAATCCAACACCACGAGGAACGAGCCAAAAACAATGATTTCTTGTCAGACCATAAACCGTGGAGACCCCTCGCCTCATCGGGCATTTCTGCTCTGGCAACTGGCGAGAGCCATGAATGATGACCACAGTGATTGATCTCATCAAAGGATCAAACTCAAAGAAAATGACGTCATACAAACAGGCCTGACATCCAAAATCTGCTCGAGGAATCACTTCATAATTCTTGTTGTAAAACAAGAACGAAATCAACAGAACCCTCCCCCCTAGCTCCACAACCTGGGCGATTCAAGCTGACGACAGAGTAAAATGCACAAGATGATGCGACAACTCGGTCAAAAGCTGTATTTGAGCAATTGATTTCACCAACAGTTATGGAAGATACCATAGTAGGATAAGTTGATGAAAGGGGACAGAACAAGCTTAAAACAATTAAGTCCTCCGACCCACGGTTGTTGAACAATTACAGTACATTTAAGCATTACAAGAGCCTTCCGCACACTGGATGCGTCCAAAGCTATTGAGTTGGTGACATTAAATCCGAATTATCATAAATACTGAGAAGCAGTTTGCAGTTGACTGTCAGCCAAAATATGGGCTTCCAGACAATGTCGAATTACCGTGACACTACCTATCTTATTGTGAGTAGCATAAGACTACCTATCTTTCAATTCCTCCTCGAATTGACGCAGTTTCTCCCGAACTGGATGCAAAAATTGTTTCAAATCCTTACAGATCTGCTGCTTATCTTGTTGCAGAAGATCCTTTTCCTCACTTAGTCCGACATCCATCTACAAGTATTGTAATGCCAATAAATAGATTAATCAGTCCTCCGACCCAAAAAAAGAATAGATAAATCAGACTACCCATGCAAATGACCAAATTGTTCAACCAAAGAAGAAATCAACTAGTCAAATTATTCAAACACTGGGACTTGAAAACAGACATACCTATAGACAAAAATGGACAAGATGGCCAAAGAGATGAGTAAAATCAAACATCTTGTTCTACCAGATTGCTGGATTGTCAATAAAGACCATAATATGGCCAATGACTTACAAGCACTGCAACCCAGCTAGGCACCGCGACCTCTCAATGTTACACATCTCTCACGCTCAACTCATCCTTAGAGAAGTTGCCAATACATTTTTCTGATATAAACCCATCGTGATTTTATTGTCCACAGCAAATGTGCATTTCTTTAGTTTTAGCCATATCCAGAGATTTCTAGTCATGCAAGCATTAATATTAATATTCACCTGTACAAAGTAAAAGATCTCAATATCGCCAAAGAATGTACCTGCAGGTCATCTAGCTCACCAAATGAAAACTCAGGGATCTCCAAATGACCTTTGACTTCCTTTTTCTCCTCCTTAATAGTCCACTCTCCTTAAATAGACACAAACACCCGATCAATGTCATTGAAATTTGTCTGTTTGCACACAAAATGTGTGTGCATACATGCATGCATGTGCAGGTGTGAGTGGGTATGTGGGGGTGACAGTGCACGTGTGCACGTGTGCATGTGTGTGGTTGGGGTGTGTGTGTGAGTGTGAGAGAGAGAGAGAGAGAGAGAGAGAGAGAGAGAGAGAGATGCACGCCAACCCTTGATTCTTAACTTCAGCTCGTAAGTGTAACCAACCCTTTTCTTGTTACGCACAGTCACCAGGAATGCCTGATCAGTCAGACAAAAACAATAGTACAATTGTTAAGTGCATTGTTATTAAAATACCCACACTTTTATATGAATTATATGTGCCTACACTTTTCACTAAAGCTTCTAAAACTTGCACGCTTTCTCATCTTTGCACAAAGTACTATTTTCTTGTAGTAAGACGATTCATACACTTATAAAATGCGTACCATAATGTACTCTAGTAAAGATGCCTTTCATTTTTAGTGCATTCCATACATGTTCACATAATGAATGTAACATTTCACTGTTCACTAATTCATTGGTGGCATCACACATTACCTATATTAAAAAATATTACATCCTTTTTGGTTTCTAATTAGATAGTAGAAAATAGTAACAAATTCCAAGTATAAAGATTTTTTATTTTGCATGGTACAAATTCAATACGCAAGTTATTTTCAATTATAACATAGATGAGGCAAACCCATAGAACATCATTTGTAAATCCTTTTATGTCAAGCCAATATTTTCCCAGTTCTCTGAGGCAAAGACTATACCCTCATTATCCGTTGCCGTACTATTTTCATCCTCTATATTAGTAATAGAGGTTAAGCAAGAACTAGAAGAAACCACAATCAAAACGAAGATAAGCATCAGTCCTGCCTCCTCGATGAGATAGGCCTCCCAATTTCTAGTATGTAAAAAGTTTCTCAACTTCAAGCTCAACATGATTTGATGCAACTGCTTGAGGATGTTGAACAAGTAGCAAGATGTAATAGGGAAGATGAAGATGAGGAGTAGGTATGTCAACAGGCTTTTCGGCTAGTCCAAATGAACAAGATTGGCCAATTAAACTTCCTTTTTCATTTAGCAACCTTGTCAGCCAAATTTAATTGATCTGAAGTTTGACTCAATGAGTTCCCATCTATTAAACATCCCTAAAATTTTTTATACGAAACACCAGATTCATACGGGAGAGACAGACTTACAACAATAGTTAAGAGTCAAAAGTCAAGAGAACTCTCAAAGCCAGAGTATTAGCTGTTAATACCTTTCCCCAATAAAAATAATGTCTTAAACTAACTTAATAGGGCCAACTTCAAGAGAAGCCATTATCATACTTATATATCTCAATATCGTCATAGATCTAGATCTCTAGCACTGTTCTATCATGAGTGCATCAGCCACTACATGGAAAATCATTTCAACAGTTGTTTCAACATTTCTGAAAGTCCTAGTTGAGAACACAATGAAAACAGCAGCTATAAGGTGATGACAGAAGACTTTTTCTAGTATGAACCAGTCTTCTTCTTTAATCTTCTAATTTTTCCTATATTTGATCAGTATGTTAATACGTATGATATCAAGCCCAGGAAAGAATGCATTTTCATGGGCTTGGCTTCACCTCTGATGACTAACTAGCATATTTACCCAGTTCAAACCTCAAGAACCACATCATACAGTTTTTTCTTGGAAGAACCTTGAAGCTTCCATAAATTTTATAACGATGGGAACAGAATGAGAGATCATAACGTGTCAGCAAGCTAAACATAGAATCATCCACACAAATTCTAGATATAAATTTATCCACCAACTACAGTAAACTGTAAAGACCAAGATGCTTTTGCAAGATCTCTAAGCCCATCCAATGAAAGTTTAATTCCATGAATGAAGCCATCAAAAACTCACATCACCACTGCAGTTTGACACTTCTGATATCTCTGCACAGCCACCATTGAATTCCAGTGAGCCAATCGATGTGAGCAGCTCCTGCAATGAAACCACGATAAATGGTGTGACCAAATACATGGGATTTGCATGGAAAGAAATCAGCATTGCAGTCAGTCAGGTCGTCGCCCTTCAGATACACTCTCTCTTGAACTTTTCAGATTTGTTATAATGCTTAGGCTGGCTCTTAAAAGAATTTGCTTATCCAAAAAGATGGGAATAAGTACTAACCCACCAACATTCCGATTCCCCGGAAGCTCATTCCAAGAAAAATATTTGACATCTCAACTAAAAAATGGGAATTCAAAAGTTGCAAGCAGCAAACTGACCCGAATCCTATCTGAAGCCCATTTATTGAGGTTCTTCTCCTCCCAAGTTCCAGCCTGACGAAAACAGAAGTCACAAAACCTTTTCAGCCAAAAGCAGCAACAAAAAACTGAAAGAAAAAAGAAACCATCCACGCTATCCATCATCCTAAAGCGTCACACTTCCACATCACAACAGCAACCAATCGGAGACAGAAACGAAGAAGACGATCCAACCACCTTATTCCACACGGAACCGAGGGTCGCCGGCGACCGGGAATCGGAGACCACGTCCTGCGGCGTGAGCTTCCGCGGGACCGGAGCGGGCGCGGCCTCCCCCGTGGCCTCCCTCACCCAATACCTGTACGACATCGACTCCTTCTTCTCCTCCTCCTCCACCGACACTCCTCCCTCCATCTCGGCTATCCCCCCCCCCCGCTGCCTCACCCCGCCCTGTCCACCGGAACCGTTCACTGCCCGCGCCGCCGATGGAAACCGAAACAGATCTCGAGGAACGGGAAAAACGAGTACTACCTGCGCTGCGAATGCGGCCGGAATCGACCCCGATCGAGGACTCGCCGGCGACCAGGACGCGCCCGGCGACCACCCCGAAACGGCGACGGCGACGGCGGCGGCGATGGAGGTCCGTTCAACGCGATCTGCCTAGGTCTCCGGAAGCTTCTGGCTCCAACCGCTCGGTCTTCGTCAACTGGGGAGCTTCCTCTTTAGGCGAGCAGCATTATATACTAACGAGAAAAGGGGTCAAAAAAGAGAGATTTCCAAATTTGTGGGGGTGGATTTCGAATAATTTTTTTTATTATTTCGTTTTTTTAAAATTTGTTTCTCGATTCATCTACCTCAATTGAGACAACGATTTCCAGCTTTTACTCGTGCGCTGTTGGCATTTCCTTTCTTCTTTTCACTTTGCCTGCTCTTTATTCTTTGCTTGGTACTATTTTCCACGATCAAAACTCATAATTTCCAGACACCGTAAATGCCACATTTAGCTCCATCAACGAGTACGACACTATTGATGCTCATTTAAGTCAAGGTAGAATTTGGTAATTACATGCTTCAATGGGTCGAGAATGATTAGAGTTATCAATTCACCATATTAGTTGTCGATTGCCAAGTTAATCAACTATATATGGAGGGGAGGTTATGGATATTTGATGAACTTTTAAGATGGATGTTTTTTCTATTCAGGTTAGTAGACGAATTTTGAAAATAAGAGGCTGAAAAAATCAAGAGTACAAGTTCTCATGTCATTAATTGCATCTCTAAGTTCCTAAGAGTCTTTATTGTCGTGTAAGTTTTAAGACTTAAAACTCTGAGTTCTTAGGTCATTGCTTTCTAGTTCTCATGCCCTTTAATGTATGGGGAAGTTCGCATGTCTATTTATTATTTGTCTATTTCCTATGTCGTAAATCTCCTATAAATTGAGAAGAGTTCTCATTTGTAAGACAGGCGATTTTGATGAATGCAAACACATGTGATTTTTCTCTATTTGAGTGAATATATTTGGAGATTGAAAAACTCTTATTTCGATTTCTTTATCTTAGGAGAGTGGATTACACCTTAATGGTGATCCAAGAAAAGCTTTATCCTCAACTAATGATTTTCCTTTTAAGCCCTAGTGGTGAGTTTATTCTATCCTGAAATCTTATATTCTTGGTGGGTTACTTGTCCTTTTAAGCCTTCCTAGTGAATTTCATCGATTTCGATCTTCATCCTTGATTGGTGGCGTGTCCTTTAGGCCTTGGTGGTGATTGCATCCAACTTGCATTTTTATTTACCCATCAACAACCATCCCCATATGCACTATTCCCATACACAACTAGAAAATTCCCCCATTTCGGAATCACTCACCCATGCACGCATCAAATAGCCGTACCATCTAAGTATCTAGCAGTAGGTCCTTTAGATTGAACGTCAACTATACTTCAACCTCGAATCTTTGGTGAGGAACATTAGGAAGCTGTGCAAGGAGTAAAGCAAACTTTCAGCATTGCAAAGAATTTTAGGTCATTATAGCTATCGACACATGATTAAGTGCGCTCGTACCGAGGTTAAATGGTCTGGTGTCAAGAAGGGGTCGACTTGTTTACACATGAAAATAATCATGTTGTGTACAAGATGACCATTTCACCCTGTATGTGGCACGTAGATTAGTAGATTGCACGGATTAACATACCACTTGTATCAAATACAAATATTGCTTATAACTAATATGGAAATAGCTAACACGCAAGGCAACTGTCCTTTTATTCTTCTCCTCTTTTCTTTCTTTTTTTCCTTTTTCCCTCTGCCAACCATTGTGGGCCTCAACGATGGCTGGTGACCTCTATTGATCTACGGCGAGATCTGCCATCATCGACCTCAAGCAAGGGATGCCCTCATCTGAGGTCAACAAAGATGAGACCGATGATGGGAAAAGGGAAAAAGAAAAGAAGAAAAAGAGAAGAAAAAATAATTAAAATATTATTAAAAATTATCCATATCTGCATTGACCGTACTACTTAGGACAATTGTCCTGTACATTAGCAATTTTCAACCCAAATTAACCAAATTGGCTCAATTGGTCAAACATGAAAAAGTGAGGTGCGAACATCGCAAATAATGAGATACTTAAGTGCCAAAAATTCTAAAAAATACATTTAAGTTCCAACATTGGAAAAGAATGAAACACTTACGTGCCAATGGCAAGAAATTTCAACCAAACTGCTGACGTGGCATTTTTCTAGTGAGATGAGTGCCCAATGACATCGTTTTGGCGCGACGTGGCCCCAAAATTGAATTTAATATAAATATTAATCAAAATAAATTTTAAATACTTAAAAAGAAAAAGACCTACGGCAGCACTCAGTGAGAGCTTGAACAGACCTCGCCTCCGCCTCACCACCATCATTGGGAAGGGCTGACAACAATAGGGCTAGGGTCAACTGGGGTCGTTGGACCCCAAGCAATGGTTGGCAACCTTAATCATTGGGTCATGACCCTCCCCCAAATCTGACGAGGGTCATTGGCTCTTGCCTTGCAGGCTCTCATTGGCGGTCAGCCAAGGTCGTCAACTACTGCCTAGGTCTCAGTGACCCTGGTCGACCCTTACCCTACTGTTGTCGAGACGGTGGCAACGAGGGCTATGCAAGCCTTCATTGAATGCTTGCTGTAGATCTTCTTTTTATTTATTTTCTATTTAATTAATATTTATATTAAAATTCAATTTAGTCCATTTTGCACCTTTATTGCTGAGTTGGCTTCCATTTGCACCTTTATTGCTGAGTTGGCTTCCGTCAAACTGCATAAACTACATATATTATTAAAAATACACCATATCGGATTTCCGGCTACTTTCGCTGAACTTGACACTGAAGTATTCCACTTTTCTGAAAAAAAGTAGCACTTAAGTGTACTTATTGAAAATTTTGGCACTTAAGTATTCCCATGCCAACTTTTGGTTGTACCTCTGTTATGAAAAAAATTAGAATTCAATTGATAAAATTAAAAAATCTAGATGTGAATTAACAAAAGTATACTAAATTTAACACTTTTTGAATAATTTTCTCATTAAATGTGCTAAACCTCTTTGTTCTACTCACGCTACGTTTTAGGCATTACCTATGCCTACGTTTTTTATTCCTCGATATCATTCAATGATTTCAAAGTTTTTTTTTTTTTGGGTCAGTCAATGATTTCAAGTTGCATCTTGCATAATATCATAAATCGAGCTCTCTAGTACTCCTATAATTACCTTAATGACTTGCATAATTGGCTGATAGCTTTTCTTTATCGGACGCACTAGCGGGTATCAAACAATCAAATTGCAAGAATAGAGAAAATTAGTAGATTCAATCATAAAAAAAAATAAGATGAAGAAGAAGAAGAAGAAAAGAGCAGGACAAATAAAAGGACAAACATCGGATTGTCCTTGCAATGACAAAATTTGTCAAACAAATCACGGCCAAATCACCTCTCCTGACACCTGATTTGAACTCCCCAGAAAAACTTAGAAATCTAAAAAAAAAATATTAAGAAAAGTTCGTATAGCTAGGCAGGTGGTGTCCTCTCTAATCCTACAATTCAAGTGCCAAATCTGTCGGTTTTCCTGTTGACTGCTCTATACTCGCATTGACTTCCCAACTTTATGACAAACGGCGGCTCATAAAAATTTCGAACAGGTGGCATTGGCTGCTGCGCAGCGCGAACAAAGGCTGGACTTGCCATGAAAAAATTGTCCTCGACTTGGAGACGTAACGTCCTTCTGACTTAGCAGTTCGAATTTGCGGTTAACAGTCGGCAGAAAATATGCACCATCTAGATCACGCAGGGAGTCCGTTCGGTGGCGCCCTCAATTAATTTTTGGCTTTGGTCTTTTCGGCTTCAACACAAAGAAGAGAATGCCCGCAACAACGAGAAAAGCTGGGACCGTGCTCATATCGAAGATGACGTGCACTTTCCTTTCTCGCATGCACTGGACAGGATGAAGCAGCGCAATGGTTGAATTCACTTGATGAGCAAACCTAGACAGCAAACAAACAGCTAGTTAGGAAACTGATCATAAAACACCATAAATACAGTAAATTTCCGAGATTGCCATAGGAAAATTGCAATTCCTGTATTTAAGTTGCAGAGAATGATGCTTTTCCCTCCCTATTATGTGACAAGGCAAAAGAGAGCACTGAGGCAACGACACTTTAACTACCGACAGTGAAACCAATATTTGAGGTACAGCATCAGCCACTCAGCATAATCTGCTTTCAGTGAATATGGCTAATAATATTTCCCGAAGATACATTCCTTCCCCAATTCCATCCTGCAAATGTTGCATTTGCATCTGGGAATACATGTAGTCCAATCGATTAGCAGGCTCAGCTGGCACATAATTACCTCAATACTGAGGGCATGAGCTTCAGACTCGACAGACTTAATTACTATAGTAATGGCTCATATGAGCCCCTCATAGCAGCAGCCAATAAACATGCCACTGAACTAGTTTCTGCATTTTTTTGCACTCAAAATCTATAAGGGCAATAAGGTGCTAATCATCATGATAGCAGACTAGAGTAGCATATCAAAACTCATAATCAGGAATAAGAGATGAGGGGTATCCAACAGTCTCCTAAGCACTCTCCCAGATCAAAGAGCTACCCCAGCTGATTATGAGTTTTCCAGCAATTCTATAAACTGATAAAACAAGCTCCCACCTCTACTTTGTAACCATACTCCACTTATCTTCAAAGCTTGTCCAATTCTACACATTTGCTGTATCTAATTATGCACCCATATTACTAATTACCCTTAAAATAGCCCAATGGAAAGATCCAGTTAGTAGTTGCCTCACCCTTTAGATGCATCCTCCAGTGTATTCAAAAATCTCAAGGCATCTGTATAGCGCAATTCTCCAACACTTGTTGAGATCTGAAAAGAAAGATAAATTTGTCCATGTCAATGTAAAGCAGGAACTTCATCACATACACTTTGACAGGTACAGACTTCAAATGGGAATTGATCAGAAGAGGAGAGAAAAAGACATACTGACCCTTTTCCAAAGGCCAATCAGGGTATTGTATTTATACACTAGCTCGCGCTCCTGTGACTGAAAGATTTTATACGTCTTCTCAGCTAAATTTCGTTAAGTCACTTGATAGTAATTTTGGCTTGAGATCACTAAAAATAAACCAAACAGAGGTTCCAACTGAAATAATAAAAAATAAAAAAAGTCATAAAGTTTGGGAGGAACAGCTGTAATTCCCATCTGACATCAGCTATGTTTATTCAAGAAAAATGGTTTATAAGATAATTGCAGATTCCTTCAAGTGCAAGTCCCAAATAAAATGAACATCAGAGGATATAGTTCAAAAGCCACCAATAGATTTTCTAGTATGGAAGCACATTAGAAGGGCTCAATAAAAGTTTAGCACTATGCAGATGCAACCATCTAATGGCAAGGATACTGGTCCGCTCAACAACTAAAAGGTGGATGGCCGAGTTGACGAGCTGTATTGATTCCTCAAGTGCTGTAAAGATATAGCTCCGAGCAATGCTATCGGAATGAAAACTTGAAATGTGCCAACCTTGAGAAGTCACAGAAAAGGGATTACATCCCACTGACCAAACCCAATCCTGTCAAAGAGGATGCACACATAAACAAACAACCCTAACATGCCAAACCGCACATGTCTCACTGGGACAATCTAAATACAAAAAGTACAGTAGCAATGACATGCCAGATTATAACAAATCAAGGATTATAAACACATAACGCCACCTGCTGGAATATCAAGTTTCTTCAAGATATAGCATTTCAAATTTCGCTGCTCAGAATACGATAATCAACATCTCAACAGAAATTAATCAAGAGAAATACCACCAGATTAAAAAAGGAAGTGGATGATGCGCATGCACAACTAGACCCCATCATCTATGCATGGGAAGTACTCAGCCCATGTTTTCATGAGTAAGCACAGTCTCATACACATTGACCCCCAAAAAAATCAATGAACTTCTTGCATCTATACATGCATGCCCATATCAAGCATGCTTGTTGCACAAGCAAGCGATAGCACAGATTCCACAAATGATATAGCAGAATAGCATTAGCAGCCTCAGGAACTATAAAAATAAGTTAATCTCATAAAACAAAGTGATGCCCAATTGCACAAATAAATGTCCATTTCTCATATGAGAAGCTCCAGAAATGAAAGCATTATACAGAATGGTGACAATATAGGAAAACAGACAGTCACACATTGTTGCACATCAGAGTTGAGGCATACCTCAACTGCAGTTTCATGGACGTGACTGTAAATCAGATGAAGAGGAAGCAAACCAGCAAGATGTTCTGCAGCAGCTGATAATGCAGCTTTTACTGGCCTCCTGAACGGAATCGAGCATAAAAATACATAAAGCATTAAAACCAGCCCCATCCTTGGTTATAAAGTAAATCCTATAAAGATTTAAGCAAACAAGAAAATCTGGTACAGCAAACACCTCAAACTTTCTTATCATCACAACTCAATATGCAAGGGAATTCTGTACAAAGCTAATTTTTGTATCATGTATTACTGAGTTTTACCAATTCGGCATAACTGACTCAACCTAAACATAAAATTTTGGAAGGATGGGTGACTAAGAAGCTTAACATCAAACACTAGGAAGTCCAAATAAGTCCCACTACCATGAAAGTGTCACATGACCGAGTGCAGAAGTAAAGATAACTGGGGTGCAAAAAACATGGCCACATGGGAAGCCTAGATGTCAACCATCAGATATAGCTTAATAAAAGGGCCAAAGGCAAAATATTATACCTCAAATCCCACAACAATGACTCCCCATTGCATTGCAGATGGCTCTCCCACGATGGCGAGTCAGATTGTACTACTATAACCATATCAGAAAGAGCTTTTGCCTGATGATGCTTGTCAACCAACAAAGGATCGCTATGAATAAACCAAAATATTGGAACTTCCAGGGTTGACCTGCTATGGGCGTGCATCCCTGCATAAAAGCAGGAACTGGCATCATTACCAGTATAAATGTGAGCAACAAGCTCTCCAAGTAGAACACCCCCCCCCCCCCCAAAAAAAAAAAAAAGAGAAAAAAATTGGATCGTTTCCACACAGTACAAATCCAGTTAACGTTATACGGATTCTAGAATATATGATGAGAGCTAAAAGGCACAGACTCTTGTTGGAAACAGCTACTTGAAGCATGTTAACAAGTCTCTAGTACAATCACAATTATAGAAAAAGGATACTGCTAATGGAATTTCCGCCTGTAAGGCATCGGTTTTTCTCCTCAGAGCTAAGTAAGAACACGTATTAACCATGGACCATCACTGGCAGTGGTGGTACAGCAGTACCTGAGATGCACACTTGATGTGTATGGACTTAAAAATGCCTCACCACTTGTCTGGAATCAGTCTTCAGTAATAAGCATGGTAATCCCCTCGCCCACCCCCCACAACCACCATGATGTTTGCCTCTTTATAAGATGGCTCTTTCAGCATCATCTTTTTTGCACTTGATTCTTTGTTTGTTGTCACCATAACCCCTCCGACTAAAATTTTGGTTAAAAAAGATCTAAGGCATGTTCTTTAATGCCCAAAACTAAGTCTCACATGGGCTCCTTGAGTGTTCTTTCCTTGAAGATGGACCTCAACGGAAATGGTTCTGATCTAGCTTTGTTTGATTCTCAAAGCAAAAATTAAGACTTCTTAATTCTTGTTGAATACACGCACATAGAGAATTCTCCAGTACTAAACTTTCTGAATCCATATTAATCCATGAATTCACATACATCCTATCCAACAAAGAATCTAGGATTACCAAGATAGACTACCTCAGCAAAGACAGACAAGACAACAACATCCATACCACTCTAATGATAGCACTTGTGGCATGAAAAGTCAGAAATACTATTCCACAGGGACAATCAAGAAGTATACATATATTTTAACCTAAGTCTGTTGTACAGGAGCCCATGTGCATATGTGAGAGAGAGAGAGAGAGAGAGGGGACCTTTAAGGGATTCATGATCATGTAGCCTCTGTAGCTGATACTGCAAAATTGAGGAATCAAGATAGGACCGAACGGATTTCCTGTATGTCCCATTAACGAGTATATATGGGACCGTTGCTGCTCTGCGAGCCACTGAAAAAGCCATTGCTAAAGCAGGATCCTCAGAAAGTGGTAAGCTACATAAATGAAAACAAACCAAGTAACTACATGTATTTGAAAGGTTAAGCAGCTATGTCCTAATAGATCCACCAACTTTATGCTTCTTAGGCATACCAAAGAAGAAACAAAACTATGCTTATTGGGAAAGAAGCTGGACATTACAGAATAACCCCAAGCATACATGTGCTCACTGAAAGTAGATTTCTGAGAGGGTAAAAGTAAAGAGGAAAGTCCATCCTTGAGAGCTGTCAGATCAACTGGTAACTTCTTAATGTGTCTAACCTTCTGCATCCAAAGAGAGTTACACAGCACGTGAGTCGCTTATCTGTGATGAACTTTACTTACTACATCCAAAGGTGAAATATATAGCAATACCTCCTGGGTAATGAAGAAAAGCTGAAAGGATATCTTTTCATAGTAATGGAATGCTCCATCAGCCATGGAAGGAGATATGATGTGTCTCATCGATCCCCACAAGGTCGCCCCTAAATGAGCCAGAAAAGTATCTCGAGCAACCGTGTAGTTTTGAAAGTCCTAAACAGAGAAGAATAAATTTTAAGAGGCCGTTCAAGATGGCTTGTATGTTGAGCGAGAAAGTAATACGACTTCTAAGAAAAGAACCAAAATGGATACCTCATGAGTATCACTGAACAAATTCCAGCTTTCCATTCGTTTCAACGCTTCCATGGCTTTTCTCCGATGACCTTCATCTTTGTCTTCCCCTTCAAATTCTTGGAGTTCAACTTTTAAATCCTCCATTCTCTGGTCAAGTTCTGACATGACAACACAAGCACCACACAACATCACTACCTTATGGCAAATTACCACCCATGCAAATTGGAATCACTTCGGACAGAGCGAATATTTTTTAATAAGAGGGATCAAGTCATCTGACTATGTTTAACAGTCTCCCAAAAAAGGTTGGAAAAAAATTTGGAAAAGAAAAAGTTTGCCTTCTTATATTATCTGCATGGCATCACACATTCACTTCGATGAAAAAACATGGGCCTCTGGAAAACTTAGCCACTGGATAGACAGAAGCAAATCTATTACTGTAAACTTGACAGATGTTCGAAAACCCAAAAACTTGGTCATCATCACAATCACCACCATTCCATTGCCACAAAAGATAACTTTTACAGAAGAAGCCACTGTTTTTAAGAATGAGGCCATACCTTCACAAAGGGCAAGCTTAACTTTTCTTCCCTTACAATGTTTGAATGCAAAAAGCTCATATATGTCGATCTCTGCTAGAAGAATATCAATGGCCTGATGGTCCTTCTGCCATTAAAACCAAGCTATGTAAGTATCAGAGACGAGATCATGAAAAATATAGTCAAGGAATCCATGGAAATGCTTCACCGACTACTTAGAAATTATATATTCTTCTGCCCGGTATGACAATCTAACATCAAAATATGGAAGTCATACTTCCAGTGGTGGCCTCCTGAGCTCACCAAAACTGCTATCGTGCCAAGCAAAAAAGTAGATCCATTACACCAGAAGTGAAATTGCCCCAAAGATGGAGCAATTGATCGATTATATTTACTGATACAAACTGCTAAAGAGAAAGGATCAGTGGAGTTAGGCTGTCAGTGAAGAAGTGTAGTTATTAGCTTTAGCACGTCTTTCAAACACTCTTGAAAGGCTCCTCTAATTGAAAAGATCTATAATAAATCAAACATTTTTGCTAAGCAGACATCCAGTTGACAAAGAATAGCAGGTTAAGTTCGAATTCACCATATGGAATAATGCTGAAGGAATTAAAACTAATGATATGAGATGAATTTGTAATTTGCATGCCAAAAGACTCGTACTGCAACAGTGCATCGCAGAGTTGAGACGCAGACTCTCATACTTATCCCAAGAGTTCAGCAAGCAGAACTATGAGAAGTTGAATCCTTCTCCTTTGTATAATTTTCGCTCTCTCCTCTATTCTCTAATGGTAGATCTGTTAATATTTGTTCTTTAGAGAGAAGTTAGAACCTTGTCACTTTCTCATTTACTCTCTTAGTAGATTTGTTAACATTTGTATTTTGGGGAGGTGAGAACCCTCATCCCCAATTCTCCTATGACTCCCCTTTCCCCTTCGTGGTTAAAGGGCTTTCTCCCTCTTCCCTTCCTTTGTAATTTATTCTAGGATGGACTGCAGAGGAAAATGCTATGCAAGGCTTCCAAGATTGGCTGGTTAATGATTTACAAGTGGGAAGTTACTTCAATGTACCATCTTGCATCTCCTCTTCCCTGATGACACCATCATGTATGGGGATGACGTTCAGCAACAAACTTATTTGTTTTAAGGCCATTTAGGGACTTCTGATTGATTTGAGTAAGAGCGACTTTATCCAGTTGGGTATAGTAACAATCTGTAATGTGTTGGCCAAAGATTGGTACGTGGGTAGGACCTCTTCCAGTCACATACCTAGGACTTCCATTGGGCACTAGCTTCAAAAACCAACCCATTTGGGAACCCATTGTTGAGGAGTTCGAGGAGAGATTGTTCAGGTGGGAAAAACTTCCTCTCTAAAAAGAGGAACATTAACACCCTTAACAAAAGCGCACTTTCCAATATTTCTATTTTTAATATTTTAGGATCAGAAGAGAGTAAGACAAAAACCTAAACAATTACATCTTTACACATTTGACTTAGTGAAAGATTACCAAGAAGCTCTATTCATAAAGCATATGAAGACACCCACGGAACACCTCAACTACCTTATCTATATTAACCTGCCAAACTATTTCATAGTACTACTAAATATACTTTGACACTGCCCCCTGAGCTGGAGCAGATCCATCTTGCAACAAATTGACAGAAATGTCAAGCATTGACGATAGCTGAGGCGCAACTTTCTTCAACCATAGATGAAGGAAGCACTACATATATTGAACCTCACACGAGATAGTAGTTGTGCTCAAATCAAAATTGGATTTGAAGACAACAACAATGAGGTAAGTCGAACCTTACATAAAAGGCAAGATGTGACCAGATTGGAACATAATTAACTGATGAAGCTCTAAAGAAATAAATATATTTCAAAAGTTGAGACCTCAATTTTCTTTTCTATCCTGATTTTGCGTTTTTAGTGCTTTCTTTTCTTTAAGATCACTCTGTTAGTTTTGAGAGCAGATAACATTGACTTCTGGTTATGAAGCAACAGCAACAGAGCAACAATGAAGGAGAGGCAAAATCCAAATCCTAGACCCCATAGACAGACAAAGGATGGAGACTTGACTCAACAATAAGTAATCTGGCCTTTAAACTTGTTGCATGATAAAAAGAGTGGCCAGTCTACAATGAGCACTGGTGATGTCCATGACCAGGATAACAAAGAATGAAGAGTAAACAGAGAGCTACTGATGAGGCACAAAAGCTAAAAGTAGCTTGAGCAATGATTTCTGACATTGAGAAGAGGAAAATGAATGGCAACAGCTCCTCAGCTTATCACAGTGATAGCAACAAGGACTATTAGAGATTGACGGCATTGACCGTTATGACTGGTAGCAAAGAAGAGCTGATTTGGGTAAGATCTAGATAGTATATGATTCAATTTGGGTTTTGCTCCATCTCCATTTATAGCTCTGATACCATGTAGAGACATTAGGATTGCAAGAGAGTGAAAATCAACAAATCTTTACTCAATCCGTCTCCTCCTCCTCATCTGCTTCTTTGGTTGGTTTTGGATAGAATAGGGCTAGTAATTTGCATATCTGTGCCATAATTCTGTCATGTCACAGTTGTCTCGTGTCAAATTAATGTCAAACATGAACAAGATAATATATTTTAATAATGTTATATCTTTGAAAGTCAAATGTGAAATGTTTATTAGACAGGTTACATTACATGACATTTTTTGGATATAAACTCCTACACAAATGTGTAAAATTATGTTTAAACATACTTAAGGGTGGCTGGTTAACATGGGTACCATGTTAATCTATCTAAAAACATGTCTAAGCATATCATAAATGGGTTGAAAGGATCAACCAGCAAATGACACCTTTATTATCGCATATAACAATTTGACCCATTAATGACAAGAACACAATGAGTGTCAACTCAAACACACGTCTCATATATACAGTTCATGTCAAAAGTTGCCAGCTCTAGGATAGAATAAAATGAGAGAAAGCACTTATTGTTTTACAGCTTCCATATAACCAGGATTCACTATAGGAGGTAAATGCTATTGCATTCTTTTTCTTGTAATTGAGCTGCTTTCTTTTTCTTTTCTTTTTCTTTTTTTTTTTTTTTTTTTTTTTTTTTTTTTTTTTTTTTTTTTGGCTGAGCTCTTTTTATAAATAGGTCACATTACATGGAAGCCTCATAGTGAATATCTCTTCAATTATAAGCAAAAAAGAAAAAGGGAAAACAATTGTAGTCGTTGAAAATCTAACAGGACACCAAAGGAAGATCAAAACATATCACAACCAAATTTCCCACCAGATTATGATTCTAGTTGCCTGCACAGGAAATATCTAACTCTTTCCTAAGTTCACCTACAAAGATCAACTTCTTTCAAACAGAATAACGCAGAAATAACAAAAACATTACACTCCAAATTGAAAGACTAATCCAAATGGAATGGCATGTGACATCAATTAACACTTTTTACGGAAGAAAGGCAGCCTACAAGATTTGCAGATTTCACTTGACTGATTTCAAGTTCCAATTATATTTAAAGGGCAGGGATCAGTTTAGAATAAGCTTACATCCCCAAAGACGGCAAAGTTTTCCTGTATTGCATCTTGCAAACGATCTTCGGCTTCTTCTTCCGAGATTTCTGGTTCCCAAAAGAAAACCATGAATAAGGTTGGAAATTTTTTCGTTATTCAGTTGATAAGTACCAGATTTACTCAGATTAACTTTAACAGAACATAACAACAAGATGATGCTACTATAAAGAGCTACCATGACAGTCCTCATTAATCTACTTTGGGAACCAACAATACCACAGAAATTTTAGAAATCACAGGTTCTTCTATATTCAGAAATCCAAGAAATCCCCTGTTCTAGTGCATTTCTGATATAAAGGAACAGTTTCATTTCATAAAGAACTACAATTAAACCAAATAAATAAATAAATAAATAAACTAAAGATTTCACTATGCTACTTCCCCAGATATATTGCCATAAAACGTGTATATACAAGGCAGATATCCAGTTGCTGTAAAAACATTTGTAGATGTCCAAAAGCTATATCGTTAGTAGCTCCATGATAATTAGACCATATTACCATTGCCAACAGAAATCTGAGTTGTTTTGGATAAATAAAACCAGATACAAAAAATCAACCAATCTACCTGCAACAGCACCAATGGTTCTTGTCACATTTGGTAGAGAATATTCTGTACGCACACCTTCTCCACCAACAGCAGGGCCCCATGAGAAAGGGCCTGCGCTTAAATCAATGAATGCCCACCTGATGAAGAGTTTATAAGCATCAAGGGCTAAGATGACCCCTTTCAAATCCACAGAAAAAGAGGAGAGACTCCAACCTGTCCTTTCCAATCCATGCATCTGTAAGACATTCCGGATGAAGACCGCTGAGATCTCCAGATTTTAATTCCTTCTCAAGTAGAAGCTTTATATCCTGATTCTTTCCTTTCAATAACTGAAACCACAGAACGGATGAATTTGTTTACAATGAAGCATAACTTCAAAGCCAAGTCTTTCAGATGGCTTCTATAAAATATCCCCATGCAGTATGAACAATAAGCCAGACTGTTCACCTGCATAACTTTGCTCTCAATCATGTCTGCCATGTCCTTCCCTTGATACAGCTTCTCAACATTATCAAGTGCTTCTTGGCAAATGTTATACCATTCAGCCTGCATAACTAAATATCAGAAAATAGGCTTCTACTGTAACAAATGAACACTGGTACTCAAGCACAGATGGAATTGCTTTTTCATGATTTTGTGTAAAAGAAAATTTCTACATAATTGATCTGTCCTCTTAATTGATTATGAAGATATTTTGATCTATTTCTTATTAATGAATAGTGCATGCATAGTTATTTTTTATTTATATCATATTCACAGTCAAACATATAGAATTCTGCCATGCTTCAATGATCTTCATGATTATTAAGTCTGTGCGAGAATAAGAAAAATATATGACCTAATTAGTTTTGTTGGAAAAATAAAAAAACATAATCCATCATATCCAAATGTGGTGGGGAGACAAGATGAGGGACTAATTTGAAAAAGGGTAGTGCAGTGAATGTCGAGAGGTTACATAGGCGAGCAAGCGAGAGAGAGAGAGAGAGGGAGGGAAGGGGGGGGAAGAGAGAGAGCTGCTCTTTCCTCTAAGTGAGAAAACGCCTGTTGAATTAGAATTTTTATTGATGGGACCAGTCACTATTTTTATTTTAGAGCCTCCTAAATTCGGGTAACTGCACAAATATCCATCTGCTTTTTGCCCTTAAACAATGAAATGGTAAATCATTTCATTAGTTGGTAGAAGAGCTATTGGTAATTTTTGGTGGACACTGAAACTATACTTCTCCCTTAGGATAGAATAGATATCTAGCATCCCAATTAAATGGAAAATGCTAATTAAGTATTTGAAATTGCTTTTCCTCTTCGAGGCAGTGTGTTTGTTAAATTAAGTCATAAGTTCAAATCGTAAAACTATCATGAAGAAATTGCCGTTACCCAATCAACCAAATCTTCATCAATTTCGAAGTCAGAAAGAGAAACTACATCTCCTGGATGCCTATTCTACGTAGCAATTGCAGCGTTCTACCAGTCCGAGCAATAAACAAGAATACTAACCGTGTCAGTGTCTTCAGTCACTGTCCAAGCAAATTTTGCCATTGGATGCTTTTCATACAGAGGCCTCTTTATCTTGTCAAGAGCTGGTGATGATTATAAATGGAGTAACTTACTTCAAGATAAAGCATCACAGAGAAAAAGTTTACCACAATGAAAGAGTACTGGAAGGCATAAGAAAGAATACTTCTTACCCAAAATGCTTTCAGGAATGCCTCCAGTCTGAAGAACCTTTGCTTGCAAGCTCTTGTTCTGTAACATTAAGGGATGGTAAGCACAATCTAAACAACCAGGCTGGACATTGAATATCTAGTAAAACATCACAAAACTAGCAAATTAAATGATATAACTAGGCAATGCATGGAGACCATAATGCCATCAGGAACAAAAGGAGGCAAAGAAAATGCTGAGACCAGAAAAAGACAAACTTGGAAAAAAAAGAGGCCATCTTATTACCTCCTTAAGGAAATCAATTTCCGACTTGGATAAACCTCTCCTGGAAAAAGATTGAACCAAGAATGAGCCAATTCAAAGCCGGATAATCAGCAAAGAAATTGAAGGGGTACACATCCCCACTTATACAGTAACTGGCATGAGAGAAACAAGAGTAGCATTTTAGAGCGTGAATGATAACCATTCTATTTCTCTATTTCTCTATTTTTCTGTTCTCCGGAACAAGTTTGGAACAGAAATTCGTTTAATAACGCAATTTCATTTTTCTATTTCTGGAACATATTCCTACTCAAGAAATAGATTTGGACCAGAAATCATAAATTAAAATTTTTAACTTTTCTACTTCTAGAACAAAAGTGAGAAATGAAAACTCTACTCATCATTCACTCTCGTCACCACCCATCGCCCACCCGCCACCCACAGCCGACCATCGGACGCCCACCGCCAACCATCGGACACCAACCACCCTCCACCCTCTCGCCTCCCACCACCGATCGCTGGACACCTCCCACCACCACTTGGGAGAGAGAAATTTTGTGTTGTTATTAAACAAATTTCTATTTCAAGAACAGAAAATTTATAAGGTTATCAAACGCGTATTTTTGTTTAGAAACTTATACGGGAAATAGAAATAGAAAAATCAATTTTTGGCCTCTGGAACAGAACGATTATCATTCGCGCCCTTACTAGTGAAAAATTAATTTCATTAAAAGATACTGTTCTACTACATTGGAAATACGCAAGGACAAGATACAAAAAAAAAAAAAAAAAGGAAAGTCAATATTTAAATAAGAAAGTTAGAGCATATGAGAGTAAAAGCACGAAATATGACCAAAAACCCTCAAACAGAAAAGATGAAAATAATCTCTCTCTGAGAACCTCATCCAAATATTGCCTTCCTACTCACCCTTTGTCTCAATTTTCCATAGTTGGCATTTGTTGAGTTAATATTGTTTTTAGAGGTTTTAGGTTTAGTCCGTTCTATTTGGCACTTCAATGGGATTATCTATATACATCAAAAAATTGAGAGCTGAAAAATATTAGCTGTCCGAAAAGGTAGAAGCTGTAAGGATGTGAAACAATGATCATAGGAGGACATTGCCAGATAACTACCCAAAATGTGCTGCATTACCTCTTGATTAGACCAAGAGTAGTATATAAGAAGAGAAAGAAAAACGACCTGTGCCCCTGGTTCAGGTTCCCCATTTCTGTCCTTCAATTTAAAAAATTAAGCCTTATCCCTCGATTAACAAAGTCCTTAAATAAGTAATCCGACCTAGTCTAGGGGTCTAGGTAAGGATCCTATTACCAAGAAACAGTCTCAATCAGGCAAGGATTTAATCATCATGTATGTTCATGCTTATATCTACTGAAAGCAACTGCAGCAAATAAAAAGTCAATATTTAGAAAAGGTCAACCTCAAGACATTTACCTGTATCCATATTTAGCTATTTTCTTGTCATGCTCGGGATTCAAGACGAAAATGTTGTATGCATTTTCAAGTTGAAGATATTTAACAAGGCTAGTGAAAAGAGCCTCAACCATGTCAATGTCTACTTGCCAAAGAGGATGTTCGGTTTCCCTGTTCAAGGACAAAATTAGAACAAAGAGCAAGATGCTCAGTCCAGCAGCAACACTAAATATTAAATAAGTACCGACTTCCAGGAGGACCACAAAAAATGTGAATAGAAAAGAAAAGTATCAGATACGATCTTAATTTCTTTTTTTAATTCTAACCATGCATTTAGGAGGAAAATGCCCCAGATGCTACCTAGTTACAAAGATGGATAGCTCCTTGACAATTGCATAAGATACATGGATATACTCTTCCACATCAACAGAACTGCTGACATGCAACAGCCTACCTTTTCTTTTTCTTGAGCTAGTTCAGAAAAGTTTAAAGTGACGTACCGAACCAAATAGGTAGAGGCCCAAGGGGCACTTAATAGACATATGTTCAAAATTTTGTAACCAAGTAAAAAGACAGATCCATGATTACCTGGGTTCAGACACATCATCCTTGCGAGCTAGCACGTTTATGGCGCGCTCAAAAACAGAAGATACCTTCTCGCCCATTTGGATGGCATGAACTGAAAAACTGCACAAGCATATTGAGCATCATCATCTAAAACTTGAAAGCATGATAATAAATTAGGAAATCAACTTGATCAAGTAGAAAAATTTTCTAAAAGGCAAATGTGATATTCTCAAAAGCATACTGCAGATGCACAATGCAAAAGCCATTACTTGTAGTTTACATGACTGATGATAGGAAGGTGATGTCCTTGCTCTTTATCAACGGTTGTCTTGTAAAATGGAGTGAGAACTTCTCCTAGCTGAGGAACTCGTGTGTGCTCGAATATATGATCGATTTTAGTGAACCAGCGCTCAAGTTCTTCAGGATGAAGCTTGAATTCTGTGTGAGAGAGATTAGCACAGGAAAGTCAATAAGAAATCAGTGTCTGCAGACAGGTTGAGATATAGGTTGGTGGTGGGCAAATTGATTACCTTCATTCCCTTTCCCATCAAATCCTATAAAGATGAAATTGACTGGGACAGGAAGGTACATAGAATCAACTTCCAGAAGCTTGAGGTAGTTCGCAATATTGCCTGACAAGTAATAAAACATGTCCCATATATCAACAACCCATCAACAGGAAAAGTAAAAGACAATAAACATGAATCCATGATGAGAAGAAATAGGAACCAACAAAGAGTAAAGGATCAGCTGATTAGTGCAACTTAATGGACTCAATTGTTCTCGCTTTAATAGCCAAAGGAGACTCCCAAACTTGTTAACACTCCTATTTGAGAACACCCACCATCTCAATTTACCAAATCCCTATGAGCATGGACTCAATCTGTGATTACATAACATCAAAGTGGGATTGGACTAAGGAATTCATGCTTCATCACAAAAGGCTTACAGTTTGATCCATTTAAGAAGTGCAACATACAATTATAATTTAAGCACATGCTTGCATATGAAAATGGCGTCTGAGCTCCTTTCTTAAGAGAATTGAACCTGACCTATGATCACTACCAGACTCCCGAAACAGACTTAAGCAAAGAACTTCAAGCTCATAGTCTTTGCTACATAGAATTGCTTCCAACCAACAAGGGTAGAAGAGGACCAAAGTTGCAATGAAAACATTGAAATGAAAAAGGCAAAACATCGATCTAGGAACACGTAACGTAAGTAAAAGATTGAAGTGAGCAAAACCCATACTCTAACTACCTGCCCTGGTATAGTTGAGATAAGCCATTTTGCCAGGGGTGGTCAAATCCTCAAGATCTGCAGATTTTTCAAGAAATTGGCACCAAGGTGAACAACAAACTTAACAATAGACTTTCATACTCAGGACCTCAGGAGAACAATAAACAGGCTTACCACCGCCGCGTATAACAGATTCACTCCAGAACCTACTTTTCTCTCTGAGGTTAAACAGAGAAAACACCGAAGAGGACTTTCCGCTCCCACGATTCCCGACGGGGGAGGATCCGAACGACCCGACCGCAAGGAGCTAATCGAACAAAAACATTCCGAACGTCAGTACAGAAGCCGATTCCCGCAAGCCACAACGAAATCGTTCTCCAACCCAGAAGTCCAAAATGCAAAGGGCGCCCAATCAATCATCAACTACATCATCACACCATCACACTGAACAACTACTACTACTACTTCACCGCACGAAAAGGCAAGCGTACAGACCCACTAAACCCACCAAAAAAAATTCAATTTTTTTCTTTTTTACCAGCAGAAGAGCAGAGATCATCATCAGCTCCACCCGCCGGCGATCATCCGAGCCGGCCGCCATTTGGTTCCACAACCGGGCGCCACCGGCGGTTCCCCCGACGGAGAGACGGCGATCGGGCGACGGATTCGTGGCCGGTTTAGGGTTTGAGGCGAGGGAACGGCGATCTCTCTCTCTCTCTCTTCTTCGGTTTCTCCACCGGAGAACCAGACTCCGACGAGACGAAGACGACTCCCCTCTTCTGTTTTCTCTTCTCTTCCGTTTCGCAGCGCGGCTCGGCACGGGATCCGCGTCAAGGTCGCCAAGGAACGAGGACGATGAATCCGAGTTGACTCGAGACCCGAGATGGATACATGTATTTAGGGGGACAAATCTGAAAATGTGATGAATTTAATGCGATGCGTATGCCAATTGAAATAATTAACCGACGATGTCACAATGGTTGATGTCTTAAATTTTTTCGTATGAATCGGGAAAACATTCGTTCATTTTTACACGTAATACAGAAAATCATTTTTAAGGAAATTCATTTTTCCATAAAATAAACGGAGCCTAAATATAAAGGTTAATAAAAGAAAAAAGATAGGGATGTGCAACAGAAACCGCCCGAACCGGAAACCGGCAGGACCGGACCGGACCAATCGGTTTCAGGCAGTCCTAGAGGGTCTCGGTACGGTCTCAAGTTCTTATTTTTGGAACCGGTGACCGGTTGGTCCGGTTCCCAATTTTGGGGTCAGAACCGGACCGGACTAGATTGACCATTTATATATATATATATATATATATATATATATATTAATTTCTGAAATAATTTATGGTACCCATTATCATCAGATTCATTTTTTCTCTCTTAACTCAAAGTTAAGGCGCGTTTGGTAACGATTACATCTTAGAACAAATTCTAATCGAAATGATTATTTTTTATTCGTTTCGAGAACCGATTCTAAGTAAAAGAACGCATTTGTAAGAATCGTACAAAATTTCGATTCTGGAATAAGTGCGTTTGTGCAGGTGTTCATTGATTCTATTCCAAATCAATTTATTTTAATTTTTAAATAATTTTTATAATTTTTTTCCTTTTTTCTTTTTTTTTTTCTTTTTTTCCTTTTTTCCTTTTTTCTTTTGTTTTCTTTTATTATTTTTTTTTTTTCTTTTTTTCTTTTTTCTTTTTTTCTTTTTTCTTTTATTTTTTTATTTTTTTTTTTTTTCTCCTATTCTTCTTTTTCTTTTTATTCTTTTTTTCTTCTTCTCTTATTCTTCTTCTTCTTCTTTTTTCTTTTTTTCTTTTTTCTTTTTTTCTTTTTTTTTTAGGCTAGACGAGAGCCTCGGCGAGCTCGTCGAACTAGTTGCCCGGCGGCGACCGACGGCGGCGGATGGCAACGGACGGCGGTAGGTGGCGGTCGATGAAAAAGAAGAAAAGAGAAGAAGAAGAGTTTTGATTCTCAATTTTATTCCCGGAATAAGAATCAACTTTTTTTTTTATTCTTGATTCTCTTCTCAATTTGTTCCTGGGAACAAAAATTTACCAAACTCGATTCTCGTCCCAAACTGATTCTAGGAACAAAAAATCAGAATCAGGCACTATTTGGATGGTTACCAAACAGGTCCTAATAATCCCTCCCTTTTTTGCGTTTCTGAACTACACTCAACAGTAACCATCACATCAGCTTTTATTTTCCAAATTTTTGCAATTCTCACTCTTTCCCTCTTGAAACCTAAACGGCTAAACCCCTCTCTTTTTTTTTTTGTTAGTTTCTGCTTTAATCTACAGTAACCATCACATCACCTTCCATTTTCCCAAATTTTGTGATCCAACTTGGCGGTAATTCGATTCAACTTCCATTTTCCCAAACCCTTCCTCCCCGTAGCGTCATCATCTCTTCACCCTCTCCCGTCTCCGGTCGCGGCCCCGGCGATTCCCGAGGTCCTCTCGTTCTTTGAGGTGAGTCCCAAGTCCCGTCCTCAATCAGCTCTTTTGCTCTATTTTCATTGCCGTGCAGCTTTGTTGTTTGATCATTTATACTCTGTAGCCCCATCTTCGTGTGTTTCCAACATGCGATTGTGCTGTATTGATGTCGCATTTGGGGGGGGGCGCGCGGGGGGCGCCGGGGGTGGGGGTGGGGGTGGGTGATTGGATTTCGTCTCCTCCGCGCATTTTGGTGTGGGTAAGAGCGCGCTTCTTTAGGGGATTTCAATCTCTTGGCTCTCTGTTGAGATTTAATTCTTCATGTCTTGATGGAAGATGGGTTGGTGTAACTCTATTAGTTGTGTTGGTCGTGTTTCGTGGACGGTGTTGCTATATTAGGCGCCGCCGTGACCTATATCTTCCATTGTCGATGCTCGAGCGAGCTGCTGAGCCACTGGATTTTGTCAAGCTGATTCGAAGAAGAGAGGGACAGAATTTATGCTTTGGATCAATGTGTCTTCTTTATCTGTTTGTTTTTTGTTGATTATTGATATTTTGTTGAGTCCTTTTTCTATTTTAGGATTATGATGTGCGATTTTGGAATCCCATCGTTAAGATTTTGCAAAGCTTAGCGGGTTTTGTTGGATGTAATTGAATGACGTCTCCTATTCTAGAACTTTTGCAAGTAATAAAGAGTGCATTTGTTTGTGCTTTTGGTTGGATGTTATGTGGTCGTTCAGCTAGTCTCTGAACATGAACCATTTCTGTTTTTCATCTTTTGTAGTGAATAAGGCGAAATGTTCTTTCTTTGTGGTCTCTGAACATGACCCATTTCTGTTTTTCCATCTGTTGTAGTGAAAAGGCGAAATGTTCTTTCTTTGGAAGATCTCGCCTTTCTTTCGATTCTTTGTAGCGCGTGATTGTCTAGCGTGTTTTGTTTGTGATGGCTCTAGAGTGTCATTGCTGATGAGTAGAGTGAATGGATGTGTAGACTCCAGTGGGGGTAGTCATAGTTGAGTGTTGGAATTCTTGGTCAGCTTGTCTGCTGAATCGAATGGGGTTGCTCTGTGCATGAGTATTGCTGGTGCATAGTCGTTTTCAAGTTCGTGCGCTCAATCTAGTGTCCCCCAATTTGCTTTCGCTCGGTGATGGGGAGAACTATCGTTTTGCCGATACTCGTCCGGCTAGTGTTGATCGAAGAGCAACTATATTACCTTGTGAGTTGTGAATGAATAAGCGTGCTTGTTGGTGTCCGCTTGCCATGAATTTTATCTGTTCCAAACTTAATTTTGTTAATTTTTATCCGACATAAGACCGTGCCCCATTCTTTCTCTTCAAACGTGGAGTAGATATTGATATCCATTTTGTTGGCTTGGCCTAGCATATCTTGACCTTGGTTTTAATCTTGTTCCTTCCTCCCTTTTTGAAGGAAAAAGTATCACTTTGGCTGCTGGAAATCTACTCTTGCTCGAGTTGCGACTTAATATTTGCTTAATTTTTTAGTATCTATTTTGGTAGATATAGTTATATGATAAATATGGACATGGCATTAACAAGTAAGGCTGCAATCACGTCTTTAGTATCCCTATTGCTGTAAATGAATATGATGGTTTGATGGCTCATTAGAATGTTTTGTTTGATTTAGGCAATCTATTTATATGTCAATGGAAGTGGATTAATCAAATGATGATATGAATCCTATGATGGACTCACTAGAACATGAAGGTGAAGAAATTGAAAACCTCGAAGTGGCATCCAACACAAACAAGGTATCCAATACTTGTCTTCCTAGTTCTGGTAAACGAACATCAACAATCTGGCTTCATTTTCATAAGGGCAAAACCGAGAAAGAGAAAACTATGGTGATTTGCAATTATTGGGGGGCCAAGTATACATACTATGTTGATAATGGTACTTCTGCTATGTTGAAGCACTTGAAAAGATGCAATAAGCATCCTTGCAACATAGATAAGAAGCAAAAAAATTTCACCCCACGTAGAGCACAAGGGATAACAATGGGGCATATTAGTAATGATGGTAGTGCAAATGTCTTATCAACATGGGAATTCGATCAAAATCGTTGTAAACAAATACTTGTTCAAATGATCATAACGGATGAACTACCTTTTTTGATGGTTGAGCGTCTTGGATTCCGTGATTTTATTAATCAGTTACAACCCCTCTTTCATCACATCTCACGATTTATAGTGGCTAGAGATTGCATGAAGTTATATTTTTGTGAGAAAAAAAGTTTGAAGACTTACTTTGGCAAGCTTAAGTCTAGGATTGCACTCACGATTGATACGTGGAGTTCCATCCAGAATTTGAATTATTTATGTCTCACCGCACATTTTATTGATGACGACTGGAAATTGCATAAAAGAATAATCAATTTTGTGGTGATGCCTAGTCATAAGGGCAAGGATATCGGGAAAATGATTGAGAAATGCATCTATGAGTGGGGAATAGAGAAAACAGTGTCCACAATCACTGTGGATAATGCTAGTTCTAATGATGTTGCCATTGGTTTTTTAAAAGAAAAATTATCAAGAGATAGGCTATTGATCTTAGAAGGTGATGTTTTACACGTGAGGTGCACGGCTCATAATTTAAACTTGATTGTGAAGGATGGATTGACCGAGGTATGTGATTCTATTACACGTATTCGAAACGTAGTTAAGTATGTAAGAAGTTCTCCCATGAGAGCTAAAACATTTCAAGGTTGCATTGAAAGTGCGAGGATCACTTATAAGGGTTCGGTTTGTCTTGATGTCACAACTAGGTGGAACTCTACTTATCTCATGTTGGACACTACCTTAAAATTCAGAAAAGCTTTTGAAATGATGAAAAAATATGATCATTCTTTCTTAAGTGAGCTTGACTATGACACTCCTACACATGAAGATTGGGAATATACCAGAATTATTTTAGTATTTTTAAAGAAATTTTATGATGCCACCAACAAGATGTCCAGGACTCTATATATCACCGCGAATAATTATTTCAATGAGATAGCAACTTTATATAAAACTTTGAAACAAGCGGAGAAGGCTTCGAATCTTAGTTTGAAAGTTATGGGTGCAAAGATGAAAGAGAAGTTTGACAAATACTATAGGAGTTTTGAAAAAGTGAATATGATAGTGTTGATCGTGGTGATATTGGATCCAAGAAGAAAGTTGAGCTATGTGCGGTATTGTTATAGATTAATCTATGATGATAGTGAGAAAGTTGATGAAATGTATGACAAGGTGAGAATTGCCCTGGAAAGATTATTTTATTTCTATGAAAAATCTTATTTTAGTTCTTGTGATAGAAATTTGGGTACTAATATTGATAGTAGTTGGGATCCTGATAACCATAAGGAGAGTAAGAATGATGATCTTGATTTGGTTGAAGATTTCAATTCAGACAAGGCATTTGATATATTTCTTTGCAAGGAGAAAAAAGTGTCGGCAGGTAAGTTATCTGAGCTCGATAAGTATCTTAAAGACGAACGTGAAGAAAGTCGTGATCTTGACTTATTGATGTGGTGGAAAATTACTAGCCAAAAATTTGAAATCCTTTCTTTGATGGCTCGAGATATTTTATTTATTCCCGTCACAACCGTTGCTTCAGAGTTGACTTTCAGTACATCCAGTCGTGTGCTTAATGGCTTTCGAAGTTTTTTAACTCCTACAGTGGTTGAAGCTTTAATTTGCACTCAAGATTAGTTAAGAAAGGTTACCATGCCGATTAATGTTGAAGAGTGCGTTGAGAATGCGGAAAAATTTGAATGGGGTAAGTCATCGATGTATCTTTTTATCTTGTAATTCTTTTGTATATCTAATAAGTGAATGCTCTATTTAATATTTTGTTTTGTTAGATATGAATGATGTTCATTCGGAACTTACCGGTAAATAGAGTTTGCAAGTTCAAGTGGAAGAAATATATATGGTGAGATTTTTCCTTAATTGTTTGAGTTCAATTAAAAGTAATTCTACTTTAAACTAATGTTATCATATATACTTATTGCAGGACTATTAGCAAGTTTTGGAATCTCGGCTTTGATCATATTTTGCTTGCTTGAACAAAGAATCTATTCCCCTCAGGCCATGCAACATTGAGTGATTCGGCGAGATGTATGGAGTTTGGTAGTTTAATGTTGAATGTCTTTCTCTTGTGCTAATTTTGGAATTTGATTTTGTTTTTTATTCCATGGAGGGTTTGTTCTAGATTAGTTATGACCCCTAATGGATGGTATTGGGCAATGGCCAAACTATGTGTTGAATTTTTGTTGAGTTCGGATTCTATTTTTCCTTTGTTTTTTGCCTCTCTAATAACATTTATGTTCATGAGAATGAGGGTGAGTGTGTAAAGTATATTTGGAAAGAAAAACTTCTTTGATATTTCAAATTTGTGTGGATCTTTAGCTTTTTTTTTTTGTTTCATAACAATGTAAGGACATAGGGTATGATGCAGGATTTTAATTTTTGTTTCCACAAAGTGGACGTGTATAATTTAATAGGTCATCACTTTGATGGTCACAAAGTGAATAAGAAAACTTGACCGAATCATAATCTCGTGTGTTACTTTACTAGTAACTACTATTTATTTTTTTTGTTAAATGAAATGAAAACAAATGATGGTTCATTGGAACCGGACCGGTTGGTCCGGTCCAGTTCTCGGTTCCAAGATCAGCCGATCCGGTCCACGGTCCAAAAAAGTGGGAACCGGTCCTCCCGGTCCGGTTCCCAGTTCTTGGGTGGAACCGAATCGAACCGAGAACCAATCACCCCTAAAAAAAGACATGAAAGGTTCCTCTTTTTCTAGTTAATCTATCTTCGCAATTACTCCACAAAATTTCTGAAATTAAAAGGAAATTTATATGATTTAGATTTTTTGGTAAGACGGGCTTGATATTTAACTCTTAGAGTAAGTCATGGATTGACACAAAATTTAATAATAAAGAAAAGGCATTGATATATGTGCTTCTACATTGCCTTAAGTAAATGCTACATGAAAATAGAAAATCAAATTGAAATCACGATTACATGAGCATTTTTAAAGAGAGAATCTATTCAGTATATGAAAAATAAATTTATTCACTCAAACTAAATCTAATGTCAGATCACATGAAATCTATTCTATAATTGTAGGAGCATTATTTACATTTAAACACCTAATAATAAGGCTTAGGCCGGATATGAATATGTTCATTTAGTTGAAATTTCCAATCTATTAATTTATTTTGTGAAAAATGAATAATTTGAAAAACATTTTCGCTTGTATCATTCAGAATAATTAATCAATAAAAAGTGCTTTCATTATTGACAACGATTTATGTTTAAACATTTTATGAATAATAAAAATATTTTATGCTTGTTGGAATGGTGTACTCGCATAGTGATTTATTATGCAATAACTGGACATGTGATAAGATACCGTATGTTAAGTTGCCCATTCCCTAGTTATAGATAATGTAAAGTAATTACTTTGCTATTGATCTGTCATCGATAGATAAGTTGTATGTTTAGGGTGACTCTGAGGCAAAGTACCTCCTTACATGAGAATTAGAGAGCTGAATTACTGAGTTTTATCTCATTGTTGTTGTTTAAATGTTTTAGTCCCTAAACATGTTTGAACTTTCCACCATATAAGTTTTGGAGTGCCGATGGACTAGGATATAGAGGTGACTAGGGGTGATCGGGTCCAGGGTGGGTAGGGTCTAGACCTGGACCCTGTACTCGACCCTGTTATAACCAGTTCTCTTTTTTTGGACCTTATTCCCGACCCTGTTTGCATTGGACCCTGTTCCCGACCCACCTTGTTTTTCCGGTCCGGGAATAGGGTTGACCCTGTTTATATTGGAACCTGTTTTGCATAAAAATTGCCGTATCTTTATATTAACCGGACGAGAACAAATAATTCACCAAAATGACCATGTGGTTGAATGAACTGGCTGATATTTGGCCAAGCCAAAGCAAAACTCGGCAGCGTTTGTCAAGAAACACAATTCAGACAAAAACACCATAACTACATATAATCCACATTTTGACGCTGGGGAGGGAGGAAATTTACCAGCTCTGTCATATATTCATTCTAGCCAAACAACCCATCCTGACATTTGCCCATTACCAAGCTAAGAAAAGAAACACGCCTCAATCAAACGCCAAAAATAATTTTAGAAACACCTTACCCTGTTTGTAAAAGTTTGAGAATTGCCCCAAGATCCGCAAATCCCAACTCAAAACCATCAACCCACAACCTTAGAGCACCAACCCAAAACAAACAATCGCTGAAGAGCATCGGAAGCAAGTCATGACGAAAGCAATGCAATCATAACAATCCCACTTACACCATACAACGCCACCCCAAAGAGATTCTCTCGAACCCGAAAAACATGAAAACATTGCCTCAATCGATGGAATGTAAGGATCAACTGATCAACCCAAAACGCCGAATAGATCTCACGCAGTGCAATTCAAAAGCTTTTTCCGGAGACACTGAAAACCCAGAAACCAAGAAAATAAAAAAAAAAAGGACCTTTACCAAACAAAACCCGCGTTTCTTCTTGCTTCTCGCTCTCACTCGAGCGCACGTGCTACCGATTAATCAAATCCCTTTTTGCTCCTCTAGCCAACCGCTCTCTGGTTTCGGATGAAGAAAACCAGAGCAAAGGGAGCCCCAGGAAGCCTCTTTTCAACCTCTCCGGAAACCTGCTCTCTCTCCGACGGCGCCGAGGCGGCGAGGATGGCCGGGACCAGGATGGGGGCGCTGATTTGGAGGACGGTGGGTGAGCGGAAGCAGCGTCAGCGGCGCAGCACTCAGATGGATCGGCCGAGGTGACTGTGAGAGCTTGAGAGTAAAGATAGAAAGTTAGAAACGAATTAGGGTTTTGCCTTAAAAACCGGTTCTCAAACCGATTCCCAAACCAGTCCGGTCGATCCGGTTCCCGGGTGGGTATTCCCTCGGAACCGGTTCCCGGACCGGTTCAAACAGGGTCTGAACTTTGGGAACCGGTTTCAACCGGAACCGGTTCCCGACCCTGTTTTCCGGGTGGGCCGAACCGGGAACCGGGTTGACCCGGTCCGGTTGCACACCCCTAGAGGTGACCTCATATCCCATCGCGGGGATCGACACTCGTTACGAGAGATACGTAACCACCATATGAGTGGATGAGAGAATAATGAACTTAATACCCTACCAGTTTGTGGCTTAGTACGTCTAGGGAGTTGAGGATCTATTTGGCCTTCTCTGGGGATTCGATGAGCCTCCAGGCAGGGGACTTAGGAACGCCAGCTAGGATCCCATGGACCCGGACGTCCCTAATGGTGCTGTTACCGACTTAGAGACTGACTTGGATCAAGATCCTCACGTTGAGCTATGGTACCTTAAGCCGATAGGGTACTAGAAGAGTGTAGGGTGCAACACTTTTGAGATCGTCCTCAAAGTAATAGAGGTGCTAGGCTAATCACAACCCCATTTTAGATGAGTATGAAGGGATCCGCTCCGCGGGCTTGTGTATTGGGTAAGCTTTTGATGTAAAAAGTTAATGTACAATGGTTAATATATATATATATATATATATATATATATATATATATATATATGTATGAAAGTTTGTTCCGATATGTGTCTTATGTTATTCATGTTTATGAATGATTGGGTGGTTTTATTTCTACTTCCACTTGCGTATAGTCGAAAGATAAAATAAATAGGTCGACAATGCCTCTTGGGACGTCACAATTAAATGACCAAAGAGAAAGAGAGTTGTCGCGCATCTGAGGGTCGGGAGGTGATAGAAAGTGCTATTGAAGGGTGCAGTTGGCTAGATATCACACCTATCGAGCCATAGTTGATTGGGAGGCGCCAACTAGAGTGACAAAACTGAGAAAGGAAAAGTTATGGGAGTGGACAAATCAATGCTAAAAGGCATTCTATTGGCTAAAGCAAGCCATGATTAAGGAGCCGGTGCTCGTGCTGCTCGATCACGCTAAACCTTATGAGGTAAAGATTAATGCGTCCAATTATGCTAGTGGTGGTGTTCTTATGCATGATGGACACACGATGGCATTTGAGTCGAGAAAAATCAATAATACAAAATGGCGATATACATTCTAAGAGAATGAAATAACCACATTGATGCATTGCCTTCGGATTTGGAGGCACTATCTCTTGGGATACCGATTCTTCATGAAAACGAACAATGTGATCACCAGCTATTTTTAGACCTAAAAGAACTTGAGTTCAAAGCAATTTCATTGGAAAGATTACCTAGCAAATTCGACTATGTGTTAGAATACAAGCAAAGAAAGGTCAATTCAATGGTCGATGCACTTAGTTGTAAGATGAAGCTGGCAAATATGAGTTGTCTTGAATGCCTATAGACCAAAAGGATCGAGGAGGGGTTGAAACATGACCCAATGACTAAGGCACTCTTTGGCCCTATTTGGTTTGGCTTTCAGGAAATGTCATTGAAAAAATGTAAATGCCTTTGGACTAAAGGGGTTTTCCAAAATGCAAATGACATTTGGTGAATTGTAATTTTATAGTGCATAAGGAAACACTTTTGGCTTAAATGCCGTTTGGTAAAAATTACATTTTGTAAAGAACTTTTGCTAATTTTTTTTAAAAAGGTTTTTAAATTTTTTTGATGGAGTTCATCCACTGGCGGCCACAATAGTTGCCAGACAGCCTCGCCTGAGGTGACGCAACCTTAGGCATTGCCTGGGTCACCGGGACCTCAAGCAGCACAGCGACCCAAGAAACGATGCTTGGGTTGCTGCGACCATTGACCTGAGTCACCGCGACTCAAGTGTCGCCTGAGGTCGTGTAACCCTAGGCAATGGTCACCAACAGTCGTCGGCCTCCGATCGACTTCTCCGAGCAAACCATAAAGAAGATGACAATAAATGAGGGCCAAGACTTACATTACAAGAATGCAACTTCCCAAATGACCTCCAGACCGGCTTTAGGCTAAAGGCCCTTAGAGGTCATTGGAAATGCAATTGTATTTCCCCAAGGTAAGTAAAATTAAACCCAATGCTATTTTCATTTAGCCAAAGAACTTTAGAGTCCCAAAGCACATTTGGAATGCTAAACCATATGGGGCCTTTGAGCACGTAAGGGAGGGCAAGCTCCAACAGTTTTGGTGTGAAGACACACCAAGGGGTAGTGACTATACAAGTCACTCCATGGGCAACTGATAAAGGAGGTGCTACTGATAACTCTATAAAAATAGAGTTATTTTACCTATTTTAGGCAACAATTAATGTGATATATATGAGAAAATATTTGGATTTCCTTCTGATTATTTGAATTTTCCTTGTTTATGCAGAATAATGAGATATGGAAAAAGATAAGGAAAAGAATGGCAAATATCAAAAATTCAAATAAATAAATAAAAAGCAGCAGTGGAAGATGGATATCAAATCAGGAAATTCTTGATTTTGTTCCCTAATGTTATCCACAAGCGTTGAGAGATAGATATCTGGGATATATCCTTTGAAGAGGAGAACTTTGAGAGCCAGAGAGAGCAGTTAGGTTTTTGTTTGATCGTTTTTTCATTCTTCTGAGAGTTTTTCAAGTATTTTGAAGAGAAAACAAAAGTGGTGACAGAATTCTTGTTCTTTGATTCAAGATGCTGGGTTTAATTTATATTTTTATTTACTCTTCTACTATGTTCTAATTTTCTTTTGTTAAGGCTACGATGTAGCCTAACCATGATGATGTGAATTTCATGATTTTTATGTTTTACAATTGATTTCATTCATGTGAGTTATATATTATTGTGCTTAATGCTTTTGAATGACTGGCCACCACTTAAATGATCTAATATGCATGTTTGAGACTGAGAAGTAATAATATGCAATTGTTCATTATAATAAATAACCATGAATTAAACATGGATAGAGATATACTGTGTTATTTATGTAGCTTTTGGTGATAAGGTGATCCAAAAGACTCATTGTAAGTCGGGAATATTCATAATTTTTAATGCACTTACGTTTATTTTAATTCACATAAAGATATAGTGGATTAATAAACTGAGTAGGTTTGCTATACCTAGAGATAGGATAGTAAATTGATTAGGAAATTCCGCTATCACATGTTTGATATCGTTATTGTACCCACAACAATCTGAAATTCATATCTAGTGGTTATGGTGAAATCGGATGCTCTAACATATTTATCTGATTGATTTACTGCATTTAGTCTCCAAATTTCGTTTTTAATTTGTTCTTAATTATATTTTGATCTGTTAGATAAATTTTAAAATTAATCTATTTTAGTATTTAATTAGTTTATTAATCATCGATCTCTGTAGGACGATACTCTTTCTCATCATTATATTACTTGTTCGATACGTTCACTTGCGTTTAGAATTTTACGAACAAGTTTTTGGCGCCGTTGCCAGGGATCGTTTGTTTAATACTAATTAATATTGATACCAGAGAATTCTAAGTTTAATCTAGCTTTCGTTTTGTTTTATTTTTCAGGGTGTATATCGGTTTATGACACATAGCCAACAAGGGAAACTTGTTGAGCTTGATCCAGAAATCGAGCGTACATTCAAAAGGCGACTAAGAGAACAAAGAAATCACGCTGAAAAGATGGCAGACGGTGAGAATGAAAATCCACGTAGACTCTTAGGAGATTATGCTGCGCCAACAATTCAAGGAACCACATCAAGTATCAGAAGACCTGCAATTCAAGCAAACAACTTTGAGATCAAGCCATCACTCATTCAGATGCTTCAACAATCAATGCAATTCAATGGGCTACCAAGCGATGATCCAAACGCTCACATTGATGCTTTTTCTTAAAATCTGTGACACCATCAAATATAATGGAGTTACAGATGATGCTATTAGATTGAGATTATTTCAATTCTCTCTTGGAGACAAAGCTAAGAGTTGGCTTTCTTCTCTTTCTGCAGGATCAATCACTACATGGAATGATATGGCTCAGAAATTTCTTGGTAAGTTCTTTCCACCTGCAAAGTCTGTGAAGATGCGTAACAATATTACTAATTTTATGTAGATGGATAATGAATCATTATATGAAGCATGAGAAAGATTCAAAAAATTTCTTAGGAGATGCCCACATCATGGACTACCCGTATGGATGCAGGTACAAACTTTTTATAATGGTTCTAGTACAAATCTTCGTTCTATGATTGATGCAGCTGCACGAGGAACTCTAAATAATAAAACACCAGAAGAAGCCTACAATTTATTAGAGGAGATGTCATCCAATAGTTACCAGTGGCCTACTGAGAGACTACCAATGCGAAAAGTTAGCGAAGTTCACGAAGTGGATGCTTTTGCTGCAATTGCTACACAATTTGAAGCACTCAACGAAAATCACATGTTAGCACAGAGTGTCAGGTAGGTAATACTTTCAAACAATCTAGTGAAAATTCTAACTTTGTTAGGAATTTTAACAGGTCACAAAATAATCCCTACTCCAACACGTGCAATCCGGGATGGCGCAATCATCCAAATTTTTCATGAAATAATCAGAATGTGACGAGACCACCAGGATTCAAATAATCAGAAGAGACAAAGTCAAATTTGGAAGATATAGTCACCAAACTTGCTAACACAACTCATGACTTCATCAAAAGCACGGATGTGAGATTTCAAAACCAAGAGGCTTCGATCAGAAATTTGGAGATGCAAGTTGGTCAATTAGCAAGCATGATGTCAGGGAGACAACAAGGTTCTTTGCTGAGTAACATAGAAAAAAATCCAATTGAAAACATAAAGGCTATTACCCCGAGAAGTGGTAAACAAGTGGGAGAAGAAAAGATTTCCAGAGACAAGGGAGATGTGGTCAATAAACAATCAAAGGAGACAAGTAAGAGTAAACTTTTTCCAAATAATCCCAAGCCATATGTGCCGCCAATTCCATTCCCTCAACGACTCTAGCAGCGCAAAATAAATAAGCAATTTTCTAAATTTCTTGATGTATTTAACAAATTACACATTAACATTCCTTTTGCAGATGCTTTAGCGCAAATGCCTAGTTATGCAAAAAAATTTAAGGAGATTTTGGCAAATAAAAGGAAACTGGAGGATTATGAAACTGTGAAGTTAAATGAGGAGTGTTCAGCCATCCTACAAAACAAATTGCCTCCGAAATTAAAAGATCCAGGGAGTTTTACTATTCCTTGCACTATTGGGGATTCTTATTTTGAAAAAGCATTATGTGATTTAGGTGCAAGTATTAATCTGATGCATTATTCAGTTTTCAAGAAATTAGGATTGCACGAGGTAAAAGCAATCACAATGTCACTTCAATTGGCTGATCGAATATCCGAGAGGTATTGTGGAAGATGTTTTGGTAAAAGTTGACAAATTTATCTTTCCTGCAGATTTCATAGTTCTTGACATGGAGGAAGATTTTGAAGTACCATTTATCTTAGGTCGACCTTTTCTAGCAACAGGAAGAGCTCTTATTGATGTACCACAAGGGAAGTTAATTCTTAGAGTTCAAGATGATCTTGTTTCATTTAATGTTTTTAAAGCAATGAAATATCCATCTGATGATAATTCTTGTTTTAGAGTTGAGACAGTTGACAAGTTGGTGAATAAGGTTTTTCAGGAAAATATTTTTAAAGATCCACTTGAAGCATGTCTGATTCGACCAAGGGACAAAGATATTCAGAATGAGGAGATAAAGGAGTACGCAAATTTCATGGAGGCAATTCCACTGCGAAGCTCGGCCTCTCTGAAAGACCCTTCTATCAAATCAAGTACTCTCGCTTCGACACATGGTATCGCTGCCATATGACTCAATTCGCCATAATGGAGTTGATGTCTCAAACATATGAAGTCTTAGTCCTAAGTGGCGCTCGTTGCAACTCTCCTCTATCCAGATCACCATTGATGTACATGAAAAGGTTTTAAGCATACTAATGTGGAATACCGGATGTACCTTTAGTTTTGGTGGGAGTTCTAGCTTGCATGTGAGCTTCTCAACCCATTGCAACACTTGGAAAGGCCCCTTGTAATGACAAATCATGCCATTTTGCACCTCCTTGTATTGAACTAGGTGAAGTTTGGCTAGCACCAAATTCCCGACTTGGTACTCCATGTGATGTCGCTTCTTATTGGCTCACTTCTTCATGGGTTTCGAGGCCTTACGTATACACATCTATGCCTAGGCCGTGCGACCTCGGGCGGCGTTGCCGGAGGCCACGCGACCTCAGGCGTCGCTTGGGTCGCGCAACCTAAGCTCGCCTGAGGTCAGCGCGACCGTCGACGACGGTTGCCGCCGTCGCCACCGCCGCCACCAGCCGCCTCCCCACCGCCACCGGCACCACTATCGAGCCACCTCCCCCCACGATTTTCTCCTCTCCACCTAGCTGCATCTCCTCCCTTTTTTCTTTTCTTCTCTTTTTTTCCTTTTTCTTTTCAACCTAAAGTTGCTTTGCAAAATATACACATTTTTAGGGGTGCTTGCTACTAATAATGTACACTCTTATAATAAATGCGGATAGTTGGGTAGATAAGGAGATGTAATCTCTAACGTCAAATTGAGTAGAGATCTACGATTTCGGTTGTGCATGTACTTCTATATATAGGGTCCTCATCCCCTTCATTTGTATCCACCTCACAAGTAAATACAATCTTTAGAGCTTCTTTCTTTGGATTTTCTCTTTCTACTTCCTCGTGAGTATGAATAAATAAGGCTAATTAGGGAAGAAATTCCTAAGGCTGCACGAGTAAAGGAATGCTAGATCGATCAATTTGGGACACTAGCAAATACCATGAAAAAGGAAAATACCATTTTCGGAAGTAAATGGGGTTTCAAGAGTTAATGGAGAAATGATGCTAGCACTACGAATGGCAAATAGTGAAAAAGTTATGGTGAATGACGTAGGCGAACAAAAGAAAGAAGCATTCAGCCAGGGGGAGCTCACCGAGATCATGACAAGGACAATAGAAGGCATATCAAGCAGTGCTATATGTATGGCAAAGTAGGTCACTTGATAAGAGTTTGTTAGTTCAAGTAGGAAAAGGGAAATGCCACAACTTTTACTAGGAAGGAAAATGACAGTAAAGAAGAATGAAGTCTCCAAGCGACTATTGCAGCAAAGGAGCAAGAAGAGCTCCTAGTCACCGGTATCATTGAAATAGATGATGTGACAACCATTGACATGTCCTCGGAGAAGAGCAAGCCGAGGGAACACTTGATGAGGCTAATAGCAACTTCAAAAAGTAGTTGCGAGAAGGGACTACAAGAGATCTTGAAGAAGAGGGACGAAATACTTAGGCAAAAGGACAAGGAGCTCGAGGTAAAAGAAAGAGAGCACAAAAAGCTCTAATATGAGGTTAAAAAAGTCAAGAAATGTTGCCCGAAGAAAAAGATGCTAAGGCGCAAAGATAAATGGAAAAGCGTAGAGAAAAAGTCCTATGAGAACAAGGACCAAGATGTTTACCCTAAAGTGCTTTCAATGGATCAATTGAAGCATGAAATGAAACCATGAATGAGAGGCCTGACCACATGAGTTGCAATCTCAAAACTCTTTTGAAAGATTTGAGTATGGAGACTATGAAGCAAGAAAAAGATACCGATGTGCAAGTTGAAATGGCATTGATGAAATCCGAGTTTCACAAAGCCCCTTTAGAAGTTGCAATCATAGAGGTAACTAATTAAGATAGAAATGCTAAATTAGGGATTTATCTTGCAAGTCTAGAATTAGCATCGGAAGAAGACAAGTACAATATGATATAAGAGAAGCGTATTAGGTGTTAAGAGGGAGTGTTGGAGTCAACACCTAATAAAAATAAAGAAAAGTTCTAATTGGACTTTGGTCCTTAACTGACTCGGGCAAAGGAAAATGAAATTACCGACTCGAACTTTGAGGATAGCTGAAATCTCTCAAGGTGCAAGTTTTCAGCCAAAGAAGAAAGGTTTAACAAATCAATTTGCTTAATAAAAAAGGAAACTTCACTGCCTTAGGGGTAGTATCAATAGGCACGTCCCCTCTCAAATGTGCCTAGGAGTGCAAAATGTAAGATAGGCCACATAAGTATCCAGCAGTGAGAGCCACAAAGAGAGTTGGCTTCGTGCGTGAGCCTCGAAATTAAAATAGCCAGGTGTGTGCTAGTATTGGCTAATTTATTTTAAGTCTTTTGAGTGTGGTGAGAGAGAATATATTATAATAGTTGTGTAAGATAATTTTTTGGGTATTATAATTTTGCCACAATTTAGTATAACGAGTATATCTCGAGTTGTCTATTACAATTCTCTCATGTTACCACCACAAGCTTCCGCATACCTTATAAGAGTATTAAAGAAAGGTTGCGCACTCTCTAGAAACCATGCTCATCCCCAAAAAATGGTTGTCTCCCTCTAAAAGTCTAACAATACTCAAAACGAAAATGACCTCTCATTAGGAGTGAGCATCTAGATCGATTCACCCCGCTAATCAAACTAAACAAGCCTAACCCAATTGCTCCCAGGCTGGTTTACACAGGAATTGTGAACCTTCATAACTATGTGAGAGCCAGCCTTGTAAGGGTGATCTCTTTGCCTAGAGTGTAGCTGAATATGTATCTTCATGGTGTTGTTGTACACAACTCATAGGGTTTTGGCATTGAAAATTAAGACATTCCCTGCAAGTGCGACAATAACGACGGCTAATTCGGTACTTAACTTTTCAACTTAGACAATTTAATCCTAAACCTATTGACGATTTTCCGAAATAGTCGTTCCGATCAATTTTGGCCGGAAATTGTTGATATGGACGATGTTTGCAATTTTTTAAGAATTTTCTAAATTTTTCCTTTTTTCCTTTTTTCCTTGTTCTTTTTTTTCCTTTTCTCATCATCGCAACTAGCCAAAGGCAAAAAACGAATAAAAATATTCAGAAAAATTTTAAAAATTTGCAAAAATCATCTACATTAGCACCAACTATCCTACGCCGTGTCATGTAAGACAAACGACATATGCGTAGTCGATTTGCAATCAAAAATTGGCTAAATGGGCTACATTGAAAAATTATTAAAAAGTTTAGAACTAAATTAATTAAATTAAAAGTTTTAGAATTGAATTGACCATCGTATAATAGGTTTAGAACTTTTGGAATAATTATCTTGACATTTTGTCCATCATTTCATTTGTGATTATGTGAATGATGTTGATGTGAGATTGCCATAGAAATACATGTCTTAAGAGTGGCTTGGAGGCTAGTAATCCATTTGATTTATATAGATCTCACGATTTTGTACAAAAGTTTAAATTAATTTTCCTTATAATAACAATTTTTTATTTACACAAGAACATGAGAAATTCAATATATTTTATTTCGTGCAACGTACATGCAATGTGCGTGGAACTCACATACAATTGCACAGACATGAATGAACATGTTCTTATCATTAGAAAAGATACTACCTTTTGGAATTTTGAATTTCCCTCTAAAATGTGCATCTCCATATTTCACGTTAAATTGACGATTCAAGAAGAGTTATATTATTTGGGACAAGCAGACCTAACGCTCTGTAGCTTTCTTACCTCTTCTCAACCACGCACATGCACATCAAGCACTCCATGAGTGGTCCTGGTCCGCCACCGTACTGGGCAATGCCTAATCCCATGGATTATTCCTAGAATTTTGGCCCGCCAGGCCGAGGTGGCGGATATCATCTATTGAACTCCCTACAAAAATTTGAAATTACTTTTTGATAACTAACATTCATTTATTTGCACAAGACACATAATAAATATGACACATTTTATCTTTGTACATTGTATGTGCAATGCCAGTGCACCTCGCTGGCTCTTGCACGAACACAATCTTATAATTAGAAGATACATTGAATTTTGAAATCTTGGACTTCCCTTTAAAATATGCTTAGCCATCTTCAACCTTAAATTGACAATTCGAGTAGAATTGTAGTATTCCAAGACAAGCAACTTGGCAAAAGACATGGTTGCAGCACTTAAACTACCTCACCTCTCCTCTAACCCTAACCTCACACAGGTGCAATGCGTACTGCACGAGTGATCCGCCATCAATACAAGCCGTTTCGAGTCCATAGTCTATTCCTTGAAGTCCCGGTCTACTATGGCGAGGTGACCAATATCATCTATCGAACTACCAATTCCCTGTATGATTTAACTCATTGACAGTTTCGTTCTTCTCTTCATAATGTTTACTTCATTCTCATTGTGCAGCCTCCACCTCTGCCTCCTTCGAAAATGTGTTGTCTCCGAAGAAGGCCTTGTTGATCGACTAGTGTGGGGAAAAAGTCATTAAACCTTAGGTCGTCGCTCTCCGCCTTGATGTGGGACCAAAGGATCAACTCGAGATTGGAGAGATCAGCATCGAGAATGAGAACCTAGGAGAGATCATTGGGAATGAGGATGCCATTGCCGTTCTTGTGGAAGACTTGAATTCGTGGAGGTGACAATCCTTGAGCCAGTTGCGTTCTTGCCTTCAATTTAGGTAAAATCAGAACATCTATTGACCGTGTTGTCACTGGAATGAGCATGTGCAAGTGAGATGGCTAATTGTTGAGCTAGATTGTGTTTCGTACTGCTTTAGGGTTGGGTCCCTCTAAGGACCTTTTAAATATATATACTCTATTTCAAACGTTCATTAGAAATTCTTTTCACCATCTCATAGTGTGCCTCCACACAACACGGGAAAAATTGCATGAAAAATATAAATCCACACATTTTATCTGCATTGTCAAACATTTTCTGCACTACATAATGCAATCAAAAATTTGCCTGGGCAAGAATGCCCGATATAATCCAATGCCAAGTGCTTTTGAAGTGACATACTTCAAGGACCATCGAGACGTGATCTTGTTGTCTGACGTTCTCAGCAAATGTCACTTGGCAAGTCTGTGCTCCTATCACCGAAGCCCAGTTTCTTCTTTGGGCCTCTCAGAATCTAAAACTCGCCCACGGTAGAAATAGCCTGCCACGATATTGGACTCGCTATCCCCTGGCCCTGAAATCCACTGCTCGTGTCAACAAATTTCTTCTATACGAATGAAAGTGTTTTTTTCTGACCCAATAAATTTTTATAAAAATTCTACATCGACTTCTCCATTGTGTACTGCCCAGTGGCCGGCGAGGGTCAGCAGGTCCTTGCCTATGACCAGCGAGAGTTTGCCAAAGGCCCTGGCCGGAATTGGAAGGAAAAAAAAGGGAAAAGAAAGAAAAAAGAAGAAATGTAAATAATATATAAAAAATTGTCCATGTCACTATTGGTTGTGCCATGTAGGATGGCCAGCATCCATTTTAGCAAATCCGACTAAAATTGGCTGGATAGATTCAATTGGTAAAACGTTAAAAGGTTATGGACTAAATTGGCCAAAAATGCAATAAGTTCAAGACTTGTTAAACAATTTTCTCATACCAATTCAAGATGTTGGTTAATCGTAGACAAGTGTTTCCGCCTAAATAAATGATAATTGATCAAAGAAATGTGTACAATTAATCGAAACGTCCCTCTCTCGATCTCTGTAACTTTCCCTATCTTTCTTCATTTAATTGATTAAGAAAAGGATCGTGGCAAGAGTTTTTGCTTCTTACTTGCAAAGGTTTAATTTCCTTGCACTCTTAAGAGTTACTAATATTTATCTTAAGAAGTAAATCTTTTGAAGAGATATTACCATTTAGAATCTTGGACTTCCCTCTAAAATACACACGGGATTTTAATATATGCCCCTGAGAGGAAAAAAAATGAAAACCTGAGCCAATCCAATCATGTTTTCAGTTCAATTTCTATGTGAATCGAGTCATAACAAAAGCACACCCTCCATGTTAGGTTGGGTTAGGTATCAATGGAAATTCGACTGAAGCTCAACCGTTGACACTCCTAAAGTGAAATATATAATAACATAGTGATAGATCTTTAATAAATATGCATGAGCTCTCAACATACATCATGAGAAGACTACTACATCTATAAAAGTAAGGATAATGACACAAATGATATATAAACTTTGACTCAATGTGCAATATAATCCATAACTTTTAACTTATCTAATATGATCCTGAACTTTAACTCATTATGCTATGCTGTTTCCAAACTTTTAATTTATTAAATGTAATTCTTAAATTTTGTTGGCACGTGTTTAAGTTAATCACTAGGTTATATGAAAATATAACACTGAACATTTACATATAATCCAACGACTAAATTGAAAATATATCAAAAATTTGAAAGTTTATAGACGACATTGTACATTGAGTTAAAATTCGGAAACTACATCGAATAGATTAAAATCTCAGAGACCACTTGTGTTAATTTCCTGTAAAAACAACGGCTTCAAACGCACATTTTCTGTGGGATAATAAAATATGACCGTTCAATTGCCGATGCAGGCCTCGTATTGTGCGGTAGGCATACAGGCCAGTAACCAAAACTTGAACTGAAATTCCCTAATTTATGGTGGTGGGATCCACGGACGGCACGAAAGCAACAAAGAGTTAAATAAGCCACGAAAGTCTGATGTGGCACAATCATCAGAACCGAATGTTACTTGTTTTAGGTGTGGCCCAGAGGCCGAAAAAATCATCTGCTCTATAGAGATAGTTAAGGATTTTGTATAGAAAAAACTTCACATAACTTCATTTAAAAAATCACAAACTCATAAGCCTATATAAATTTATCATCCGTCAATTTTCTTTAAATTTTATAATCAAATTATTAAATTAGACGACATGTGACAGTTAACGAGTTTACCAATTTGGGGTTTTATCCTCAGTCTATCATAGGTGTATCGATTTGTGATTTTTCAAAATAGTAATATAATTTAATGAAAATTAACGAAGCGTGAATTTATTACAAATGTACCATTTAAAGGTTTTTATTAGTAAAAAATTAATTTATAGTAAATTTGTTATTGGTGTACCTGTTTTTGGTTTTTTGTAATATTAACCCTTTAAATCAATATTCTTTTTTTGTGCAAAATATGTAATAAATTCAATAAGTTTTATTATGTGCATTATACGTGCAATGCACTTGCAGTTCACATGCAACTTATACGCATGAACACAATCTTCTTATTAGAAGATATATTATTTTTTGAAATCTTGGAATTCCCTCTAAAATATGCATTTCCTTCTTTACCTTTAGATCGGTGATTAAAAAACGTTACATCAATCCTGGACAATTAGCGTTGTCCCTTAATCTAAGCTAACAATTGCCTAGTTAGAGACGTTGAAATTAAGAGGAATCATAGCCGATACGAGTTAGAACTTATGAAAAAGGGGAAATGAGCTAGTATTTCAAAATGAACCTCCGGTGCCACAAAAAAAAAAAAAAAAGACGATGGAAATCAATCATTCCATAAAGGATTTTTTTTTTCAAAAATTGTAACATAAATTTAAGTTAAAGGACACAACAAGAAGTGCCATATAATTCCCATAACGATCACATGGGTGCCACAAAATTTTCAAACAATCACTTGAATATTATAACTTTAAAAAATCTTTCATTTGAGTGAAGTCAATGATAAATATAACTAGAAAATATGGGGAAAATTGTCCAAAAAATGTTACACCAATTGGACATTCATTAATTCAGTTTGAAACCTTTTAATTTTGTCAATTGAGCGTTAAATATTTTCATGTTTTGCAAATTAAGTCTATCCGATTAATTTTGACCAGAAATTACTGACGTAAACACTAACCATGCCATGTAAGATAGGCGATGCTAAAGTGGATAATTTTTAATAATATTTTAATATTTTTTTGAATTTATTTATTATTTAGTCATTTTTCCTTTCTTTTCTTTTTTCTCATTCTCTTCTTCCTTCTCTAGCCAGTCATTAGGCCTTGACAACTAGCCAAAGTGAGACTTAAGAGGGTAAGCCTCACCCGAGGTTGGAGAGGTTGAGCTTTGCCAGAGGCTAGCGAGCTTGGCCGGTCGCTAATGCCGGATGATCAACTAGAGGAGGAAGAAGGGAAGGGGAAAAAAAGAGAAAGAAATAAAGAAAAGAAAAAATAAATAAAAATATTTGAAAAAATATTAAAATATTATTAAAAATTATCTACATCGTCACTATTCTCGGCGTCCGCATCAACAATTTATAACTAAAGTTGGTCAGATGAACCCAATTGATAAAATGTGAAAAGTTAAAACTCAATTAGCAAAATTAAAAAGGCTTAGGCTTGAATTGACAAAATTATAATATGTTTAGTATTTTTTTGACATTTTTCCCAAAAATACAACGTGTCATTAGTTTCATGTAAACCGTCCATGTGGCTCATCGCGAAATGAAGCCAGCAAAATCCAGCCTAAAATGACGTGGTTTGACACATTAGTTTGCAATAAATTATCGAATTGAGGCTAAATTAAATATGTTCTTTAAATCCTAACCCCAAATTCAGGAATTGAGGTAAAATCACCACTGGAGAGATTCTTAAGTTTTCTCATCACTCTCTCTGTGAATTAACTCTGTATCACCACCCCCACAAATGTTAATCAGAACTCCTGTTATCAAAACGAATCCCAACGCTGCATTCGCAACTTCAAGTGCAATATACAAGTTTTTTTTTTTTTTGAACAACAAACCGAAATGTATTATAAAGAAAGATTTTTAGTACAAACATCTCTAGCATCAGCACACAATAAATCCAAAAGAGTAGATGGGGGACTATTAACCCAATTCCGAAAAAGGCATCCCATTCGTTGGGCTTTGGCTAACTAGTCAGCGACTTTGTTCGCATCTCGATTGCAATGGGCTAAAATAATACTCGAAGAGTCTTCCAGTTTGCGCTTGGCCCGGTCCACTAGAGGCTGTATCTCCCAACTTATGGCGTCTGAAGAGAGAACCGCATCCACCAGCGTACTACAGTCAAAGTGTATGTGTATCTCTTGTTCTGGTCTGTTCGGGGCAATTTTTGAGGAAATAAAGTCTAGGGTTTCAATCAACGCTTGTGCGTCTGCAAGTTTCGTTGATTTCGCCTCTATAGATTTAGTAAACCCATCAATGATACTTCCAAGGGCGTCCCTGCAGATGCAAGCCACAGCTGCAAATGAGGGGGGGAGACGCTATTGGGAGTCTGATGCACAGCCATCTTCATCAAAGTCCAGATCTACGCTCGTGGGTTGCTCACACCCGGCTGCAGCTTCGATTTGGGGCAGATCCATCCATCTCCCGCGGCTGGCGCTGAAACTGCAGCGTTCTCCACTTTAAGTGCAATATACAAGTTGACAGGTCCCAAAACTCCCAATGAGAACAGACCCAAAATAAATAAATAAACTCCCGGGGAGATACTTCCTCTTGAAATGGCCACGGACTCGGCCACCATATCAACTTGCAATCGAAAAGAAAAGTTAAAAAAGGGAGACTTGGTTCAAGTATTTTGCACTAGAACATCAAGACACTGCGGAATGAGGAACTCAATAATAAAGGAGCACGAATTTCATCCCGTGCATCACGCGTGCAATACACATGCGATCCACATGCACTGCATTACTTTTTGGAATCTTGGACTTCCCTTTAGAATATGCATCTCCATATTTAACTTTAAATTAGAATTGGAAAAATTATCCAAAAAATCTTAAACCTATTATAGTTTCATCAATTCAATTATAAACTATTCAATTTTACTAATTAAGTCTTAAACATATTCATGTTTTGCCAATCAAGTCTATTCGGCTAATTTTGGTTAGAAATCATTAACGTAAACGCTAGTCGTCCTGCGTGGCATGACCAGTGATAACGTATATAATTTTTTATAATACTTCGATACCCTTATCGGCCATAGGCGAGGGTATCTACCATCGCCCAAATGCAAGTGAGGGCGCCTCACTTGTGGCCGGCAAGGATAGCGATGCCCTTGCCTAGGGCAGGCAAGGCGACCAATGACCTCACTGGCCTAGGGTTAGAAAAAAAAAATTAAAAAAGGAAAAATAAAAAATTTAAAAAATATTAAAATATTATTAAAAATTATTTATGTCAACGCGATCATGCCACATATGACGCCTAGCGTCCATGTCAATAATTTTTGGCCAAAATTGACCTAATGTACTCAATTAACAAAATATGAAAATGTTTAGGACTCAGTTAACAGAATTAATAGATTTACGACTGAATTGATAAAAGTGAAATAGATTATGACTTTTGGACAATTTTCCTAGCAATTCACCATAATTTAACTTGGGACAATCAATGTTACGTCGAGGTAAAAAAAATGCCACAAATACCGTAACATAACATAATGCTTATTTTAGTATTATAATTTTTTTTAATCATTTGAATGTCACATAAAAAAAAACTCAAGCACTTCGAGCCTCCAACATTTTCGATGTGACATTTAGAAGAAAAAATTCAAACCAATGGGAACAAAGGACGAGATGACGGGGCATTTGTAACAAAAACGATATCATTTCATCTTAGGAAAACTGATTCCTAGATCCCTTCAATTACAATGTCAATTCCGACTACTAGGAGGCATCCATGAAACCTTGTCCTGCTCCTACTTTCTATTGCAATTTCAGCATCTTATTTTTCCCAAATTCCTCAATTGTGGATTGGGGAACAGGACAATTTTAGTTTCAATTTGTTAATTTGGGGGCAAATAAGTATGATGTACAATGCCGTTCAACTTAATAATTTTACTTTGTCGATGAGCCACATCGGATGTTTTAGGATTTTCCAGGCACTAAAATGATTGATTTTTCACTAAAGTGACACTTGATTGATCGGGAATAGAAAAAAGAAAGGGCGAAGTTAAAGCATTAAAGTGTACAAAGTAAGATAGTCATGACACTTGCAGTATCATTTTTTCGTCATGCCACGTCAAAGAAGTTGGGAATATTATCTGACCCACCTCCCCAAAACAAAAAGAAAAAAAAAAGGAAGTTGGGAATGGAGTGGAGAAGCAAAAGATATCCACGATCCATTAATGGATTACGTAAACGGTTGATAAAGGTTAGCAGGCGCCAATGGGCAAAAAAGATAACGTTGGGAATCATAGCCTATACAAGTACCAAAAAAGGTGGAACGAGGCCGTGTTTTAGGATAAGCCTCCGATGCCGGAAAAAACCGGATAATGTTTTAATATCTATAAGGGAATATCTTTAAGTAAAAGTTGTATCTAAAGTTTTAAAGGAATAATATCATGAAAAATTTTAAATTGATATAATTAATTTTTTTTACCATAAAAAATAACAAACTGAGTGATAAGTTTACCCTTATCCACTAAATTTTACCGTTAAATTTTTAAATTAGATAACTTGTGACAGTTGAATGGTATACTACTTTGAGGCTTTATCCTTTGCATATCATAGTGTATTAGTTTGTGATTTTTTGTAGTATTATTTAATTTAATGGAAATTAATAAAAGGTAAATTTATAACAAATATACTAGTTTGGGTTTTTTAGTAATCAAAAAATTAGTTTTAAGTAAATTTATTATATGTGTACCAATTTGGAGTTTTACATAATTAAAAATTAATTTAAAATAAATTTATCATAAATATATTAATTTGTGATTTTTTATTTTATAAATTTAATTTTGAACGGGATGTTCACTGATAGAAGAAAGACCAAGATTCAGAAGAGAGACAAATCTTTACTGTGACTGGGGCCCTTTTTCGATCCTTGAAAAAAAACTGCAGCTATACTGCGGTAGTTGTTAGAGACGTGAGATTTTGGAGGTCGGGTCGTGCTCAAGATGTGGACACCACAGAAGTTATGGCTATCGAAGCGGTTGCGAGAGGGTGATTGTGATGGATTCAATATTCTGCTTATTTTGCAAATTACGAATTATTTTTCTAAAATTGACGTATTCTATCATTTAAAATAATTAATTAATAACAAATATTTATATTATTGATAATAATTTATTTTTAAACATCATTTATGGACCATGAAAATATTCGTTAATAATTTATTTTTATAAGCGGTACAGTTAATTATTTTTAAGAAAATATTTAATTCATCCGTTTTTCGCGAAACATATAACTCATATTGATAATTGAGGCTACCCTCTCTCAAATGGCTTTTGGTGACCTGTTGAACTATCTAGAGTAGATGCCCAAAAAAAAAAAATATCTAGAGTCAACACGTTATTGGAGGTTCTTGGTTTTCTTCAAGAAAACTACTTGCCTCACGGTTTTCATAGTCATATCAATTAAGACGTTGCTGCGAACTAAAAGGCTTTGCTTAATGAACTAAACTTAACTGGAAGCTTACCCCAATGTAGATGGTGGCATCAAGTTGTGCCAAGTATATGATGTTGCAATTGTTGTTGAAGCTATTAACTAGATATGGAAAGTTACTTTCGGGACTTGGAAACTAAGATGATGTTTGGCAACGATCTGGGAAATACTTATTTCTATTCTTTTGTTCTCCGAAATAGAAATAGAATAAAAACGCGTTTAGTAATTTTTTATTTATTTCTGGGAATAAATTTGAAACAAAAAGAAAAAACAAAAACAAATTTATTTTTTGTTCTTGGGAACAACTCAAAAAACAAGTTATTCTTTTTTCTTCATTTCTTCCCTTTATTTTCTTTCTTTTTCTCTTCCTTTCTTCTTCCCCTAGCCGGTCGCTGGCCATGGTGATGGTTGATGATTGGCTAGACGAGGCTCGACAACCTCGCCACAACCTTGCCAACCCTCGGTGAAGTCGCCCTAAGCTCGCCGGCCACTGGCAAGGGTCCCCTGAGCCTCGCCCAACCATCGCGAGATTGGCGTCGTTGCGATGGCGTCGCCTGGCCTCGCATTAACCGAGTGAGGTTAAGCCTTGCTGGTGGTCCGGTGAGGCCGAGCCTCGCCGAGCTAAGGCAAGGCTCGAGGGGACCTCACCTATGGCCGGTGAGGCTCCCCTGAGGTCGTCGACCTCGTCGGCCCTTGTGTGGCTAGTCGTCGGCCGGTCATGGCCAAGACTGGCAACCTGTTAGAGGAATGAGAAGAAAAAGAAAAATATAATAAAATTATTAATAATTTTAAAAAAATTTCAAGTCACAAAAATATTTGAGGTCGTATCAAACGTATTTTATTCTAACATAAATTTTATATAGTTACTAAATGCTTTAAAATACTTAAAAACTGTTATTGAGAACAAAAATAGAAAGAAATAAAAATTCGAAAAGAAACAGTTATTAGGAATAGAAACGTTACCCAATGCATCATAATATTAGGGGGTGCGTTTATTTCACTAAGTTCTTCACAATAAAAGGAAAATGTTTTCAATAAAAATCATTTTTAAGGAAAATGATTAATCTTTATTTATTTGGTTATTTAACGAAGTGATTTCCTTTTTGCTACGAGGGAAAGTTATTTTCCTTAATCTAAATTTGTTTTTAATCCATAAAAAATGTTTTCTACGCATGATTAGTTTTCTGTCATTCAAATATCAAAAGGTCAAAAAATTAATTTCTCGAAAACGGCTTTTCTTTTGAACAAATAGACACTTGTCATGTCGCTATTTGTAACGTGTGTTAATCGGTAGAGATGTCCATTCTTGGGCAACTGGGTCCTAACCTGAGTTGGAAGCTGGATGGGTCCTTTACGGGTGGCGCGTCTCCCCACAATTCCCTCTTTTGAGTTTGATGCTTTTTGACATTAAGCATATGCCTCTATAATTTGTTGATGGTTTACTTTAATTACCTATTATTACTTTAATTCAAAGTAAAAATATTTAGTACTAGAAACAAAAGATCATAATGAAAAAGTGGTTTTGTTCATTTTAATCGTAATGAAGGAAATGAAATCAAGATCAAGTAAAAAAGAAAAGGACATTTTTGAAAGAAAAAAATGAATGCTTATAATAGGAAAATTATTGTACGGTGATCAATTCAATCATAAGTCTTTTGACAATTTAGTTATAAATATTTCAATTATATTAATTTAATTCTAAAATTTTAACAATTTTTCAATTTAATCTTAAACATTTTGATTTGCCAATTTAGTTATTTATGCTAATTTTGACTAGAAATCGTTAATATTATAATGTGTAACCGTCAGCCATCTTGCTGCACAACACTAAAGTTGACAACTTTGCAATTTTTTTAGTTTTCTAATTATTTTTATTTTTTTTACCTTTTATTCTCCACTAATGAGGGCTTTAAGATTGGCAAGGGCTGCCCTCACTAGGAAAAAGAGAGAAAAAGAAAAAGAAAATTAAAAAAAGATAAAAGAATTGCAAAAATTATTTATGTTACCATCGGTTGTGTTACGTATGCTATCTAATACTAACTTGATTGCCATGGTAGAGACTTCGGCTTAGCTAATAGGACTAAATTAGCAAATTGCCAAAAAGTTTATGACTAAATTGACAAATCATCAAAATGTTTAAGACTAAATTGACACAGTAAAAATATTTATAACTGAATTGGTCATCATATAATAAGTTTAGGATTTTCTAAACAATGTTCCTAGTCACAATCATAAGCCACTACACAACCATCAACTGCAGTCGAACCACCACATTGTGGCAACTTGGGGCTAGCAACAATCACACCTGAGGTCAATGACCATCGTGTGACGCTAGTCCAACATTGGATTAAAAAATTGAAAGGATGGTGGACAAAAAGCAAACAGATGGATTTGTGCTGGCCAGCACAATTGTCGTGATCTCAATGAATGGTTAAGTAAGAATGCAATGCGACCACCATCGCAGTGGTTCTTGGGGTTGGCGATCACCTTTGTGGTCATGGATTGATGCCATCCTCCACGAATTTATGAAACAAAGCCGTAGGATGCGCCCGGGAAAGCAAATCTCGTGCTTAGGTGATGCAACCCCCATAATTGTGACTGATTTTCGCTTGAGTGCACGGTACGACCACCATGACAATGGTCCTTAGAATTGGCGACCATTGTCATAGTCGAGAGAAGTCCCCGATAGATCTACAATGCGTGACCAAAGGTCAAGAGTAGAGTGCAAGAGATCTTCGCATCCCCCCATGGTGGTAGCTCAAGGGCATGACCAAACATGTCCTTGGACCCGCTAAAGAGGTGAATCATCCTATCCCGGATTTTGTCTCTGACCAAACAAGACCTATGACTCGACCAAACGAAAAATTTGTCGGCCTCAACGCCAGAAAAAGCCGTGAACATGCAGCGGGGGTGCCTTCTGAGACATTCAAACCGCATCGTACATAAAGAAAAAGCGCGAGGAAAAAGGCTCACGCCCCTCACCACCCGCTCGTCCAATGGCGAATCCCTGTCGAAGCTTGAACCGGAAGGTGTCGCGGGCCCCACCACTCACTCGTTTACAGCAGCGTTTACAGCAGCAGCAGCACTGCCCGAGATGCCGCCCGAGATTCGCCCGAGCTCGCAATGATGACACCTGAACTCCCTTGTTTTGTTCCCCGTTTTTATATCAATTGATGGACCGTACATGGCATTAACTTCGTCGCACAAGCATCATAGCCCAGAACCATCTCTCTCTCCTCTCTCCGTTCTCACAAAGAGAGAGAGAGAGAGAAAGAGTGTTACCAGTGAGCTTGAGCGAGTCCCAGACATTTTTTTTTTGTGTTTCTTTTTGCAGCGGGGATGGTGGGTTGCGTCGGGCTTGAATAGATTCTCGAGCTCGGTTGTCGCCCAACAACAGGATCCTTACCTTCATTTCGTCATCTTTCTCTGCGCTGGCCTCGCCCCTCTCTCTTCTTCTCTTCTCTTTTTTCCTTTCCATTTTCTTTTTGTTTGCTTTATCAATCCATCGTCGTTCACTTCCGAGCCCGCTTTCCGTTTTTCCTCTTCCATCTGGCCTTCCCTTTATTCGCTTCCGCTTCAAATCTGGTTTAGGTTTCGGCTTCCTCACTTGCTGTCTTTATTCTGGCTCGAACCCACCATACCCATTTTCCAGAAATGAATATATTCTCTCTTATTTGCGACTTTCCAGTTACTTGCTTTTCCATATTCTGAAGAATATGTGATGTGGGTTTTGAGCTGATTTTCGCCTAATGCAGCAGATACCCACTTCTGCTCTCGTTTCTCTCACCAAGTATCAGCGAAGATTCTGCTCTGTTATCTTCTACTTCAGAGTTTCCGAGTTGCTCAGTTTCCCCACTTCACTAGACTGACTAGATCCCTGGTGGAATTTCTGCTTTGTCTCAGTTTTGCTTCTGGGTCTGCATACATGAAGTAAAGATCGTGGCTTCTGAGCTGTGTAAGCAACATTTCAAGTTCTTTTCCCCGACCCGAGTTCCTATTTTGAGGTATCAATCGCTTGTGATGGGGTGGCTGGTGTCTCTGGGGTTGGCCTGGGTGTTGTCGCTCTCAATGGTGTGCTCAGTCAGTGGGATAGGGGCTAACTGGGGTACTCAGGCCACGCACCCTCTCCCGCCAGCAACGGTGGTGAAGATGCTGAGAGAAAATGGCATCCAAAAGGTGAAGCTTTTCGACGCGGACTATGGGGCGTTGAGAGCTCTGGGAAAGACGGGGATTGAGGTCATGGTGGGGATTCCCAACGACATGCTTTATTCTTTTGCGAACAGTGTGAAAGCTGCTGAGAGATGGGTGTCCAAGAATGTCTCCACTCACATCTCCAGCTCTAATGTCAACATAAGGTATTCTGTGCCTCACCACCTTTGCCTGTCTAAAATCTTCCCGATTACTTGTTGAGTTGGAATTAGAATGCGTCTGGAAATGGAAGGGGCAAGCTTTCTACAGTTCATGGCAAGTATGAATGATATAAAGTCTAGGTAGATATTTTCGCTCTGCAAGAGGATTCGCTCTGCAAGAGGGACCGTGCGACGGACCCAATATTTACTTCACACATATCTCTCCGTTGGAGTTGAAATTTTTAACGCTTGTAATTAGTACCGGTACTAGATGAGTAATGATGTGCTCATTTGTCCTGGTTATGGGTTATATGGGAAACGTTTAGATAATATTCCTGAATAGTTTGAGAGGTGTTTATAATGTAGATATGATTACCCTCAATTGTGATGATAATTGGAACTTGAAGGAAGATTAGGTTAAACAAGATGGCCTGCAATGTGAGAGCGAATGTGAGAGCGAGGTAGATTGGATGAGCAGCTGCAGTTTAGTCATGAATCCAGGGAAGAGATCTTGCTGGAAACAGAACAAGAAACCAGTTACTTCTAAAGATAGTTAATCATTTGGATGTACGTAGAGTTCATGCTAAGCTTTTTTCCAATAATGCGAAACTAATAAGTCGAACAATTGGATTAGGGCATTCTCTCGTGCTCGTTGCGAACTGATTGTAGGACTTCAAATGTGGGTTGGAAGTTAATATAAGGCAAGCAATTGTCTTGTATCAGATGTGAAGAGTTTTTGTAATAATCCTGAAAAATTACTTGGAAGGATGATCAATTTGGATGGGATGTATACAGCTAGAGAATGAACTGATTGTTGATGGCTTCGAAGACAATGCAGATGGTATATTTGAAACTTACAAATTGAGGCCGATAAAGTTAAGCACATAGTCTCATATCATGTTTTTATAGTTACTTATCCGTATTTTGTGGTTCCTCATATGATTTAGAGTTCACTTGTAGTTTTTTGTGCGATAATTTTGATGTTTTGCTGTGACATATATGCGGCTCATTAAGTATTTAGCAAATGATAATTGTGCTCTATTGACTTTTCAGAGTCACGCTATATGGCGCTTTATGTTTTAATTTCAGTAGAATTGAAGTCTTGTATAATTTAATTTTTTTCTAAAAATTAGAATGATTCTCCTTGAAAACCTTTGTATTTAAACTCTATTGATGTTCCAAGAAAGCTTTGGAAGCAAAAGCCAGATTATTGAAAGTTACCGCAGCATTATTGTGCTGCTACTTCAAAATCAGCTTTTGATCGCTTCAGTTTCCATCTGCTTTTGCTTTTGAAGGCTTGTGAAACTTTCCACTAATGCTCATGTCACTTTCTCTCAATTATCTACTTGGAATATTAGTGTCGATGATTTCCCCTTTACAGCTTAAGATTCTGTATTGTAGGGCTTGAACCAGAACTGAGGGAATTTATCACTAATGCTTCATTTAGATACTATAATCAACTGAGGGTCTTAAGTTTTCCTGCATAATTTTTAGTTTTCAATTAACAAGAATTTAGTTGTCGTGTATCCTTAGAGTGGATTGACAAAATAATTTCCCCCTTACTTCAGTTGTTTGTTTAGTCATATTTTACTTTGATGGGTCTAGTGGTTCCTATGGGATAAACATAGCTGCTAAAGCACACACATATAGGACGTTTATTCTTCAAGAATTATAGTTAGGGGATACAATATTTTGATAGGCTAACTGGTTCATGTTTGGAACAACTCATGAATTTGTTGCTTTGATTTTGTAGAACAATCATTTTATATACCTTCTACCTTTCTGTGATTCACATTGGAGGATTCTAGTATGGCTAGGTTCAAGCATAAAATGGGTTCCATTGTCATCCATATGTGTTGGAAGATTTTATTTTATTTTATTTTTTGTACGTTATCATTTGGAGGAAACAAATGAAATCCATTATACATGGCAGTGCGGTAGTTTGATGGGGTGGATGAGAGCTTTGTGCTTGAGTAGCAGTTAGGAATATCTATATTAGATCAATATGAGGCATTACTTGAACTTTTTAGCTTATTGTAATAATACAAGAACAATATAAGGTAAAGTTCCTTTCCTTTCTGCCTCCTTTTACACACTGAAGTTCCGAGGCAGAGCCCTTGTCCTTTATAGCAAGAAGTTCTGTGCTTTCCGCCTTAGCCATTGAAACAGCGTCAGTTGCACCTCCTCCATTAATAAAGAAAGCGCTCTACTCTCTTATTATCCTTCTTATTCTCCATAGTGGGGCTCATGTGGGGTTGACCCTCTGGAGTTAGAAATGCAACTTTATAGTATTATTCCATGGGCATATGGAAAAGCTACCAAGAGATTTACATGGCACAACAAATAATGCCTAAGAGAGATGGATATACATTCTGCACAAGCAATGGTATGAAAACATTAGAAGGTTGCTATGCCCACATCACGAGCTCGTAACTGCTCAACTGACTTACCCTCTTCTTTTTCTGCCAATTATGTAGATAAAAACAGTCAATATGCATGTTGAATTCTATTGGGCTCGTCAAAATTCTCGGCATAACTTATTGTGGTAGCAGATCATCCCAATCGTGGAAAGGTTCCGGTGAGAGATAGCAATGCTTGTAGCAACTATAAAAGACGGAGCAGTGCAATTGGGGGTTGGTAATGGAAGAGCAGCAGTCATAGAAAGGAGAAATGAGATCAGATCCTGTGCTTTTGATGTGGTCAAATTCTGCGAACTAAATCTTATAGTTGTTTCAGCAAACCAATGCTGCAGCTGCTAAATTCCACTGGGTTTTTTCATTGTTTTTCATTCCTCCTTTTGTGACTTTTCTTTGGCTGACTTATGTTGGTTAGGCAAATGCTCGTACCCTCACATTTTCTTTAACTTCATTCTTCTGCATAATAGTCACTGCATCACTCATGCTAGCATCTTATGGACAGATCAAAATGGATAAAAGTTGTCCTTTCATGAATAAGGGGCTTACAGCTAGCTTTGTATCATGGCACCCTTAAATACCGTTCTGCTTCATGAGGTCGTTGCCAACAGAAAGAGTTAGTTTCTTCAGAAATTGATCAGCTGATGATTCCAAATGTCTTCTGCTTTTCTGATTTCCTTATGTTATATTTCACCTGACTAAAGTTGCAAACGCTCTCTTTGTTGCATGTTGCTGGTTAATTAACTAGCATTTTGTCAGTTAATGTACCACCTGCCTTTTATCTTGTTGAAAATCAGTAATTAGGACTTGAATGACATTCAGCCAAATGGTGATTGTTCCCAGTTTTTGAGTTTAATACTTGCTTTTGTTTTGGGTTGATTTTTGTCTTCAACGGAGTGACGATGGCCCACGTATGATCCAGAAAGGTTAAAACTCACTCCATGTGACACTTGCTATGTTTGGTTTTTTATTTATTTTTGTCCTTAAATTTTTTCCGTGTGCTCCTGAGTAAGGATATTCTTGGTAAGGTCTAATATATATTTGATTCGAGACTTTGTTTCGCTCTTTTCCCTACCAGCTCCTATGGGCTGTGATTTTATTGGTTGGCTCTTAAAGAGTACTTTTTTTCGGTCATGTGGTGAGCTTAACCAAGAGATCCATCTTATGACATGTAGGTATGTTGCTGTTGGCAATGAACCTTTCCTGAAAACCTACAACGATAGTTTTATCACCACAACCTATCCGGCCCTTCAGAATGTCCAATCTGCCCTCATAAGAGCTGGCCTTAGCAGCCAAGTGAAGGTTACTGTCCCCCTCAATGCTGACGTCTATGCTAGCTCAACTGGCTTACCATCTGATGGGGATTTTCGTGCAGACATCCAGCAATTAATGATCCAAATTGTCAAGTTCTTGAGTGATAATGGGGGTTCTTTCACTGTGAATATCTACCCCTTCATTAGTCTCTACACTGACCCCAACTTCCCTGTGGAATATGCCTTCTTTGATGGCAATGCATCCCCTGTAGTGGATGGCAGCACAACGTACTATAACATGTTCGATGCTAATTACGACACGCTCGTGTGGGCCCTGCAGAAGAATGGCTTTGGGAACTTGGCCATCATAGTTGGAGAGATCGGGTGGCCCACTGATGGGGACCGGAATGCAAACCTGGTCTATGCCCAGCGCTTCAACCAAGGCTTCATGTCCCACATATCAGGTGGCAAAGGAACTCCCATGAGACCAGGACCCATTGATGCATACTTGTTCAGTCTGATTGATGAGGATGCTAAGAGCATTGAGCCGGGAAATTTCGAGCGTCACTGGGGAATTTTCAGCTATGATGGGAGGCCGAAGTACTTGTTCAATCTTGGCACCACCAATTCCAATGGCTTGATTCCTGCACGAAGTGTGAACTATCTCGACCCGAAGTGGTGTGTGCTGAAGCGGTCGGCCAACCTCACAGGTGATCAAATGGCGCCAAGTGTGAGCTACGCATGTTCAAGGGGCGATTGCACTAGTCTCGGTTACGGGACGTCTTGTGGGAATCTAGATGCTGAAGGGAACATCTCGTATGCATTTAACAGTTATTACCAGATAAATAATCAGCTTGACAGTGCTTGCAAGTTTTCAGGCTTGTCGATGATCACTAGGACAAATCCTTCAGTAGGGACTTGCAAATTCAACATCATGATCCAACCCTATTATGGGAGTGCGGGAAGGCTACATGGCTATCTTGGAAATGTATTCGGGTCGTCACTCAGCCTGATTGTTTTGTTACTGATGATTCTGTGACACTTTATTTCTAAGTTCACAAGGTACCAATTTGTTTCCCCAAACCATTTTTCTCTGGTCCTGGGATAGCGGGAGTCGTGCTAAATTGATGATGTAGTTGTACCTCAAATTTTGCAATGTAGGCGCATGGGTTTAGTACAGAGTCCAATTGATATTTGACTCTGTGTCTGCATAACTTTGTCAGCACTAATCTTAATTAAACAGGATTCAGGTGAAGGCCATTGCATAGAGACAAGGATGGCATCAACGCTTGATTCATTGTTTCGGTTGGCAAATTGATCGGTGGATGAGGCAAGATCATGGTTGTCACAATGCATATCACCAGGATGAGGCACAATGCGAGGGTTACTTAGAAATATGTTGTCTTGGAAAAAAAGAACATGAATTGTCTTCCTTGCTCTTCCTTAGTGTGTACGCAGCGAATGCATATACAAGCGCACACAATATGTGCGTGTCCTAGTTGTGCCCTACTCATGCTCTTCTGCGCTCATGATAGGTTTGCCTATCAAGAAGAGGCGATGCATTGTTGACAACGAATGGCGGATGAACTCACGGATGGTGCTTTGTCAAGTCTAAAGAACATTTATTTGTGAATCTTTGGGATCAGTTTTGTTTTAATCACCTGTAACCCGCCTGCTTATCTCGCTAAAGGTAATTCAGGCTTGGCGAAATGTCTTTCCTTGTGCAAGCGACAGTGCTCTGGCCATTCTTGTTTTCTTTGTGGTGCATGTGGACATTCTGTACCAATCGGGTGCCAACTCTATAGGAGATGTGCTCCTAAGAATAGAGTACCCGATTCGGAAACATTTTAGTGAACTTGAGTATGAGGAGCAAATAAGAATAAGATCTCCTCTAAGCCAAAAAAGAAGAAAATCAATAGGATTTTTGGGACTTAAAAAGGTGGATAAAGAGGCTTTTGATGGATTCTCCTATTTGAGTGCTGTCTCGTTTGAAGGCTCTTGTTAAGCGCAGTTCAAAATGCCATCGGGATGATGTTACTCCACCATAATGCTAAGTTTTCACCATATCGAATCACCAAGGTTGCTTAGAAATCATGTCGGTTAGATTTTTTTTGAGATATTTACCAAACATCGATATTGAGAGTAGGCCACTAATCAATCATCGGCTCTGATAATTATTGGGGGCATATGACATTTATCCAAGAGGATCAATAAGAAGTTTTTAAGTTTGAACCTGTCAATATATCCAGTTGAATTCACCTAATTTAAATACAAACTAATGCATTAAGGTTAATTAGTATATCAATTAGTCTACACTAGGCCAATTCTTTGGGTGGAACGTTTTTTTACACAAAGCATACTTGCATCTCAACATGTACTTTACTTATAGAGAGGCTATTGAGTAAGGGAGGCATCGGTATATTATCATAAGTACTTTATCTTTTATTGTTTCCTTGCCACAATTCTAATGTCAAAGATGTCTTGGTCCACATAGATAGGATGCGCTTGGTGTGAGTAGACTAGATATGATCCAATTTTTCCAAGACTTTATGGCGAGCATTACTTATATATGAGCAAGTGTACTAAATCACTCGAAAAGATGAGTGGGCTTATGTAGGCCTGGTCCACATTACAATTTTTCCTAATTTAGATAAATAATTTATCTTAGATTGGAGTAACTTTGCCGTTAGAATCAATACAATCCTTAAACGATCATAAGTTTTTTCAAAACTGTACAATAGCAATAATCATCAAATTGTTCTTCATTTTTATCTTGCATTTTTGAATTATGACATCTATCCTTTGCAGTTCGCACCCTCAAATTTGTAAAGCTCCTGTAACTTTCGACATGATGTATCAAAAAGAGCTGATGCCCACGAGTTGCTCACCCTTTATTTTGTATTAGATTCCCATACTCAAAAGTAGCAAACAGCAGGTTCTTGAAAATCTCATGATGCAGAAAGTATAATCTTTAACCCAGGATGAGAGAGAGAGAGAGAGAGAGAGATGCTGATGGTTTATGTTGTGCTATCTTTCAGGAGTAATGTCAAGTTCATCTCAACATCATCATCGAAGACAATGATGCCAATTCATGGGCAAAAGTGTGGCCACACCCATGCCCCTGTTCCATTCATTCAGCTATCGTCACCAACTTAAACCCCACAGTTTATCATCAGAACAACAGGCTTCATCATCATCTTTCTTCTTCTCCTTTCTCCCTCCGAACTTTGCCGATGACGCCCTGCTATTCGCAACCAATAGCACAAGACAGGACGGGGGCCATTTAGAATCCACAAGTTGTGGAGGTTTCTGTACAAGGGCCTCCTTCAGCCTCGCTTCCTTCACTAAAGGCACCCGTTCTTAGACCTTCCGAGGTTCATGTCCTTTCTCTGTTTTGGCCGAACACCCTTAGTACAGGTTATTGAACTGAAGGTACGCGTCCACTGCAAGGCCCGTGAGAAAAGACATACGGGAAGGCCATGTGCAAAAAACCAGAGGCATGCTACTAATTTCTTGATCCCCGCTCTTCTTGTCATTATGCCTGTTGGTCCCGTTTGTCCTCTAGTTTCACGTGTAAGGTCTTTCGCTCGACTGTCCTGCATACAATAAGGACGGTAAAAGATGCATGTTCGACATGCATTGTCGGGGAAAATTGTCCAAAAAATATAGTCTTATTGCACTGTAACCAATTCAATTTCAAAACCCTTTAATTCTATTAATCTTTTTTCACTTCACTTTTACTTGTGCCAATATTTGTTTGATTGGAATAGTAGTTTTATGCATTTTCATTCAATTTTGAGTTATTGACATTTTCATGTATTAGCAATTGAGTTCATTCGTTCAATTTTAGTTGCAAATCGCTAACATAGACATTTGTCGTCTCACATAAAACGTTTGGCGTTGTGTGGGCAAATTTTAATTTTATCTTTTTATTTTCTTTTTCCTTTCTTACCCTCCATTGGCCTCAAGCGAGGGCTGGCCTCCTCAAACTGGGTGAAGGTGGCCCTCATAGGCCTTGGCCAAGTATTGCCCTCACCTGCCTAGGTGTCAGGTGAGGACAAACCTCATCAGGCTAGGGGATGGTGACCCTTGGTTGAGGCTAGCGATAGTGGCCTTCGCCTGAGACCAGTGACTTTTGCTAGCCATTGATGAGGCTCGGCATGGCTAGCGGAGGGAATAAGAGAAAAAGAAAAAAAAAAAAAAAAAAAAGAAGAGAAAAGAAAAAAAGAGAAAAAAAAGTAAAAAAAAAGAAAAGATCTAAAATATTAAAATATTATTAAAATTATCAACGTCGTAAACTTAATTAACAAAACGTGGAAATATTTAAAACTTAGCTAGTACAGTTAAAAGTGAAGCAAAAAAAAAAAAAAAAAGACATGATCAAAAGGTTTAAAAATTAATTAATAAAAAATATAATAGATTTATGACTTTTTAGATAATTTTTCTTACATTGTTGACATGATTCCAGTTAAGCAAAGTATGATCCATATATTTCTAATTGACTCGAAGTGAAAGGCGGGAAAATTTCAGACCATATCACTTGGCATCCTTGAAACGAAATGCTTAGAGCTCTTCCATTCTTTGATTTGTAGAAGGGGGAATTGCCATGGACTGCTAGTAATTTTCCTTCATACTTTATGTTAAGCCGTTCTCGGTTGATTTAGGTACGCCTTTATCAATTGCTAGAAGCGTGTGCGAATTTTAAAAGCAAGAAGGTTCGCGAAAATCATCCATTTGGAAAGAGATATAGCGATAAATGCATACAGGGGCTACCGGCGAGGAAATGGATTTGATACCTTGTAAATTGACAGTCTCGGGCTATGTCGAGCAAAGGGTAACTCTAAAAGTTCTCCGAAAGACAGGAAGAAGTGCTACAACTCGGCCTTCATCATGCCACTAGGACGAGTCGAGTTTATAGGTTTATCTTGAAGATAGTTCTTGGATATTAGGACCATTGTACTTCAAATTTTCAATGGAATTGTGATGACATTGACCTTCGTCAAAAGCACATCTGGAAAACAAATAAGTCATGGAAATAGAGACCTATACAGGCCTCGACCGGAAAAGTTGAAGGAGCCGGATTCGCCCTTGTACTGATTCTTTCTCCGTCCTTTGATTTCTTACGAAACTTAGATCGAACGCTAAGCAGAAGGCGAGGAGCATATGGCCATAGAAAGATCCAAGGTCGACACCTTGACCACCTGTGACAATGCCAGGGAACAAAACCTCAACATTTCGCAGGTGGCTGCTCATTTCGGCGTTCTGGTGAGGAGCCTTCCATTCTGCCATTCCTTCTTATCATGACTTCAGCTAGGACCACTCAATGAAAAGTAAACGGTACAAGCAGCATTAATGGTTGGATCAGGTGTACCCCAATATTTCAGGCCACAAACTCTTGAATCGGGCCTGAAACACCAAATCAAAGCCAACATTGTGGACTGAACTGATCTAAATGGTAGGCCTCAGAGTCCTGACTTGGGTTCAAAATGTATGGCTTTGCCTCTGAGCAGTTGGAAACTACTCTAATGATCGACATTAACAGCAATAGTGTAAATTTGAGGGAAAGCACAACAAAAGAAGAACGAATAAGCTGTGTGACTTTAAGGAATGAACATTATAGACTTGTAGTGGCAGCAAAGTGTGCAGCTTCTGAATATCCATGCCACAGACAAATATATGGTCTCATTTATTAGTCAAGACCACGAGTGCTGCAATTGTGACCCTTGCAGCTTCTATGAAATAACTACCAAGTAACATCTCTAACAGATGATCAAAGCAAGAATTTGAATCCTAAAACATTATCCAAAGAACAGCATCCAATGTTCTGTGAGGGAAACAACGTTGGACTGTTTACAAAGAAGGGATAACTTATGAACCATCAATTCACTGGAAAAGATCACCTGAATACATGAATTTTTCCATGAAGTTGGTTATTTATACCTTCTCTCCAACAATAAAGTCCAGACAATTCTCAATGCTGCAGACGCAGTGATCCTCATCTTATCAGACACTCAAGCAGAACAGTACAAACCATGCTGATCTTAGAAAGCCACTATATTCACCCTCGCAGCTTTTTAGCTTCTCTTGTTCAAGCTTTCACCTGCAAGAAAAATAGAGGCAACATAAGATTTATGCCTGGTAGCAGTCTTCTGGTCTCAGATGACTGAAGCATAACGTTTTTCTGCACAAAAGGAGGTGGAGGAAACACAATTAAATTGAAAATATAGGATATCCATTATTAATTTCACTGTATATTCGTCAGATTATCAGTACTTCCATCCGAGGTTCTTCTGACCCACAATTTTCTTAGGCTCATAACCAAAAGTTTTATAGAGCCGTTATGCCTTGGCTCATAGCTCTCTCATGTGTGGACTACTATATAATTGGTTGTTATGGCTATCTTCATTTGAGATCTAATCCTTTTTAATTTCGGCTTCTAACTTTGTTTATGTTGAGCCAAGAATCCTGACTTTGGCGACCATAAACGTCAAACTGTTAAAGATCAATGCTAATGCAAATTCAAGTGCAAAATGGTCCAGACTGAAATTTTTGTTTTGGATTAGGCGGGACTGTCGTCTATGATTTCCCTCAGCCTTGATCTGAGCATTCCCAAGTTGAAACTTCTGATTCCATCAGGACTCAAGAGATGCTCCAACAACAAATTGCACCTCACTCCTACCGAACTTTAGTACAGCCCATTTCATAAATTTATCTGAAGCCAATAGATCGAGAACCCAATAGGCAGTGCTGTCACTGTAACTTTTTATAGTGAGAAGTCCGCATGAAAATTGTGTAAGCCGACAGTAAGTGCTAAACAATGTCAAGCCACTGAAAGAATCTCCCCCCCCCTCCTTCCCTATTGTACAACAAATTGAATAAGCAGCCCCAACATTATTGATATGTCATTAACAAGCAGACCTGAAGGAAATTGTCTATGCTCAGCAAGAAAGCTAAAAGTCATCCGAAAGCAACAACATATACTATATAACCCTTATTAACTCCCTAAAAGGGGATTTGGGCTAACTTATTCTCTGTTGCATTAGTTCTCATGCTTATTCTCCATCAACAACTTATTGGGACTGTACCTTTTCTTTATAAGTTTGCGACATTTGAACTGCTAGTAATGGAAGAAAAAAACAGATAATTCAAAACAGGCAAGGTCCTCCCCGTCCTCGATTGGGTTACTCCGGAGTCGGGACAGGAGCGATCACTCCCAAACTCAGTACCAAATACCATAATGAACAAACCCAAATGCCAAACTGGTTTAGGAATCAAAGAGCTTATATTTCTGAACCAACAACACCGGGTACAAGCAAGCTCCAACCGCACAACTCATCCAAATCCCCATAAGTTCTCTCAGACAGTCTAAAGCCACCGAGGGCTTGTACCTTCCGACATCATCACAACCCTCATTCCCCCTTCCATTCCCCAGATGCAAAATGAGTAATTCAGACTGACCCAGACTCCTATCCTCCCGCATTTCCCCCAACAAGGACTACCCAACCGAAGGGATGGGAAGGGAGCAAACTTACCCGGTTAGCCGCGGCGGCGGTGGCGTTCTTGGGCTGCGGGGGAGAGGGGGGCTGGTAGATGCGGGCGCGCTTGAGGATCTCGGCAACGACCCAGCGCTTGCGCTTGCTGAGGGGGCGGGAGGGGTCGAGGCGGACGCGGTCGCCGATGTTGCACTGGTCGAGCTCGTCGTGGGCCATGAACTTGGAGGTGCGCTTCACGAAGCGGTTGTAGATCTTGTGGTGGAAGAGGCGGTCCACCGCCACCACCACCGACTTCTGCATCTTGTTCGACACCACCATCCCCACCACCCCCTTCATCTCCCTCTCCCTCTCTCTCTCTCCCTCTCTCTTTCTCTCTGTGAAAAACCCTAAGCCCCCTGCTTCCCCTTTCCTCAACTCGCGTCGTGTCCAAAATGGTAATTTCGTCGAACGCCTGCCTGAACCCGCAAAATGTGATTTTTAAAATTAATATATATATATATATATATATATATATATATATATATATTTTTTTGGTAACCGTAAAACCGTAAACCGACAAATGCATGAAGAACGGGGGAGTGACTGATTGTAGGACCTACCACCACAACCACAGTACTCCAGGTAAGAATCCCTAACAACACCACCCACCACCACAGTACTTCAAGTAAGAACACAACCACAGTACTCCAGGTAAGAATCCCTAACAACACCACCCACCACCACAATACTTCAAGTAATAATTCTAATGACACCACCACAATACTTCAAGTAATAATTCTAATGACACCACCACAATACTAACAACACCACAATACTACAAGTAAGAATCCATAACGACGCCTCTGGGATTCGAATTTCTCCTTTCATGAGGGGGAGAGAGCCCAAGCCAGCTGTACCGTTGCGGGCGGTGGTTAAAAATCAATATTTATATAACAATTATAATTAAAAGTAGGGTTAATACTCGAAAAACCCCAAACTAGTACACATGTGATAAATTTACCCCAATTTTTTATCATGAAAACCCAAAACTAGTACACTTATGACAAATTTACCCCAACTGACCATAAAAAGCCCTAAACTTGTATCATTTACCCCAAATTAATTTATTTAACCGCAAATAAACCCAAAAATAGTAAATTTGTGACAAATATACCCTCCGCTAAATTGGATTAATACCACAAAAAAATCACAAAAATTGTAAATTGTGACAAACGGAACGTAAAATCCCAAATTGGTATACCAGTCAACTGTCACGTGTCATTTAACTTAATAATTTAACAACAAAATTTAACGAAAACTAGATAAGGGTAAATTTGTCACAAGTGTATCAGTTTGAGGTAAATTTGTCAAAAATATACCTGTTTGGATTTTTTGGTGGTAAAAAAAATAGTTTGGGGTAAATTTGTCACATGTGTACGTGTATCAATTTGGGGTTTTTACCCTTAAGCTAAATTTTAAAAAAAAAAAAATTAAGGAAGGGATGAGAACTACTAGGCGCCATGAAGGGAAGATGAGGGTGGAACTGGAGGATGGCCAGCAAGTTTTACTTTAAGATAGATGCAAATTTACTTTTTTCAATACGTTAAATTTCACGTACCATTTACATTCCTAGCAACTTTTAATTTCCAATTTCTGCCTTTCAATTATTTTACTTTTACATCCATTTGCTTGCGTATTCAAAATCAACAAAAAACCCATTTTTCATAAAATATGTCTTTCATCTCTGTTTTGAGATCTACACTTTTTTTTTTCAATGGAACAAACGTACATACTACAATAATTGAATTATTTAATCGCCACATGATGTGAATTTATTCATACACCATTTCCGTCTAATTAGAATTACTTGAAGGTGATAATACACATATCTATCATATCATGGAAGAGGGATTCCTACTACTTTAAAATATGTTTCCCTCGTTCTCTTCCATAAATACCTTTGTTCATATACACTTTTCTATTATACGAGAATGAAATCAATTTTGTATTTTAAATAATATATAGTTGTCTCCTACTTTTAAGGATATAATTTGCCCTTCTATTTATTTATTCGTTTTAGCATCGCATAACATATATTTACTCATATAGAGATCCTTTTTCATGAAATTCCGGTATTCCTTGGGTCCTTACATTCGTTTGGATCTATTCTCGTCTATTTTTGCAGACATGTGAAAAGGGAGATATTGAATAGATATCGGACCCATCCATACCGTTTTCTTGCGCAGAATTTTGACTTTTTATTTTATTTTATCTCATTATGTATTTATGTTTCGATATTTAGGTATATATTTCTATTCATATTTATATAATCTCATTGCATTATTATATAAAGAAAAAGTGAAAAAAAATCATTTAGATGTGTTTAGACGTGTTTTTGCATTTAATGACATGATTAGTTTAATTTTTATTGCAAGTTTCATCAGATAGATTAGGAATTTTGTATTTATTAGATTGGTGCACGCTTATTATTATTATTATTATTATTATTATTATTATTATTATTATTTTTTTGGTATAGCTCACAAAGATCTTTTCTTACGGTTTATAAAAAGTTTTGTGTGATTTTGTCGGGTTTTATTTTTTATTTTCCACTCTTTCTTCATCTTCGTCCATATTGTTGATCAATTAATTTTATTGCTTGAGCACTTATACATGATAATATAGATTTACATGTTAAAAAATGGAAAAGAGTGCATGAAATATTGTTTTCTTACAAGAGAAGAGGGAGTAGTAATTGGCGTTAGGCAAAACTAATGTAACCGAGTCCCTGAAAAAAGTAGAGTGGGTTCCCGTGCCTTACTTGACTTCTAACTCCCCTAGAATAGGTTAAGGACAACTCTAATTCGATAAATAATGAGAAGTCAAGTTGCAGTCGATGGAGATTGGGGGAACACATGCAAAGCATATGCGCCAACTCGCAAGAGGGTTATTTGTACCTAAGGAATCCATTAAATTCCTTTAGGGTTCGCCTTCAAAAAGTCGCAACAGCTTTGGCAACTATATTAGAGATTGCTTAGGAACTTAGGCTTGATTTTCTCTTTTAAAAAAAATGTTTGTGTGTGATCCTTCGATCAGCGCATGGAATTTGGGGCAGTCAACTTTAGTTAGACGGGAAGGAATGTTTGCTAATCTCTTTTTGAAAGGAAATGTCGGGATGAATGTTTATGTTTGCAACTTCAAGTAGTGTATGCAAAACATAAACTGTTGTGCATATTTTCTCATTTAAGCACTACACTTTTTTCATACACGTCCCGCGTCCTCTCACAAGTTCATGTGCAAGTCTATACCTTTTTCTGCAGCCGTTGATCCGTTTGTTCTTGATATTTATTTTTTGCACTTTAATTTCCCTTCCTTCCGTTTTATGAACCCATGCCTCTAAGTAATTCAACTGCCCAAATAAATCCATTTTGCAAATTTCAGCTTCATAAGTGTTCTAACAATTACACCGGGCCTTGTTAGGCGTGGGCCCATTTTTCACAATAACCCTTTTCAATCTAGGTGGGGAATCGAATGAATCAGCTTGGTTACCCAAAACCTTGGCGAAAGGCGAATCGGAATTCTAAGTCCTCGACGTCTGTTGGAAGAGCGATATATGCCATGAAAGTGATGTAACGAGCATCCAAGGGGGCATGCAGAGATCTCCATTGCCCCAATTTCAGGACAAAAGAAAAAAAAAATCTCGCGAAACGTTCTCTTTGAGTTTGAACCATTTTCTTTTTTTTTTGGTCTTAATTTTCGGATCTCAATCCCACCTGGTCGCAGAGATGATGATCAGCACCAGAAAATCGTGGAGAACCGTACTGCCAAATTGAATTGTGGCAGACACTAGATTGATGCATGTTGCATTTTTCTTCAAATTGAACATGAAGTTCTTGATAAATCCTTGTTCTGTCCAATTCCTGACGGAAGGTCGGCACCTAGTCGGAAGAACTCCGAAGATGTTAGGCCCCCGGTCGATGGTTGGCCACTAGTCGCTTGTTCACCGCCATCACTCGAGAGGGAAAAATTTTTGTATTATTATCAAACTAATTTCTATTTCGAGAATGGAAAACTATGTGTCGTTATCAAACGCATACTTTTATTTAGAAACTTGTCCAGTAAATAAAAATATAAAAATTTATTTATGGAATAGAAATTGATTTTTGGAATAAAATGGTCATTATTCACACCTGAGAGTGTCTCAACTTTTTTTTTTCTGCCCAGATTAGCTTTCCCCAGCTTTGTCTTCTTTTTTCTTCCACTCGGATGAACTTTTGTAGCTTAGAGCGTCTTCATCTTTTTTGATGCCCTGACGTGCTTAAGTAGCCCGAAGAGTGTTCACCTCTTTTCGGAGCACCAAAAGTTCTCCCTTCTTCCTGCCCGGATGAGCTTTTGTAGCACCAAATGCTCTGATGAGATTTTGTAGCCCGGAGCGCCTTCCCTTTTCTTTCTACCAGGGTGAGCTTTCTGTAGCCTGGAGCATCTTTCATTTCCCTCTCCGCCTGGAGCATTCTCACTTCTTTTGTTCTGTAGCCAGGAGTGTTGTCACCTCTTTCTACCCGAATGAGCGTTTCTAACCCAGAACAAATCATTTTAATCCTAAGGTTAGTAGTCCATGGTTGCTTTCTATCATTTCTGGGTTACATCTGCGTGAAAAATTATTCAAAAAAATTTGAATTAAAAATGTCATGACCCTCCCAAGATGAAATCCTTAAGAGAGTTTGATAGGATACTGACTGAGTGTGATTCATTCCTCTTGTGAGGTGGTACTTGTGCTTATAACAATTACATGTTTTAGGTACGTTCATATAGTTTATTATATAGTAAAATTTTAGTTAAGGAACAACGAAAGGGAATAAAAAAAGAGATAAGAAAAGAAAAGAAATAAAACAAGAGGGGGGGGGGAATATTTAAAAAATAGGTACATGAAAATGAAGTTGAAGAAACCAAGTTTTAAATTAACAAATCTAGATTTGAAAAAGGATTTTTCTAATTTTTGAAGAACGACGGACGATGAAATTTCTAAGAAAATCCCTTTCTCTTCTTCTCTTTCTCTTTCTCCTTCGGAACTCTAATTCATATTGAAACTTCACCAAACAGGTGAGATAGTCGAAGCCCTCTACGTTTTAAAATTGTAAGGCTAAATGATCATACTTTCTCTTTCTCACTTAATTTGACATTTGTTGGCCAATCTATATCGTTGATGTCGTCGTAAGCCATTTACATTTCTTGTCAAGGTTGAACGTGTGGATGTGGAATATTGTAATGAGTTCCTTTGCTGTTTAAGGTTTATACAGTTACATAATCGTGGATCAATTGCTAGAGGTTGTTTCTATTTGTAAGAAATTCTTACCATCTCTGTTTGTGCATTTTCGAATTTATTTACATTGTTATGTAGTTCCCACCAAATAATGGATATGATAGAATAAGAAAATATTTGATTTTATTACTGCGATTAACAAAAAAAAAAACGAATTGAATATAACAAAGTCTCTGAATTTCATACCTTATCCTACTTAGTTCTATCATGATTAGAAATCTAGATGACCAAAAACAAATTAAGATTTAGCACGACGATTAATAGCTGTGGACTCATCTTGCCTGATTTTCCCTTCTTTGGGTGCATTGGGGAACACTCTAGGGAAAGTCTTTGGAAAAATGTAAAGGAGTGTAGGTGAAATGGTTTTTTCAAAATGTAAATAACGTTGGGTAAAGTGTAACTTGAAAACACATTAAGAAACAATTTTGATTTAAATGTTGTTTGGAAAAAATTACAATTTGTAAATGACTTTTGCTTTTTTTTTTAATCCTTAAACCTTTGCCAGCAAAACTTAGCCAACGATGAGCCAAATCAGCCAGTGGCGATTAGATTAAGTAGTTGGCTAGTCACTTGAGGTTGCTTGACCTAGCATTGCTGCAAACCTAGGTGACACCGCCTGAGGTTACGTAACCTCATGCGAGGCTGGTTGGCAGCTCGATCTATGATGTCACATGAGGTGGGGGACATTTCCCAAAAAAATATAGTTGCATTCCAAAAATGCTCAAAATTCAAAACAACTTCGGACTTGCTTTGAGTTAAAGGTGGCTTTTAGAAATGCTAAAAAAATCTGTCAAATAGTACTTCCTTTTATCTAATGGTTAATATCATAAGAAATCCTAAATATTATACTCATGATAAATTTATTCCAAACTAATAATTAATACAAACGTGAGAAATTGATCACCCATTGAGGTAAATAGCATATGACAGTTAACGGGTATATCAATTTATGGTTTTACCTTCCATTTGTCATAGATATAATGGTTTGTAATTTTTGTTATATTAAGCTAATTTAATGACAAATATTACAAGTGTATCAGCTTGAGATTTTTTTATGGCAATTAATTTTGTTTAAATGTCATCATCTAGTTAAAAGAAGACATATCGAAATTTCTCACCGGTAAATTTAGGATTTTTGATGGTATTAATCCCGTTTGGAAGGCGTAAATCTCACCCGAATTAGGGGTATGTCCGTCCCATCACCAAAAGAGGCGTGGAAGCAACAAATTTCCCCCGTGGATGTAGCCGCTCCTTTCCTTAAACAGTAACTGATAAACGTCCGTCATCCATTATCCATTTCCAAAGCACAAGATACGCAGTCCCTCATCTCCCTCCCTTTCTCCATCTCTCTTGCTCGCTTCAGCTCGCTCGAAGGTTCGATTCTCCGATCCTCTCGCGCGATCGACTGCCGCCGCCGCCGCCGCCGCCGCCGCCGCCGCCGCCGGCCCCCGGGGCCTCCGCGTTGATGCTTCTTCGCTTGCCCCGCGATGAGCAATTTCCATGCCGACTGAGCGGGCTTCCGGGGCTTCCGGCTTCGCTTCCCGGGCGGCTCTGAAAGATGTTGGCTCCGGATACGATAAATGAGCACTTCGGTTGTTGTGGCTCGCGGCCTCGTGTTCTTCGACGCCGGCGTCGGTGTTAGCCGCCCGTCGCGCTCCGCGAAGTTCTCTGTCAAGCTATGCGGGGGGAGGGCGCGATTCGACGCCCTGATCCCCAATTCGAAGGGGAAGGGCCGCCACGGGAGGCGGAGGAGCTGGTGGAAGAGGTTCTTCCTCGAGGACGACGGGAATTGGTTGGGGCTGAAGGACGAGGACCTGCTCGAGGACGAAGTGGAGCATTCGGGCGACGGGGGGTTGCCGGAGGACGGCGACAAGTTCGAGGCCTGGAAGAGGAGGGCGGAGGCCATCGTGGAGCTGAGGGAAGCGCAGCAGGACTCGAGGAACGAGGAGTCTCGGATGTGGGAGGATTGGCTTGTTGATGATGGCGCGGCCTCTTGGGATGATGGGAATGGCGGGGCGGGGAGGTCGGGGGAGGAGTTGGTGTTGGATTCTGGTGAAAGAGGTATTGTTGAATCGGTGAGCGACATGCTTTTAGGAAGAGAAGATGAAGATATGCTGTATGAGGATCGCGTCTTTCGGTATGCCTCGCAGAATTCGGTGGGTGCATTTATGCTGTGTCGTGAATTACAAACATAGCTTCTGTTTGGTCTTGCTAGCTTTTGCTACAGTTCAGCTTGTGCAGTGCTTGCTTTCTGTTTACATAAGATCATACAAAGGTGGTTGGGAAGATGCCTTGATGAATTGAGCAGCTTCATTTTGTATGTTTATATACAGCTTAACTTCTGAGTATGTATCGAAAGATGGACGGCAGGGTGCTCTCTTCTTCACTTGAGCTGTTAAATAGAAAGATGATGCAATTTTGGTTGTTGTCTTTCATTTAGTTCTTCACTTCGCATGTATAGAAAGAAAATAAAACTTAGGATTATCTATTTTAAGGTTATGTATTGTCTGTATTTTCCCAAGATTCAGGACTAGAAATTGGATTGTCTGATATTGTTGTTTGAACAACTGTTGGCATTGCTTTTGCTGGCTCCTCTGAAGAATCAAGAGATGAAAAAAGTGTATTTGAACAGACTGAAATACTTCTAAACATGTAAAATATGATTGATTGATTAAAATGGTGCTCAAACATGTAATGTTGTGGTCACCCATTCTTGCTTAGATGCCTAGTTGGAGCTAGGTTAATGCAATATGTCGTCAATAAGCTGCACTTTTTTTATGATTTGATCACTTGTTTTTTTTATAAGAGCAATGAAATAGGTACGAGACTGCTTTGGATGTCTGATAGGGAGCTGTACATGTTTTTAGCTATGTAATATGCATAGTATCGAGAAGCATTTGACTGAGAGATCTTTTCCTAATGCAAGTTAGTGGTGTTGATTTGAAATTCATTGATGACATTGAGCAATAAATCCATCTACACAATAGAATCAACAGATGGACAAACCTTGAAAATTCACCAAACAAGGTCAAACGGGGTTTCAGCTGTAGTACATTTGGAAATATTGACATTCTGTCAAACAAGGTCAAATGGGGTTTTGGACTAATCTTCATGCCTTTCTGATTTCAAGGAGATCCCTTTGTTTCTCCTTAACAGCGAATTGATTCTACTTGAGCATGATTATATAGAAGCTCGAGTTTGTTACTGGAAAAACGTAGTATTCCCCTCTGCAAACACTTAATAGAGAGACTGAAGGTTCTAAATTGATGAGTATCTCTCTTGAATCTTATTCAAAGCCGGGTGACATAAAGGGAACTTCTTATGGCTCTATCGCCTCAAACCTTCTAAATTGATGACTCTCTCGTATCTTATTTAAAGCTGGGATATGGAAAAGGGGACTTCTTATGGTTCTATTGTCTCAACAGCTTAGTCAGAACTATGTTATCTATGCTTTTTCCCTATAACACAGTTGCTCCAAGTGCAACTTCTTTGTTCAATTCTCATCAAATGTCTCTCCCACTCCTACAATTCTCACTACCCACATCTAAACCCATAAAAGTGAAAAGATATCATCCATTCTAGTACTTTGCTTCTTCTTTTTAATGGTAAAATCTGCTGCAGAACAATTGCTAGGGGTTTAGAATATACATTCTGAATATTTACTGTCATTGGATTCAGAACTACTTGGAAAATAGTTTTCCCGAAGAGCTGTGATTTATGATGCATTTGGAAAAGCTTGCTTAAGTAGCTGATGAAAGAAATATTACTGAGACTCACTTGCATTGCGAGCTTGGTAAGATGGATGCTCTTTTCATTTTAAGCAATTTTATCTTGGGGACAGAGCTTTCTAAATAAAAATCCATTTTTAATGCTGAAATCTGACCAGTTATGCCATTTGACAGAGTACATGTCTTAAGAACACTTGATGAGATAGCTGACTATATGTTGTTGTGGTTGAAGTTTACTCTATTGTATGGTTGATGCTCATTGTTCATTTAGTTCATACTGTTACTTTGGCTATATATGTGTTGCGTCTTCTGATCTCAACTGCATGAGATTACTTGCTGAATAAATGAAAAATTGTCATTCTTTGACTTGTAGGCTAAGTTTCTGGCGATACTACTAATTATACCCTGGGCCTTGGACTTCATGGTTCATGACTATGTTCTTATGCCTTTTCTGGACAGGTAAACATCAAGATCTCCATGATATTTCCTTTTCTTTTTTATTTCTTTTAATCATTGTAGAGTGTGATAAAACTACTATGAGCTGGTGATGTATTTCTTAGACTCTGAGTGGTTGATTTTAGCTCTGTTAAAAGGAACATCAATAAGGTTCTCTGTTTTCTCAGAGAAATACCCAATGGGGGAAAAGAACATTTCTATGAGACTTGGTACTTCATTAAAATTAGGAAGAGTGACCAGATATCTTCCCTTTACATTTTACAGCCAGTTGTAGTTGTTGTTCTACCATTTGCAACAAAAGTATTCTGATAGGTTTGCCAATTTAACTTGTTTTGTCCTTCCTGCATGACTGCATCTTGTGGTGCTTGATGCTATACCTGAGCATCTTACTGTTGCCAAGTATTTTAATGTCAAGGATGGTCATGGAAAAATCATTGTTGCAAGATTAGTACTTGCATCTCACTAACTAATTTGTGGTGCATTTGAAGGCACATGGGACCACCAAAAATTTCTTCTCAAATTTTAAATTCATATCAGGGCCCCCCTGGCTGCCCCCTTAAATATTTCCTTGGGACTCTTCATCTGTTAAATGCATCTCCTCACTGGAGTATCTAGAGGCTTTGGTTTCGCATGTCCCAAGCAACTCAAATGAGTTTCTTTTATATGGTCCTTTCTTGGTGCCGCGCCTACCTTTCTCAAATGGCTTCATTTCAAATCCTACCTTTTCTTGGGCTGGCACATTCAATGAACATTCTCATCTTTACCACTCATCTTTTTTGTGCATGCTGGTGTTTAACTGCCCAGCAATACATTTCATAAAGCATTGTGGGCCTTATTGTTGTCCAATAGAGCTTTCCCTAAAGTTTATGATTTGGCATTCAGTCTTGCATCAAATTCAGCTGTTTACTCTTTTGTCCTAATCAAAGTCATTGGAAAGTTTCCTTAACTGATCAAATTACCCACTTCGGTTTTGACAGGTATGTAAAGACTGTCCCGCTTGCAGCCCAGGTGCTTGATGTGAGAAGGCACCAGAAACTTGAAATGGTTAAAGAACTGAAAGTTGAAAGGGCAAGATATAGGTTTGAGGAAGAGATTGGTAAATCTCCACCACTATCTGACGAAGAGGCCTGGTTGGAATTACGGCATAAAGCGTAAGAACACCTTTTCCGTCTAACCTTAGTTGATGTAGGTGTTAAGTGAAAGAGATTGCAAATTTCTTTCATTATTATTTCTTTTTCCACTTTCATACAAAGAGATGTTGTACTTAATTCATGGAAAAGAGAGGCAAGCTAGTCAACTGAAATACCTATGCCAAGAACATCCAATTAGGAGTACACCCTAAAACATCCATCCAAAAATCTGAATTAAATAAGATAGGGAAATAATCATTGCTTTAATCTTTCAAATTTTTGCAATTGGTGTGTTGCGACCAGATGTGGCCAATTTTGTCAGATAATGAAGTTGTTTGTGTGCCCATGTAGCAATAATGTGGCTTTGATCAAATGCTCCACATATTTGCCTCGTCAACTGTTCATTGGAAAATTAGCTGGATTTTAGTCCAGGTGCATTGATTGCAAAATATTCAAATTAATGAACTGGGTGATTGCAATAAAAGTTTAGTTATCTGACTGCAAAATCCACTAAACTTCAGTGACCATGAATGAAATTCACCCACTCTTAACACTACTTTTGTTTGTTAATTGATAAAATTCCTCTCTCTTTGAACATGTTATAAGTTTTAGCTTGAGAATTCATACGATAGAAGAAATAATGTAAATCTTGTGATATATGTTTCTTTTCTTGTTGTTCGAACAGCTTGGAGTTGCGAGATGAATGGAGACTAGAAAATCGTAGAGCATTTGCCAACATTTGGTCAGACATGGTATTTGGGATTTCACTTTTTCTGATTTTGTACTTCAATCAAAGTAAGGTGAGTCCTTGTACGCTGCCCAATTCAGTCTAGTTGTAGTATTCTTTATAACGTGTGAGGTGATAGATTCTTATGATATTTTCATGTATAAGTCGCTGGTTAATCACCTCAACATAATAATGATACCATAACATATGGAGTTAATGATGAATTAGCTGTCATAGTTGTGCAGCTTGTGCTTGAAATGCGGGTGTGCTAATTACGACAGAAAACATTCCAGGTTGGTCTAACTCTACGTAAGGCTCTCAGATTAGGATGAAGTAACTGGAAAAGAAATGAAAAATATTGAAGGAAGAAGAAGACAAGGAACAGTAATTACCTTCACTTATTTGGATGCATTTAAAGATGAAACAAGGTGGGAAAAGGAAGCTAGTAATTCACTATGTTGTCTTATTCAATTTTAGGAGTTTATTAAGAATATCTCAGGAGATAGGTGTTAGTTTGTAATTTAGTTTTTGGTTGTTCATCTGAATGTATGCCATGTACTTCATAAATGCGACCAGACCATCAGTTCTCCATGAGTAACCTAATGCACACAAACTTTCATAGGAATATGCTGGTCTGTCTCTTCCTTTTTGGTTATTGTCTTGCCTGTCGAATTTTCTAACGTTGTGACCATTTACAGGTAGCATTGCTGAAATTTACAGGTTACAAAATTATAAATAACATTTCGGATACTGGGAAGGCATTTCTTATTATTCTTATCACGGATATCTTCTTAGGGTAACATTCCTCTGCCATGCTATGACACAATACTCCTGTCATTTTCAGTCAGAGTACACTTAATGGGAACTGGTCATCCTTCTTATGCCAATTGATGTAAATGCAACAGTTTGCAGAGGATATCTGCATTTGAAGAAATTAATATCTCTCAGTTTGGACTTTAAAATTTGCTCATTTCTTCCTCTTACGTATTCCCTCGACCTCAAATTTGTAATTTGGCAGTTTTAATGCTATAATGCTCATCATTATGTTTTACCTTTCCTTACTGGTCGTGCTTTAGGCCATTGGTCCACTTCGACGAAAGTTCATTTGTTGATTCTTGCATATTTTTGTTGCTACTCTTTATGAATCATGTTTAGGCTTTTGGAATGTAGATTTTAATTCCTTTGAAATTACTGAATTTCTTTGTGACTCACGTGTTGTTCTGTTATAGCTCATGCACAATTTCAATTGGTTGCTTGCAGGTATCATTCCGAATCTGGTTGGCAGACTTTGTTAGAAGTGATTGTCGAGCATTATGGACTGGAAGTTGATCAGGCTGCTCTTACTATTTTTATATGCCTGATTCCAGTCGTCATTGATGCTTGTGTGAAGCTTTGGGTATGTACTTCATCAAACTTTTTGTGGCAATTTTCTGATCAAGAAATATCTCATAGATTCAAAGTTACATCTATCTGATTCGTTCATGAACTAGCAAGAGGTGCCCGACCTTACAAAACTATAAAGCAAAGGGGATGAACGTTTGTAAATGGGAGCACCTTAATGAGGATGCCGCCTTCAGTGCTGATAAGCGCTGTGATTTTTGATTTAACTGCAAGTCTGCAATGCTCACTGTCTTTCTTGTTGGAGTACCTCATGTAGGAATTAGAAAGTATTTCTGAAATTATTTTTTTCCTAATATCTAGTCTCACATCAAGTAGGAAAGCAAAGAGGCAGTTAGTCTGTCATATGTAGACAACCTTCTGCTCACCAGCGTAATCATGTTTTCATTAATTTGGAACTCATTCCTAGTTGATTTCTTTCTTGTACCCTGATCCTTGGTTTTGCATGCACGCATGGAAGTTTGTGTTCTTGATTTGCCCTCCTTCGAAGGCCTTGTGGAAGAACAAGAGAGCTCCAATCTCTTTCTTCCAATTAGCAATTTTTTTAGCTGAGATTTGTAGTAATGGTTTTCCATATTTGGCTGTTAAAAGTAACTTTGAGTGTACTGCTGACATGTTCTCTGCAATTAATATGCTCGATACAATCTGTTGCTCTCTCTCACTTACGATTTTGTTCCTTTTTTTGGCCATGACATGGACCATTCGGTTCACTAATGCTTTTCCTCATTAAACAGTTATTCAAGTTTCTCCCTAGATTGTCACCCAAGGTATCAAACATATTCCAGGAGATGAAGCGGCATTGAGTGGAGTTATTTATTGGGATATCTGATGCTGGTCTGAGAAAATTAAGCGGCCCTCATCTCCATTACTACATTCTTTTTCCCTCCACAGTTTTGCTGAACCACTCTTGGTAGAGGCTTTTCTTTCTTTTGTAAGTATAGACACCATTCGATAAGTGAGGTCTCCGGGCAACCGGTTGTCCCACCTCCCACGTACTGATTCATCCATCAGTTAGTTGATTTGTTGTAATATAGAGTGCTAATAATGCATGATATTTTCAGTGTAATAAATTCTTTTCCTCAGGACAGGAGTCAGGTTAAAATTTCTGACTCTTCTTTTTCCCCTTCCTGTAATTGAAATGACCTACGAATTCCTTAGAAAGTACTTCAGAAAGAGTTCAGCGAATTGGCCAAAGTTCTGAATCCTTGGTCTACAACAGCAGAGGGAGATGAATACTTCAGCAACTCGAGGTCCCACGGCGTTAAGTTTCTATATCTATCTTTTAAAAATCTATCAGCTCCACTAAATAATTTGCAGACAGTCGTAGCAATTGGGTGAGATTGTAAAGAGTGGAGTCACTGGATACCAACTTTACATTGGACTAGAATTTATTCCGACTATTCAGCTTCAACTGTCAATTCTACGTGTTTTACCATTGCAGATATTGAAATTGGATCTCTTATTCTATTAGATGGTTTATGTTGTTAAATCAAAGTTTCTATTGGCCCTATGGGAAAATCATATACGATTGTAACAATTCTACAAATCAATAACTCAAATCAGCTGCCTAGTCACAGTAGCTCTGTCGATGCACCGGAATATTAGGTTGAACTGAGCATTTGTGGCAGGGTCCATTTTATTTGTTTCTAATTTGGATTCTATTTTATCGGCCGAGCTGGGGTGATGGTTTGCGAGATCCTTGCCGACCCATTGCGAGGATCTTGCATACCTTCACCAACAAATTGCGAGGGTCATGCAGCTCCTCAGCCCCCCGTGGCAACGATCATGCAAACCCTTGTCAAGTGGCAGTGAGAGTATTGGAGATAATCACCAAAAAAGTTCTAAATTTATTGTACAGATGTTAATTCAGTATTAAACCTTTCAATTTGGTTAATTTAATTCTAGTTCTTTTGATAATTTGCCAATATAGTTTTTCCAGTCAATTTTGGTTGGCAATTGCTAACGTAGACATTAGCAGTCTCGCATGGCACAATCAGCAAATACAAGCAATTGTTTGCATTTATTTTTTATTTTTCTATTTTTTTTCTCCTCCTTTGGTGATTGACCACTAGCAAGGGTCGAACTTGATAGCCTTAAATGGCGCTTGCCTTCATTGGATTGGACGAGGCTCAACCATTGCTAGAATTGGTGAGGTCGAGGGTCACCTAGCTATCGGCAAGGATCTAGCAAGGTTGACCCTTGATGAGGCTTGACGGTCAATAGTAGAAGGAAAAAATAAAAAATAAATATATATTTTAAAAAAATTATTCATATAAGTGCTGATTTTCAATATAAAAATTATATAATGTAAGACGGTTAATGTTTATGTTAATGATTTTCAGTTAAAATTGGTAAACATGATTATATTGATAAATCGTCAAAATGTTTGAAATCAAATTGGCTAAAATTAAAATGTTTAAGATTGAATTTATATTCATATAATAAATTTATGATTTTTTTGTAATTTTCTCGAGATTGTTGGCAACTTTCACTTCACCATAGGAAAAGCAGTACAGCCCTTGGCGAGGGTGATGAGGCCCTTGTCCCTTGGCAAAGGGGGCCGCCCTGGCCTTTGTCTCGCCCCTTTCCATGTTTGTTTTTCAATTTTCTTAATTCTTGGTTTGTATTTTCAATTTTAATTCTTAATTGGTAAGGATTTTTTTTTCTTGAAAATTATTGAAAAAAATATTTTAATTCTTAATTGTTAAGGATTTTCTAAATGTTTTTGAGATGCAAACATTTAGACAAAAGCCAAGAAAGGCATGCTTTGGTTGGAGCATGGCTTGGTGGCTTTTATGCATAATTCCTCAAATTTTCTTTGCATGCCCATTCGATGTGAGACTCTTGGCATTTATATGGAAGGCTTGATACAACAATAGAGACAAGCTACGAGTCCCACATTGAAGTTGTTTGATGGAAGGTTGGATACACAATAGACTAGCCATACACCAAGAGTCCCACATTAAATAGGTACGTAATGAACGTAAGAGAAGTTGGGCATGAAAGCCAAGTCATGTTCCAACCGATATCTTTCTTGGTCTTTTGGGTAAGATTAAGTATAATATTTGTTAAGTGTGTGAAGTTCACATAATTTTTTCTTTTAACATTTTGATTTTTCGTGGGTAAAGAGCAAATACTTGGTTTTAAAGGGGAGGGGAAATCAATTTATTGTTGGTTCCATTGGGTTGACTGGGAATTGGGTCCGGTTCCCATTCCGTGATCAGTTGATCCGGTTCTTGGTCCTAGAACTAGGAATCAGTCTTACTGATCCAATTTTCGGTTCCTATTTTGTCCCACCTAAAAATCGGGAACCAAACTGGGATCACCCCTACTATTTATGTAAATTTATTATAGCAAAGTCTTTTTCTAAGCGTTACCCATAATAAGTGTACCACAGATAATTGACGATTGCTAGAATTGAACTCTCGTTGCATGAAAAATATTAGGTGTTTTCTCTAAATTTAGCATGGCATATGTTTTTATCACCCCTCACGCTTCGCCTCTCTTTTCAATATTTAAGTATATAATTCAAAAAATATTTTTCATTGTAAAATAATATAATATATATTCTACCATATCAGTTAATAGACAAAAGTTTTTACTGTTTATAGATACTATAGTATTCGAATATTCCACTTTATGTTTGTGTATTTTTTAATACTAATTAGTTGCTTTCTAATTTTGATAGTTTAGTTTAATGGGCTACCTTTTAGAACTAATGAAACGTAAAAATAATCGTGTATTTATACTAAATTGGTTCAAGCTTCATTTTAATTATACTTTTGTATGACAAACCGCAGAGAGCAGGTATATAACTGGCATGTCTATTTACTCAAGGAAGAATTAGGGGATAATCGTAGCAAAAATTGAAAATGACTTCGCGAGTACAATTCTTTTTCTCCGGATAATCCAACTGCTATATTGTCATTGTGTTGATGATGGATATCAATATAACTTGTGAAAGTTCAGGGGAGTGGTCCTTCGTCCTTTCTCTTCATGTCTTTATATTTGAGGATCAATGGACAAAAAAGGAAATGAAAGAGGACGTGATGATTTTGAAAGAGTTAGTACGAACACCTAGAGGAGGGATGGATAGGTGTTTAAAAGAAATCTTGACAAATAAATGCGGAATAAAACTAGTTGTGAGCAAAGTCTGAATAAGGATCAGAGTTTGATAAGCGAGCCACCAGACTTCTGGTAGATGTTCAGAATCTGTTATGCGATGGAACAGACTTCTGAAATAACCTGTAAGTATGCAACATACTTAAATATAAAGAGTTCAGGAAAGAGAATGTTGCACACGAAATTATAGTGGTTTGGCTTAAATCAAACCTACGTCCATTCTCTCACGCTAACAGCCTTCTGGCTAGATTCCACTATGCGATCAACAAGATATTACAACTTTGAGTGCACACACTCAGTGGTAGATTATACTATCTCACTAGGTCACTCTTTTGGTATTTCTTTCATAATCACAAACGTTTAAGTTCACAAAAGATAAGTGTATGATCAAAATTCGCTCGGACTTTGAAATTATAAATTCTGCGCTCCGTCTCTTATTTGCTCTTCGATCATTGGTCTTCTTGAATACTCCTCCACTTCCAAACTAGCCGTTGGACAGTATCTAGATGATCATCTTCCAATCTACCCATTGGACAGATCTATATTTAGAAGATTTAGTAGCCGTTGAATGATAGAAGTAGAATCCCAAATTGATTTTGATCGCCCATACAAACAGAATCTTGGTTTCCATAAGTAGAGCTTCTCCGTTTAGAAAGTTCTTGTCTTCAAGATCCAATTGTCAATCAATTAGATTGAATCAATCAAATCTATCTTGATATGAAATCCAAACCAGATCACTAGCCGTTATATGTTTATGGCTTGTGTTATGTTCTGTCAAGTTGTCTCGTTTTGAACATGCTTCGTTTTGAATCTGTTACATTCTGAACTTGTTTCTCGTTCTGGATCTTGTCACGTTTTGGACTTGTGTCTCATTCTGCATGTAAAGTTTGAGAGTATTCTGTCGAAAGTAAAGTCTGAGTGTCTTCCGTCTGAAGTAGAGTCTGAGCATATTCTGTTTCTGAATATATTTAGTCTTAAGGTCTGGACACAATCTGAATAAATCTCAGCTTTAGCATAGAGTCTATCTTCTGGTTCTTCCAAGTATAGACTTTGACAATATCCTTTATACGTTCTATCATCTGCATAATTTGTTACTCAACCATTAAACACGTTAGTAGCTTTTGATTTATTTTGTCATCTTCAAAACATCATAAGGGATTTCTCTAACAATCTCCCACTTTTTGATGATGACAAAACAATATTTGAATATGCAGATGTGTAAATATGTTTTTAAAGATAATAATAAATCAGGGCAATCTTAAACACAAAAATAGTCTTTAAATATGAGTATTCAAAGAATATAATTCAAATCAAAATATAGCAGAAGATAGCAAATAGATTGAGCATAACAATATATAGAAAAATAATCGCATCTTAATACTATGTAATAAATAATATCAACTAATCAACACATATGCATATTTATATTCTCTCCCCCTTTTTGTCATAATCAAAAAGCGATGATAATAGAAATAGTATCACGTAGAGAATATAAAACGATAACAAATATGTCTTGCATGAAACACAATTTCCAAAAAATCAGCTTTTATAAAGTAAATCGAATGTCAAAGATATGTAATATAGCTCACTTCGATAATATATATCGGCAAATATCTAATAAAAATCAAGGATGCATTATAAAATTCACTTACCCTTTTTGTCATAATAAAATGATAATATCAATAAGATATTTGTTAATGACAAAAGATAATAAATGATGCACTAACTGGATTTTGTAGAACTTAACAAGTTCTAACACATTTACCTTTTCCTTCCTTCTATAATAATCAATATCCTGATCAATTCAAAAAGATTTTTCCATAATTGATCAATACTCCCCCTCAATTTGTTGCCTTTTTTGAAGTGATTACGATTCTTTTCCTTTCTTTTGGATTCACTTTCTCCTCCTATCATCATGACAATATTTGCGAATAGCACTAATTGTGGCTTGTGCACATTGAGTAGAATATTTTTCCATTAAAGAATAAATGGCTTTTGCATCAAGCGCTTCTCTTTTGGATATCGCCGTCCGAGACATAGGAGTAGGGGGTTTGGTTTCTTTGTCTTTGCCAATCTTATTTGATGTAGACGCAGCAGTGGAATTGATTCCTTTTTCCACAATATCCCATTGCAAGGGATCTCTGGATCTTAGGAATGCCTTCATTTTGTTTTTCCAAACATTGTACTCTTTTCCATCGAAATAGGGTGGTCTGGTGTTGCTCTGTCCTTCAACCAATCTTGGAGCCAAGATACTAGCCATAGAAGATCTTTAGCTTAGAAGTAAAAACATTTTAATAAAATAAGCACCATGACTCTAATATCAATTGAAAGAGCTAGTACGAACACCTAGAGGGGGGGGGGGAATAGGTGTTTAAAAGAAATATTGACAAATAAATGCGGAATAATACTAGTTGCAAGCAAAGTCTGAATAAGGATCATAGTCTGATAAGCGAGCCATCAGACTTCTGGTAGATGTTCAGAATCTGTTATGCGATGGAATAGGCTTCTGAAATAACCTGTAAGTATGCAACGGATTTAAATATGAAGAGTTAAGGAAATAGAATTTTGAAAACGGAATTTATAGTGATTCGGCTTAAATCAAGCCTACGTCCACTCTCCCACACTAACAGCCTTTTGGCTAGATTCCATTATGTGATCAACAAGAGATTACAACTTTGAGTGCAAACACTCAGTGGTAGATCATACTATCTCACTAGGTCACTCTTTTGGTATTTCTCTCACGATCACAAACGTTTAAGCTCACGAAAGATAAGTGTATGATCGAAGTTCGTTCGGACTTTGGAATTATAAATTTTACGCTTCGTCTCTTACTTGCTCTTCGGTCCTTGGTCTTCTTAAATACTCATCTACTTCCAAACTAGCCATTGGACAGTATCTAGAGGATCGTCTTCCAATCTACCCATTGGACAGATCTGTATCTAGAAGATTTAGTAGCCGTTGAGTGATAGAAGTAGAATCCCAAATTAATTCTGATCGCCTATACAAACAGAATCTTGGTTTCCATAAGTAGAGCTTCTCCGTTTAGAAAGTTCTTGTTTTCAAGATCCAATTGTCAATCAATTATATTGAATCAATCAAATCTATCTTGGTATGAAATCCAAACAAGATCATTAACCGTTATATGTTTAGGTCTTGTGTTACGTTCTGTCAAGTTATCTCGTTCTGAACATACTTCATTCTGAATCTGCTACGTTCTAAACTTATATCTCGTTCTGGACCTTGTCACGTTCTGGACTTGTGTCTCATTCTGTATGTAAAGTCTAAGAGTATTCTGTCAGAAGTAAAGTCTAAGTGTCTTCCGTTTGAAGTAGAGTCTGAGCATATTCTGCTTCTGAACATATTTAGTCTTAAGGTCTGGACACAGTTTGAATAATTTTAGCTTTAGCATAGAGTCTATCTTCTGGTTCTTCCAATTATATACTTTGACAATATTCTTTATACGTTTTATCATCTGCATAGTCTGTTACTCAACCATTAAACACGTTAGTAGCATTTGATTTATTTTCTCATCTTCAAAACATCATAAGGGATTTCCCTAACAAGTTTAAATGAAACGATGCTTTTCTTAATCTCAAGTGAAAAAAAAAAATCTCAACTGAAAAATTTATCAAAGTCTCTAGCAATTTGGAATTTCATGATTATGTGCAGATGGTAGAAATTTAGCAGATTTCTATGATAACTCTTTACAATAATTTGTAGCCCTTCATCATTCTAATTCCTCAGTTGCTGTATAAACTTGGCAGATCACCAAAAGGAAAAATATACTCCTCAAGAATATATGGGTGGGGTTTTGGAACTACATTATTACAAAGTAGCTTTGCTTTTGAGTAGATTTTTTTTTTTTTTATTTTTGGTCGAAAGAAAATTGTATTCATTACTTAAAATGATATAAAAGTTCATAAACTTCATGACCAAAAAAAGCAAAATAGAATATGAATACTGAAAAACAAAGTCAAATCCAGAAAACAAGGAGGATCAATGGAGCATTAGCAAAATTAAGTACAAAGTCATTCTACAAGAACAAATTTGTCAAATAAAATCAGCGGCCTATCACTGGATCTTGTGTTTTTGTCAGTGATGAGCACATGTTGAAAATTTATTCTTCAATAATTACGACATTGCTAACTGGCGGTGTGCATTTAGGTTCAGCTTTCTCTATACATTGTAATATAGAAATAATCAGATTAGATTAAATAAACACATATCTAACATGTAGAGAAGCAAATTTTTGTAATTCAATGAGACACCAAAATTCCTGCAATTATCATTGAGAATAAATGTAGAGAACCTGTACACGAACAGAGCAGAGGGGCATCAGATCCCCAAAAGAATATTTATTAAACTCCTAGATTTAGATCGGGAGAGGATAGCATCCAAAACTAGAATTAGATTGACAAAATTCAAACTCTCAAATTGGTAACTAGATCGGAAGAAGAGCTCCTAAAGCTTAATCGGAAAAGAAGAAAAAGCAAGAAAAGAACTATAAAATGCAAACAAAATCAACAAAAGAGAGAGGGGAGGGTGAGACTAGCTCAAACCCTCTCCCATGGCTAAAGGTTGAAGGAGACAATGGGAAGAGAGAGAGAGAGAGAGAGAGAGAGAGAGAGAGAGAGAGAGAGAGAGAGAGAGAGAGAGAGAGAGAGAGAGAGAGAGAGAGAGAGAGAGAGAAGAGACTTTTGGGCTCTACTATTGAATATACTTGGCTTAGCCAAATGGCCAGTAAAGTAGAAAGAGGTCTTAAAGCTCTTTCTCAAAGTAATCCATTGACAAGAAATATGGAACAATAGAGGAAAAGAGTTTTCGTATTCAATGTACAAGAATGTACCCATATTTATAGTACAAGAAATGAATCGGAAAGAATATGCACACAATCCTATATCTATGATTTACTGTATCAATTACAAAATCAAATCCCAACTGAATAAATCTGAATCAATCAATGGATTGGAATGGATCTAATCAAATCCATTCTCCAACACCCCCCCCCCCCAAAGTTGGCGGCTTATATAAATCAAAGACGCCAAGCTTGCTTAATAGATACATGTGCTATCTTTGGGACAATGGCTTAGTGAAAATATCTACATGTTGTTCCACATTTCAAATTCCTCGTGTCATAACAAGATCCTCTTTAATTTTTTTTCCGAGTAAAGTGACAATTGATTTTTATGGGCTTTGCTCTTTCGTGAAAAACAGGATTCGCTGCTATTTTCACACCAAGATCCAAAAGCAATCCTTGTATCCAAACTATTTCGCAAACAATTTTTGCCATGGCTCGTTATTTTAATTCGACTGATGATAGTGAAACTGTTGATTGCTTCTTTGTTTTCCACGAAATCAAGGACTTTCCCAATTTTATGCAAAAAACAGTAATGGATCTTCTCGTCATTGGGCAGTTAGCATAGTCTGTATCACAATAGGCCGTCATCTTCATACTGCATTCATGAGATAAATGAATTTCGAGTCCCATACATCCCTTTAAGTATTTTACATCCTTTAGCGCTACATTCATATGAGATTGCTTCGGATTGTGCATGAATTGACTAAGTATCTGTATCGCATACCATATATCAGGCCTGGTCATGGTGAGATAGATTAGTTTTCCAACAAGTCACCGAAATCCCAATGGGTCCTTGAGCAGTAGATCATCATTTGTTTGATGGATATGAGAGCTGGTTTGCATCCCAATAAACTTGCTTTTGATATAATTTCCAGAATGAATTTTCGCTGACTGAGACATATTCCCTTGTCAGATCGAGCTATCTTAATCGCAAGAAAATATTTGGGAGGTCCTAAGTCCTTAATATCGAAAGTGAGATGCAAGTATTTCTTGAACTTCCGAATTGTGACATTGTCATTACCCATAACAAGTATATCATCCACGTAAATCAACAAATAGATCGATGAAGTACCTTTGGTCCAGGTGAACAAAGCATAATCGTGCCTAGAGTGTTGAAAGCTTGCATTTGTAAGTGCAACAATAAACTTCGCATACCACTGTTGAAATGCCTGCTTGAGTCTTTACAGGGACTTGCGGAGATGACACACTCGAGACTCGCCTTATCTACGTAAGCCTTGTGGAAGTTCTATACAATTTTCCTCGTCAAAATCACCATGAAGGAATGTGTTATTGACATCCATATGATGTAGATCCCAGTTACGAAGTTTAGCAATAGACATGAAAGAATGAATAATGACTTCTTTGTCGACAGGGGAGAATGTCTCATCATAATCAAAACCTTCATGCTGTATGAATCCTTTAGCAACAAGTCGGGCTTTATAATGCTTAATAGAACCATTTGCGTTATACTTGATTTTGTAAACCCATTTGCAACCAATGGCCTTTTTGTGGGGAGGCAGAAGAACAATATCCCAAGTGCTATTTTTTGTAAGAGCAGCTAATTCTTCTATCATTGCCCTTTGCTAGTGAATATCACATGCTGCTTCTTCATAAGAAGAAGGTTCCTGTTCTTCATAAGACACAAAATTGTTAATGAGATGTTGAGTGCACTGTCTCTTCCCTTTCCTAAGAGCAATTGGCTGATCAAGATCATCAAGTACAACAAAATTTTCTGAGCTTATAGAAGCATTACCTTAATCTATTGTGGGTCTTGAACTCGGGTTTGTCTCTTGAGCCAGCTTTGATGTAGTACGGTCCTCCAACTCCTTTTGAGTTTTCCGCCTAGAGTAGACAATTACCTCTTTATTTTTGTCTTGTGTAGCATCTTGAATGGGTAGACATGAAAGACTTTTAAAAGTTGGATGACTCTTGGATGTTGGAATGGGTAGACACGGAAGACAAGCAGAATTGGTATTTGTTTGTTGTGACCCGAGTGAATGAAAAGTGTCCCAAAAATAATATTCCTCACAACTCTCCCCCTGAATGGTATTTTTTGGAGTGAAAGGGCTGGTGCTCAAAGAAGGTAACATCCATGGTGGTATAAAAACGCTTTGTTTGTGGGCAATAACACTTATATCCACTTTGATTTGGAGCGTATCCTAGAAACACACATTGAGGGACTTAGGATCTAGCTTGCTACGATGTTGCTGATTTATATGAACAAATGCCGTGCAACGGAATACTTTGAGTGGGATATGTGAGGCAAAATGAATATGTGGGTAGGTACGAAGTAGACTTTGAAATGATGTTTGGAAATCTAGGACACGGGAAGGCATACGATTGATGAGATATGTGGCTGTCAACATTGCTTCTCCCCAAAAATGTTTAGGAACATGAGTGGCTAACATAAGAGAATGAGTGACTTCCAAAAGATGCCTATTTTTCCTCTCCGCTACTCCATTTTGTCGTGGAGTGTCTACACAAGAGCTAATATGTATGATGCCATGGCTATTTAGATATGACTCGAGCTGTGAGTGGAAGTATTCTCTCCCATTATCCATTTTGAAAACTTGGATTTTTGTGCTGAATTGGGTTTGGATCATTAAGTTGAAGGTTTGAAAAATTTGGCCAATATCTGATTTTTCTTTCATTAGAAAAAGCCAAGTGAGTCTTGTATGATCATCAATGAAAGTAACAAACCACCTAGAACCAGAAATGTTATTGACACGAGAAGGTCCCCAAATATCGCTATGAATCATGTGAAATGGATGAGAAGACTTATAAGGTTGCAAAGTATGAACCGCGAGTATGTTTCGATAATTGACACACCTCACATTGAAGTTTTATTGAATCTTTATTGAACAAAGAAGGTGGTAACCTTTTTAAGTACGAGAAATTTGGATGACCTAACCTATAGTGCCACAATCTTACGTCGCTCTCTTCTTTAGCACGAGATGCTACACATGACATCTTCTTATTTTTCCATTCTAAGGCATTAACTCGTAGAAGGTAGAGGCCCGCATCCATCTCAGCACTGCCAATCGTCATCCTGAGTTCAAAACCTGAAATTCACATGAGTGTGGGAAAAATTTAGTAATGTAGCCTAAATCTTTGGTTAACTTGCTGATGGAGAGAAGATTATAGCTGAGTTTGGGAATAAATAATACTGAATTTAGTGTTATATCTTTTGAAATAACCACAGATCCAACACCAGCCACCTTTGAGCAAGAACCATCAGTAATTCGAACACTAGTGCCATTTTGACATGGATTGTACTCGTTGAACACCGTGGTATCTCTGGTCATGTGGTCAGATGCTCCTAAGTCTACAACCCAAGAGGTGATTTTCTCCTGTTTAGCACTAAAAGCATTTAGAGAATTACCTCGTTGAGCTATCGTTGTTGTACTAACCCCTTCTGGATGGGTTGCCTTATGAACTGATTCTTGTAGTAGCTTTTTTAGCATCTCCAGCTGCTCTTTGTTGAAGGGACTCGAATCTACCGAAGCGATTGTTTCGATTTGAACTACGTTGCTTTTGCTCTCTCGATTTTGAGTGGGATGTGAGGCTGATGGCTTCCAATCATTTGGCCGATCATGAATTTTCCAGCATGTGTCTTTTGTGTGACCCGTCCGTTTGCAATGATCACACCATGGACGACCACCCCTTCGCTAGTTGTTGTTGTTTGATTGAGTGCCTCGATTGTAGGATGGTTGAGATCCTCAAGCTATTAGAGCAGAATTTGCTGGATTGGTCTGGTTGTTTGAAGAACCAAGCATCACCTTTCGCCGAGTCTCTTCTCTCCTGACCTAAAAAAAAACTTCTCGTACACTAGGTAGGGGCTTTATGCTCAGAATTCGTCCACGTACCTCATCAAGCTCTTGATTCAAGCCTAACAAAAATTTGTAGATGCGTTCTCGATCTTGAATCCGCCTCTACCGCTTGCTATCTTCAAGACAACTCCACATCATATCTTCCAGCATGTCAAGTTGCTGCCAATGATGTATGAGTTAGTTAAAATAATTAGTGACAGAAGATTCCCCTTGCCTTAGGTCATGGAGAATGCCCTTGATCTCAAATATGGCCGAGGTGTTATCTTTGTTTGAATAAGTTTCATGAACAACATCCCAAATCTCCTTTGCTGTCTTGTAGTACATGAAATTCTCCCCTATTTCATTCGTCATTGAATTTAGCATCTAGCACATCACCATGTTAATTTCCACCATCCATGTTCGATAATTTGGGCTCGTCTCCTCAGGTTGTATGGCAGCTCCAGTTAGGTAATCTTCTTTACCTTTTCCGCAAACGAAAATCATGATAGAATGGGACCATTGATTGAAGTTGTGACCGGTAAGTTTATGACCGGTGATGAGAAGAGTTCCACCTTCGGATATATTGATAGGTTGGGTAATGTGAGGAGAGTTCTGAGCTCTAGGGTCTGAGGTTTCACTCTCAACCTCGCTTGCCATGGTAGCTCTAGGGTATTTTGTCATGGTGGAAACACTCAGAAATATGGTAGAAAAGAATGGTCTAGATCGAGCTCTGATACCATGAGGAAATTTAGGAGAAAATTACTCGAGTTTTTATTCTCCAGAGAATATATAATTACATGAGGCATCTAGCCTTTTATAGCTACTGTTCAACTAATTATTTGCGCTACCTACCGAAGCAAAAAACTCGATATACTAGCCATAAATCTGGTTAGTATCTGCTGGTTGTAACAAAAAAAACAGCACCCTAAAACATAGGAAACAAATTCCTAAAAGCTAACAAAGAAAATCTGGAAAATCTGGAAACAAAATAACCACACTTCTACTGCTAACTAGAAAATCCGATTATGATTTTCAACACTTAGTGACAACCAATCAAAGCAAACGCCAAAAACATGCCAAAAACACACACCTCAAGCAAATTGACAAGTCAAACAGAAAACAAGCCAACACAAACGAAATTAACTTAGAAATTTTGAAAAGAAATTGAAAAGATTATTTTGAGGTGGAAGGCTGGTTTAGGTCTTGAGCTTGAGGGCTTGAAGGAGGGATATCATCTGGAGGCATGAATACAATGAGGTAGTGGCTCATGTGATTGATGGCGGTCTCAAGCTTCTTGAGTTTTTGTCCCCATCCTGCGTAAGCCTCTTAATCTGGTAGTTCATCTCCTTGATCTCATCTTTGAGTTACTTTAGTGTACTAAGAATACTTTTGTTCGAATCTACAACAACTTTTGTTTGAGGAATGAACTCTACTGATAGATCATTCTCTCATTCTTTTCCAACTTGCCCTGTTTCCTCAGCCCTTGTAGCCTAAATTTGCTTCCCTTTAATCATAGCATCCTTGTTAGCTTTTGGTTTTCCCTCTCCATTTGCTTCCTTTTTTGTAATCTCAACATTCTCATATGCAATAAAAGCAGCAATCTGAATTTGTTTTGAGGGTACCTCTTCATTCTCCACTAGATTCTGAGGTACTTCTTCCAGCACTTATTCTCCGCGATCCTACACTTCCTCAGTTGTTGGGTGTTCAGATAATGTGGCTATGTCCATTATAGTAGGTGTTGGATCACCGACCACCATTTTTGGCACCACATCCTTAATCGATGCAAAAGTATCAACCACTTCCTGTTCCTTTTCTTGCACAACTATTGGGGGATCTTTGTCTTGCTGTTGCGGGAGATTTTCCTTAACTATGGCCTGTCAAGCTTAGTGTGATCTATAGTCTTATCCTCTAGATCATTGTCCATATCAAAGTCTTCAACTAGTATGCTATCTCCAATCTTGTTAATCAGTCTATCCAGATCATCCTCCCGATCTTTTGTCAAGTCAAGATCCTCAAAAGATTCTTCAATCAATCTTTGCATGAGTGACTGAGATTCAACTTGAGTTCTTATTTTTGCTGGAGGTGAGGCTAAATTTGCTACTAGACCTTCAACATCAGTTTGAATGGGCTTGCCATGTCTGTCTTGTCACCGTCCCCGAACTAATCTGAATCCCATCTTCTTCATTATTTTTTCATCCATTGATAACAAAGGGAGTTGCTTCTTTTTGAAACTTGCTAGGATCTCAACATCATAATGCATGAAAATTTTTGTAATCAAAGATCCATAGGGCAACTGTCCTTTGGATTTCAAAATAGTTCGATACATATGAAGAATGACCATGTGCGCGAGTGAAAAATGATGGTTATTCAAAAGAGCCAGATGATCTTGGCTTCATATTGAGAGACACCTGTTCTCAAGGAACTTTTTGGCCGAAGACAGTTAATGATAATTTCGTGCAAAACAATCTTTTTTAGGGGGAAGTTATGACGTGAAACATGAGATAGAGTGTGTCGTGAAAAATCTGAGATACCCAAGAGAGATTGATAAGTTGTGTTAGGATCAATATCAATTGGGACAAACTCTGAGTGATTGACACCGAGAATTCTTGCTAAATTAGGGGCATGAATAAGAATAGATTTATCAAAGATGGTAAAGTCAATGGTGTTGGGGGAGTAAAACAACAAGCTTGAGTAAAAGTATGCAGTTGAAGAGGGATAATTTGGAAAACTTTCGGCACACAAGTTTTTTAGAAGAAGTTTGTTGAAAATATGCTTTATCTTAGTCCTAGAAGATTCAAAGAAATCAAAGTCAACAACCCTTTGATTTGTCACTCCTCTTCTCAACAACTTTTGCAAATATTCAGCATGACCAATTGATCTGAGCAATTTACCAACTCTGCTTCCAATAGGGACAAAACCGGGAACTTTTCTTTTAAAGTTCATGAATAACTTCTCATTGTTATCACCCTTCCTACCATCATCCTGATCATTGAAGATTTTTCTTTCCTCTTAGGCATAAGGGTTTTAACAACTTTTTCCTTCCACTTTCTAGCAATAGAACTAACCCCACTTGATGTTCCAACCGCCACATTTGATAAAATACGAATAGGTTTTACAAACATCAAATCTAGAGCCTCCTCATTGTCAAACCTGTTTGTAGTCAACAGAGTAGAGATTACCTCCTGATTATCTCCCAGACTTCACAGCGAGGCAATGGCTTCCTTTAACTTGCACCACTTAGCCGAATAGTCACTTTCAGAGGTGGTAGGAGCCTTGTTGTTCCATCGGCACTGTCTGAGGAATCGGACAGTTTGAAGTGCTCAACACTTCTTTTTGCTCGCGACGCCATTTTCGCTAGACGTTTGGAACTTCGTGAGCCAGAGGGCCTAGACTTCGTTCCTTGAGCGGATTTTGGTGCCATGGATGGTTTTAATAGAGAAAGTTTTGATCTTCGAAGGGAAGAAGAAGAGGGCTTCAAAGAAGGAGGGTTTCTGGAGAGGATGACTTAGAGGAATGAGTCTCGAGAAAGAAGTAAAAGAATAAATAGAGAGAATTTTGGAAATTGAATAAAAGAAATTTAAGAGACACGATTCTTCGAAGAGCAGTTTCCAGAAATAATATTGAATAAAAGATATAATTTTCAAGGAATAATTATAATAAATTTCTAAATAAATATTGAGAGAGAAATTTGTACCTTAATTCCGGACAAAAAAGAACTTACCCGCCAAAGGAAAAGATATTATCCAAGGATTCTTGTCTTTATACACTATGATCAAATGGGTTAATAATCCCTAGTTCATTGTTGATAAAATCAAAAGCTTTCTTTTCTAAAGGCTTAGTAAATATATCTGCATATATCTACTAACTAATTTTTTGAATCGATGAATTGAATATTAACATCACCGCTTTGAACATGATCTTTGATAAAATGATGCTTGATCTCGATATGCTTGGCTTTGGAGTGCAAGATTGGGTTCTTCGTTAGATTAATGGCACTGGTGTTGTCGCACTTTATAGTTGTATTTGAGTCTTCAACACCAAAATCTTTCAACTGTTGCTTCATCCAGAGGATTTGAGCACAATGGCTTCCAAGTGCCACGTATTCAACTTTAGCTATTGATAGAGCCACTGTACTCTACTTCTTGGAGTACAAGGATACCAGCATGTTACCCAATATCTAACAGGTTCTAGATGTACTTTTCCTATCTATTTTGCACCCTGCATAATTTGCATTAGAATATCTAGACAAAACAAACTCTGACCTCTTTGGATACCAAAGTCCAAGAGTGGATTAAGTGTTCACATATTTAATAATTCTCTTTACGACAGATAAGTGAGACTCCTTAGGATTTGATTGAAATCTTTTACACATGCAAAAGCTGAATAGAATGTTAGAAATAATAAGGATTCTATCATACTTCTATACAACTTCTGATCAACCTTGTTACCATTTTCGTCCTTGTCAAACTTTGATAAGTGAGACATTGGCGTTTCTATCCTTTTCGAGTTATCTTGAACTTCTTCAAGTTCTTCGGCACACTTTTCTTAAAAGATAAAGGTGCAATTCTTTTTTTGGCTATCGATACTTGATTTTTAGTTGACGCATAAAACAGGTAAAAAAAATCGAGATTTGAGTTTTTGATTGCGACGAAGCCTGTTTTTCAACCAAAAAGTGTCATTTTCACTTCTTTATTTTATATTGTCGATTTTACGCATTTTCCTATTTATTTCTAGGAAAACCCGAAAAGTCAAACAATTGACTTTTGAGTTAACTTTTTAGTCAACTCTTTGACTGAAAGTCAATATCAGGTCAAAAATTGGCTTTTCATCCAAAAAGATGTCAACTAGCATTAATTTCACTTTTGTCAAATTAATTTCTCAAAAATTCAAAGATTTGACTCAAAAATCAACTTTTTAGGAAAACGTCAATTAGATGACTGACTTTTGGTCATAAAAGGTGGATTTTTGAGTCAAACCTTTGATAAAAAATTCGAAAAATTAAAAATCCTAAAAACATTTTGTTTTAGTGTCAATTTGACTTGTGTGTCGAAAATTTTACAAAATTCAATTAAGAACCTTATTTTTCAAATTTTTCGATTTTATCTTTTAAATCGACAAAAAATAAGATTACTTTTGTTTTAGTCATAATTAGGTGTAGTTCCTTTTATGGCATTTGGTCTAGGGACTATTTTTAATCCACTCGTTCATTCAATTTTGAGAATTGCCATGTCGAAGGGTGAATTGCCCTTTTAAGGCCTAATTAGGGGACCAAAATTGATCATTCATAATTCATGAATGGACGATTGTTTTCCATTCATTTGCTTGAAATAAGTCCAAATCTGAGATATGTTTTGAGAGATTCACATGAGAACTTCCTAATTTGGGGAATTTCACTCTCTTGAGCATAAGAAGATCGAGCTATCGAGCTTTAATTGATGAAATTTAGATTGACCCATTTAAGACTATGGTTTAATTTTACGAATCAAGTTCTAATTTTCATATTAGACCTCGATTCATTTTTGACCTAGGTCTTATCACTTTAATTTAGGGTCAATTTTAATACATTATTTTATCCTAAGCATGGGTAATTAGTCAAATAGGTTTATTGCAATGTTAATTGAATTCAATTTCAATTAATTTGCAATTTTGGACTTATTTTAACCTTTAATGCTCAATTGTGTGCACCTATAGTTTTTCTTTGTGGTTTTTCATAATAATCACTAAACTAAGTTAATAGAAAACCCATATATTGTATTTATGGGGTATAATTGGCTTAATTCGATTTAAATTGGACAGTTACTCTTCAAATTGGAGAAGTTTTCTCTTTAAAAATCAAATTGCATATATTTTGGACCCACAAAGACCACATAAACATGAATAAGGAAGAAATGGCTAGAACTGGTCAAGAACTGATCAAATGGGTGTGAATTGGTTTAACCAGTCCGACTAACTGTCGGCGAGGCAGGTCAGTTTGGCCCATTGTTGGCCAATTTTGGACCTCTGGTGATTGGTTCCGGGATCCTCGCCTCATGAACTTTGCTCCCATGCCCTTGCATTTCCAAGATTTTGTGAATTACCCCTTGAATTTTGGAAATTTGTGATTTAGCTCCTAATTAGGCCCTTAAGCGCAATTCTCGTTTTAAATCCTAATTTTCATGAATTAGACTCATTCGATTGATCATACGATACATCTTAATGGTGTTTATCCTTTTAAAAATTTTAATTTGGCCATTAAATCAAGTTTTGGACAGTCAGATTAAACCGACGACCAAGATCTGCCGATTTGGGACATGTATAAAAGGGATTTTCCCTTCATTTTTGAGGAGTGGGGCTCATTTTTCCGCGGATTTTCTCTTACTAAACATTGAACTCCCTCCCTCTCTCTCCTGTTTTTCTCTTTTCTCTTTCTCCTGAACAGCCCCTCGCTAGTTCGACCTTCGCCGCTCGGCTTCACACCAGCGATCCACTAGTCGTTGCCTAGCCCCCCCCCCCTTTGAGATTATCCTCTTCCTCTCTTCAATTTAATGGTGGCCGATGCTCTCTCTGACGGCTAGCCGACTAGTTGAAACCGATGCTCCATCCCGCGATTGAAAGAACAAGCAACTGAGTCGGATTTTATGTTAATCGGCTTGATCGCCAGTCCGGCGGTCTAGATCGGTGGTGCAGCCCATGTCGATCTCTCTCTAGCTTCGTTCTTGACCCTACGGTAGTTGGGAACCAGACCAGCCACCGGATTAGCTCCAATGGCTTGATCTTCCACCAACGCTCGAAGACTAGTCCGGTTGGACCGATTCTGTCTTAGAGCTAAACCGGCAGTTCGGCCGATCTCGTGATGGTCCACGGCAGTCTGATCTGATCCGTAGAACCTTGATCATGTTTTGGTGATGATCTCTTCGTCCGATTGCATCCAAATCAAATATAGATGCAAAAAGGTATATTCTCGAACTTGAATTCGATGAAATGAGATCGGCCTATCTAATCGGGGCTAAGATTCAAGATTAGATCCATATAATTTTCTTTGATTTGATGATGATGAGTTTGCTTGATGATTTGCTATGATTGAAACTCATTGAGGATGAGTTTGTAGTTGATTGAGTGTGATTTATGTTGATTTGCAATTTTGTGCACCTGTACATAGCTCATTGTTTGGCCCGAAATAAGGTATCAGATGAGCTTATTTGATCTTGACTTCTTATAGACATAAAAAATAGACTCCGAGACCTTTGATTTGATAGGTCACGTACCTCAAATGGAGATCGTTTGACCCTTGAAAAACACCTCGGAAAAAGCTTGATTCTGCAGTAGTTTAGGTCGGTTTTGTGGTTCTATTCTTATTTCGATTTTTGATTTTCCTATTTTTGAACTGATTTTTATGATAGATTTTTGAAAAATTTTCCTTCACAAGATTTGTTAAAATTTTTCTTGTTTATGACATACATTTTTTTCAGCAAAAGAACACTTCAAGTGCCAAAAGTTGGCATAAAGGAATACTTAAGTGCAAAAACTTACAAAAGTGACACTTAAGTGTCAAAACTTACGAAAAAGTGACACTTTCTATGAAAAATGGGACACTTGAGTGCCACATTCGGGAAGCCTCGCTGGAAATCCTATATGGGATTTTTTTATTAATTTTCTCACTTACGTGGCTCGTTAGAATGCCAAATCAGCAAAACACACAAAAACGACGTCGTTTTGGCATAATTTAAATTTTAATATAATATAAAAATCAATTAAATTAAATTTAAAATAAAATAATAATAATTTATATTTATTAAAAAAAAAATGGAGGAGGAGGAGGAAGGCAGCTAGCGGCGACGGGCTGCGGCTAAGGGCTGAGCTCTCACCGTCGCCGCCTCCCCACCATTGCCGGAAGGTGGGGGAGGGTCGGCTAGGGCCGCGGAGCTCGGGCGAAGGGCCAGCGGCCCTAGCCGACCTACGGCGAGGGCTGCTGGCCCTCGCTCGGCTGACCCAAAGGCCGTCTTGCCGGGGGAGGCAGCGGAGGCGGCGGCGAGGGCTAAGCCCTCGGCCCGCCGCGCCCGCCTCCCTCCTCTTCCTTCCCCCCTCATTTATTTATTTAAATAATTAAATAATTAATTATTAAAATTTAATTTAATTAATTATTATATGAAAATTCGAATTATAACAAAACGACGTTGTTTTGCGCACAGCTCGCCGGAAAATTGCCACGTTAGCGTTTTAGCCGGATTTTCTCACATGTGGCATTTAAGTGATTCATTTTGTTCCGATTTTGGTACTTAAGTGTTATTTTCGTAACTTTTGGCGCTTAAGTGTTCATTTGTGCCAGCTTTTGGCACTCCAGAGGTCCAGGTGTTCATTTTTTTTTCTAGATTTTTTGGTTATGTTTTGGTCAGTCAAAATCGCTTAAAATTCAGCCTAGGTCGATTGGCCATGCACCCAATCCGAACGGAATATGAGTGAAATTGAGCTTCTAGATGAACTAATTGGGCTTCATATCCTTCATTGGCCTTGTAATGCATGTTTTAAGGATTCTAGAAAAATAAGATTCATGTGGATCACTCATCGTTTGGTGTGATGCCTGATTCCATGAGTAAACCTTAGGATTCACCTAAAACACATCTTAGGGACTTATAAGCGTTATTGGCCATGCATGAACACAAATTGTCACGCCCCGATCCTTGAGTGCGCGCCTATCCATCATTGGTCGATTAAATAGCGATGTCCTAGGATGCATCGCCAACACATTCATTTTAATGCACATGCGGAAGTAGATAAACAATCCCCAAACAACAACAATATGGGATAGGAAAGTAGGACCAATTTTTCACAAAATACTTTTTTATAAACACACAGGTCTATACACGAAGGTTTGCAAGAGGGATCGGCTCCCAACAAAAGAGAATTGTCCTACGACTAGCTAGTCGGACAAGATCACCTATCCTTCGGGCTTCATCTCCTAAACTCTGGGATTCTGGTCCTCCACCAACACCATCTAAGGACCTAAAAATGGTTATACAAGAACCAATGAGACAATATCTCAGCAGGTTCAACCTCTTAAGACTCAATTAGGAAGAAAATATGTCCTAAGGGCTGCCTAAGCACAATCAGGCGTCAGAGGACTTAGCTTGGTCTCAGTTTCTTCCTGCAAGTCAGTTCAATTTATCCAATCATTGAATCACATTAAATCCACACTCATATCGAATCATCGATTAATCAACCTAATCGATTATATGTCATCACGACCATTTCTTGGTCAGCCCATTCAATACTATTTATAAGTCCAACCATATTAGGACTGCTCGCTCTAAGCTGATAAATAGATAGTATAGCTCGCGCTAAGTTGATAAATAGTGTACTGCTCTCGCTAAGCTGACGTATCGCACCATTGGGTTGATATAGCACATTGATAATGCTCCCTCTAAGCTGATAATATTGCTCTCGTTAAGCTGATAAGGTATACTGCTCGCAATCTAAGCTGACATATTGCCTACAGGCTGATATAGTATATCATCCCGAACCATACAATCAATTCAATTTACCACTTTTATCATACCTGATAAAATACACGTGTGTGGGTACACGACCGGCCTTGGCCAAATTACAAAATTTTCACTTTTGAACTTCCCACCATTTCATATGATCCACCAAAATGTTTTTGGCGTTGTAAACCGACGCTCGGTTAATTTCCAATTAATTACTGAAAGTAATTAATTTTAGGAATAAATTCTTAAAAGCACAATCACACCTATTCAACACAAATTTGGGCTCAATTAAATAAACAAATCACACCATTACAATCAGCATAAAATTCCGGTTACCGACTATCCCAGTCTAATTTTCGGAAAATAAATAAATAAATAAATTAATTACGGAAATTAATTAAATAATGCCAATAAATACCAAAAACGCATACTTAGGCCCGTAAAGCCTAATTATATGCCACAATGGGCCCGAAAAAATTCCGAGACTCGTTAAATAAATATTAGAGCCTATCTACGTGCTAGTTACACAAAACTAACCACCTAACATGCATTGGTAATTAACTAATTCACTAAACCATTCTAATTATCCACTAAACCAATCTTAGTCTAAACTAAACAACCCTTAAGCATCATTAACCTACTAAGCGAGTATTAGTGAGTTAAACTCACTTGTTAATTGATCCGCTCGGATCAATACAACGGGGACGCGGTGAGGCTCAACTATCTCCCAAGCGGGTTTAGTTTTTGGGGCCGGGAAGCGGGCCAAAACAGGCCAAACGAGTTGCTGGAAACCCACTCCTTTTGCTTTCGTTCGATGCTGGTTGGTGGCTGAAAAGGCAAGATGGAGGCTCGGTTGAGGCGGGGATGGATCGAGGGGGCAAAATCGGACCTAGGTGGGACTCCATAGTAGTTGGAGGTGGCTGGATGGACTCCGGTCGAAGCTCATGGCACTGGATAGTGCTTGGGCAGCAAGCTGGGATGGGGACGACGGCGTGGCAAGGCGGAGGGTGCGCACGGGTGGTGGTGGCGTTGCGGGTGGCGAACGACGACGGCGAGCGGTCCCGGCGACGTGTTGGCTTGATGCTGATTTGAGTTTTTGGACTTCAAACAGCAAGATGGAGGGGGAGAAAGGAGCTGGTCGACTAGCCTTGAGGGAGAGAGGGAGGAGAAGAGGGAACAGGGGGTCCACCAAGCCTTCAAGTCCATCTTCTTGTCCCCTTGACCCTTTGTCCACCACCAGCTGGTCCCTTGGCCACAAATCAGCCACCAAAGCTCACTTCTAGAAGCTCGAGATGGCCCAAACGTCGTGGGTGGTGGGGGCACACGAATTTGGCTCGGCTTCTCTTCCATTGGACACTCAATCCTCCTCGAATCAATCCAATTCGGTCTCTAAAAATTCCGTTACCGAGTCAATAATCAAATTGGTATTTTTCCTCATCAATTGAACTATCTTGCATCCCAATTGCATGATAGAAAATGGTCCTTGACATTTTTTGAACAAAAACGACCCTATGACGACTTTTTCCAAAAATTCTTGGTTTGCAGAAAAATATTCAGAGACTGAGTCGACATTCCTAAAATGATTTGTGAAATGATAGAATTTTCAATTTCTGAAATCGGATTTGAATTCGCAGTTAATTTCACTCTGGCGCGTTTTTAGCATGACCTAGGCAACCAGATAGCTTTTAGAATTTTTTAGTGCAAATGACCCGTGGTCGATTTTCTTTGAGCTACAATGAACCCACTTGATGCATTGGCAACTCTCGATTGTCGTGAAAATCTCGAAGATACAAATACGGACACATGTACCAAAACGATAGAAAAATCAGTCTAGTATCGTCCGACGAGAATTTTTCAATTTAGTGGAGTCACCCACATTTAGCCACACATCTTAGTTGAACTGACCTATCTCTGATGTCTAATCAACTTATATTTGTGCCATAATGATCTCTGTAGATGAGCACGGTCGAGTAATCGATTCATGGTCAACTCCTCAAGTCTATTTTTCTTAAAGTCTCTTATTGACTTCCCCAGATAGTCTAATTATCTTACGAGTGATTAGTTCTAAGCACTATAGACGCGTCGATGAAATGCCCGATTTATTCAATTGAAAGCAGCATAAAAAATTCAGGATGTCACACAAATGACCACTAATATTTATAAGTCATAAAAATGAATTGGGTAAGCGTCTAGAGGGACGGATGCATGAGTTGTAAAGGCTGACCCTGAGGCCTTAATTGTTCATTTGTGCATCTGATTTCATTTGTTTGGTTGTTGTTCGTCATTTCCTGTGTTTTTGACTGTTTTGTTGTGAATAACCGTTTCTTTCCATTGTATGTACTTAGTTTTAGTTCTTAGTTTATCAATAGATTAGGCCCTTGGAGGTGGAATCTTTTCAAGACACGAAGATGGTGAAGGTCGATCTCCATTCCGATCATATTTTTTTGTACCTATTTTCCCGATATATGTTTCGGGTTCTTCATTTGTATAAACACCTGACGAGGTGCGGGTTTAACTTTTTGCATTTTATTTTTGCTTGATGTTTTTGCATGTCAGTTTCACTATCTTCCCTGTAATTGTCTACTTAGTTGTTTACTTACCGTCTCATCCTTTAAATTCATTTGTGTGATTTCCTTTTCTTTTTCTTAGAAATAGAATTGCATAAAAACGACCATCCACGCATGATCATTTAGTTTAGGCTCAATGATCCCGAAAAAGTAAAAAGAAATGCATGGACACCTTAGGTAACATAACATACTGTTTGGTATCGAAAGGGCGCTAATAGAAATATTAGCTTAACCCAAATCCTCGAATCTATGTATTTAGTTGCATAGAAATTGAGGGACAACTCCCGACTCTCGATTGAGTTTTCTAGCCGACCCCCCAAAAACGAGGTTAGTGGCGACTCCCGTCTTTATTAGGTTATTTTAAACAACTAGATCAAATAAAAACTAAACCCATCATGAGGGGTATGGACCCTGATGAGGTTCACCACAGTTTAGCATACCTGCCATGGAAAGTTCCTAATTGATGAAGTGACGGCATCCTTAGGGAATAGAGTACTAGTGGGAGTGCCACTATGGTAAAGGTACCCTAAAATGTGATTTCCACACTCGACCTACTCTTTCAAGGTGTGTCACCCATATGGGTGCGGATCATGACACCTCCTGTTGTCACACGAGGTACGAGCTTTGAAGAGTTTGTGACCATGTTTGAGGGAACTCACAAATAGTTCGTCCTGAAAGGCGAGGTGATGACGCCTTTGTGGATGCGAACTGTGATGGAACTCCCATGGCCGAGTATCTCTAAATCCGACCTTTTCCCTTACCCCCTGAGGTGAGCGATGAGGTCAGGTCGTGACATTGTCTTATTTTAAGCCCAAGAAAGAAAGTCAGTTTACCCATCATACTCATCTCAAATTCATCCTGCATTAGTCTTGCGAACTTTTTGCAAAGACTTTCATTAGATGATTTAAAAATAATATCATCAACATAAACTTATACTAACATAATATCTTTACCTTCTCTTTTTATGAAGAATGCAGTGTCCATATTACCTTTGACAAAACCATTCTAGATAAGGAAATTGCCGAGTCTTTCGTACTAAGCTCTAGGGGCTTATTTCAGACCATACAACGCTTTCTTTAGTTTGAAACATGATTAAACTTTCTAAGCTCTTCAAATCCAGGAGGTTGTTCTATGAACACCTTCTTTTTGATGAATTCATTTAAGAACGCACTTTTCACGTCCATATGGAAAAGTCTGAAATCATGAAAACAAGCGTAAGTGAGTAGAAGTTTGATAGCCTTTAACCTTGCTACTGGAGTGTATGTCTCGTCGTAATCGATTCATTCTTCCTAAGAGTAGCCTTTAGCCACAAGCCTTCCATTGTTTCTTATGACTTTACCTTTGTCATCCAGCTTGTTTCTAAAAATCCATTTTGTTCCAATCACTAGATGATCTTTTGGCCTTGGTACAAGTTCCTAAACTTCATTCAATTTAAATTGATGCAACTCTTCTTGCATGGCTGCTATCTAGCTTTCATTGAGAGAGCTTCCTCAATCCCTTTCGCTTCTGAAATGAGTGCTAAAGTGCTGATAGCATCTTTCAGAGTTGATCTTGTTCTAATCTTGTCTTCAATATTCCCAATGATGAGGTCTTTTAGGTGACTAGACTTGTGCTCCTAGTTTTTGTTGTATTTGTCCTCAGATCTAGGAATTTCTTCTTTGTTAGATTGCTTCTTAGGTTCATTAGATGTGGTAACGTATGATACTGATAACTTCCAAAGATCTTGCAACTGCTAAAGAGAATCTTGTTGTTGGGACTGTTCAAACAGTACCTTTATTGTTCTCGTCAAACTTCACATTGATTTATTCTTCCGCCATTTAAGAGTTCTTGCTGTAAACTCTGAATGCTTTTCTAGTGGACAAATATCCTAAGAAAATTACTTCATTTGACTTTTCATCAAGTTTTCCAAGTCGATTGTTAGCATTCTTAAGAATAAAACACTTACAACCAAATACTCGAAAATACGGTATGCTTGGTTTTCTGCCTCTGAAAAGTTCATAGGGAGTTTTCTCCAAAGAAGGTCTAAGAAAAATACGATTTATAATGTAGCAGGCGGTAGCGACAGCTTCTGCCTAAAAATATGATGTAACTTTGCTTTCGATTAAAAGAGTTCTTACCATTTCTTGTAAAGAATGATTTATTCCTCTCTACAACACTGTTTTGTTTGGGGGTGTAGGGAGTCGAAAATTGATATTCAAATCCATTTTCATCACAAAAATTAGAGAAACTTTGATTTTCAAACTCACCCTATAATTTGTTTTAATGCAAGAAATAATATAACCCTTTTCATTTTGAACTATTTTTGCAAATTTTGAGAAATATGAAAAAGTTTCATGCTTATGTGCGAGAAAGAAAACCCAAGTATACGTGGTGTAGTCATCAACAATGACTAGACAATACCTTTTTCTTCCAAAGCTTTGAGTTCTTGTTGGTCCTAAGATGTCCATATGAAGAAATTGCAAAGCACGTTTAGTGGTAACATAATTAATGGGTTTGAAGGTACTCCTTACCTATTTTCCAAGAGCACACTCTAAGCAAGTTTCAAAATTTTCAAATCTAACGTCTGGTAACCCTCATATGAGCTTCGTTGTTGACAACTTTTGGATTTGCTTGGTGCTGATGTGCCCAAGTTTCTTGTGCCAAAGGTCCGACTCATCTTTGATGGATCCCAGGCATTGTATATCATCAGACTTTATGTCTAATAGATATATATTTCCATGCTTGCTCCTTGTGAAGGATTGCTTGTTGTCTTGACTTGTTTCGGAGCACTTGTCTTCTTGGAAACAAATTTTGAAGTTGATGTCATAAAGTTGACTGATGCTGAGAAGGTTATAATTCAGACCTTTGACTAAAGAAACACCTTTAATTGTGAGACTTCCAATTTTGAGTGTCCCCTTGCCAATTATCTTTCCTTTGTTGTTGCCACCAAAGGATACACTTCCACCATTGAATTTTGAGATTTCAACAAACTTAGATGGATCTCTTGTCATGTGCTTCGAGCATCCATTATGAAGGAACCATTTATTTACCTTTTTCTTTGGTACTTGCAATAAACAAAATAGATTCAAGCCTTCTTTGGTACCCACACTTGCCTAGGTCCTCTTCGATTAGAAGGTTCAGCTATACCTAGAAAGTTTCTTCAAAATGGTTTCTAACTTTTTGGGCAATCATTTTCAAAATGATTTGGATTCTCGCAGATTGAGCACTTAAGGAAACTTTGATCAATAGGCGTTACAAATTGTTTATGAAAATGATGCTTGTAAATGTTTTTTTTTTAATGTCTTTGTTTTATTCTTTCCTTGAATCATTGAAAATCATTTTGAAGATCATTTGAGATTTTGCAACCAAGACCATACTTGTCATAATAAGATATTTAAATCGAAAGAAAATGTTCCAAGGTTTTAGAACCAATAGAAAATCTTTTTGAAACATCAAAAACTTACTTTTTTAAAGACTCATTTTTCTTTAAAACAAGGTCTTGATTCTTTTGAGATTTGAAAAGATTTTTCTCAAGAGTTTCAATCATTTCCTTTTGAAAAAGATCCTGTTGTTTCAATTTTGAGTTTTCCTTTTTCAATTCGGAGATCTTACTAAGTGCAGCTTTGTAATTAGAACTTAACTCATCTATGTAGTTTGAGACTTCCTCAGGTATATCAAAATTGCTCACCTTAATTGCTTCTTCTGAATCTGAATTTGCCATCAAACAAATGTTGGCACATTCTTCATCACTTTCTTCGCATTCGGTATTAGTCCAAGTCTCTACCTTTAGTGCTTTCTTTCCTTTTTCAAGTTTGCTTTTCTTTTTCTTTAGTAATGGGCAATTTGGCTTGATGTATCATCTCTTTTTGCATTTGAAGCAAATCACATCTTTGTTATCTTCTCTTTCACCGAAGTTCTTCTTTGAATCAGAAGGTTTGAAAGGTCTTTTCCCTTTGAAATATTTTTCCTTTTCTGGCCATCTTGCGGAATTTCTTCACCATAAGAGCCATTTTTTTTGTCATCTTCATCCTCATCCTTAGAATCTGTATCATCAAAATCATAGTTAGATTTTAACGTAATCATTTTCTTACCTCTGGTGTCTTTTTCATTTAGACATTCTTCAAAGGATTGGAGTGCTCCCACATGTTCATCCACAAGAGAGGTGATATTCTTCGAGTGTCTTGGATAGATGTCTTAATGTTGTTCCACTCTTTTGCTAGTTCTTGAAGAATCTTGTTCACTTTCATAGGGCCTGATATAGGTTGCCCTTGATATGCCAATCCATTGAGAATGTCAGTAAATTTGTTGAACATGTCAGTTATGGATTCTTTAGGTTTTATTTTGCAGGCTTCGTATTGTTAGAGAAGAATATTTATCTTCGTTTCCTTAACTTAATCAGTTCCTTCGAACGTCACCTGCAACCTGTCTCAAATTTCTTTCGCTAATTCACATGAGGAAATTTGGTTTTATTTAGTAGGAGATAATGCACAATATAAGGAATAGACTGCATTAGCATCTACTGCTTCTCTTTTAGTGATGTCCGTATCAGATAGAGTTGAGACTTCTAGTTTTTTGCCTTCTTCTTTGGATGAAGAAGTTTTAAGTATTATGCCTTTCAGAACAACATCCCATTCCAAGGGATCTTTGGATCTAATGAATGCTTTCATCTTGTTCTTCCAAATGTTTTAGTCTCTTCCATTGAAGTACGAAGACCTTGTATCACTTTGTCCTTTTATCAATCCTGGTGTAATATTGCTAGTCATGGAGAGATCATTAACTTAGAAGCAATAAAGCACACAATGAGGAGTAATCGAGGCTCTGATACCAATTGTTAAGGCTAGATGAATCACCTAGAGGGGCTGAATAGGTGATAATGCGGAATAAAACGAATTTAAAACGCTATTGCAACAAAACAATTACTGATTACTATCTGAACAACTGTCAAATCTTACTTGTGTGCAATAACCTTTAAGACTGATAAAAAAAAAGAAAAAAGAAAAGAGAGTAAGGGATAGAGCATTGCACACAAACAATTTAGCAAGCCTACATCCATTATCCCGTGCTGATAGCTGATTGGTTAGATTTCACTAGATTAATCTGTCGAAGGTTACAAGATTTGAGTAATGAATACTCAAGCTTGTGTGAACAAATCCTCACACGCTCTCAATCCCTAAAAGATTACAAAGTATAGCTCTTAGAGACAAATTTGAATACATGGAGAACACTCAAAACTTAGGAATTATAGACTTCAGAATTTCAGCTCTTTGCATTAGCTTGTCGACTTTTTATATAAACTTCTATATCCTAGTTAACCATTGGACATTTCCTTAGAGGTTCGCTTAGCTAGTCTTCCTGTTGGTCTTGAACGTTGGTAGAAGATCTAACAGTTTCAAGGTTGCCGATATTAAAGTCTTTTGTTGATTCTGCCACCTATATAGTAGATAGAGTTTTCTTAAGTAAAGTACTTCAGTTGGAAAAAGAATTTCGCCTTTTGAAGATTGATTCATCCAAGATTCACTAAAATCCATCTTAAGAGATTGGATTTGATATTCCCTCTTCTTGAATAAATCTCTTAATTATAGAAAGAAATCCACCAATTTTCTGGCCATTGCATGAGGATTGTCTTATTTTTCTTCCTATGGGAGATAACATTAGGATATAAGTGGGTGTTTATAGTCAAACATGAGATGTATGGTAGTGTGGACATATGTAAAGCACGTTTGGTGGAAAAGGGATTGATAATGATGAAATTGACCAATTGAAGAAGTTTTTTAAGTGTGGCAACCCTACCTTGAAGCGGCTTCGACCACTTAGGAATTTAGCTAAGCGTAGACTTAACTCGGGCTCTCTCGAGCCCATATAATTCGCGACTTAGGGTATAAATCATTAACATGCAAATGATTTTTAATTAGAAGTCACCACTGATCAGTTTTTGGTGGGTCGATTAGACACTCAAGTAAAGTATTGGGAGTTATATTTACTCAAGAACTAGAGATTGTAAGTTTGGGAATTTGATTACGCTAGATTACTCTAACCTCCGTTTGGTACCTTTTCTCTTTTATTTTCGATTTTTCTTTTCTTTTGCATGTGGTTTGAATTGAATTTAACCTATCTCTAACATGCAAAGTGGTCATGCGAGTGCACAATCATTATTGAACACTCAATAAAACATGATAACAAATAAATTGCAAACATAGGGAGAAAATGCTTACCTTTGACCAACAAAAGTATCTGCAATGTTAATTAGAAGATCGCATCAACAACCTAAAAATGATTTTTAATTAACATGCAGTTTCATTCAAAAGCTTTTATTTATTTATTTAGATTTTCTCTTGTTTAATGAAAATAATATTTTATGTAGTTATGCTACTAACCTAACATGACATTGCAATATGAGATGACCTAAACTACATGACATTTATGTGTTTAATTTTTTTTTTGGTTGAAAATTTGAAATTAGAAAATAACCAAAATAAATAACCTAGTTCTAGATATTATCCAATTCAATTTAAGGATTAAACTAGGCTGAATCCAAATTTAAATGGAATGTTATCTGAACTAGATAATCCCTAACCTAGAATGCAATTATATAGAAAGAGCTATCTAAAATTATTAAAAATAGATAGTAGAAAATCCAATTAAACTTGCAATCTTATCTTCGAATGCAATGTTACCAATTAAAATCTGCATCTTTTTGTGATTTTCTTTTAAAATAAGAATCAAATAAAATCAAGCAACGGACAACATCCACCACCCAAGATATCATCTATATCCATTTAAATTTGGAAATAATTTGACGAATCGTTTCCCAGGCATGAGGATTAGATTGGCTAATATTTCATGCAATCTCAGGCATAAGCTCAGATTGACAATTTTCCGTATAATCGCGTATCATATTTTGGGCGGGAGATCGGATTGACGATTATAACACATTAGAAAATTAGAGAATAATCCATAATTTAAAAAAGCTCCTCGATATTTTGGATAAGATAATATATTAAGGAATTTAATCAAATGTATCAATAATATTTCAAATAAGGAAGTGAAATATTAAAAAATCAAATTAGACAAGATTTTTACCTAATCCATATATTAGCTTCCAAATTTGGCCACTTGCGAATCACCATCAGTGGTGGATTGGCGGTGAGCTGGTTAATGGTGTTGGTGTTCACGACAGGACGGAGAGACTCACGAGCTCCAACTGACGTCGAGGTCAGCTACATCACATCTCGGTTTGGCACGGCCTGGCTCGAGCTTGGATGGCAGCTCGCCGTCATCGCTAGAAACTCTGCAGATGGCTTAGCAGGCTGCACGGGAGCGGCTCGTGTCGGGGACAGTAGCTCAGTCTCGGAGGGACGTTGTGGCTGCAGCAGGCTCGCCAGGGCTCTGTGGATGGCTCGACACTGCAGGAGCTCCGGGCGGCTTTGCGGTGAGGATGGTGCCATCCACGGTTTAGTTTCAGCAGCGACGTCGGCTTTTCTCGAGCACCAGGAAACCTGTGAAAGAATCAGGAAAAGATTAATCGTCGAGAGGGCTTGAAACGCCGGGAACCACCTCGAGCTGCTCACTGGAAGCTGCGACTGAAAGCTGCTGGACGTTAAGGATATCGGGCACGTATTGGGCAGCAGATATGGACAGCAGCAGCTTAGGACAGCGCACAGGGACTGCAGAAAATTCGCTGGGTCTATTGGTAGGGGGATTAGAATGCTTAACTGTAAAACGTTGACCAGAAGACCACGTAGATCTACTGATGCAATTATCGAACACCCGGACTCCTCGACAATTGCCGACGAACTCTGCTGGATCAGCCAAGCGGAAGAACACCGCCAGTGATAAACCGAGAACAAAGTTTTGCTTTTTTATCCCTCTCTTTGGGTTTTTCCTTTTTGTGTTGTAGCCGTCTCTTCTCTTTTGCGGAGAACGTGTGTTCTGTGTGTTGCGGCCGTGACTCCCCTTTCTCTCTATTGCGCTCTTCTCGATGAGGCAGTGTGTATCGATTGTGGGGGGAGGATTGTGTGGCCTCCCCCCAACAATCGTGAACCCAAGGCTTGCTTTTTATAGGCTCCACTCTAAGGTTTTTCTTTCAGAAGTAAGATATTTCGCTTCCAAATTAGATATTCAACTTAGGCCATCTTCTGATTCTTTTCCTCTAGTTAAAATCAGAAAATAACATGAATTATCTTCGAAGTATCTTATTTTAATAATTCGATAATTCAATTATTCCAACTTGCTCTACAATGCAAATTGCTGCCACATAGATATTCTATGAGCTTAACCAAAATTACATGCTCTAACAGACTTAGTCTAGCTTAGAACCTTCCATATAAGTCCATCCCCTGTTATAGGCTAAAATTTAGTCTCTAAATATCTATGCAATTAATAACTAATCGGGTCACTAAAATTTAGGTGTTAATATTAACCAAGAGTTCGAGATAATGATCTTGGAAAGCTTCGCTACTTTCTTAGAACTGAAGTTGTAGATCTTCAAAAAGTATCTTCGATCCCAAAGAAAGTATGTCCTTGATGTTTTGATAGATGATTTATTGGGACATAGTCCCTCTAATATACCTATTGAAATCAGTACTTATCTTCAAGAAAAGGATGGTGCTTCAGTGGATAAGGGTCATTATGGGCAAGTTGATTTATTTGTCCCACATCCGACCTAATATTGTTTTGCTATGAGCCTAGTGAGTCATTTTATGCATCATACATACTCTACTCATATGAATATTGCTCTTCGAATCATTCGGTATTTGAAGTCCACTCTTGGGTAAGAGATCCTTTTGTCTCCTTATGATGGCTAGAAAATTGAAGCCTATACATATGTTGATTGGGCTAGATCCCCTGACCATAATTCTATTTTTAGGTATTGTACTTTTTTAGGAGAAAATTTTGTCACTTGGTGCAGTAAAAAGCAAAATGTGATTGCTCGATCTAGTGCTGAAGCAGAGTTCTCTAATGATAGATTAGGGAGTTTGTTAGATGTCATGGCTTAAAGATTATTTGAAGAACTTGGTATATCGATTCATTTTCCTATGATGTTATATTGTGATAATATAGCCTATTAGTATTGAGATTGATAAGCACTTTATCGAGAAGTTGAGAGAGTTGTTTGTTTGTATGCCCTTTGTTCAGTCCAGTGATCAACTTGTTGCTGTGTTCACTAAATGATTATGGGGTAAATCCTATCATCCTATTTCAGTCAAGTTAGGCATATACTATATTTATGCTCCAACTTGAGGGAAAGTGTTGAGAGTATTTGACCAATATAGATATATTTGTCCATTTGTTTTACGTATGGCGGCAATAAAGATGATATTATAATTTTGACCTCTTGGCCTTATTATAAACAGATAGCTTGGGGCCACATCCACCTGACCAAGCATTTACTTTAGATGTCTCTTGACACGATGTGATTACAGTATGCTGATGGATACCGGCATCAGCCGTTCTATGAGCTATCATCGCACTCGTACAGAATTATAGACTTCAATGTAATTCCCTGCAGTGTTGTTCCAGCTGTTGTCTCTCTCCATCGTCTTCCGCACAAGGCCGGTCCATTCATCTGGTTCTGCAACAGTAGTTATAAAGTAAGTCACACAACGAGAAAGATAGTAAAAGATAAAATATCTTGTCCTAGTCCAGACCACAGCTTCTTTTAGTGGTTTTTGCGTCTTCTAGCAATTTTTTAAGTGGAATAGTCCTTCAGGAATTCCATTGAAGGAAAATGAAGCCGTCATTGCATAATCAAGTTCTTGAGACAAATTTCATGAGTCAATGCTTTCCATCTGATGATTCTCTTCACAGAACTCAACTATACAGAAAAAGGTGAAATGGTGGCACTGATTAGCAAGAGTTTAGATCTCAGTCCAACGGCTGGAGGAATTAACAGAAGATGTAAAGCATCAATTACTGGGGAGAGGTTGACATGTAGAGGGGCCTTAGAAAAAACAAATTAAAATAGGTCTTGCTGATTCTGAGGTTGTTGCACTATGGCCTTTGTAGTTCCTTGAGCCGGTGAAATGACATAAAGTGGCCAAGAAAATCCGTTCGGCAAAAAGGTTTTTCCATTTACAAGCTTCCACCGAGTGGTTGCAGATATCAGTAGCCCCACGAAAAGCATATTATTGATATTAATTCTCTTTTAATGATGTGGATTGGATAGTTCCTACACAACAGCGATCAGTTTCAGACTTAATATGTTATGAGGTTACAAGAAAAGTGTAGCAACAAGTTGCAAAGATTCAAGCTCAAACCTAGAAGCTACTTATAAGTAATTAATGAGAGGAGGGAGAGAAAAAAGCAGAACTTACTGTTTTTATAAAGAGAAAAGGCACGGTCTAAAGCCCAGTTCAAGGACCCTTCATCAATTCCTTCAAAGACAAACCTAGGAAACATGAGAAAACCTTCAGTGACATCATGTCATGTAAAGCAGCAAACAAGAGACATCAAAATCAGTTGCAGAATCAAACTCCCACGCTAACACCAATTCTCAGTGATAATGGCATGTAATTTTCCTTATGCAAATAAGAATCGGGAGAGCACTACATGCTGAATGACCAACACTTAATACAAAGAATGTCTATTAAAGTATTAGGAGATAATTAAATCCATCTTACTCCTGAGATTTTTCCAAATAATTTATAAATGCACAAAAATTTTTCATTTAACCAAAGGATGGTGGTGCAAATTCCACCTCTTTTGAAAAAAACTCAAGTTCAATGAGTCTAAACAGAATACCCATTTGCCATATGGCTGTTTGAGTGATCATCAATGTCAAAGACCGTGTCAGCCAGACCACCAGTTCTCCTCACTATTGGGACCTAGACATGTAAGTGGAAATCAGATTAAAAACTGATTGCACATAATTAGTTTTCCGCACAATTAATAAGTACCCTCTAAATTGATAGAGGAACAAAGAAGTAATTGCATGCATTAGCCACGTCAAACTGTCCAGTTAAGTATCCATAAAGATTAACGCTTCTGTAAGTCAATAAATTATATGAACAGTAGAAAACACAGGTAACCTATGCTAATAGTTTGTCCTAAAACCTTGTGTACATAGGAGGTGGTAATAGCTCCTATCACAAGTACTCTGGTGACCACCCAATCATAAATAAAATGCCAAGAACAATTTATTCAAGGAGATACATACTGCGCCATATCTCATTCCAAACATTTGGGCAAGTCCACAAGGCTCATACAAGGAAGGGACTAACACCATGTCAGCTCCAGCATAGAGCATGTGGGACAGCTCTTCACTGTAAAAGGAACAAAAGAACACATGATCTAATATTGAATACCGTTAGGAATAGAGCCCATGCAGCACAGGGAAAGTCTTTTATTGCAAATTGAAAAAAAAACAACAAAACATAACTCCAAATGTAACTACATAACATTATTTCAATAGAACTTCCAATGTTCACATGGTCATTAACTTAGTTATTAGCTTCGGTCTCCTCTTCCCTCAATACCAAAGGTAACTGTCCGTTTTTTTTTTTTTTTTTTTTTTTTTGGGGGGGGGGGGGGTGTCTTAACTGCCCGATTCAAGATTCTTGTGTCAACCTCTAACTTCAGTGTTCGTTGTTTAGTTTAAGGTTTCTCCAAAATATAAGTCTACTGAAACCTGACTTTACATTCTTATGTTATAAGTTTTTATTTAGATTAGGTAGACTGGTTAACACCTTGAAGTTTAGTTCAAATTGTAGTTTAGGTTTAGCAATAATCTCAGATCTTAATATGTGATTTGATGTGCAATCACAATGATTGGCCACACACGGTGCAGACGAGGCCAGCAATGGCACTATTTAATCGAAGATGACTACTACCGATGAAATCAGCCATTGCAATAGGTAGTATGCAGGAGGTGTTGCAGAAGGACGGATAAGGAAAACATTACTAAGTAGGAGGTGTTGCAGAAAGACATAAGGAAAACATTTCTTTTGCCTAATCAAGTCATCCTGCATGAAGCTTATGATATGAACCTCTTTTTAATTACTCCATACTGCTCAAGTATAAACATTAAAGAAAGGGTTTACTAGATGATTATGCAGAGAAGATCCTCTCTCAGGAGCTGAACAACAGGTGAAGTCTTGGCTAGGAGACCATTACTTCCAGTAAGGTAATTTACCTGTACATGAGAAGAATACGGATTGCAGGACCTTCATTGTACTACAAAATGGTGGATGGAGAAACATATGTCAGAGGATCCCATATCGTGAAAATTATGAAGAAAAACTAGCAAATAATCACATCAATAACTTAACCAATCAAAAGCTCCTTAGGTGGAAGCATTTGTTTCAGTTTACATCCGACAATCATAAGTTTAACCTTCTAATCTATAATTTTAATTTTAGTTCTTACTCCCTAGAGACAAAAAGGTTTAGTAGAAGCTCAACAAAATAAGAGGACAAGATCAGAAAAATTCTTAGCTCTGAATAGGAAACACATTTGCTGGGGGAAAGCAAAAGAGACTGATGCTCAATCTAGAGTAGCAAAAATTCAGCCAACCTGTAGCCCCTATCAAAGGGCAAGGAAGATGATGTTTCCCATATGCTACTCAAGTTTCATTTACTATGTTGTGGGATTTGTCTTAAGGAGAGAACTTTTTTTGAGTAATTTCTGCATAGTACATGCAACCAGGTGAAGTTGAAAAATTGACACAGTTGCCTATGCAACCATAGCATAAGACAATGTAGACTAGATTGAAAAAATGGCACCAATAAACAAAAATTATAGTTTGACCCAAAAATAAAATAAAATTATAGAGCAAATGACACGTACTGAAAGCCATCTTTTAGAAAATATAAAAACAAATTCCTTAAACAGGAAAGAACTCTAGCTCTTGTGACAAAGAGAGAATTGCTAATAGGCACAACTGATTTGCAAATGCACACTTGCTCAGTAATTCACTTGAACTTATGGGGCGGTCTTAATAAATCAATGAAAACTCTCCCTAAAGTTTTATTGTGTCGAAGGAGTGAGGACCAACTAATTTAGCCAAAAGCTTCATGACTCATTGCAAGTATTTAACTCTTTAGCAGGCCCTAAGATAAAAGAGCACTGAAGGGACAAAATAGAAGTTTTTCTCCATCTGTCCATTCTGACAGCAGGTTTAGCACAGGTTACAAAGAAGCTACAACAGAACATGGTAAAATTGCCGTTGACAATGCCATCAAATGCTGTTCACCTTGACCATAAACTGTCCAATGATTTGCTAATGACGGATCAATAACATCTCACTGAATCTTCTAGGGAAAAATAGCAAGTGATAATCTCTGGAAAAGTATATAATGGAAAGACAACAAGGCTGATACTTAATATCAAGAAATGACTTGGTTCACGCAGTAAAGAGAGATGACAAGTTCTGGTAATTCTAATCTGGAATTTGTTAAGTGCTCAGAGGCAATCATTGACAACATCCTTCTAAATTCAACAACAGAGTATAAAATTATAAATCACAAGACTGTTTACCAAATCTGCGAGATCTTTGAACTCTCTTTCTACCCGATCATCAGGAGCTTTTCCTAATACAACCATCTGTCCACCCTGGAAGTTCACAGAGCAAGAAAAACTTGTCAAGGCACTACGGCATTATTGCTGATAAAATATAGTCAAGAAATATGCTAAGCAGATAAATCATACATGAAACTAGAATGACAGCATAAAATCTGCTGTTTGCAAACTTAAGTAGATAAATGTTTGCTCAAAATGACTCTGGCCTTGTTAACTGCTATTTTTTCCCTCGAAGTATGCTGAAGTATTACTTATTCTTTTGCAGGAAAACATGGTTGATGATGGGGATTTGACAAACGATAGTTAAATATTGTGATATAATTGGTAAGGGGTGCAACCAGAACAGAGAGCATTACTTGCAGTTTCTAAATTGCTCTACTAATTTGAATTGGCACTGTGAAACCAAAATGTGATGCAAGCATGATCAACTGTTAACTTATAACCAAAGTTCTGGCGCGGCAAAGCTATTTGAACTTCGATTTTCTAGAGCTGATTAGGGCTTCCATGAATCATATATTGCGTTGACAGGAATATCTAACAGAGAATAAAAGTTTATCAAGTAGCTGACTGTCTACAATCCCACAATGAAGGCTAGATTACGTAAGAATTTTAGATAATGTACAAAAGGTTCCATTATGACCGGATAGTATAGGGAACAGGAAGATGCCTATCTTTATTTTGGAGAGCCTGTGGGAAATCCTAGACAGCTAGCTTGCACTGCACTTCTAGGCTCCATTTTTTCTTTAAAAAATTGGGCACTTCTCATCAAGCAAGGCATGACACTCGCACATATGTGCAAGCTTTTTAATCGTTAATGTTGTGTTCTACAAGTTCTTCTGTAGTCTCTATGGTTTCTGATATTTTATAGAGTTTCTTTCCCTATTTTTTGTGATAAATAATTGATAGGGAAGTAATACTATGAGACAAAGCTAACATTTTAAAACTTAGGCCTCGATTTCTAAATTGGTAGAACGTACAACCCTCAATCCGATCCTAATTATCCAATCCTTGAATACTTCAAAAGATCCTAACAACCAACCTTCTTTGCAAGGGAAATAGATGTGGTCTAGAAATTACTTGAAATATTATAAAAAACAAAGAAGTCAAAGTGATGACAGAAGATTGCTCATTCAAGTTCTAAAGAATATAAAGCTAGTCTTCGGGAAAAGAGTTCCCAGACAGCTAGGTCAAGCTAAAATGCCACTGATTTGACTTCAAATCTAGTTACATTTAAGGAGTGACTCCAATTTAGCGGAATTTAACTCAACAAGCTGACAACCTGATGTAATTGCTGGAATTGTGGAGTATTCAGAAAAATCATAATTTATGTCTTTTAATACCATATTCATAGGTGTCTAACCATCCAGCATTTAGAGAGTACATTTTGATCTAAGAAAAGATGCACAGAAACATACATATTGCTAAACCATGTATTAGTTCAGTGACTGCAACTGTCCTGACATTCCCTCTTCAATTGCCTTCCAATGTGCATCAGTAAGAGAGAGCGAGAGAGAGAGAGAGAGAGAATGGAAAACGTACGAGTTCCTCGATGTGCTTAATTGCATGAATGATCAAATGAAGCCCCTTTTGAGCAACCAATCTAGTAATACAGACAACCAAGGGCACCTTCTGCTGGGTTCCATTAACCACATCTTTGCCCTCCGCTATGCCTGCGCTTTCTACAGGCAAGCCAAGCCCCTTTTGGACATAGTTTTTGCAGAATTTTTTGCCTTCTAGTTTTTGAGCTGGGAAAAACAGGGGGAGAGAGAGAAAAGGGGGGGGGAGAGTCAGTAGTACTTATTAGCTTACTCATTAGCATTGAAATCCACTCAACCCAAATTCACAAAAACTTAAGGTATACTTTGATTTTGATCCATTTTCTTTCCTAAAAATGGTATAGCAACTATGCAGTCGCCTTTCATGTCGACCACCTCTTGAGGAAGATCAAATGATTCCTCTCTCACACAATTAAGGTGACTCATGTTGCAAGTACAGTAACTAATTCAATGACATGTCAGTACTGTGTAACCCTTCTTTTGAGCATTAATTTACAGAATGAGCTCTGAAATTGTAGCATCCACAAGAATATCCAAGGAGATTGTCATATTTAAACAAGCTCAATATATCGTGTTTATTTCGTCACTAATTCAATGACATGTCAGTACTGTGTAACCCTTCTTTTGAGCATTAATTAACAGAATGAGCTCCCAAATTGTAGCATCCAGAACAATATCCCAGGAGATTGGCATTTTTAAGCAAGCTCAATACATCATGTTTATTTCGTCTAATCACTGTACAGATTGCCTCATCAGACTAATTGAGACTACCAGCATCAGATGGAACTTTTGCTTTGCATATTGGCAGCAGAAAAATCTCTGGAATAACTTTTACATCTTCATCCGTTAAGGGTTATGTCAGTTCATTCTCCCCAATTGGGTCCTTATCCTTCTTCCATAAATACAGAACTATTCACGCAATAAGCATTGTAAACTTTCTTTCTTGCTGTTAAAACATAATATTTCACATACCCATGCCTCAGTTAATCTCATGCAAATTGAATAATTTGCAAGCATGTTTGATTAATCCATCTTGCCAGTGAATATTGACAATCAAAGCTAACCATTGCTTTTGAACAAGACAAATTCAAATGCTTAGTGCAGAGCTATAACAGCTAATAAGTTGATTGTGACGATACAGGTATTTTGTGACACTTCTTTGTGAATGCAGAGGAAAAAGAAGAAGAAGGAGGAGGAGGAGGAGGAAGAGGAGGAGAAGAAGAAGAAGAAGAAGAAGAGGGTAAACATGTCACATCTGTGCTATTTTAGCATTTCCTCATGAATAAAGGGACAATTAGATACATGTATACGTTACATTCCATATTGCTTAGGTTGGGAAGGTTGTGAAGGCTTTGTCTCTGATCTTCTTGGAAAATGCTGATTAGGCAATGAGAAAGGTGAAATGACATGGGGATCACAGATGTCTCATTTTAAGTAAATATAACACTCTGTACATACTCATTTCACTGAGGCAGATTATGTTATAATTTTAGGCAATTTTAAGTTCTCAAGAGTCAAACTTGACCAAAAGGTTCCCACACCGTAGGATGGTGAAACAACTGGACAGAGATTAAATCGAATCTCACTAAAAGAGTCCTCTCCAGATGTATTAGAATTTTTATCTATTTCATTGCCATGTTCACACAATTGTAAACCTACCCCTCTATATAACTGCTGCTCTTTCTCTTGCGACTATATGGCTAATTGATGAAAATGTTCAATAGTGAACTAGGACATATTACACCAGCAGTTAGCACAAATAGTGGCATAGACTTAAGGGAAGTGTTTCATGGTGTTTCTGGCTTTTTAATTTATGTTTCATCTATAGCTTTTGTTAAGGTGGTAATATAGGGATTAGACTTTTAACACATTTGGCTATAGCGTATAGTAAATAATTCTAATATTGACCAGTTCATATATTCAAAAACCTCAAGATAGGTCTATTGAGAATGATTTGAAACCCCTTAATTATTTTATAAATGCAAAAAGCTAGGTAGACTATCTATAAGTTGGGGGGCCAAAATTATAAGCTTCTTATCTAGCTTATGACTGCTAAAAACTTGTGTCAAAAGGAGAAGTCATATCACCTCCCCCCCTCTCTTTTTCTCTCTTCCACCCCACCCCCCAACAAAAATAAATAAAAAAATAAAAAACCCAAAAAAGAAGACCCTCTAGTTTTGCTCCTGGTCATCTGAAAAAACCATAGTATTAGGTAGGTTTACCACCCTGCTTTCTAGCGGAAGACAATAGTCACCTCAGGAAGTAGATGCTGACTCTCTTGTCCACCCAAATTGATGGAGGTCTCCATTATCATGCTGCCTATTTCATCTGGTTAGACTCTTGGTAGGATCAGACATTCGCCAGATGCATGCTCTTGCCCAGCAATCTCCACTCTTGAAATGCATGGCATGACCAAAGTACTTGATGTTATGGTAGAGTTAGAGTCAGATTCCATTTGATACCACCACACAGATTAAGTTCAATCCAAAAGAGAAGGCCAATTAGCCTGTTTATACGACCCAGTAAAAAATCAGTGTCCTACAGTGAAGTTATGAACTTTAACTCCGGAACATGATTAAGGGACCCTTTTCTGTTTAGTTCACCTCCACATTTTATCCCACTTAATCCAAGAGAAAGACCAAACTAGAACTATAAGAATCTTGTGCTGAAAAGCAAGTGGTATAAAAACATCATAATCATAGTTTTGGCTCGCTGGCTGCACACTTTTTAGATTACCTTAAAAGCAACAGTTGCAAAAAATTAAGAAAAACACTCGGTAGATATGGCTGGAGGCTGCTGCAAATTAATGATAACCTTGGGGAAAGGGTAGAGCATCACCATTAAATTTAACAGGCAAGAAGATATCAGTGGCAGGATTCCAGATTGCAGGGTCTATCCCGTTCAGTATGCCAAAGTACCTGAGAAATTCAGTTGGCATTATTAGATGCAACAAAACAGCTTCTATGCAGCATATAAGAACCAAATAAAAGTATTTTTCTCTAACAGTAAAGACAGACAACACGTGATAACAAAAGCAGAAATGTAAAAGATTTATGTCAACAGAGCATGGATTTCTATACATCAAGTGTGAGTCTGTTTCTCTCCAGACTCACACTTTCATGTGAAAGAACCATAAGTAGTTCAACGCTGGAAGGGCACAAAAAGATTCAATTGTTAAAGTCAGCTTATATGTCTGCCCTGGTATGACCTAGGAATTGAACATTTTCCCTGAGGCTGCGTTTGGAACCAAGGTGGGGAGGAAAATGAGAAAAATGTCCATTAATTCAAATTTTCCCTTCCCTCTCCCTACTCACAAAAATTTAGAATTTTTCATTACTTTTGACCCGAATTTTCTTCATCTCCATTTACCCTAATTTCCCAAACATAGCATGAAGGATCAATTCTTTCAACTGTCTTTTCAGCTTGGCAGAAAGATGCCTAGCAGAGTTTACAGAAGTAGTACTGTAAAAGTGCATTGCAGAAAGCAAGGACTATACACAATTTTTCTCAAGTTCTTTCATGAGCTTAAGGAATTAACTCAGAGCTGGAACTTGAAAGCTCCACCATAAAGTTCCCCAAAAAAGCGAGGGTTCACAGCCCTAGAATAAGAAGAGCTGCAAGTCCCTACTCACTAAAACAATAGATATATAGAATCCAGCTTCACTTGTATATGGAGTTTGTCTAGGCCTTTTATGCATGTTAAGCTCTGCCACCTCTAACAGCTTAAGCTTTTGGCTTAGACATTCTGACATAGTATCATAGACCTGTTTCAATTGTCCATGCATTTTTTTCTTTATCACATCTCCACTTCAATCGCTAGTTGAGGCAGGGAATTTCTTGTTTAGCTGGTAAGACTGTTGCTTGTATGGTGAAGCCGATCCACTTAAATGCACTATGGATATAGACTTGGATTTGAAAAACATCGGCAGTACTGGATAAGTTTATTTGCTCAGAGTTGCTGACTCAAATTAATGAAAATAGGCAGTCCTTGTTCCCTGAAGCTTGTTCGCATCAATGAACATTAGCCATTTTAGCTACCAAAACACATCAAGTTAGCTTTAGGCCCGCAATCACTTCCCCCATACACAAGTAATCCCTAAAAATGTGGACAGTTCTTTCCATCTTTGACATGAATTTAATCCATGATTACGTCAAGGGTTCAACTACATTTGGAGAGATTTTAGAGGCTAATCAAGCAATGGTCATTTATGGTCAGAAATAAATATCATTTTTTAGTAGAATCAGTAGCTTCTTCTCAGTCACTGCTTCTCTGATGCTACTTAAACAAAATTCCTCAACAGTATCCCCCTCCACAAGCACAAAACTGAAGGCACATCTATACGTTGAAGCTTGCATTTGCTAACTTTGAGAACATGACTTGATCATTTGATCTCTAAAGCAAACCAAGGCATTGCTGATTTCACTCATCCACAACTTGTTGTTCATTTAAGCAAATACATAGGTCATTCTATAACACAGTAACCATAAAATTATGCTGCAACAGTCTCCAAAAATAAGGCATTATAAAGATATCACAACATGACAAAGTTCAAATGATAACTAAGAGATTCTCCAAAAGATCAAAGAATATCAAGCAAATAAATTCCTACAGATTTTTTTGGCCCAAAAAACTTGAAGAAGCTAGCATTTTACTTGAACTAAAAGCCCTAAGAAGTCTTTCAGCATACAAAAAGTTAATGTGCATGTAGGACTCTGAAGCACGTAAAAAGATGAAAAACAAAAGTGAAAAGATGCACTTCATTATAATTAGCACTCAATTCCACAATAATGTATGACAACATATCAGACTTCCCACTGTCACATGGATCTGAGTAAGAGAGAAGGTTGATGGTGACTACACTAATCAATACTTCAGAAAGCTAATAAAATAACCCTAGACAGAGCATTTGAAAGGTGAGACTAAAAGCATAGCTGAACTAGAAAAAGAATACTCACTATAGTGCCAGATCCTTACTTATCTCGGTTTCTTATCAATGTGCTAGAAAGCCATCCTGAGCAAAGTGTTTCCTTGAGATATGTTGGGGAGACTGTCCTGAAAATCAAAAAGAGTGAATTGTTAAGTATAAGATATTTATGAAGTTCTAGGAATGAAGTAATGTGTATCGGCAATCATGAAATTGAAATCCTATCCACCAATTCATTTTAGCTCACATCTCTTGCATAGCGTATTTCTGAGACATTACACGTTCTAATATTTTCATTCTGTACATAGCATCACACAGAACTTCTGAAAGTGCAACAATAAAATAAATCATGATTTGCCATAGAGCTAATAAGGAGAAAAGTTACAAGTTACCAAATGCAACAATGACATTGAATACTTTATGAGGCCTAAAGAGCAATCTCTAAGATCCAGCTAAAAAGAAGGCTGCTGAGCAACATTCGTGATCATCCCAGTTTGGAGTGTGTGAGATCTTAAGGGATCATTGCCAGCTGTTCTAAAAGCTTAAGCTGTTACATGAAATGCGCGCTTTAATATTTAATTACTCTAATACTTCTCCTCACGCGTAGGCTGGACTTTATCTAAGCCTAAAGCGTGGAAACATATAATTGGGAGACAAACAGGGCCAGGAAAAATTTGAACTCGGGACCTCTTACTTTGATACCATATGAGATTTTGTGAGATCACTGCCAACTGTTCTAAAAGCTTAAGCTATAAGATGAATGGCATGATTTATTTTTCAGTTACTCTAACACAGTCTTCTTGAGGCAGTTCAACTTTAAATGGTTCCACAAACAATCAAGGAATGGATACAAAAATTGAGGCATCACTCTTCCAAACTGTTGGATCCTAGATGTTACAGTTCTGAAAGGTTGGGAGCTGAAAAGGATTGAAGAGAGTGAATTTGTATCTCCCTTGATGTGTCAGTTTTAAAAACATTTTTCTTTCAATTAGGGGTTAGCATCAAGTCCACATCCAGTTTGGAACTCTTGAAAAGGCTCAAAAGGAAATGGAATGGGATACATGAGGATTTGGAAGTTTTCTTCCGTGAAAGAGATTAAATATCTGAATGACATAAAATAGATAAGTGCTTCCTTAGAAGAGCGAGTAGCAAGAAAACGGACCAAGAGTATTACCAGGAGGTAATTTCTTGGATGCAAAAACCAACAGTTTTGTGGTTCAGGGGAAGACAGAATAACCAACTTCTTCCAAAAGACAGGAGGACAAGTGACACATGATCTTGTGAGTAGGATTAGAACAGAGAAGGGCTTAATGAACACGGTGCAACAACAAAAGCAATAATCCCCACAACCCCTTGAGGGCACTGTCATAATTCCAATAAAACTTAGCTTTTGACAACAAGAGTGGAAGGTATGTCTCTCAAAAACATCACCATATATTTCCAGGATAGTTCATACACCTGTCCTCCCTAAAGATGGTAAGTGTTAAGAGGGCCGCAGGAAAGAATTTATGTCTTCAGGGAACTTCCATCAGAACTTTGCTTTTCTTACTTTATTAGGATGATGAGGCTTCAGTGGCTGGTTGTTTTGAGCAACTTAGGCAAACATTAAAGAAAGAGTTCAAAACAACTCCAGAGGACTAGTCAACTCTCAAAGCTGTAAAACCAAGCCATATGCTCAAGTACACACTCAAGCACCAGAGATTCTTGTTTGGTTCCATGAACACCTAAGATAGGCACTTGTTTGAGCTCGGTATATTTCTGAACTGAGATTCTGAATTGTCAATTATGGCAGTGACGCCAAAAGAAATTTGACACATATATTATCAATAGAGTTTTCAGTAAATTAAATGTAATAATTTCTTTTGAAGAACTTAAAAAAGTTAACTTCCCAAATGGGACTCTAGCATAAGGAACTTGAGAGTAATCTGTAAATGATTGGTTAAGGCCTCAAGCGTAAACTGTCTCCACGAAAATGCAGTTGGATGTAATGATGGGCTTAGGCCATTTCCCGAATATTTTCTGAAGGCTTCTATAGATAGATGCATAAAATTTAAGTAACTTCCCCAATCAGGATAACTTACACAACTGCATTACTGTAAACAATTCCTCCTTTCAGCAAACTCAATCTCTCAGGATTATGACCAATTGTTCGATCATCTACTGCCTGCCATGATGGTAAGAAAGAGACAAATGATTTTGATCATGAAGTACAAAAACCTAACAATAAAGGGGAAATAAATGGTGATTGAAAGCTAAAAAGGATGAAGGCTCTGACCTGATGAAGATTATTTTTTGAAGGAGACATTTAACCAACATTGTGTGAAAAAAATTCTCATCATTTTTGTAAAATAAGCAACTAGCTTTGACTACAACAAAAATTCCAGGAAATCCACCCAGGATTTCAATGATATTGGATATATGGAAAGTTTTCACATTTCTCTTAGAACTAAGTCAGATGAAGCTTTTTTTTACCAAAAAAAAAAAAAAAAAGTCAGATGAAGCTTGGTGTCTCTAAATCCATGCTCACACAACTACTTAGCTGCAAAGAAGTGATGAAAGTATAGTAAAAAAGAATATACTGATCAGGAAAATAAAAAAAAGAAAAACCAAATTATTGCTCTTCAATCCTTTCTGCTAGAAATCAGATCCAAGTGACACCACTTTCAACATCCTTTGCAAATAGGTAAGACATTTGTTTCTACAGTAGAAGCTCAATTCCTGATGACAGCAACTAAATAAGGATGAATCAAAGTTTGGCAGATATAGGAACCATGCAACCAAAGATATATCCCATGTGGGAGTCATATTTAATTCGTGACAAGCAACGATGAAGCTAAGACATATTGTACAAGGAAGCAGCATAATAAGTGCCTTTCATTAGTGGATTCTCCTTTCAAAATGAAGTGATTGATGCTTTGATCCGCATCTTATCTGATCCTGGAGATTAGTGAGGTACTTCATGGCCCTGGGTTTGCCCACTTAGGCAGGCTTCTACATCATTGAAAAAAAACAAAAAAAGAATCCAGAGCTATATGTGAAATCTAAAATTAAGTCCTTATCAGACCTCAATCTAGGATATTGTCGATGGGTTTTATGAGTGACTTCCAACAGTAGCTTGGCAATGGTAGATATAACTTGTTCAGTTACATTTTTAAATTTATTTATACAGTTGATTGCTGGTAGAAATGCCCTTTGCTCCTCAATTAAGGAGGTAAAGTCATAGCTAAAGTTCAAATAATGGCAGAATGGGTCAATTACCTGGACTGGTATGCGGAGTCTATTTATGTTGGCTAAGACTGTAAACATGAGTACAATCTATGGCTCTTTCCTCATCTTTTCCAAATCTAGCTTCAGTAATCCATATTCAGAGCCAATGAATCTGCCAGGACACTTTCCTTCATCCAATTTTTGTATGTCGTCTTTTCTCCTTGAAACTCAGTTCCAAAAGAATCTGATCTCTAAATCCTCATATATTTCGGCCACCTTAGCACTGCTAAGTCAGAACTCATGAACCTTATGAATCTGACTGATAAATTTATCTACTGATATTCTCAAGAATTCTATGGTAGATCAACATGACTCTACATTCCACTAGGAAGCAATAACATAAAATAATCCTTTCACAGATGTTCAAACTGAAAGGGTTAATGTAAGTGAGCATTTAAAGTAGCCACACAGGATACAGATGTATGGTACACATAATTAGAGGTCAGCTATGACCATATAACATTAGCTTATGTAATGCACTTAAAGCTTACCTTATCAGTTGTTGCATAAATTGCACCATCAAGACCACATTTATTGAGCTGCTCTTGTCTGCCAATTTAACACGGCGGCATCGAGCCAGATTGTAATCACATACAGAGAAAGGAAGGAACTATTAGCATTTTTTTCGAAATGTGAAGACAATAAAGCTAAATTCTCGAGCTTGAAGGAACCTAGGCAGCTAATTCAATCCTATACCTAGTTCATCAAGTCAAGAACTGCCATTCCATATATCATTTAGCTCTATAATTTGAACAGAAAAGTCCAAAATTGAAACCACGTAATGAATACATTCCCTCATTTCCATTCAAAGCATTCTGAGTTTCCATCTCACTAAAATATTGATCTATTTTCTTCATAAATGATATGATTGATCTTGGTCAATGGAAACTCTACTCTATTTATGGAATGACATGAAATTTTGCCCACTAAGAAAGTGATGCCTCTTTGAGTCTCTCATCTCCTTTTTTTTTCTTTTGAGTCCATTCTTCAGTTCAGTGTGAAGGACATCTATTATGAAAAGAAATTCAATTTTTCCTTCTTTTCAGCCAGGGATTTGATGGTATAAGAATTTGCAAGGAAAATAGAAATCCAAACCAAGAAAGTGTTCTTTTACTGATTTCAATTCCTTTAAGATTATCCTTAACAAATCCTCGGGAGGCTACAAATAAGTATCAAAATCAATTTTGTGTGCCCGTGGCAAAAACTTTCCTTTGGTAAGCACTGGATAGATGTTTTGGTGAGGTAGAAATTTAGTAGATCTATTTTTCAAAGCAAAAGGAGATTTTATGTGAGAAAGGCATGAAGGGGGAACCACCCCTGCACAAGAGTTACACTAAGACAAATACAAGCAAATCATCCAAATTAAAATTTTGGTTTTACAGTAATCCAAAAACTCAAAGTTTGTAACCATTTATTTGTTGTTTACATCAAAGGCTGTTGTTCTATCCCAAAAAACATTGACAGAAGGATAACAACATCTAATAATCTTTCCTCAGAGTTATTGACAAAGCAATTTTCTTTCCAAGCCCATAGTTGTTCGCCAACTAGAAGCTTCAGCCTAATGAATGCCTAAAAGTCATAATATTTCGTACTAGTGTTGCTCCAGAGCACTTAATATTACCTATTGATTTATTACTCCACAACTTTTATCACAGTGTGAGTATCCACACAGACACACAAAGCCTTACAAGGAAAGATTATAAAGTTTCACTTACTAAATGACAGATATTTATCGGGTTTATTCACACTATATTCAATAACGTAGAAACTGCCCTAGACGAATCTCATCTAGTAAGTGACTTCTGCACATGGGTTGACTTGGCACACCCTTGGTTCCTATGACTGAATATTTTCTTTCTAAAATTGATAAAGGCTGGTCAGCTGGCAGAGAAGCTAACCGGACTATGAAATATTCTGAATTATTTACAGAACTTCAATTGACTGGAATATCTAACATCAGCAAAAATATAAATCAAAGATCCAACAATCAGATCATATCTACAGATCTATTAACAGACTCATGAAGGGTGCACAACTAAAAACTTACTCAAAGCCTTGTTAATAATTGTCAGGTAATAATCATAATGCAGAAATATCTTTAACTCTAGTACAATGCAGAAAACAGTTTTAACCGACCTGCATTCACCATAATGCTCCATATTATGGATTGTCAATGTTATTCTTGGTCTCTGGACATAAAAAATTCTGTGTCAATTAAACTCAATAATCTGTAATGTACATCTGTTATGAATGTAAACAAGAAGAAAGAACTACTTGAAGACAAAAGCCACCAACTGCTATGCTATATAGCAAGATAGCAGAAATATCTTCAATCCATCTCCAGTTCAGCCAAGTAGAATAGCAGAGAACGTACCTTAAGTGAGAGATGATGGTACATATCCCAGTAAAGAAGTGGCAAAGCACTTGTTTGCCACTCGTGGACGTGAATGATATCAGGCTGCACTCCAGTCACCTGCCGTGATTCAGATATATTACTGAAGATGGATACTGCAATGCCAACACAAGTAGCAAGATCCAAACAATGTTGTCGGCCAGGGGAAAAAATTGGTACTGGCTTAACTAACAAACTCCTATGAAGCTTTAATAGATAAAAACATAGGTAGCGAAACTCCTGCATTGCTCCATTCTCAAAAACAATCCAAAACATGCTGATGTACAGCTCATCGTACAATTGTAGCAATGATTTTATAACAAACCAAGGCAAGACCTACTGCATTAAAAATCCTCCAAAAGAAACTCTCAAGATTGTCATTCCCCCAAAGTGAGGTTTCCATTAACATCAGCACGCCAGCTAATGCATGACATACACCACTAAGAGCTGGAACCCATACGATAATGGTACTAACTCATTAGCTGGCTTCTGATGAAGCCACACACTACAGGAGATGGTAGATAAGGTAAGAATGGTTTACATGGCATCCACACTGCAAGGACCCCCATTATTCTGATGCCATTTGCAACAACCACAGCCCCAAGACCACAACCACAAGGTCCAGGCCCCAAGAACCCAAATTGGAAATTTGGTGGTCCATCTCAATTTATATAGTGCGTGGAAACCTCCATCACTCTCCATGTTGGACTTGGGTACTCACAAACACACAGACATGTTATGCACTGGACACTATACATGTAGCTCATCTATCATTTCGTAGAAATGAAAGATAATTTGACCAGTGACTGTAAGCTTGCAATTGTGACATTTATATGTGATTCATAAATGTAAATTCTCCACTATACCACACACGATGAGCCAGGCTGACTAGTTAGTTATTCCTATCTTAATAAAGTGCAGATAAAACTCTCCCACTACCGAAAGTTATACATAGATAATAACAAAAGAACTTGGAAAACAATCTCATAGTGACATACCTGCATCCACTCAAGGCAAGCACGGCTGAAGAATATATATGCTTCCAGCTCATTGTATGAACCCCCATAGACATATTTCCCTTTAAAGAATTGATTAGACGGTTCAACAAATATGACGGGAATGCCAGAAACTTCCCCACGATATGCATTAGTCAGTATCCAATTTCCATCATGGAATGAATTATATGTAGTTATTAATGTGAGATCGATAATGTGTTGCTTCTTGATGCATTCGTAGAAAGGAAGCATGACATCAACTGTGTGACCACGTGCCAGGCATGCGCGAGCAAGTCCAGTCACAACATCACCGAGACCTCCAACTTTGGCTATAGGAGCCATCTCAGCAGTAACATGGATGATGTGCATAAGATTGGAATCCTTCTCCACATCAGCTGGAAGCTCAACGCTGACATCCCAAGTAGGGAATTCTTTCTTCCAAAATGGAGTTTCATCACTAGGGGAAGGCCACACCAAGTCTTTCAACACAGGATTGATAGTATCCACCACACTTTCAGCTCGTGCCTGCATTAAAAAACAAATTCAAAATTTTTTTTTTTCTAACGGGTCAGCATCTTTTGCAGCAAACAAGACCTTACAGCATCTATTACAGTTAGTTCTGCACATTGTTTTCCCCATTGAATTTGAGTAGAAGATTACACCTCCCTTTGACCAACAACTGGCGGTAATCTACGTTTCCTTGGAGCTAAATTTTTCTGGCTAAGTTCCTCCTTACCATATTCCATGTGACGATAGTTCACTATTCTCAGACCAATCACCACACTTCCTGTTCGAACTGCCCATCATACGCAATCATTGCAAAACTAACTCAGTGTTTCCATCAGTGAATGTCAAACTTCCATCAAAACAAGCAGATTGCTCCAATATTACCAAGTATCGAGTTGAAGAAGCAATAAGCCAAATCAGTTTCCACCAAAAACCCAGAAAGAAATAACCACGAGCCCACGTTTAAGAGGCCAGTTAGCATTCAACAGGCCGCAATATAAGTATAAATGGGCACACACAATACCGGAGAGATTACTTGCCTCCAAGTGGACATTCAAGTCCTGGGAGTTTGTGTCCACAGCCTTGATTCTGCGAGAGGCAGAGCTCAAGTTGTAAGTGGCGGTGGCACCGGTGGGAAGACGTGAAGACTTCTTTCTTCTCAGAGAGACTCGTCCTGGAATCAAGCTCGGGTGACCAAAGGCGCCCACCATTGTGTACTCCATCTTTCTTTCTCGACCACCGAACTGCAGTGAGGTCTCGAGATCGGCATTGATCGTTTTAAGATTCTAAAATTAAAGTGCAAGCAAGTGCTGGACGTTTGGCAGAAAATAAAGGCCAAATCCAAAAAAGTACATAAAACAATATCTCTGCTTTTCCAATTACCAAAAGATAAATTTTAAAAAAAAAATACACAAAGAAATTCCAAATTAGACCCATTGCAATAAAAAAGAAATTTTGTGTCACAAAAAATCCCAGACTTATCAATTGTAACACAAATAACCCCAACTTTTTTTGGGTCAATATTTCAGTTTCATTCAAATTTCAGAGTATTTATGTTATAACAGGCATAGTTTGAAGTTTTTTTTATTAATTTCGACAAAAAAATTACACAAGCTTTTATGTTTAACTAGCAATACACTCATTGTTGAATTAACACTTTAATTATGAGTTGTTTGAACTTGAATTCGAATGTCACATGACCAGTGGAAGGAAATTGAAAAAAAAATGAAAAATGAAAAAAGAAAAATTCTGAAAATTTATAAAAATTGAAAACTCATCCACATCATTTTTGGAGTGGGCCATGTAGGATGTCTAGTATTCACGTCAGCGATTTTTGTGGCTAAAATTGACTGAAGTGACTATATTAACAAATTGTCAAAAAATTTAAAAGTAAACTAATCCAAAAATGTGAGAGAGATATTGCATGAGCGAGCGAATGCAAACAAGGAGAGAGACCAGGTCAACACACATATCGATACATACAAAGGAGATTTGTTTATTTTGAAAGAGAAATTAACTTTGAATGGTGAGGTGTTATTTTGTCATGAATGGCCACCTCGTTGTCCACATTGGACTCGTTAATTTATATATAAGAAAGCCAAAGAGGAATTAACATTTTACTAAAAAACTCACACATGATTATTTGTCGAAATTTATCGCCGGAGATACCTAAGAGATAATTTTTCTCTTACACAAGTGATCTGATAAAAAAAATTTGGACGAAAGTTATGGCACCTTTTCCTAATTAAAAATAGAACTCAATCATCATATAACGAGGGGAAAAAGTCTAGATCACATGAAGCCCTAACTTCCACCATTGAATCTCAAATTTAATCTCTAAATGTCCTACGTTTGCTATTAAATGTGTACTTGCGTTTTCTAAACAACTTTTCATTGATTGAATGAGAATTAAAATTTCACATCTCTAGGATTTTGGCAAAGTTATTTTACTATTTCAAATTTGTTGATTTTGATTGTTTTCTATGTTTTCTACTTGAATATAGGGTGAAAGCTACTAAAAATCCTAATTATACTTATCACGATCCATTTACCCTAAACTGTTTTTTATGATACAAAAAATTCCAAACTTGTGCATTTGTGATACATATACATCAAATTTGTATGGTGTAATACATTTACTCCAAACTTCTTTTTGTGTTATCAAAAATCCAAAACTTGTATTCATGTGACATATGTACCATAAAAATTTGGTATTATAGAAAAAAAAGTTTGGGAATTTTGATGTTATGAAAAAAGTTTAGAGTAAATATGCCACATATATATAAGTTGAGGGTTTTTTTTTGTACTACAATAAAAAAAAGTTTGGGTAAATTTGTCACATAAGTATAAGTTTGAAATTTTTGGTGTCATAAAAAGTAATTTAAGGTAAATGTATCACAATGGACAAAATTTAAAGTTTTTTTTTTTATTTTCTATGTAACATTTTCCCTTGTAAGCTAAAGGGAAAGTTATAAAACTTGTCGTGGTACTATTACTTGAATTCAAATTCCGTCCCTTTAGGAATGCTGAAAAGTACACCTTATGCCCCCGTCCTTTTAGGTATGCTGAATTTCAATGTTATATTGTTTTCCCAACAATATTGGTCAGCATATAGTTTATTTGATATAAAGACACCATAATACTTTTGTATGGCGCTTATTTGAAAGTTACAATTTTTTTAAATCACTCGAATACCACATCAATGTAAAATTATTCATTTTGAATGCCTATTTCGATAATTTGTCCTACTTGGTTTTTTTAATAATACTTTATATCCAACATGGCTTTTTAAAAATAAATTCAAGTCCAAAGTGGACAATGAGACTAAAACTACAACGCTTCATGCCAAGAATCGAGTAGAAAAAAACTGATTCTCTCTTTTTATTTCGAATCCAAGAAACATCATGGCTTGAGTCTGTATGAGGATGGGTTCTTGAAGTAGAGCGAGTAGAAGCCGAGAAGGCGGCAAAGGCCAACGGAGAACAAGAAGAGGAAGGCTGACAAATGGGTGGCAAGAGAAGCCGTTTTCTTAATTGTTCTTTGAAACGGTAGTTGTCTACTTTTCTCCAATCTTGAATTGCTGAGTGCAGAGATTGGTGTTGGATGATATGCTTCAAATATGTCAAACTTGTCCGGCAATACTTTGAATCAATCCGCGAGATTGTAATTGATTGATGAATCAATCTAGGAATAGATTTCTTTTTATTCTCTTAGGAAATATTATTTCCTTTTATTACTTAAATTTTGTACCATATATTGGACATTTTACATTTTGCACTATATATTGGACATTATACATTGAGAATATAATGAATGAACTGTATAGAATACAAGCTTCTTCTACACCCTATCTTTGGACTTGTGTCATGGTACCAGAGCCTTCGTTTTTAGGCCTAGCTTCAGCACCTTTTTGATTGCCCTCCAGATTCCCTTTGCTCCTTCATTGTTGCAGAAGACACTAACCTGCAAAATAAGGTTAGCGCTCTAGTGTAGAAATCGGTATTTGGATACATTCCAATCCAAATAAATTTTTTAACAATACCATGTACCTTTTTCTTATTGATAACATGCCAAAAGATCATTCAACCTCTGAGAAACGAATTCCAAAGGAGTTAACCCTACAAGAAACTTCATCATAATAGAACCTACCTACTGAAGATGCCGTGAATTAGGAGCAACAAGTCCAGGCCTAGTCGAGTCATGTCCAGACTCAGTTGATCCAATGGCTCCCTTTCTAGGCTTTGCCAAATCAGGGGTAGCCCATCATGGGCCAGCCTACTTTGGGCCAATTCGTTGCAAGCCAGTCCATCTAGTGGCTGCCTGTCCAAGTACCATCTGCCCCGTGGCTCTATGGGCTGACCCAAAATGCTCTATGGCCTAAGAATCAAAGCCACGGAGAACAAACCTAGCCCAATAGAGGCCCAGCAACCATAGTTTGGGCAAGCCCATCCATTGGACCAGGAATGATTCATGCGGGTCAAGCATCCTGAGTATCACGAGTTTGAGAGGGAATCTCAAACTGATTCCTCAACTCGACTTTTTACTGTATTCAATCCCAACCATCGATAGTCATTTGGAGCCTGGCGACCCACTTTACTCTTCCATTGCTGATGGGCCAGAGCTTTGGCTTATCACTCACTAGCTCACTGACTCAGAAAATCATTCAATGTGATCATAAGAATTTTGGTGAGCCCTCGTCACAAAGGACAAAGACGGTTTTCTTGATAGAATTGTCCTTGTTTTGATCGACAAGTGTCTAGCCCGACTCTAGAGAAAAATAAATCAACTTTTCCAAACCTAGATAGGGAATTGCATAGCCCTAAATGTCGTGATCAGATTGCCTTTGACAGAGGACTCAAGGATTACGTGGGAAAATATAAAATAGATGTATGGAAAATTGGATCAAGCGAAGCTATTCTCCATCACCAGGGCAATATCCAAGCTAAATCAAGGAAACAAGTCGATCATGGCATGCTTCAACAAGCTCTTGGCACTTTGGAATGAGTTAGAAGCAGCCAAAGAAAAGCTTGAAGGGCTGGATTCAACCTTACAACAGTACAAGGCGATTAAGGAACGAGAAAATGTCACTCACTTCCTCCTGATTCTAAACAGCACTTACCTTTTGTTTTAGACTCAGATTTTGGCCATTGACTCAATGCCCTTGCTTGGCTGGATCTGTCAACTCACCACACATGAGAAAAGCCAGCGCCTCACTTAATCGGAATATGTCAAGGCGGGGGAGAGCGTCTTGCTCAAGGCTCAGGCCAAGTAGAGAGGATTGACGAGCAAGTCATGTAATGAGGGAAGGAGGCGGAGTGGACTAGGGTTCATCGAGGAAGAAGAGAGAACCTTCAATAAGCCTAGGATGGACAACTCAGATTTCATAGCATTATTGGACGACTCCCATTCTTTCCTTTCAGTTGCTAGATCAGACAGATATTATGAAGCCATGTCAGCTCTGACCTTCAAGTCATCCAATGGTCCAGCTTTTGCCATGTCATCCAAAAAAAAAAAAAAAGGGCAAAATTCTAGAGGAAAATGTAAATTATTTTGCAATTATTGCAAGTGTTCACATCACACTATTGATACTTGGTGGAAGTTGTAGAACAAGCCCGACGAGAAAGGGAAAAAGGAAAAAGGAATTTGCAACTACTTATCAAGTCACTCGCCAATACACTAATAAAATTCATAAGCCAATTAGTCATGACCAATATTAGTAGCTTATGAAGGTCTTGAAGAAATTGGATACTTCTCACATAATTAGAAGTTTTTCGGGTACTTTTTATTGCCTGATGATCTCAATACCAACTGATGCATGGACAATTAATTTAGTCGCTAGTGACCACATTATATATGACAAAAGTTTCTTTTCTAATACCCATGAACAATTACTTTTTCCTATCTTTACTTGTCTTCGAATGGAAATATCACGTATGTTGCTATGATTGGAATCGTAAATCTTAGCCTTCTAATTACGCTTTGGAACTCATTATGCTTTGGAATATCCTTTATCTTCCTACTTTCCATTTCAATCTCATTTCTATTTCCAGAATTTGTGAGAAAAATTCATGTCGTGTCATTTTCAACTCTGGTAATTATTTCTTTCAAACCTTTTCAACCAGTAAACTGATAGGCTTGGGTAGTATCTCAAAAGAGCTATATTTTTGGACCAATTTTTCGAATGATTTTGATTTATCTCATGTTTTATTGAATAAACAATCATTGTGTAAGATAGCTACTCATGATAAAAATTTCATTTCTCATCAATGATTGGGTCACAATGCTTCCATTCCGTATCCTCAGTGCCACATTTGTCATCTTGCAAAACAATCACATGCTCCTTTTTTCCAACAAGTAAAAACTATGCTAGTAGTGCTTTTTCACTGATTCACATTGATGTTTGGGGACCATATTATACTCCACATTGTGATAGTTCTCAATTCTTTCTTACGATTGTAGATGATTATTTCCATGCTACATGGGCTTTCCTCATGCAATCAAAGAGTTGAGTTTTCCTTCATCTGAAAATGTTTCTCTCCCTATCTTTCTATCTAGAAATAGTTTGGGAAATTTGTTCAAAGGATTCGAACTGATAATGGAAGAGAATTCTTCAATAGCGAATGCAAATCCCTATTCTCTTATCATGAAATCCTTCATGAGAGTTCTTATATCTACACCATGTGACAAGATGGGATACTTGAGGGTAAACACCGTCACCTGTTAGAAGTCGCACGTGCTCTTAAGTTCCAAGCTTCTATTCCAAAAACTTTTTGAGAGATTGTGTGGTCATAGCAACTTAACTAATCAATCACATGCTAACTCGTGTTCTTGATGAATGAACTCCATTTGAGTTACTTTTTTGGAAGAAACCAAAACTTCATCACTTGAGAGTCTTTTGTTGCTTATGTTATGTCACCACTTTGGGACCTCAAGATAAAATGGGTCATCGAGCCTATCAATGCATATTTATGGGATATTGTGTTTACAAACCATCCACAAGTGATTTTTTTTGTAAGTGGGGATATTATTTTCAACGAGGATAAATTTCCTTTTCATGATGAGGCATCTTCCGCTGAAAATTCTGTCACAACAACATCTTCTCATTGATTTTTATATGAAGATGATTTATTTAGTGTCAATATATCTTCATTGCACCTCTAGAAGGTTTGGTGTTTATCTCCAGCATTAGTACCAATATATGAGGAGATTCCTAATGCCATGATAGCTTCAAACAACTCTATTAAGGATCCTTTCGTGCTACTTGAAGAGATTTCCGATCATTCTTCAATAGAATTTCCTTCATAACATATCATTCTTGATCAATTATCTTTTGTGCCTCAACATGATCCACCACAACACTTAGGTCTATTACTCATCCATCCACCTAGACTAAAAATTATATCCGTGCAGCTTTGAATTCACCAAGTACCCATTATCCTATTTCCTCCTATGTTTCTTTTCGTCAACTATCATCAAAATATATGTGTTGTATTAGCCGCATATCCAAGGATTGACAATGATCTTCTTATAATGAGATAGTTAGTGACCCATGTTGGCAATGGGCTATGGAAGCAGAATTGCATGCTTTGATGGAAAATCAAACGTGGGACATTGTACCACTACCGCCTCATCGCAAATTGATCAGCTGCAAATAGGTATACAAGATCAAATACAAAGCAAATGGGTTCGTTGAATGTTACAAGGCTCGATTAGTGGCCAAAGGTTTCACGCAACAATAAGGTTTTGATTACCGCGAGACATTCTCACTAGTAGCAAAGGATGTCACCATTCGATCCTTCTTATTGATTACTGCCTTTCATGATTGGCCACCACATCAAATGGATGTTCATAATGCAGTCCTCCATGGTGATTTGGACGAAGAAATATATATGGATCTTTCATAGGGTTTATAGAAACAGGGGGAGTCTAAGATATGTCGTTTCCATAAATCCCTTTATGATCTCAAATAGGCTTCCCAATAGTGGTATGCCAAGTTTACCAATGCACTTATTGCTATAGGATTCAAGTAATCTAGGCATGATTATGCTCTATTCATATGGACAAGAGTTAATATCATTTATCTATTTGATGATATATGCTGATGACATACTTATTATGGGAAGTGATGAGTCTACCATCTAAGGTCTTAAAGAATATATACATTCCACTTTTCACATTAAAGATTTAGGATAACCTATATATATATATATATATATATATATATATATATATATATATATATATATATACATACATACATACATATATTTGAATTGAAATTGCCCGATTAGACCAAAGAATCTCCCTTGGCCAACGAAATTTAGTACTGGGAATCATATCAAAAGCAAGTCTATCAGTATGCAAACTGGCTATTATTCCTATTGAGCAAAATGCAAAGTTAACCAAGGTTGATTATGATGAGGATTTATTATCTCCAGATGATGATCTGTTGCTCAATGATCCATCAAGCTATTAAAGACTCGTTGGAAAGCTTATTTATCTCACCATGATTAGACCTAATATATGTTGTGCAATACTCACACTTAGTCAATTCATGCATATCCTGAAACAGTCCTGTATGAATGCTGCTCTTAAGATTGTGAAGTTCTTGAAGAAATGCTTAGGACTTGAGATACTTTTTTCTTGAATGTGTAACATGGAGATGGCAGCCTATTATGACACGGATTGTGCGACTTGTCCTATAAGCCGAAGGTCCATCACTAATTTCTACATTAAACGTGGGGAATTGGTACTTTCATGGAAAACAAAAATAAAATCCACTGTGCCCTTGTCATTAACCAAAGTTGAGTATCGAGCCATGGGTAAAACTATTTGTGAAATAGTGTGGATATGAGGCCTACTTTTGGACCTTGGGGTTCAAGTTAAAGGACCAACCTAGCTATTTTGTGACAATGATGTGACACTCAAAACTCGTGGCACTCAAATTTGTGGCAAATCCCATAGTACATGAAAGAGTAAAGCACATAGAGGTTAATTGCCATTTCACTTGTGACAAGAGTGAAGACAAAAGGAATTGGAACCATAGAGTAACCTGCGGACATCTTTACTAAGCCCTTATATCAAAGATAACATGCATATATATTAAACAAGGTAGACGTCTTGGACATATACAAGCCGCTAGCTTGAGGGGGAATGTTGGAAGTTATGCTTGAAATATGGCAAACTTGTCCGGTAGTACTTTGAATCAATTCGAGATTGTAATTGATTGATGAATCAATCTAGGATTTGAACTGATTTCTTTTTTATTCTCTTAGGAAATATTCTTTCCTTTATTACGTACACTTTGTACATCGTACATTGAGAATATAATGAATGAAGTGTCCGGAATACAAGCTTCTTTTTCACCCTATCTTTTGACTTGTGTCAGTTGGGAAATGGAGGATCTGAAAGTTGTCTTGGTTTCTTGTGCAGCTGTGATCGTTGATGGTGTAAGTTAAAATTATTTGTAGCCATGTCCGCTATGAACGTTGTTTGGCGAGTTAGCTTGTTGCACCCAACTCTTGATCTCCATTGTGTTGGCTCTGTTGTTTGGCTCGAGCAGGAGAAGTGGAGAAGGAGCTTCTTGAGCACGTCATTTGGCTTATGATAAGGAATAGTAGAGAATGGTGCACAGATCGTGAGCCACTTGAATAGAAGTGTTCTTGCAAAGATCGTGAGAAGTACTTTTCACGATTAGCGAGTCGCTATTGCAGCAAGGATGTTGAGCGGCTTCTCCTTCACAAATCGTGAGCCACTTCTCCTTCTCAGGTTGGTTTTTTTTTTTTTTTAATACCTCAAATGGAAGAACTGGAGCTGGGGTTTCAAATGACTTCTAATTTAGCCCTAAATTAATGTCACGTCAGGTCTTTCGGTAACATAAATTGCCAATGGCAATCGAGTGAATGCTTTGACACTTAAGTGCACGTCGTATAAAAAAAGTAATTGAAAAAAAGGGTTATGATACTCTCGTGCACATCTTATAAGAGTTATAATACTTAACCTCGTACCATCAATTGAGTAGATTTTATATAGGGAATTTCATATTTCATTCCAAATTAGATTTTAATGGTGCTACCTATCGTTTAATACATGGATCAACAAACAACTACTATTAATATTGATGGCTTTATTTGTAGTATATAAACTTTTAAAAACTAGCCTCCAAGGGGTTGGTGGAGTCATAAGGGCTTGGGCTTGGGCTTGGGCGTGTGGGTGAATGATCCCAAGTTCGAGTCCCTCTGCCTTCCATTTTCCAATATCCTTGACTTACATGGAGGTTAGTCTGTGCGGTCGGGCTAGTTTTCCTCCATTTGGTGCTTGACCAGTCGGACTTTTGTAGTGCGGCCGGTATGGGAGTCCAGGTCATAAGAAAAAAAATTAAAAAAACTACTTAATATCAAGAGTCAAGATTAACCCTTTATACTGGTAGCCTCCCCATGGACAAGTCTTTACAATCGTGGTTATAACAATAAAAATCATCTTCTATTTTCTATAAATAGTCATACATAAACTTCTACATGGATCTACGTAAAAAATTAGGGAATAATTGCCAAATAAGTTCTAAATCTATAAGACATATGCCAATTTAATCCTAAATCTTTTAATTTGACTAAAATTTTTTACAATTTGCTAGTATAGTCCATCCGGCCAATTTGGATGGAATTGCTAATATTGACACTAGCTATTCTACATGGCACTACTAGCATTGATATGGACAATTTATGCAATTTATTAATTTTTCTTTTCTTTTTCCTTTTTTTTCCTTTTTTTCCCCTTCTTCCATCACTAGTCATTAAGCCTTTGTGATGACCAGTGACTAACCACATGTAAGGGTCGATGAAGGTCAACCTCACCCGCTAAGGGTGCGCATGACTCAATTTCTGGAACATAAATTGATTTGAACGGAAATGTAAATGGATTTTCGGCAGAAATTGATTTCTCAATTTCTATTTTAAAACGAGAAATTAAAAATTTTAGCTTTTAATTTCTTCTTCAAATCTATTTCTAGAATAGAAATCTATTCTAGAAAAAAAAAAATCAAATTGCGTTACCAAACGGATTTCTGTTCCAAACATGTTCCAAGGAATAGAGAAACAAAGAAATAGAGAAGTAGAAATTTTATCATGCGCACCCTAAGCAAGTGTGACATTCTGAAATTCGACCTCATCTTGAATATATGAAATGAGCATTTCGTCGACGCGCCTATGGTTCTTTTTCTCGGAACTGATCACTCACGAGTTAACTAACCTATTAGGTGAAGCCGTCAAAAGATATAAACGCGACAAACTTAAGAATTCGATTAGAAATCGATTGCTCGACCGTGATAATCAGTAAAGGTCAATACGACGCCATTATAATTGATTTGTGATCGGATATAGGTCGATTTGATAGAATCACGTAATTGAATTGCGGGTGATTTTGCTTGGTTGCAAAATTCGCGTCGAACGGCACTAACCCGGTTTTCTATTGATTTTATACTCGGTGCCTGTAATTGAAACCTTGCGACTTTTACGACAACCGAACGTCGCCTACAAGTCGGAGATGCACAAACGTGAAACGAAAATTATCGACCACAGTTCAAACGCGCTAAAATCCCTAAAAGCTACCCGGTAGGTTGAGTTGTACTAAAATCGCGTCCGATTGATTTTAACCATGAAATTGAACTCGATTTTGAGAATCGAACGTTTGAGCGTGTCACGATTTATTTTTAGGACCTCGTCTCATCTTTTGGAAAAATTCCGTCGAATTCGGAATTTTGCGGAAAAATCAATTTCGGACAAAGAGAATTTTTGAAAATTCGTATGGGCAGCTTCAAGGCTTAATTTGGCCATCAAATAAAGTTTATTTGTGAAGGAATTTGGAAGGAAATCAACCATTGGAGGGGTGCAAGACTTTTGGGCTGAAGACTTTTGTGCCAATTTGATCATTACATGGATATTTTGCAAGGATTCTAATTGACCAAAGTCTTGACTTCTTGGCTGTCTCCCCTCTCTCCCAATTTCCCCCTCCTTCATGCGTGCGTGCCTTCTTCCCTCCCCAACCGAACTCCTCTGTCGTATCTCATTCTTCTTAATTTTCTGCCTCACGTCCTTAGTTCTTCAAGCTTTCATCGCCTGTCCAACAACCAACCTCACGCCAGGATTCCAGTAGCTGCAGTCCACTGCACCACCTTCCAAGCCCAGTCGTCCCACCACCAGTGTTGGCTGCCGTCTGTCCATCCAGGCCACGCTGTTCGCCTGTCCAACCCGCCTTTCCACCCAGCGCCACCACCGAAGCCCGTAACCTCCTCAACTTGCGGCCGTTTCTCTCCGCTCGACCACCCTCACCGTCTAGCGTCCCTACTTGTGTCCAGCTTGCCGTCTGAGCACCGCCTCAGCCCCTTGATCTTGCAACCACAGAGCCGAATTCCAGTCTAAACCATGAGTCTTGTAGGGCTTTTCGTCCCTGGTCGATCCTCCGTTGGTGACGCCGTAGTCACGGGTCTTCACCGCCTTCGCGCCGCCGTCGCCATGAACCCATCGCCGCCCTAATCCGATGAGTTAACGCCCTAATCTCGGATTAGGAAGTTAATTGCACTTAAGTGGTTAGTTAGAGTTAATTATGATTAGTGTTAATTTAGTTAGTGTAACTAAGTTAGTTAGGTTAGTTAGTTACCTAGACTAGAGTCATCTTATGAGTTGGTGATCCTATCCGATCAGTATAGTCGGTAGAAATTCACGACTGACACCTCGACTATTTCCTGAATCATTTGGTCGATCGGTCAATCGGTCCATGACCGATCCGTGATTCCTTGTTGATTGAACTGATCAATTCATGGCCAATGGCCCATGATCGATCCTTTTTGGACCTTATGGCCAATCCTTACGGGCTCAGAATCGATGGTGTTACACCGATGGTCCATTATCGAGTGTAAGTAGACTTCACATGGGAAGAAGACAGGTTCGTAGACCTTGGTTTTGCAGATACTATTTTTATTCGGATCAAATCTCGCATGGTCATTGATGTGGGCCCCTAACTGGGTAGGTCACCCTTGGGTTCATCGGGATGTATGCCCGTGTCAACAGGTGCATGATGGATTCACTCCGATTGTTCTCCGATGGGCCAAGAAACAGAGGTAGCTCGGCAGCATAGAAGGGAGGTAGGAGGGAAGCGGGATTTTTGAGCTAGGAGGATTTTGACAGTGTTAGGGGCTAGGGTTAGGCGACACGTGTGCAATTAGGTGGAGATGGGTGACGGACATACAGTCTAGTGTAATTAGTAGTACTGAATTTTTGAATTTCTCAGTGCACCCCACTTGTCATCTAATGTACATAAATAAATAAATAAATAAATAAATAAATAAATAAATAAATGAAGTTGCCATGTTTACAGAAAATCGCATATACCCCATAATTACTTTAGTTCCTTACGCTTCCGCATGCTTCAGAAAAGTAAAACAAGGAAGATGTTGGCGTTAGTAGTTCTATAGTAGTCATGATGTGTTGGGATCGTCACACAAGGCTTGCAAGGTTGACCCTTGCTAGATCTCAGTGAGGTGACCTCATTAGCCTCTAGCGACCTTGCCTGTGCAAGTATGAGCCTTGTTCGATGGGAGAGGCTGAGCTTGGCCAGCCCTTGCTTATAGCTTGTCACCAAAATTGACTTAGATGGATTGCATTATCAAAAATGTTTAAGGTTAAATTAACCCAATTAAAAGGTTTAGAGTTGAATTGACATAATTATAATATGCCCAAATTTTTTTTGGTAAACTTCCCTGAAAATTGGGATGCCATTATTTTACATAATGAAACAAATCTCAATGGGATTGCCAAACATATTAGGCATGCTAGTAAATGTAATAATCACCGGTTAATAGTTGGCCTTTGTTCAAAATTTTCATAAGTTATTGTAGAAAAATAACATAAGGACTAGTTTTAACATTCAAACAAAGTAAAAGAACTAAAATTGGATAGTCGTAACTAGGGGTGTGCAAAGGAATCGGAAACTATCTGGACCACTCAGAACCGGATCGAACCGCCCAAGAACTAGTGATTCCTAAGCTCGGTTCCAATTTATTGGAATCGGTGGATATTGGTCCGATTCCCGATTCCAACTATGGAACCGCCCATCGACCGGGCTGATTATATATATATATATATATATATATATAATATTAAAATTTTAATTTAAAAAATGGAAAATCCTAAATTCCTAGGCTACTTACTAGTATTTATGTTAGGTATCGCCCTAACAAGTTTGGTGAGTGTGCTCTCTTACTTCCACACTTCTTAACATACTAATATTGTTGGTTCATTGGCGCTAAGTAGGAGTGTCTTTGATGAGGTGATTTCATTGTGTAATTTTTCGTTGCATATTATAGTGCTAACGTGTGAAATTTTGTGGACCAGTTCCATGGACCCACCCCTGAATTGGACTGGACCGACAGTCTGGTTCTTGGGTAGATCCATGGAAATTGGCAGTTCCTGATTCTAATTTTTCGGAGCCAGTCTTTAGTGGGCGGTTCCTGGATCTAAGATGGGAACCGCCCACCCAGACCATGCTCACCCCTAGTCGTAATAGTATGAGGACCAAAAAATGCAACTTTTTTAGAAGTCTGCAGTGTGTTGACATGCTTATGCTACTACATCAGCAATCTTGTCCACATTTTGATGGAAAAATTGAATTTTCTCCTTAAATTGCTGCCGGAGATAAGTTACAAGGGCAAATTTGTCACAAAAGTAATACAAATATTATAATTCAATTTGAGTAATAATAGGAGGACGAGTTTTGTAATTTCCCTAATTATCAAATAAAGGTTGAGGATTCGGTTTTAGGTTCTTATTTGAATTGGATTTGCTCTTAGATTTGAGCAAAAATTGAGTTTCCATTTCATAACAAATTCGCATACTCCATAATAAATAAATAAAAAAACCCATCTTATATCAATTGATTATAGTCAAAATAACTCTCAATTTTGGGAGAAATTGCTATGGTTCGAAATTCTGGCGATCACAAGCTGTCATTGGTGAACTTACTCGATTGCACGAATTTTAAAAAGCTTAGGAGCTTGAAATGTTAAGAACTTAATTGCATTTCGTACAATTAATACTTCTAGAACTTTTGGTGTGATTTTTCCATAAAGTTACCATACTGACGTATGAAGTCCAAGTAAGGCGCGAAATATGGCAGATCGTAATCAAAGTAAAATAAAATTCTAAAAGATAGTAGTTTCCTTTCCCTCGTTGGGAATCAAGCTAGTTGTTTCTCCGGTACTGGTCCATTAGGTTAGCAGGCATTCTCTCTCTGTTTCGGAAAGAAATCCGACTGAGGAAAGAATAAGAAGTCGCTACAGAAGCCGCAGCCTAAGATCTTTGCTCTATTATTGCGTCAGCATTGCTGTTGCAACTTTATTTGTTAGATGGGCTGTCCATGGCGGCCATAGTGTCGGAACCTCGGCTTGTCACCCTTTGTAGTTTGTAAGGTTGTTCATTTTGACTTGGACGTGTGCAGCTCGTCGTGAAAACATAGTACGGCTACTCTGCACAAACGCTTCGATTCCCAGAAACCGTTTGGCATATGATATTAAGATGAAATGAACATGTCGACAAGCATTGACGAGCATTTCTTTCTATTTTTATGTGTTTCTTCCTCAACCGATCTCCATGGAAAAAGGTATTCCTTGCCCCCCATTCTCTGTTCCAAAGTCATATCCTCTTCCACTTCTCTTTCTCTTGTTGCTCCAAGTTCAATAAATGCCCCTCCGCCATTTCCTCTCTACTTCTCACCTCTCCGCATTCCCCATTGCCTTAATCCCCCCCTATTGTGTGGCCCGAGTACCTTGTTGCTTCCTTTAATGTCCTTAGCTTTCCCATGTAAAGCCCATAACGTCGGCCTCAAGCACTTCCAGCCCTGCTTGCTCGCGACGGTCACATCTTCTGCCCCGTTGATCCATGTCTGACCTCATCATGTGTCTGACATTGTTCGCGCTCAATTGTGTTGTCGCTTTAGCAACATAGATCACTTGCTTTACCTACAAGCAAGATACACACCTACTTTGACAAGCTCATAATACTTCTATCAATTCAACGCCCCTTGCCCACTCTCCATGCTCTATAATTGGCTTCAGTCCCCCGGGCCTTCTAGCTTGTGTCACATCCTCTCAAGCCCGAATTCACATGCAGCTTTCCTCACATCCTCCAAGAGCCAAATTGCAAGATAATCATGTCCCACTAGTTTGACAAATATACATTATGGCTGTCATGTTTGGTGAGATCTTTTAGATTAAAGACGTGGGTCATGCCAATATCTTTCGGTAGATTAAAAACTTATGTACTTGAGTTGATTTTCTTCAGAACTTTAAATGGGCGAGCACTCTTCGAATGGAGTTTTTCTTTTGATGCACCCTTTAGGAAAATGTTTAGGTCTGATATCTCTTTTAGTAAAATCAAGAAGTCTGCTAACGTCAGCTTGAGCTTATTCCCTTACTTAGCACAAACTTCCTTCAAACTTTATCATGAATCTCCTTTAGAAATAAGGTAAAATTGCAAATGACATAGTGCTTAAATTAGGTTCAGAACTCCTTTTCATAAGTTGGATATTTTTACCTTCGTTCATTCAACTTTTCACCGAAGGACGCAATATGGTGACCCTCTTGGGTCTTGACTAAGTGCACCTCCAACACCAACATCAGATGCATCACAAGCACTTCAAACATATTGGAGAAGTCTATCAGGGGCTGTGACCAGCCTATTCTTTGTTGGAGGTTATAGTTTTAAGAAAGAAGAAGCGGTTGCTTGAAGTTTTACACCAAGAGACGTCAAGTTTGGAATGCTCAACAGTGTTACCTCCAGCGTAGGGAAATCCTACAGTTTTTATATGCAAGTTATTGGGCTTCGGCCCATATGGACCCAAATAACCATGCTTTCACCTATTAGGCTTGTATGTGAACATATTATTTTGGACTATATTAACAATATATCCAATAATCTTCTCCTATGTTCACCATACAACACAATCCAATAAGGTGGTCAATGTAATGTTCAGACAAACATGAATTATCCACATTCAGTCCAAGACAATCAACTCGGATCGGTCAAAGAGTTTTCGGTAGTAAAGTATTAAACTCAATCATCATATGCAATCTAAATAAGTGAATCATTCTTATCATGAATCTATTCTGAGATCAATACGTCAAAATAAGTATTAAGAGTTTTAGATTCAGTCTAAACTCATCAAAATCCCAAAATAAATCTCAGACTCAGTTCACAACCAATAAATGCATAATAGTCAAGTATAAATTGGCCAGTCAAAATAGTCCAAGGCCTTACAAATATAAAAAAACAAGCATAATAATGTTCACAAAATAGAAATAACAAAATGCAAGTCTCAAGTAAATGGACTTCATCAAAATAGGCAATAGCAGGTAAACTGTCAAGTCCTCACACGCTCTAAATGATATATATTCATTCATCAAGTAGGTCATCCTGGTCAAGATCCCACTCATTAAGCTCTCCTCCATCTCTGCCATCCCCTGTAGAATGTCAAATATGAATTTCATATTATCATGAATTCAATCATTTGAATAAAAACTTAGCAACATTCCATCAGGCAGAGAAGAACATATATTGATGTCATAAAGAATCATAATATCATGTTCATAAGCATAAAGCCAGTTTCATAAATTATGAACAAGACCTAAACAATGTGATTTACAAAGAGCCATCAACTTAAGTTTATTTGTAGAAGAATAACTATTGTCTAGTTTCAAAGAACATGACCAATAGTCAAGTCACTTACAATAACCTAGTCATGTAATATCAAGTTTCAATTAAGAATAAGATCAGTAGGCTTCTTATGTAAATAATTGTTTCTATGTTTCAATTTGGAATGTCACAGTTATTGATTCCTTAAAGTCAAATAATCTAGCATCAAGTTTGGAATGAGATCATTTAACCAAAAAGGATAGTTCAACCTAGTTGAATTGTATCATCAAGTTTGGAATGACACAAGTTTCCCCGATAGAACATTTGAATTAGGTTAAAGTCATCTTCATCAAGTTTGGAATGAGATAACTCACCATTTTCAAATTAGTCAGCAATTGTGAACATCGATGAAACATATAAACTGTGCTTATCATTGTAGCCAATAAAGAAGGATTCGATAATTCAAAACACACAACTAGAAGGTAAGTAAATGGTAGTTAAGACTTGTCTATATAGTCTTTAACCCCAGTTCCCCCACTATTTTGAATAATCGATCTTTAGGCATACCTTTGGTGAGAGTATCGGCTATGTTATCTTTTGATCTCACATCGATCAAGGTGATAACCCTTTGTTCTCTTAGATAATTCAACAACGCATGTCTCAGTCTCACATGTCTTCTCTTTGAATTAAAGAGAGAATTCTTAATGACTTAGACAGCTGCTCGATTATCACAGAATAGGCTTAAAGAATTAATCTTTAGCCGAGTCAAAGGAATATCCATAATCAGATTCTTTATCCACTCTGCCTCTTCACCGGTTGGGGCTAAAGCAAAAAGTTCCGATTCCATAGACAACAATGCAATACAAGTCTGTCGTTTGGATTTCCAAGTAATAGCAACTCCACCCAAAGTGAATACATATCCACTAGTGGACTTACTATTTCCAATATCTGAGCACCATGAGACATCTGAATATCCATCCACAGTTGGAGGATAACCAGAATAATAGAGAGCATAATCTTTAGTACATTTAAGATATCTCATTAGCCTATCGAGAGTATCTCAATGCTCTTTACTAGGATTACTAGTAAAACGACTCAGCATGCTAATTGTAAAGGCTATGTCGGGTCTAGTGCAACTCATAGCATACATGAGACTACCAAGCAGTTCTGAGTACTTTAACTGATCCACGCTGGTTCCTTTATTAGGACTCAGTCTGTTATTATAATCACATGGTGTCTCACTCGGTTTACACTTATCATATTCCCAAGTAGAAAGTAGCTGCTCAATATAATGAGTCTGGCTAAGGGAGATGACTTGCCGGTTAAAACTTACTTTCATACCAAGAATGGTATTAGCAATATCAAGATCTTTCATGTCAAATTCTTTAGCTAAAGTAGCTTTCACATCACTCACTACAAAATGATCAGAACCAAGAATTAACATATCATTAACATACAAGCAAATAATGACTATCTTATTTGACATAGAACAATAGTAAATGCATTTATCTAAATAACTAGACTGAAAGCCATAACTCTTTACCACTTTGTCAAATTTAAGATGACATATCTTAGGTGCTTGTTTAAGACCATATAGGGATTTATTCAATTTACAAACTTTGTCCTCAAGACCTTTCATAATATATCCTTCCGGTTGTTTCATGTAAATTTCCTCATTTAACTCCCTATTTAAGAAAGCCATTTTTACATCCATTTGATGCACTACAAAGTGTTCAATAGATGCCAAAACAAGAAGAATTCTTATAGTTGATAAATGACACACAGGTGAATAGACGTCAAAATAGTCTATTCCACTCTACTGTTTATAGCCTTTAGCTACTAAACGTGCTTTGTATCTAGCTATTGATCCATCACTATTCAGTTTCTTCTTCAACACCCATTTACAGCCTATAGCTTTAGCCCTTTTTGGCAAATTTACTAGCTGCCAAGTGTGATTCTGTAGCAGAGAGCTCATTTCATCATCTATGGCTTCTACCCACAGTAGAGATTCCCTAGATCTCATTGCTTCCTAATAGGAGAATGGATCATCCTCAAGATGATAAGCAACAAAGTCATCACCAAAACTTTTAGGAATTCTCTCTCTTGTAGATACTATAACTGGAATTGGTTTAATAGCCAACTGTGTGGAATTAGTGTCAGAATGGCCTGCTTCAGATTCTACAATTATGAAATCATATCTGTAGATCTAGAAATATTCAAGTCTTAATTTATGAGAAACTTGTTTTTCAAAGAACACTGCATCTCTAGATTCTATCACTGTGTTAGTAGATAGATTTAAAAACCTATTTGCAGTACTATCTTCTGCACTACCTAGATATATACAAATAATGGTCCTAGATCCCACATTAGGTTTCTTAGGATCTGGTATACTTACATAAGTAATACAGCCCCAAGTCTTAAGAGTATCATATCTACAAGGGTGCTTATACCATATCTCATAAGGTGTCATAAACAACTTAGAGTACGGTAACTTGTTCAAGATGTGATTAGCAGTTAGAACTGCTTCTCTCCAGTAGGAGGAAGGCATGCCAGTTGTAAGTAACATAGAGTTTAACATTTCAGTTAATGTTTTATTCTTACGCTCGGCAACACCATTTGATTGGGGTGAATAAGGAGTAACATTTTCAAGTATTATACCTTCTAAAGCACAAAATTCCTTGAACCTTGATATAGTATATTCTCCTCCTCTATCACTCCTAAACCTCTTAATTTTCAAGTTGAGTTGATTTTCTACTCTAGACTTGAAAATCATAAATTTTTCAAAAGTCTCATCTTTTGATTTCAACAAATAGACATGACAATATCTAGAAAAATCGTCTATGAATGTTATTAGATACTTCCGACCACCTCTAGTAATGTAATTTCTAAATTTACAAATGCCAGAATGTATTAACTTAAGAAGTTGTGTACTTTTAGAAACCAACTTAAAGGGTTTTCTAGTGATCTTAGCTTGTGCACACACTTCACACTTGTCAAATCGAATAGAAGTATCTAATGGAATGTTGTGAGTTTTAGCTAGATGTTGCATTTTCCTGTAATTCACATATCCAAGTCTATTGTGTAGCAACTTTGGATCAATCAAAGTAGAATTCACATGATTTATGCTATCAATATTTAAACTCAACATATACATACCATTAACCATGAATGCACAATCAAAATAATATGAGTTAACATATAAAGTTACTCTACTATTCATAGTTGAAAAAGACATACCAGCTTTATCAAGTAAACTCATAGATATCAAATTCTTTTTAAGTAAATGTACTACTCTAACATGTTTCAGAGTTAGTAACTTAACTGAAGAAAGCACCAAATTTGCAGTTCCAGCATGAGTCACATTTGCCTCACCACCATTGTAATTTTCCATAGTGTCTTTCACTTCTGTGACCTCGGTGAGTAAGTTCTTGTCATTTGTAGTGTGGCAAGTAGCGTCACTATCCAACCACCACTCAGAAGAGACGCTGGCCTTTCCATTCTTCATCATTCCAATGAAGCTTCGAGGCTCAGATCCTCTAATTAGCATATTGGCCTCATTTTGTGGTGTGTCATTCTTTGGCTTCTTCGGCAACTTACACTCTACTGCCCAGTGACCCAACTTTCCACAGTTATGGCACTTGCCCTTCTTCTTCTTTTTGAAGATAGTCTTTTTGGCCTATAACTATAAAGATGATTCACCTTTTAGTGACTTGAACTTTTTCTGAGGTTTATTAGAGTGTGAAACTAAGTTGGCAACTAACTTTTGTTGTTCCTCTTGTTCCAAATTCTTCATAGTAATATTTTGATCCTCAATGTGAATATACCTCTTTAATTCATCCAGTCCCATCTATACCTTCTGTCTGTGCATTTCATCTTGAAAGAACTCCATTCAGTTGGTAGTTTGCTCAACATAAGATCGACAAAGAGATTATCAGACATATCAGAGTTATCATCTTTCAGTTTGTTCCTCATGTTCTCAAATTCAACTAACTAAGAGGTAATGCTAGAATTCATAGTGAATTTAAAGTCAAAAAATTTCTCCACTAGGAGAGTTTTAGAGAGCCTCTCTTGTTTTTGGAACTGAGCGTTCAAGTGATCCCATATCTCTTTCGTCATCTTATACTCACTATAAATCATAGCCAGATTATGATTTAGAGAGTTCAACAAGTAATCTCTACAAAAATCCTCATTTTTGTTCCATTAATATTTATCCACATCTTCAGTGGTAGATGCAAAATCACTTAATACAGTATAGAATATGTCATGTTCTTTCATGCCAAATTGAACATATAATTTCCAACCATGAAATTCAATAACATCAAATGATTGATCATAGGAACTACGCTTTGCCATTTTAATCAGAGCAAAGTGTTAGAAAGAGTGCACATTGGAGTCCTCGGAGCCACAACCTTGATCAAACTGCTCTATAGTGATGGAATTTGTCAAAACAAACCTTAAAAATGAATCTGGAGCGCCCAAAAACCTTAAGATGGATTGCCCTTGTCGCTGAAATTCGCTGGAAATTTTTGCCCCTGAAATTCGCTAGAAATTTCATCCTCGAAATTCGCTAGAAATTAAGATGGAAACTTCCGGGTGCCGTAACTTCTCTGTCCGACCTCCGATTGACGCGAGTGATCACTCAAAATGTTCGTATCGACGAGTAGATCAAAGCCCAAGTGGTTTCACCCTCTAAAATTGGCTATAATTTTTGGATTTTTGAATTAAAGATTTCGGTCACCCGAATCGTCAAACTCAGATCTCGGCCAATACCACCGTCGAAATCGAAAGTAAAACACCCATGAGTTCGTCTTGACGAAATCTTCAAGAAGACACCTTACTCGCTCAAATCCAACACACAAACATAATACTTCAAGATTGTTGGAGGTTATAGGTTTGAGAAAAAAGAAGCGGTTGCTTGAAGTATTACACCAAGAGACATCAAGTTTGGAACGCTCAACAGTATTACCTCCAGCATAAGGAAACCCTAGAGTTTTTATATGCAAGTTATTGGGTTCCGGTCCATATGGACCCAAATAACCATGTTATCACTTATTAGGCTTGTATGTGAACATTTTATTTTGGACTATATTAACAATATATCCAACATTCTTTATTTCTTCAAATTCCCTCTCGGCCGATTTTGTCAATGTGAACTCTCCTCTCTTCATGCAATTGGTAATAATAGGTGCCATGAAAGTGCTGAAATCTTTGATGTAGCATTTACGGACTGAAGCCAAACCATGAAAATGACGATCTTCATGCCATGAAGTAGAAAAGGGCTCGTCTTTGATTGCTTTGTCTTGTTTTGAAGGGATCAACTTTCATTCCTTCATAATAAATAACAAAATCCTAAGAAAGAGCTCGAGAAGTCACAAAAGACATTTCTTCAAGTTTACACACTGCTTTTCTTGGCTAGGAACTCTCATACTTCTTTGGCCATGCAGATCAGGAAATAAGCAACAAGAAAGTAAGCTATAAAAGGCTGAAACACTTGTGTTATAAACAGGTGAATGAAATTGCAATAATTCGAGGTCTTAAACACATGATATAACTGCATGCCCCATTCAAGAGTAGATTATATTATTTCAGGTTCAAACGTCTTAAACGAGTGAATATTATCTGAGCGCTATGTATCAAATCAAAATCACAATAATTGGGTTGGCAATATGGTTGTGTACCAGCACATGTTTAGGTGGTAGCTGTTGTCGTCACAACCAATGATGTTCCGACCTCTGTTACGACCGAAAACACAGGAGTTCGGGTACATGATGGCTGACAGTGGTTATTTCTGCCAATCATTTAATTCATGAGAGAGAGAGAGAGAGAGAGAGAGAGAGAGATATGAAGAGATGGCAGGACTTTAAATTGATAGGTCCTACGGAGGTGTTTCTGCATTGAATACATAAATGTAATGCTAGATCAGTCCTGTATATGTTCGGTACCGGTGGGTTCTCATTATTTAGCTTCCAACCCAGATGAATAGTAAAAGGGAAAAGGCCGGAGAAAGGTAAGAGTTGTACTCATCTTTGCATTGGTAAATTTCAGCTTGTGACCACATCACTTGCGGCACCTTGTTAGTCCATTATATTCTGCAAGAGTGGCCCCCGCCCGTGTGGCGGAGACTCAACAGCCTTCTTAAATGAATCAGTCATACTCTAGGTTCATTTTGTCTCTCTAGAGAAGGAAAAATGATGAAGAGGAAGAGAAAGAAAGCTTCTGAAAACCTTATAGACAGGCTGGTTTAGTCTATCTTGTTGATGAAAATTGAATACTTCATTGTCGTTCGAGCCAAGTAGTTTGCCACCGTTATTTGAGCGTTCAGTTTCCAGAATGGTAAGCTAATAATAATGAGCATCCTCTGTCCATGTAGATATATAAAGGAAAGAGTTGAACAGCTGATGGTGTTTGAAGATCAATATGGGTGGACCCATTTTGCTTATATGGTGCTAGCTGTCCCATGAACGTGCTCAAGAAGAGCCCGTAAATAGAGAAAGATGGACAGGAATTAATGCCGACATTGGTTGTTGAGTCGAGGTGGAGTGCACAACTCCGTGGCAATAAGAAAAACCATGGCGATGCACTTGCATTTCTCGTCTTCTTTTTGAGTTCTATATAGAAAAGACTAGCTGATTTTAGGGTTAGCTAGTGGCTTTTATGAACTCCTGCTTGGAACTTTTCTTTTTGACAATGAAGGGTGAAAAGAAGTATCCATCACTAACTCATTTTTAAGTCCCTTGTTTAAGCTCGCAAATCAAAGAAATTGTTTGGTTAGTCTTAAAATTAATGTATGAATGCTAATTCAGTTTTAAACCTTTTTAATTTTGTAGTTTAGTTTAAACATTTGCACAAAAGTCCAATGTAATCATCGTGATCCATTTTTACTAAAATTGCTGATGTGACGATGTGCCATGTAGAATGGCTGGTAATAAATGAACTATCACTATAATAATTTTCGGCGAAAATTGACTGGAAATTATTAGAGTGACATATTTATTAGAGAACTTGTATATGGCAATTAAAACACATTTAGGATGTAATATGATTCAAGATACTGACATAGTTTAGAGGGATAATTCTTGTCTGGACTAGTATTTACATGGATTGGGTCCATCATGATAGTTGATTATGTGGACTTCACCTGTAGTCCTCATGTGAACAATGGTTGTAATAAGTTCATTCTAGAGTTTGTTAATTTATTGATGGTAGGTGTAAGTCTTGCACGAATCCTGCCTCATGAACCCAAAAACATGTTGGCCATTGATCATGTGAGGCCCACTTTTGAGGCCTAAATGATCAACAAATTGACACCTTTCGATAATGACTTGATTCACCCCTTTCAGACCAGTTTTATTTTAAGGCGAAGGGCTTCTGATGATGTGATCGAGGCCCTAGGAACCATCGACTTCATGAACTCCACCATCAGGAAAAATTGACTTGAAAATGGCATATGATAAAAAGGAATAGGGTTTCATTAACCGATTCTCCGTCCTTTCAACATCTCGAATAAGGAACTCGGCAAAATAGCACCATAACTTCAGAGAAAGGGTGCCTCCTCACAAAAGGAATTAAACTAACCACAAGTTGCATTTCCAAGACTTACTCACTGTCCTTAATAGTGACATGATCGGCACGATTCAGCCATCTTGTGGGCTTGGATAAGGATTACCTTTTCCCTTTCGTCTCCACTAGAAGAGGCCGTCTATCCAAATTGCTTTCTTTTATCTGAAAATTTTATTATTTTTGTTGGATCAGTTTATTTCTCTTTTTTAGATTTATAATTTAACAATCAATTAGAATTTTATTGCTAGTTCGCTGTTTGGATTGTGTCATGCAATATAATTACTTTTTTTATTCTAATGGTATCTACATATCCTAATTTTTTTTTTGGATTGCTAACTCAATGGTAAAGTACTCGACTTTTAAGTGCGGCCAACATCTTTTATACATTTATATGAAGTTCAGGTGTGCATGGAATCTCTTGTCTCATTGAATAGCACTACTATGTTGGTCACCGGAAATCTATCGAAGGTGCAGCTTTCGATAGGGATAATAAGACATTGACTTCTATTCTTTATCGGTCCCCAAAACTTTAATTTCGGCCGACCGATAGCCAAGGAGCACATTCACATCACGAGGCCGGAACGTTAGTTGACTTGACATCCGAGTTGCCAACTTTGACACGCCACCTAACAGTGTGAATGCATCGTTTCAGTCGTTCCTCCACACGGAGCGGCAGATCCAAGACCTTTTAGATTAGACCAACTACACAAAATATTCGAGGGAAGAAGTTGATGGGACGCGAAATATTGAAAAATTATTAGAAAAATTATTTACAAGTTTTTTTTTTTACAATTAGGAATATATCAATGGTGATTTATTATTTCGATGAATCATTTTTTTGGACAAAATCATTCAAAACCTCACTTAATTGGATTCCATAATGGAAGACATAATTTTTTATGAAGAATTTGTTAAGATATATTTGATTCATGCATCTAATATCATGAAAAATGAATACAAATTTTTTCACTACTACTTAGTATCCACGATAGGTCTGAAAAAGTATCTAAAAATATTCAATTTAGATATATTTAAACATGAAAACCTTAACCACCTCTGATTTCATAGACATTCTTTTCCTTTCTTCTTAGACTCTATAAGATCAAGTAATCCTGAGACATAACATAGCCATCCCCTAACTTAATAAATTTTCAAGGGAGCTGTTTGGTGTTTCTCTTACCTTAGAATAATCAAGTAGTCACTCTCTTCACGGGAAAAGAAAGATGAACCACCATGTGGCCACGATTTCGATGGCCCCCACCAACCGAAAAGCGAGACATGGCTGCTGTCCATAGCATACCACGTTGCGATATTCATGTACAAAAACAACATCATAGTCAATAAGAATTACTCGACCATAGTGCAAATTTACTCAATTATTACACTTATGACGTCATGTTACAGTTGAATGACGTACTTCTCTCTCATGCATTTCCTCACTATAATCAACGAACAAGTGCGAACTGCTGGGGACTGACATACGCACAAAGCACAATACATTACTAACACGACTAGCAGATACTAAAAGGGATCGACATATATTAAGGTGACACGCTCTTTTGTCTTCCCCTTAAGCTTTGTGAGGGTGAAGCCGGACCGGGAGCCCCTTCGCCGGCATAGGCATCGGGTCGACGACGATCTTCTCGTCTGCGAGCAGCTTCTCCCACTTGAACCTCTTGACCAGGTTGTACATGAACACGAGTATCTCCAAACGAGCGTACTCCTTTCCGGGGCACATTCTGGGCCCTCCCCCGAATGGGACGTAGGTGTACGGCGCGGGCCCCTTCCCGTCGAATCTTGATGGGTCGAACTTCTCCGGTTCTGGGAAGTACTCCGGATTCCTATGCGCTGAGTGTGCGCTCCAGTATAACTGCAATTCTTACGAAAGGATATTTAGATGCAGTTTGAGGCTTTTGGAATTTTAATGATCCAAGCATATGATTTATAACGTGTACGATGAAGCCCCTTGTTTTCTTTTTTTTCCTTTTTATAATCCAGAGGCATGGGTGTAGAGACCCGAATACCTTCTCTTATGGATGTTCTTGCATTATTATTGGTATTGACTACTGCGTCATGTCTATATTCTTGTTGGGTCGAAAAGGGAGAGCGAAGAGCTCACCTTCCAGCCCTTTGGAATGGAGAAGCCATTGAAGACGAAGTCGTTGAGGGCTTCCCTGAATGCGCCTTGGAGAGGAGGAGCGAGCCTCATGACTTCACAGGCAACGTTCCACGAATACTTCATCTTCTGAATGTCGTCCCAGTTCAACAACTCGCCCGGAGCTTTTGATTTCGCAATCTCCATTTGTTCTGAAAAAGAAAAATAGTAAAAAATCATTATGTATCTTATATTACTTTCTTAGTTATCATCATTTATTATATTTTTTCAATGCTATCGAATATGATAATCTGAAAATGAGAACTCTTATGACGTCATTTGGTTGTTGTGGGGCACGTCAAGCTCATGGCCAACTTATAATATGATTATTATGACGATAATCAGTGAATAAAAATCTGGAAAAAAACGTGGTCACACCACAAATGACACGCAGAAGAAATTGGAAGGCCGGCGGTGCAATTAAAAGACGGCAGGAAATCTCAAGTTGGCATCGAATTCATTGAAAGCCGTTCCTCAAACCTAATTTAATGGGCGCATAATATGCATGAGTGGTTGTGCCATAAATAAATCAGAGAGCCGCATAGATTCACGTGGGTTCCATTTTGTTTTCCTACTAAAAGAAATATTAATAATGCATGGAAAGCGAAATTTCGATAATGCATAAAACATTGAATTTATTATTAGCAATTATAGAAAAAAATTAAACTTTCTACTTAATAATATCATTAATAGAATTTATTAGATTTAAAGATAGTGGTATGTAATTAAGTAAAATCTCCGTTCTAAAACCACTCTAAGGTTCATTCCCCTGGCCTTTTTTTTTTCTCATGAAATTATTTTTGTTTTGAACTTAGATGCATGCGATTGATATTTAACATTTTGGACTCTTTTAAATGATTCCGTGATAAGGTATTAACACAAAGTTTGTTCATGCATGCGACTCTCTAGATAAATATCTTCAATCCTTGTACTGTGTCCTCATCAATGTCTTGACAGATTCAGCTGTAGCTCTATTCAACGAACGTGAAATCAAATCACATCCGCACAAAATATATGTTATTTATATCGGGTCATCGTGGAAAACTTTATCTCATTTTACTATTGTAGAGTACAATGTATCAGGGGTCCAATGTGCAAGTTGTCACTATGCCAATCGCTAAGGTCCCAATTCCTTATGAAAAAGTGAAAAGTGCGATCTACGCTAACCTAGTCAATTGAGATATCTTTATAGCCTAACTTTTAAATTCCTCTTATATAAATATAATTTAAGTAGCACCGATACCGACACGCAACACACAAATACAACATGACACGACACGACACGATGACATGTCGTTTCTCCAAAAATAGAGAATTTTGATACGTTATGACTTTTCTGATTATTTCAATCAAATTAATTTGATTCAAATTCACAAATAAATAAATAATAAAAAACCTATAATGAATTTACACTAAAAACATTAATCCACAATTTATTAATATCATTTATTGTTTCAATTTTACAAATTCAACTCCATTCTAATATTCATAAACCTTAGAGAAAAAAAAAAAACAAGTAATTCACATTTTGAACTCTCGTGTCAAACATGTTGGAAGAGAAGAGAAAACATTTCACTTAGAGGTGAAAGTGAGAGTTAGAAGAGAAGAAAAGACTAGGGTTTTTCTTCTTTCCTCATTTATTATTTTTATTATTTTTCCTCATATATACATTTGGACCATGATTTATTGAAAATTTTTAAAATTGACATCACATATCAGAATCATGCGTTGGAAGCTCATATGTTGAAATTCCGACTTGAGTATCGGAGAGTGTTAGGAAAGTTGACTAGATATTGGATTTTCTGATATGTTTTTAACCGAATGTCCGAGAGTATTTGAGATTATCTAAGAGTGTTGGACACGTGTTGAAGTATTCGACACAACACGAAAGCTCTCAGAAACTGTAAGTGGTTCCTAGAATATAATTAAGCTTATTCGACTCCATATGCTGACTTTAAAGCTTTGGAGTTAAATTCAAAAGGTAATTCTCTACAAACCAGTCTCCTTAGCTTGCGTCTCTGACTTTCTTCTGTTCCCCTCACGTCTTAATATATATATTCGAAACAATGACCTTATCAATAAATAATTAACAAGCTAGCGAGATCTTCCCAGAAAAAAAAAACGCATTTCACAATTTTGATAGGTTCATGTTTGCGGGCGGATGAATTCATAGGATTCGCGCCAGAAAAATATAAAAGGGAAATTTTTTTAGAACTTACCGCTGTAAACTCCATCGTAGACGTCAGGAAGCTCCGCCAGATACTTGACGATGAAAGTGCAAGCAGCGCTCGCTGTGTCGTGGCCGCCGACCAACAACCCTAGGATCTTGTCGGCGATGTCGAGCTCGTTCATGTGCTTCCCCTCTTCATCTGTCGCCAGGAGCATGTGCGACAATATGTCCTGTGTCGCCGAGGCCTTCCCTTCGGCTAGGTCGATCTTCCTCTGCTTGATGATTGCCCTCAGCTCCTTCCTGATGAAGTTGGAGGCATGCTTCGCGCGGTTTAGTGGCGTCCCCGGCAGGTCGATTGGTACCGAGAACATCCCAGAGGCGAGGACGTTGAACGGGTCGGCGAACTTGGCGACATGGTCTGGGTCCTCAACGCTCATGAACAAGCGGCAGGCCAGCCAGAACGTGTACCTCTTGGCGAGAGGGAACACGATGATCTCGTCCTTGCCCTCCCACCCCATGGCGAAGTGCCGCTGAGCGATATGATCCATTATTCCGATGTAACTGTTAAGAATATCCAATCCAAAAGGTTAAGCTACCAGATAAAAAGAGACTAATATGAATGAGAGATAGATAAATTCCATAAACAGGCGACATGAGCTACTTTAACCGTACCGTTGGAGTGCCTCAGGCTTCATGAAGTTGGGGAGCATCTTCCTCATCTTCTTAGCCTCCTCCTTGGAGGAGGTCTGGTTGGAGGAAGGGAAGACCTTGTTGACGGAGTCGGGCCACCACGCTGTGACGAGCTTGTTCTCATTGGAGAAGAGGAACTTGTTGCCGGCAGCACCGCACAGGACGGCGGTTGGCTCGGCAAGGATGGAGGTCTTGAAGACCTCGGATGAGTACCGGGTGATGCGGTCAAAGATGAACTTCTCGGGGTGGCCCTTCCACCCGGAGGACAGGAACTCCAGGGTCTCGCCGATGAAGGGGAGGCCGGTCTTGCCCGGTGGGAGGTTGGCGCCGGTGAAGTGGGCGATATGCTTGTAGGTTATGTAGAAGAGGGAGAGAGTGATGAAGGAGACGAAGAGGAGGAGGAGGGAAAGGTAGAAGTGATCCATGGCTCGTTTGCGTTTGTTTCGAGACTTTCGAGCTTTGGTTTAGTGAGTTCCGCCGGGTGTTTTTATAGGGGTGAGAGATCGATTGCGAAGAAGGGTGGTTTCAAATTGTTTGTGTTGGGTAGTGAACACTGCGATGGTAGATAGTCAAACAACGCAAGCTCAAGGGAAATTCGCAAATATTTTCGGTGGTCAAGTCATAGCTGGAATCGCTTCTCTTGTGCAGGCAGGTTGAAAGGTCCTCTTTTGTGTCGTGGACCGTAACCAAACGAATTCGAGGACAATTAATTTATAATAAGTTTTTTGAATTTTTAAACAATTGAGACATATAGTAGCCTAACTAGGTTACGACTAACTCCACCCTTATTAGGTTTTGATCATTTTTTTAATTTGAAGTCCAAACAAAATAGACCAGCTGTCTTCCATTAATAGATTGAGTGAGATTGGTGATCCCTCGGCACTCACGAAATCGACAGCAAAAGATTAGTAAAGCGGATCACCTCGCTAATGTGTTATGCTTTCAAAGCATAGGAGCCTCTATCATTGCGCTTATCGATGGGGGGAGCTATTCGGATCAATTTCACGCCTTTTTAGGATAATAGATGAAAGCTTTTCGATTGGCAACTTTTCAATCCAATTTCCAATCATCGTGATGAATAATCATCTGTTCTACGCTATACGAATCTCAAATAAGAAAATACTTTACCAATATCTTCGCTCGCGAAACATACGTGTCCGGTTGGAGATAAAGATCTGCGATTTTCTTTGTAAGAAAAATTGGGATACGAATGTCAAAGGTAGAGCATGCCCAATGTGAAAGTTTGATATGTTCTTTATGAGAACGACGGCATTTCTGATCATTTAAGTGGTGGGCACTATGCCGCTGAGTTTAGATGTTGGCTTTCTACTATAGTATTAATATATTTATATCTTGGAAAATGTTTTGTTTGTGATCCATGTCTGTATTTATATTACCAGTTGGCCACATGTTGCAAACTATGTTATCATGAGTTGTTTGATTTTGTGAGTAAATCAGTTCGTTCCGGTTCCATTAAGGTGTGATCAGAACCAGTCTGTGGCCGCTACACTTTGACCGAATACTACGGGCCACGCAGGCGGTTTCCATGGCCTTTCCAATTAGAATAACAACGAGAGAATCGGCAATTCAATTTGACCAACAATAGAGAGAGTTTGGTCGATCAAGTTTAAGAATTGCTTCTAATTCCATTGAAGATAGTAGGACAAAATGCGTCATCTAAAGTGGATTTAAGATGCTTTTAGAAATAGTGTTGAACATTCCTTTGTCCATCTTTTGTCCCAAAAAGTTGTCTTCTTGTTCCGGTGAAAACTACAAAATTTTGATTTGCCTCTTTGAAATTGAAGGAACCTTTGAATCGAGAATATGCCGTGCATCGGGATTGGCGATGAAATCGTTGAAGTTGATGCCGAAATTTGTCACTAGTAGATGGAAAATTTATTGGATAGAGTAGATTGGGTGCATAATGTATCGAGGAATGTCGGAGCCTTTCCTTAAGTTGGATCATCAAGAGGAAACTATTAAGTGTGCAAGAATGGTTACTCATGAAAGACTTGTCCAAATTCACACCAATCACAACTTAGGGTTTCGATTTAATCATATTCTTAAACATGCAATTCAATTCATTTAGGAGACGCTAGAAACCAGAGTAAAATGCTGGAGAACATTTTACTTCAACCAATCAGAGATTTATGGATATGGTAACTTGATTACACTAAATGAATCTAACACCCTTTATGTATCTTTTTTTTTTTTTCAAACATTTTTGCAAGTACTCTTGGCCAATTTTAATTCCAATCCACTAACAAATATGTAACACTCAATAATTAAAGCTGTAAATAAATAAATTACTCGAGAAGATGAAAGAACTTTTTTTTTGGGTCGGGAATGATAGATACTTTCATTCATGAAATGCGAGACTTATAAGAAGATAATAGGTAAGATTCCGAGCATAAAATCTCCGAGAGAGCTAGAGGAGGGAAGGACCTCCAATTTTGAGGTAGTAAGTTATTTCGGTGCAATTTCACTAGCATATCAGCTGCTTTGTTGGCATTCCGTGAGCAATTAACCAGCGTCGTTGATGTTGAGCAACAGAGCAGGCTTATACATTGCTCGGTTATGGGCTTCACCTGCCATGGAGTCTCGGCCCGGCCCAGGATGCTTTGGTGTGCGGTAAAGCAGTTAGTTTCGCACTCCACTCCTCTTTGTTGTACTTTACCGAGTTCTGTTCCTCCCTCGTGCAGAGTTGCTTTGAACTGCAGAAGCTTCAGCCCGTGCAAAATCGCTAGGGTTTCAACTTGAACAGGGGAGGAAGCTTGAACCTGCTGCACGAAGCCATCAATCACTTGCCTAATGTGATCCCGCAATATTCCAGCGATTGATCCGGTTTGTTCACCCTTGTTTCCATGAGCCGTCAACATTCAACTTCAACTTTCCTTCCTTCGGTGGTCTCCACTGGTTCGGTGAGTGCAGATCTGAAGTCTCCGTAACTTCTTTTTGCTGCCATCTGCTAAAATTTCTAAGATGTGCTTCCGCCAGATCAACAATGGTGTTCGGTTCCAGTTTTTGAGCTCTGAAAATCGAGTTGTTGCGGGCTTTCCAGACAAACCAGAGGATCATCACTAGCAGCTCCTTCTCAGGTAGGTTCCTTTGTTCTTCAAACCTTTCCATTAGCCACTTATCAAAGCGGGATATACTATTAGGTTCACACTTGATTCTAACCCGTGGATCTGTCCATATTTTCTTCGTCCATTTGCAAAGAAGAAACAGGTGCTCGGTAGTCTCCACTTGGTTATTGCAGAGCGTGCAAATCTTTGGGATTGCATTATGACAAACACTCCATATAAAGATGCGCATCTTTGGGGGAATAGATAATTTCCAGATCTTTGTCCATAAGGTTCAGGGGGGTTGAAATGAGGTTGATGCTCTGTGCTGGTCTGTTGTTGTGTTGTATGCACATATTTTGTTATATCCGCTTTTCACCGTGTACTTTCCCACCTTGTTGCCTTGCCATACTAGAGCATCTTCCTCCGGGTTAGGACTTAGCGGGATAGAGAGGATCTCATTTGCTGTTCTATTGTCAAAGAGGTGTTGGACCTCTGCTTCTTTCCATTCCCTGGTTGTGTCATTTATCAGTTCAGCAACTGTTGTGGGTTCGTCTCTGTTAGCGGGCCCCCTATCACGCCAAATTCCAGCCATTTGTCCTCCCGTATACTGATTTTCCTGTCGTCACCTACTCGCCATTGGATCTCCTTTTCAACAGCTTCTCTCCCCACCAGAATGCTTTGCCAACCCCATGAGGGACGCTGCCCTTTTCCTGCCTTCCACATATTGCCATTTGGAAAATAAACCCCTTTAAAGATTCTGCTCCATAAGGCTGTGGGTGATTGAGATAACCCCCATGCCTATTTTCCCAGCATTGCTCTGTTAAAGTTTATTAAGTCTCTGAACCCAAGCCCTCCTTCATCCTTTCTCATTTTCAAAGCTTCCCACTTCTTCCAATGCAATCCACTGTTGGTTTCATTTTGCTTCCACCAAAAGGTGGCAATTCTCCTTTCAATCGATTTACATATTGAGATGGAAATTTTAAATATCGACATAGTATATTGAGGAGTGCTTGGACTACACTTTTTATCAGTGTTTCTTTTCCTGCTATGGTAACTTGATTACACTAAATGAATCTAACACCCTTTATGTATATTTTTTTTTCTTCAAACATTTTTGCAAGTACTCTTGGCCAATTTTAATTCCAATCCACTAACAAATATGTAACACTCAATAATTAAAGCTGTAAATAAATAAATTACTCGAGAAGATGAAAGAACTTTGATGCGCTAAGAAAATTAAAAGCAAAGCTCCATTATCATCCAATGCAACAAAGATCCTGCAAGATGTAACGGAAGCAAACAATAATATGATCACATTCATGACCTAAACATAATTTCTAAATATAATGATGCAATGTTAATTAATTCTTTTTGGTTTTTTCCTTTTTATTAAGCATGACTTAAATTAAATATAATGACTACATGCATCTTATTTAACATGCATTCAAGAACTAGTATTACATCTAAATGACATGTATACTATGTTAATAAAATAAATGCAACCTATATGCCATATTAATGACATGAGTTATTATGAATCATAAACTTGACCATATTATTTAAACCATCTGAGATTATTTTTGTGGCTTATTTAAAATACTAGACATTAGGAAACTAAACTTGAACTAAATGACTTTTATCTAGAAAAGAAAAGTGACCTAATGATGCGAGGTTAACTCTTTTAGATGCTTCATTTTTTCAACATGAGTAATGCATGAGATGTGTTTATCAACTAATCTACATGATATGATTTTTTATTACACTTATACTAAATTAAGTGACCCAATAAATGATGTGCGACACATGACATGCATACTATGAGACTAACTAATCCGATATGCAATTTATATGACTTAAATGACATTTTTTATTTGAATTATATTTGATCGAAAACTATAAATTCTATATGAATTCTAATATTCACTATCCGAGACATGAATTATGAATGCACCAAAACTAGCTCCTATAACTGAGTATTGCTATAGCAAGAGCTTATGAGCTTCAAGTTAGGGCCGTCTCATTTGTTTGGTAATCTAGGTGGTCTAGCAAACCTTATTTTAACATACAAATGCCCACACAGTCAACTCTCCCTAGTTCCTCTTTTTATATTTGTCTTCATCAATAAGAGGAAATACCCTTTAGATGCTTTACATCTAGAAAGTCTCAAGGATTGGATTCGACCTGCATAAACCTTTTAAAGACTTGCTTAGATCTAAATTATCCTAAGTCTATATGAATTATAATACGCACTATCCAAGACATGAATCATGAATGCACCTAAATTCTACATACGCAAGTGACATATGATATGGGATATATCCGTGACAATTAATAAACCTTGACATGCAAAGATATGCCTTAACCAAATTCATTAACATAATTCATTAACATATTATTTCAAAGTAGCTAAAGTCTATTTAATCAAGCACCACATTATAAATCTCACATGAGACTTGTTGACATCTAATTTTTAGTCGACGCATTATTAAAAGATAAAAAAATCGAGATTTAGGTTTCTAATTGCGACAAAGCCTCATCTCTCGACCAAAAAGTGTCGTTTTTCATTTATTTCTTTTGCATTGTCGTTTTAAAGAAATTTCTAGCTCATTTTCATGAAAAAAAACCCAAAAGTCAATCGGTTGACTTTCGGGTTGACTTTTTGGTCCACCCTTTGAGTAAAAGTTAACCTTGGGTAAAAAAAAAAAAATTTGACTTTTTATCCAAAAAATTCCATTTAACTTTAATTTCACTTTTGTTAAATCAATTTCTTGAAAATTCAAAAATTTTATCAAAAATTGACATTTTAGGAAAAGCCAACTAAATTGTTGACTTTTAGTCAAACCTTTGACCCAAGAAATAAAAAATAAAAAATAAAAAATGCACAAATAGATTTCTTTTAATACCAATTTGACTTTTGGGTCAAAAATTTCATAAAATTCGATTAAGAACCTTGGTTTCTAAATTTTTCAATTTTAAGTTCTAAATCGACCAAAAATAAAATTACTTTTATTCTAGTCATAATTAGGAGTAGTTCCTTCTTTGACATTTGGTTTAGGGACCATTTGAAATCTGCTTGAGCATTTGTCGCAACCAAAATTTCGGGTGCACCACCTAAAATTAGGCTAATGGATTGCTAAGTTTAACTTAGGTCGGGCTCTATCAAGCCCATACCAATTCACGACTTAGGTTCAAGTTCTTAACATGTAAATGATTTTTCAATTAAGAGTCGCCACTAATCTATTTTTGGTGGGTCGATTAAAAACCCAAGTAAAGTAACGGGAGATTTACTTTACTCCTACGAACTAGAGATTTGTGAGTTCGGGGACTTGATTACGTTAGATTTCTCTAATGCCTTTTTGGTACCTTTCTCTTTTATTTTGAAAAAATGTTTGGCAAACAGCTTGAATTGATTTTAATTCACTTCCCTAACATGTGAGGTTATCATCCGGGGGTGGAAGTAGTCCCACCGTGTGCCCATTGACCCTAGCATAGAGTGCGATGAACCCCATCAACACGGGGCTTGTTGTGAGACTAGCATCCACTGTTAGGATCACCGTAATCCAGATGAACGTGACATTCGGGAAGTTGGGGTTCATGTGCTCCACTTGATCCCACGTGAGGTCAGTGGGGATGCCGTAGAGCAGGGTGGAAGATGCAGGTTGGAGCGGCATGACTACGTGTCTGAAATGTAATAATCCCACAAAGGGTTAATACAACCACTCAGCAAATAAAAGCTTGTTAGACCATATTACATAAGTCTACCACTACTCATATGACGGGATCCTAAACGTACAATGTGGGAAACCAAACTAATTCAAGTTAACATAACTCTAAGGATTTCACAAAATGACACACTCCAGGGAGTAAATAGACGTTCAAGAAAATTCAATAATCGTATCGACTTTGGTTCTAACTGCTGCCATCTTCTGAAGGGACCTGTGTTGCACCATTCCAGGCATCTCACATCCCACCTGGCATCGCGAGGACCTTCGAGTTCTTATTTCAGCCCTCGGGCATCCGAAGAGTGTTGTGTTACACCCCTCTAGGCATCACGCATCCCACCTGGCATCGCGAGGACCTCTGGGGCTTAATCACATCCCCCAAGCATCCATAGGGCACCATTCTCACACCTCTCCAGGCATCTCGCATCCCACCTGGCATCGTGAAGACCTCCGAGGCTCAATCACATTCCCCAGGCATCCAGAGGGCACCATTCTCACACCCCTCCAGGCATCCAGACACCCGAGGCATTGTCGCCACGGTGGACCGACGGTATCAATATCAATTCAATCCATGGCATAACACTTAAGGATTCTATTGATGCCATCCAACACAACTAGATCGAACCACTTGTTGATGCATAAGACTAAGGCCATCATTCTAATCGAAGTTGTACTATCCTAAAGTCGACTCAATCCAACCGATTCGGCTAAGGAATTCTAACATTTGAACACTAGATGAACCACATAGGATTGTCCTAACATCACAGTACATGCCTAGTTGTTACGAAACCTTGCGTGGCCATAGCTTACTAGAATGGTTACGGCCTCGACTACTTCCATTACCATCTACATGCCTCTCACCTCAAATTCGAACCAGGCCGTAAGGGGACTGGATCGACTAGCAACGACTCGACCATACGAAAAACCAGTACTAACTATTTGACGATCGATAAGACCCACAGCTTCACACCCAAACTAGTGCCAACCGTGCCGACGATCGTCACCATGCACAACAATGTGAGTCAATACCGATTCCAGCTCAACTCTCCAAGAACAGACCAGAATACAACGGTAGCTCGAAGCATCCGAGCCTAATTTTGCTTGAATCCGAGAATGGAAACCCGAGTAAGGCAGTACCATGCACATACTTGTCTAACCACCTATGTAATCGAATGATTAATAGCAGTTTTCCGGTAAGAAAATATTATAAATCCAAAGAATGCTAAGATGAATATGCTACTCTTTTCGCACATTGAAGATTGATTTGCAAAATTACCGGCCAAAAAGGAGAATGGGCATGCATTACAATTAGCTTTTGAAATTTTTTAACCTCATTAGTTTTAACTTTTAAAAATTGAGACAAAATTGATGTGGGTTCCATACCGAGGGGCGGCCTAACAAGTTCAATCTCAAGGGCATTCCTATGATAATGCTATACTCTTCCAATGTTGGAGTTAGCTCGTTCTTACCAAAAATAAAAGTAGCTATATCGGGGCAACGGAAGTGTGATATGGCTTGCAAAACACCACCATGGACTCCAATATCCAAAAGGGGAATGAGTCGACCCAATATCGACTCCACATAATCTTGGCCTTCTTTACTCAGTTTATTCCATCACCCTTTGAGCTTGATCTTCGAAGTTGGAACGAATTGAACATCGGATCTCCCCATTGTATATAGATTAAGACTCATGATCAACTTTTTGTCAGGGACCAAAAGAAAGTATGATAAAGTAAATAAATTGCATAGTATAAGGCAAGATTACTTACTTTACAAAGTAAAAATGGCAACAATATATACGTGCATGAGATGTGAGGCTCAACACCTAAACAACAAGGCTTAGCAAGTTAGAGCCAAGAGAATGGTCTGACTAATCGCATTCTCGTGTACAAAGGTTGGGTCCTCTTAGCTTTGACTCAGTCAAAGGAAATCCTATAGTCACATAGTTTTGCGAATAAGGATAAACATTTTGACACCAAGACAAATTTTCAAGGTTGAGAAATGCAATCTCTACATTGCAGTCTCATGTTCAAGGTTGGCTCATTTCTCAACACCATCCTAGAATCCTTAAAAGCAGCCTAGATCCGACAGTAGGTTCCGTTTGCAATGTGTAGTGTTAAAACCATTTTAAAATCATGCACAGCAATTAATAATAAAAAGAAAACTTCAATATATAAGAAAAACATTCAATCTCAACACCTTCCCACAAAACAAAAGGTTCGCAAACACTACGCCCCTTATAACTCATTTCTGCAAAAATATTTAACACTTCATGTCAGGAGCGTACCTTGTCTTCATGCTGCTAGACAAAAACATTTTTGAAATAAGAAAAAATAGGCCTATATCTACTATCATTTTTAACTAGGTCCCCAGTGGAGTCACCGAACTGTCGCGACCTTCCTGAAGATGAATTATCCAAAAGAAAGCTAATGGATTACTAAGTCCGAAGACTTAGCACGGATCCTCCCAAGCCCTACCAATTGCAACTTGACATTAAAAAATTAATTCATTTAAACATGCAATTTTACTCAATTTGAAGCCACCATTAATCAATTAGGGTCAATTAGAAACTCAAGTAAAGTATGGGATAATACTTTACTTTTGCAAATCAGAGATTCAATAAATTTGGGGATAAGGTTACACTAAATTAATTTAACGTCATTTCGATGCCTTTTCGTTTTAATTTCAAAAATATTTTGCAAGCAATCTTGATTAATTTTGACCTAAGCCACTAACATGCAAATGGTAGTCATGCTGGTGCACAATTAATAAAATAACATTCAATAAACCCAAGTGATAAATTGTAAAAAATTATGACTAACCTAAGCAAAACAAACTACAACTTTATTAAGGTTTATTCTCTAAAAAAAAAAAAAAAAAACCTACAAAATGTTAATTAAAAATGCATGCCCTAAACATGATTTCTAAATGATATGACTCCTAATCTTTTTATTTTTTAAATGTTAATTATATGTAGTCTTAATCTAAATTTAATATGCATGATTTTTATTCTAATGACATGTGACACAATTCATATGACATAACTTGAACCATCACAATATGTGTGCAATCTAATTTACGTGATCCTAAATATGCATGTGCTACATAATAAACGTTGTGGTAATTCTATGTGTATGCATGTTTTTTTTTTATGATTTTATTTTTTATGGATTTTTTATTATAATCATATTTACTATATTATCATCTTAAAACTAAGGAACAACTAAATCTATCTTAACCATGAAATTTCCTACGTTCCTATATTATCCTAAAAATGCAATTCTAATGAAATGCAATCTGGCCTATTATAATGCAATTTTTATATGAAAATCTTTATAAGAAATTTTACTAAAAATTAACACAAGTAATGTAATTAGCCACATAAAAGATAATTCACCCTGACTCAGGACGGAAAATCACAATACTAAAAAGTCTAATCTGATGCCTATCATCTCAAAATTTCTGATCATTGTGACCCTCAATACGACGATTTTCATAATTGGATAATGTCTAACAAAATCACCAATCATGATTAGAAACAGATAATTGTAATTAAGTAACAAAATAACCAACTTAAACTCGGATGAAGAAATTATCTAGATCAGAAAATTTACTTCTGAAAAGTAGGACCGGTGAGGAAACGATGCAAGGACGAGGACGAGTTCACAGATTGACGATTATTAACGCGTGGTGCTTACATCCACGGTCGACCCGGCACAATTCGACAATGATAGGAGAATCGAACGGGCCAATGATGACTTGGAACTTCAAGAGTGGCACCCAACTCAGCTGGCAACAACAAGCATCAACAATTGGGGATTATTGCTTTCTGGAAAATTGCTAACCACTTGAAGCCCTACAAAAAAAGTTTGACAAAAGGTTTGTCCAGCACGTGTTAAGCTCCTCGCTAACAATGGGAGAAACTCTCTGGATTGCAAGTGGTTTGCCGGAAAGTTTGCTGAGAAGCCTAGAATGGTAATGTGTTGCGGACACTGCTAGAAACTTGATGGACGTCTGTGATGGCTTCTGGAATGCAAAGCACGGCGACCAAAAACGCGAGCAAAGTCGATCACGATGATTGGGGGTAGGGGTGGTCTGTCGGATGGGAATGCAAGGATGCCAGGGAACTATCGACATGGCTAAAAGGAGTCTTCACAGGAGCCGGGCCATATCAATAGATAACAGCAGCATCGCCAGAGTTGCGAGTTGCATTAAGAAGTTGGTGGCTGTAATGGGAGACTGCAACACTCTTGGAGTCTCGCTATTTTGGCTGCAACAAATTTCCCTCACTCCCTCCATCCCTCTCTCTCTCTCTCTCTCTCTCTCTCTCTCTCTCTCTCTCTCTCTGTTACTCATGAGCACTCGCAAATTTCTTTACCTCTCTCCCACTTCCCTTCAACGAAGCCTCACGAGCACTTTGCAAATTTCTTTCCCCATGAAATTTCCTTTCAACGAAGCCTCATGAGCACTTTGCAAATTTCTCTCTCCCTTAAATGAAAACTTTCACTCCCTATTTATAAAGAAAAAGTTTGTTTTGCAAGTGAAGATTTTTCAAGATAATTGCATATATTCACTCAACCTTGATGATCATCTACCAAAAAGAGGAGATACGCTCAACAAGAAACATGCTCTATAATTTAATCCCTCCACAACCGAATTGTTTTATTTTATTAGTCATTTTTTCTATTTTCTATTTTTTTTAGAACAATTTTTTTTTAACAAATTTAAATCGGATAAGTTTGGTCCTAAATGTTATCGTTATCTAAATGCAACGCTATGAAATGCTTCATTTAATTTTGATATTTTTATATGACAAACAAGTAGAATAGTCCAAATTTAGGTGTCAATAGGGTTGGCTATCAGCTTTTGGGGTAATTAATCTCTCGATGCAGAGGCATCTTACCGTTGGCAAAATTGCTTAAGAGCTTTTAATGTTCGGGCTGGGCTAACGGCATCAAGTCAGCGAGGCCCATAAATGTTAATTTATAGAGGCCCTAGGACTTGTTGAGCAATAACTAAAACTTGAAGTGGCCGCAGAAGAAAAACCATACGAGCCTTGTGGAGCCGCACTTGATTCTGTTGGTTTAGCTGCGCAAGTTTCATTTGCTAGCTCCGTAAAAAGTTCAAATACGTGATTAATCAAGTTAAAATGTACTGTTACTCTCTTATAAATCTGGGGTTAATTAAAAAATAATTCAGGCTCCATTCATTTTGCAAAAATTGAACGATTTAAAAAATATTTTTTAAAAATTGATTGTTTGTTTCGCTTGAAATAATTAGTCAGTTTAAAATGTTTTCATTATCAACAGCATTTTTTTTAAATATTTCCGTGAATGATAGATATTATTTTTGTCCATTCAATTTTCTAAGTGATACAAGTAATCAATTTTTAGACAATATCTTCAAATCATTCAAATTTTGCAAAATAATGTACTTTTAGAATAATTAAGGCTAAGATATATGCTTGGCCGCAATATGCAATGTCTATTTTTAAAATTTCCATTTCACTGTGCCAAACCATTGAGAAAAGAGTTGTTGCTTTTTGGTGGAGGAATGGTAAATCAAAAGTTGGATTGCATTGGAAGAAGTGAGATGTGTTAAAAATGAGAGAAGATTTAGGAGGAATGGGATTTAGAGATTTAATCTCCAACAAAGCTTGACTAGGGAAATAAGCTTGGAGGTTAACTTAAAATTCATCATCTTTATAGTGTCAGATCTTGAAAGGAATTTATTTCCCTCAACATTCCTCTTGGAACGCAAGGAGAGGCTCATGACCCTCATGGGGTTGGCTAAGCATTTTAATGGGCCGTGAAACAGTCTCGTATTCAGTGATGTGGTCAATAAGAACAGGTGAAAATATAAGTATTCAAAAAGATAGATGACTCAGAAGAGGAATCATTGGAGGTTCGGCAAAATTATGGAGAACCAACAAACATCGCTAAGTTGATTTTGAAAGAGTAGAATCGATGGGACGAACAGACACTTCCCCGTCTGTTTGATGTCCAAATTGTTAATGAAATATTAACAACAAACCCACTGGAGAGCCAAAGCACACAAGACAAGTTAGTATGGATTGAACAATTACCATCCAAAACACAAAAAGGCAAGCACCAACATCCAGCCACCCGCGAGCTTCGGAACAAAATTTGGCACTTAAAAACCCCTCCCAAAGTCAAAATGCATAGTTCTCTCTCGAAATGCAGAGTTCTTATCTGCTTTTGGGTATTTCTGTTTTATCCAAACCCTCGTTTCCCCTTCCTAATCCCCTCTATTTTCTTTCCTTCATCTCACTACCCAGAATTTCATTCCCAATTCGGTAGACAGCTGAGACCTCCATCTCACTCTTGAAGTAGCCACCTCATCCGTTCACAATCCCTTCTCATTTGTTACTTTAGTCACCCATCTCCCTTTGAGTTGACGACCACGGTGAATTTCCCTTTCAATTGACGAATTACACTCTTCGAGCTCCAAATTTCTTCCCTAGTTTTTCTTTGGTGGCCCCAGCGACTAAGCTCTCTTCGGCGCATCCCTCTTCGGAGCTTTGCATGTCAAATCTACTGCTATCCAACGGCAGTTTTAATTATGGCTCAATCCCAACATCAGGAAGATGCCCGCCTCGCCGCGCTATGCAACAGACTTGGCCGGCTCTGGTCTGAACAAGAAGTGGACGTTTGGGATGAAGAAGTACCTCCGGAGAAGCTGCAAGAATGCAAATCAATCTTAGTGGGTAAAATTCTGTCCAACCCATCTATTAATTTTCAAGCTTTTCAGAATACTTTAAAGCGCGTCTGGTGCAATGATCAAGTACAAATTTCTCAATGCGAAGAGGGTCTTTATGTCTTTAAGTTCAATTCAGAAGGGGAAAGGGAAAGAGTATTAGATAATGGCCATTGGTTGTTTGGCAACCATCTGGTGATTGTAAAACCTTGGGTGCCAAATACACCTCTCCATTGCTACAACTTCGCGACCTGTGAGTTCTGGGTGCAAGTCCTTGGGCTTCCTTTGGAAAGATGCACTGAGAGTATGTTTGCCAAAGTTGTTAGACATCTTGGCAAGGTACAGGAGGTGCAACTAGAGCATAGAGAAGGTTCAAATTTTAAATCAGGGCGGGCACGAGTGGAAGTTAATCTAAAAGAACCGCTGAAATTTGGCAAACTAATCCGATTGGAGGGAAAGAACATCTGGATTGACTTTAAATATGAGCGTCTATCTCACTTTTGTTATTCATGTGGCATCTTGGGCCATTATGCAACACACTGTCAAAATATTCCATTTGATGACGCTAAACTGGAAGGAAAAGACAAATTGTCCTATGGTCAGTGGCTGAGGGCAGAGGTTAGAGAACATAGTCCATTATGGATAGCATTCTATGAGCAGCAACCGGATCAAGATGAGGTTGAAGAAATAATACTAGAAACTCCACAGCAGTCACCTTTCTTACTTCCTGCAGCACCTCAGAGCACCACCTATCAACCAACAGCTGTGGAGACTAGCACAGAACATAACCTTCATAGCACTCCCAAACCTACCCTGCAGCTTTCTTCAATGGCAGAACCTACACTAAAAGAACCAGTGACGAATCAATTAACTTTAATTGGTAATTCACCCGAGGGATCCTCAAATAGCAAGAGGCTAAAAAGTCCACCAATGATTACCAAGGCGAGTCCCCTCAAGAAAGCCAACCGATATAATCCTTATGGGACATGCTCTTATGTCAATGAACAACTTGATAAATCACTCCTTATGGATAACCTTATATTTGCAGCTGAAGGGGTAGACAGATGGGCCGTGGTGGCTTGCCTAAAACAGCCACCACCAGACAAATGAGGATTATCAGTTGGAATTGTCAGGGGCTGGGCAACCCCCTGACAATTCAAGCTTTAAAGGCCTTAGTGGCCCGTGAAAGGCTCGATGTGGTTTTTTTGATGGAAACGAAAAATCAAGACATGGTGATCCAGAATCTTAGAAGGAAGCTGAAGTTTTCAAGATGTTTTGTGGTGAGTCCTTTGGGTTTGGCTGGAGGAATGGTGGTTTATTGGACAGATCAGGTGTCTATAACAGTGGAACGTTATACTATAAACTTCATCGATATGCTGTGCACTGATAATCAAAGGGATATTACAATGAGACTTACCTGTCTTCATGCGCCTACGATATATCAACAAAGACAGCAACTATGGGTAGAATTAAGACAACTCAGAACCTCAAATACACTACCTTGGGTGTGTACATGTGATTATAATGAGATACTATATCACTGGGAAAAGGTGGGCAAAAAAATAGCAGATCCGTATAGGTTACGTTCTTTTAGAGACTTCTTAAACGACTATATGCTTATGGATATAGAAAGCAAGGGTTGTACTTATACATGGGTGAACAACAGAGATGGCGACAAAGTGGTTAAGGAACGACTTGATAGGGCGCTATGCACAATGGATTGGAGATTAACGTACCCAGTAGCCGAAACCTTCGCTTTTCTAGCTTTGGGATCAGATCACAGCCCTCTTCTTCTCACGACCGAACCCAGCCTCTCAAAACGGAGGAAAACTTTCACTTTTGAAGCCTTCTGGCTTAATGACAAGGCCTGTCGATTGGTCATCAGAGATGCTTGATTTTCTACATCGACAACAGCTCCCGCTCTATCCCGCAAGCTTTATCAGACTTCCTTGGCACTCAACAGGTGGAGCAAGTCACATTTCTGCAATGGACAGCAACAAATTTACCTGTTGCAACAACAAATATAGCTTCATATCAATCAAACCGACCATAACTACAATAAGGAACTAGTAGCACGCTTGAAAGATGAAGTTCAAAACATATGGCAACAGGAGGAACAATATTGGGCTATGAGATCGAGGATCCAATGGTTGAGGTGGGGGAACAAGAATACTAAGTTCTTCCATGCAACAACGATTCAACGCAGACAACGCAACCGAATCAGCATGTTAAAGGATGAATAAATTGGCTGGACACGCCACCCTAATCAACTCAAGAATAAGACACAGACATACTTTCAAAATCTATTTTGCTCATATGGCTACCGAGATTTTGGCCCTGTTCTCACACAATGCCCTCAAGTGGTCACAGCAGACATGAACACAGGTTTAACAGCACTGGTTTCTAGGGAGAAAGTTAAGCAAGCAGCTTTCCAATTAGGGGCTACTAAAGCCCCGAGTCCCAATGGCTTCAATGGGCTTTTCTATCAAAACCAATGGGATATAATAGAAGATGACATCTTTAAATCAGCACAAGATTTTTTCAGATCAGGAGTGATGCCCCCTGGTTTTAATAGAACTTACATCACTCTTATCCCAAAGAATCCGCATCCAGAAAGGTTAGAACAATATAGACCCATTAGTCTATGCAATTTTATATATAAAATCATTTCAAAAGTGCTGGCAAACCAATTGAAGACGTGGCTACCTGAATTGATTTCAACAGAACAGAGTGTTTTTATCACAGGTAGACAAATACAAGATAATATTTTGGTCGTGTAGGAGGTCCTCCATCAGCTTAAAGTTAGGAAAAGAAAGAAGAAATTTCAGGCTGTTTTAAAGGTAGATATGCAGAAAGCCTATGATCGGTTAGAGTGGGATTTTCTAGAGGCCTATCTTAAAACATTGGGCTTCCAAGATCTATGGGTAAGGTGGGTGATGCAATGCGTTACCACGGCAACTTACAGTGTTAAATTAAATGGTGAACCGTTGCTATACTTTCGTCCAACAAGGGGTTAAGACAGGGAGATCCTCTTTCTCCATATCTGTTCATCCAATTAGCTAACGTCTTATCTACTCTTATCCAGCAAGCTGTTGACTCCGGAACCCTAAGAGGAATTAAACTCAATAGGTATTGCCCTACACTTTCCCATTTATTTTTTGTGGATGATGCAATATTTTTCTTGGATGGACGAACCCTAGAATGCCAGCAACTAGCAAATATTTTAAATTAGTATTGTGTTGCAACGGGTCAGGCGGTGAATTGAAACAAATCAGGTCTCTTCTGTAGTTGAGATTGCCCCTTTATTTTAAAACAGAATTTGGTTGTAGAATTAAGAGTTCCTGTGCTTGAAAGGGTAGGGAAATATCTGGGCATCCCATCTGACTGGGGGTTATCCAAAAAAGACATGTTTGCTTGGATTCTAGGTCGGGTAAATGTAAAGCTTGAAGGATGGAAAGAGAATATTATGTCTAAAGGAGGTAAGGAAATCCTATTAAAAGCTGTAGTGCAGGCACTTCCGCAATACGCCATGTCCATATTCAAACTTCCTATTTCTATATGTTAGTCTATTGAACGCAAAATAGCAAAATTCTAGTGGCAAAACAATAGTACTAGAATAGGCATTCATTGGAGGGCATGGGATCTTCTCAAAGAACGGAAGCTCAAGGGGGGCTTGGTTTTCGGGATCTTCTAACTTTTAACAAAGCCCTATTAGGAAAGCAAGCCTGGAGGCTATTCCAAAATCCTTCATCTTTATGGTGTAGAGTTTTTAAGGGTCTTTACTTTCATTCTGGTAGCTTCTGGCATGCAGGCAAAGGCAACCATTCTTCTTGGGGATGGAAGAGTTTAATTCTAGGTAGAGATGCTATCCTAGACAAGCTGCAGTGGTCTGTTGGTGACGGGAAGAAGATTAACATACGAGATGATAAATGGCTCGCTAGGGGCATTATTGGCGGTCTAGCGCCTAGAGGAGAGCCACAATAGGTTGCTAGATTTATAATTCCATATGCTAAAGTTTGGAATATTCCTCTTCTAAGAAATAGTTTTGACTACCAAACAGTGGAGGAGATTATAACCATTCCATTAAGCCCTGTTTCTACCACAGATCAAATCATTTGGATAGGCAACAAACGGGTATCTACTCAGTTAAAAGTGCCTACCATAATCTCAGAAATTCAGACCACAGACAGAACATAAATTAAGCCTCAACCTCATATCAGCCTTCTACCCATCTCTGGCGCCGAATCTAGAAAATAAAGACGGCCCCAAAGATTCGTGTTTTCTTATGGTCGTTATGTCAGAATGCTCTATCTACTAAGGACAACCTATGTTGGCGAAACATCATTCAAGACCCAGCATGTCAGTTATGTTCATCACACACACCAGAAACAACTGAACATATTTTCTTATTGCCCATGGACGCAAAACATCTGGTCTCATTCCAGTGTGCAAATAGATATCTTAGTCTTTAGAAGGCACATAATGGATGTGTGGCTTGAAGATATAATTGAAAATCAGTCAGACTTACCTACAATGGAGATCATAGCGTCCATCCTTTGGCAGATATGGAAGGCGCGGAATCACTTCACTTTTCGACACCAACGTACCAATCCCGAACAGCTGGTGGACTTGGCGCTCACAAATGCAAAGTTGAACAGCAGCACGATGTGGCAACCCACAGATGCAGAACAGGATCTTCTAAACCCTAATCAAGCGTGGATCCCTCCGGACCGAGGCAGTATTAAGGTAAACATCGATGGGGCTTTTCCCATGGCGAATTAAACGGGCTCCATTGCGTGTGTTTGTAGGGATCATACTGCTACTTTAACAGCTGGATACACCAGTACGGTTCGAGCATCTTCCCCGCTGCAAAGTGAGATTCAAGCCCTAATTTCCGCTCTTACTTATTTGCTAGATCGAGGACAAGATGGTGTTTACCTCATTATAGAGTCTGATTGTTTATCGCTTGTGGAAGGCTTCGAGTGGAGATCTTCAACAATCGAAGCCTTCCACTGTGGAACTGTCGAGTGCTGGTTGCCGATGCTACAGCTTTGATTCTCAGCTTTTCCCATCTACGCATTTGGCACTGTAGAAGAGAAGCGAATGCCACAGCGGATTGGGCCGCTAAGGCCCATGGCCATGGCACCCTTCCTCCAAACTGGGCTTCCTCACCTCCCCAAATGTTAAGGGATTTGCTGTGTATTGATGCCCTATCTATGGGTTGTACTTTTGGTCGTACTTAAATGAAAGACTTTGTTTTTCAGACCCAAAAAAAAAAAAAAAAGTCAAAATACTCACATGGAGTATTTGTCAGAACATTGTCCCTACTAGAGAAAACTTACTCAGATGACATATTCTACCTGAACCCACATGTCCAATCTGTAAAATAGAAGCCGAGATAGTAGAGCACCTATTCTTGCTATGTTCCTGGACTTCACGGATCTAGAGTAACCCTACAATACAAATTATAATCTCAAGGCAAGGGTTGTCAAGAATTGATGTTTAGATACAGCAAGTCAGAGTGAGAATAGAGCACCCGCCTTCTTTTAAGATATTGCGTTGTGGTTTATCTAAAGGCAAGATGTGATTGTTTTTCGCAACCAACGTCCAAATCCGGTTTATATTGTGGAATCGGCACACAGTATGCTCAATAATTAGAGATGATGGAATCCTGAGCAATCAATGTCAATTGGAGAAGAGGAACTTATCCCGACGTTGGATTCCACCAAAGGGACGAACTTTAAAGGTGAATTGTGATGGATCGTATGAGGAAGGAGAGACTACCGAAGCCATAGCTTGCGTCATTCTTGATGAGTCAGGGAATCTCTTGGACGAAGCGGTCAAAATAGTATCGGCATCTTCTGCTCTACAGGTAGAAACCCTTGCTTTGCTTGAAAGCGCTCTCTCTCCTCGCGTCCAATAGTGAAGAACAGCTGGAACTAGAGTTAAATTGTTTGGTGTTAATGTTGGAAATTTCCTATAATATGGGCTTACATTAATTAATTGATTTTCTATTTTAAATAATCGGGTCAATGGATATTCTAATATTTGTTGAACCCTACAGTGATCTGATTGAATTGGGTATTGGCATCTATTGATAACGGGTCTAGTTGAGCAGCAAAGTGTAGGTAATTGTGTTTGACTGTAGCTCGTAATGGGAATGGCCCAGTTGACACGCTGTTGATTAGGGTTTGCTAGGTCCCCTCTCTAGCCTATAAAAGGGTAGGTTATACCTATCAGTTGCTTTAATCCCATTGAAAACTGCTATATCAAAATAGGTCATAGAGAGGAAGATCTGGCATTCCGATAGATCCCTGATTATCAGAGTGATCTACTTTTTTTCAAGTGAAGCAATGGCTCAAATAGGTACGCTTTAATTCTGCTATGTTTATTGATATCGGTGTTTTACAATTATATATGGATCCGTTTCTTCTTGATTGATTAGTTGTTCATGAAAAGAATTTTCTACATGTGGTATTAGAGCCTATCATATATGATTGTAGAACCCAATTTTTTCTTTTTAATGGAAAAATTTGAAATTTCCCTCTTTGAGCCGAATATGGGCATTATTATTTTTTTTTATGGAATTTTTTGCTCAATTGATCTTGAAACCATAGGGCTCTTGTTATACATGTCAAGATCTTTTCAACCATATATAATTTGCATAATTTCATTGAGAATTGAGAGAGAATTTTAGATTTGAAATTCTAGGGTTTATACATGAAAAAGTTCTAGAATTTGCAAATTACTTACAATTGATTGATGTTTTTTGTAAATTGGTGCATGGGTATTGTTATATATATGTTTTAGCATCCTTTTGTTGTATTAAATTAAGTTTTTAGGGCTTAAATTTAAGAAAACCGAATTTCGGCCATAGAAGGCTTAGATCCGATCGTGTCCTCTTGATTCTTGGGGGTTAAATGAATGTGTCGTTGATTCGTCGTGAAGGGTCTCGAGGGTATGTCATGTGCTGGGTCGGCGATGGCTGGAATAGTCAGATTGGTTGCAGAGTTCATTAGATCTTGCTGTGTTTGTTCAGTCGTCCGGTTGTCACAATTGAGTTTGCCTCTTTTCGCGATCCTTTTTTGGTAATCCGAGTTCCTCCGACGCATTCCAATGTGGTCCCGTCGTTTCTCAGCTCATTTACTGGTGGATGTTACTGACGAATGATCTCCGTCGAATAATGCCATGGCCATAAGTTCCATGTCAATGTTTCAGTGTGACATAAGTAAAGATCTGACTTTTATTTTGGTTCGTATTTTGTTTTTGTGATTTTTCATCTTGCGTTGCGTGTCTCGATTTTGATTACTTGCTTCAAATAGAAAAAGTTTTGTCGTTGAAATTACATGAGGTGCTTTTCTCTACAAGCTCAGAGTGTTCTTGCGCAAGCAGGTCTTACTGATATATGGAGCTTTAAGATCTCCACTTGTATGTTAATCATCCGGTTATGATGTTGCAGCACGCTCGTTCGATTTGTGATGAAATCCATTCTTTTTCTTTTTTATGTTTCAAGTTCTGGGCTACGCCCAAAACCTTGATTTTAATGTTAGTTCTGGGCTCCAGAACCAAGAATAATTTAAAATAAAATAAAAATAACAAAAAAAAGAAAAGAAAAGGTTTGGGTGTGGGCTAGACCCCACAACACTTGTGTGCTAAGTGTGCTTAATAATCACGCCCGCACAAAGTCTAGTTTAAAGGGGTTTCAGGTATTTGACTGTGAATCAAAGTCCAGTTTCAAACTCTACAAGAAAAGTAAGAAGGGAAAAGTAAAAAGTGAAGCCAGTCCCTATTCTGGAGATCGATTTTCTAATTGATGGTTGTTTACCCTGGAAGAAAATAGAAATCGTAACAATTCATTTGTTCATTGTTGGTAAACTAGTCATGGAAATTAGTGTATGTGCCTTTCTTTTGTCCAGAAATTTAGCATTTACTATTATTGGCACTTATTTTGTTGTAAGTGCTCAATTGGGTGAAGCGTTCTACTATCTTATCCAGTGAAGGTTCTTGGATGGTAATATTCGCATAAGTTGGTGATTCTCTTGGTCTTTGTGGCAATTTTCCAGCTAGTTTTAGTAATCAATGACTGCAACATAGAAATCTATTCATTCAAATACTTTGCTAATCCGTGTTGTCTGTGGGAAGTTAGAGAATGATCTTGAACTTGCATCGCGTACGTGTTGTGCGGGATCATCATCTGTGGAGTGATTTTTGTATCGTTGGTTGGTTGTTGATATCTCTCTCTCTTCTTTTGTTCTGTTTTTTTATATGTTACTAATTTGAGAAATATATGGCACTTTACTTGCTTCCCGTCGCCCATTGTCGGAGAGCTTAGCCTATGGGTAGTTAGGATCTCGGGCCCAAAATTTGTGGAAGTGATGCTTTCTTTCATAACATATTGCAATTCTTGTTGCAGAATCGGCGTTCACTTTTCTATTTGCTGTTTTGTCTTGGTCTCTTGCCTATATGTACTTGGGACTTGACGTGAGTGCTTAAGATTTGCTGGTGGTGCTTTTATTTATTAATTTAAACATGAGGACCTATTGACTAAATGTGACAGAATGGTGGGTTGTTTTCCCTGTCTGAAGTAATTGGTTACAATGCTTGCTTAGAGTGTCCTTCATTCTGTTTTAGTTGAGGTCAAGATTGATGAATGTACGCAGCTTGGGTGCCATTCTTTTTTCTTGTAAAAATTGTAGTTTCTGCCTGGGTTCCTTTGTTTTGGATTTGGTGACATAAGTCGTGCTGTTGGTATGTAGTAAGTAATTGGGTGCCTTCGCAATTCGTGATCCAGTCGAGCTTTCCAATGACTGTGAACATGTGCTGATTGCCCTGCGGAAAGAGCAAAAGATTAGTTCAGGAAAAGTTCTGATGATCTAATGGTCTTAGTGTGTAACTGAAAGGGAAGGGAAAGAGAAGGAAACCTGGAGGAAATCCGAATCCTATGTGTGGCACCCCAAAACACCTAGGGTCGCCACAGTTCGCTTACCTTTCACTATACCTAATGAACACTAGGTACATCTCTTAGAAGAAGCACCGCAGTTCATAGGCATTTTTTTTTTAAACGGTCCCAGCGCAACTTACTTGCGGAAGCCTAATCATGTCTTACCAATTCTCCCTCTAACAATCATGATACAATACACACCAACTACACATCAAAGGAAAAGATGAGGCCGAACCACTTTTTATTTACATATATTCAAGATGGGTTTCTTAGGTCGGTACATCCAAAAGAAAAGCCAAGAATCTTATCTACGCTTGGCCATAACCAAAAAGGTATCTCGACCCCTATATCGAACGTGTATCATCCCCCATCTACAAGTGTCGGCTACTATAAAAAAAAAACGTCAGCTCTCTACTCCTCACGGGGCCATCACATCCATCTTGGCGCGTCGGGCAGTGGTGGCGACAACATCCCCCGAATCACTCCATCTCGTCGGACGTGTACCGACAATAACTCCTGAACAATCGGGCCCCCAGCCAGGCCCACATTGTACATAACCAGCACGCGAACTCGTACAAACGTCAGACCAGGAATGACGGTGGAATCTATCTCCGAACACTCTACCTCCACGTCAGATGGGAGGCCATAGAAACTACCCCGCGTGACAGTAGGAAGCGGCATCTCTCTAATCTGAAATGTTGGTCCCCAGAGGGGTGAGTACAGCCACTCAGCAGGTAAAAGATCCAATAAACCACTCAATGCATCACACAATACAATCACCACATCATAGCATAGTACATGTCATTCATGCATATAAGCATATCTTACCTTGAAGCCATGCATATATCATCATATCATATGTACATACATCCTTATGTACTCATCACCATCACATCATACATGTACCATCATGCCATAGGTGCACACACAATCATGCACTCATTATCATCATATCATACATGTACCATCATGCCATAGGTGCACACACAATCATGCACTCATCATCATCATATCATATGATAGCCATGCATATACGATCATACCATACGTGCATAATTCAATCTCCACTTTTATCTTTCAAATTGATCATCACATATTTCATTCTCGGGATCAGTAATTTCGTCCCACTTTTATCACTCGCACCCCAATCCAGGTGTCACGAGAAAAACCTCCGGCACTCACCACTGGGCATCCGGCACCCCCACATTCCAGGCATCTCGTATCCCAACTAGCATCACGAGGCATTCCTTAGGCACAAACCTCCGAGGCTTCCGGCACCCAACCATTCCGGGCATCTCGAAACTCCCGAGGACATCCGAGCATGTATCTCAATACAACGAGGCATCCGGCACCCAACCATTCCGGGCATCCTAACACTCCCAGGGCATCATCAACTCGCCTCCAATAGTTTCCTCAATCATCACAATTCATATTTGCCAATACTTGGCTCACAATCAACATGGCATATGATGCATGACGACAAAGTCAAATTCAGCATTTGATTCTATATACAATGCCAATTTTCATCACATGCTCAGCAAGATTCAATCACCTCAATCAATATAATTAATAGGGCTCATTCAAAATAGAAACAATCATAAACTTCAGCATTCGAAATTCACACAATCCAGCTTGCACAGTTTTAGAAAATAATTCCATTAAAAACCCAAATGGTCTCTAAAAATTATGAAATTTGAACACGTGATAGTCAAGACATAATGGCAGATATTTCATCAAGAACACTGCACCAAAAGATCCTCACACCATTTGATATAGATCACTCATCACAGCATTCCTATTCTATCAATACAGCTTGCACAGTTTTAGAAACATTTTTGATTAAATAGGAAAATGAACTTCAAAAATTATGAAATTTTAATATGTTACAGGGAAGACATAAATAAAGATACTTCGTGAAGAACACTTTGCCAAAAGAACTTCATATAAAATGATATGATCCATACATTGAAACTGATTAAGTCCAAACGCGTCAGATTATAGGGCTTTAGAAACATTTCCGATTAAATACCCTAATAACCTTCAAAATTTATGAAATTCGACTATGTTATAGTCAAGATCCTAAGGTAGGTTTTTAATAAAGGAACAAAAGTCAAATTCATTCTGGATAATTTAATATAAACAGTTGAAGCTCCTGTTTCAATACCGAAATTTCCAGATTCAACACTCTCCGAAAAACTACAATTTCACCTATCTATTCTCGTTGGTTTTCTCTAAATTTTGGATATGTTAATCCTCAAGATATCCTTTACAAATTTCATTAAGAAGTCAAGGTGATATTTTCAAAGGAAAGTCACTTTATAGCCCACGAAATCTCTGGAGTCCAGTACAATACTTCCAGATCTATCATCTTCAAAAGAAAATCATTTCACTAGGCTACACTTGTTAGTTTTAATTAAAATTTGAGTATATTAATCTTCAGGATGTTCTTTACAACTTTCGTGAAGAAGTCGAAGTGAAATTCTTAGTAAAAAGTGACATGCAACACACAAAATCACCAAGAGGTCAACAAAAACAGCTTCAGATCTAACATTTTCGTAGAGGAAGGGTTTCACCCCTTAAAACTCAGCCATTTTGTCTCAAATTTTATTATGTCATATTATGAAATGTTTTCTACAACTTTCATGAAGAGGTCGAAGTCAAAATCCGACTCAAAACCCACATACAAGCCTCTACAACATTCTGGGTCAGGCGGTATACACGAACACAGCAAGCTATTTCAAAAACAATACACTCTAGCTTCGGTTTCTCATACCCTAAACACCCGAAATTCAGCACCATTTCAAACACACATGCAAGACACACATGCAAGAGTAGAATATAGATCCCAACTTGCCTCTAAGATGAAGTGGACGGCGGCACACGGACGGCGAACGGACGGCGACGGGTCCTTCTTCCTCCTCTCTCGGCTTCCCTCTCTCTCACGCAACTCTCTCTCTCTCTCTCTCTCTCTCTCTCTCTCTCTCTCTCACTCTCTTGGACGACAGCCCCTCCATCAGCCGGCCTCTCTCTCCCTTTTGTTTCCCCACAAAGCCATCATTGGCAATCATGATGTGCCTCCCCAATAGCCAATGCATGGAGCCCTCTTTTTGCCACTTGGCAAAGCATGCAAGATGGGCTTGGGCTTGGAAGAAGTGGGCTGGCCACTCCTCCCCTCCTTGGTCGACGGCCACCTCCCCATGGGCTTCAATGGGCCGGCCATTTGGCCCACCAAGAGTCCAAGCTATTGGGCCTAAGGCCCAACCTAATTAAAATCAAACTTTAACCTTCTTTTTAAATACTAATTAAATCCTTATTGGACTAAAGTACTATAGGGTAAAATTAAATAACTAAACACTTAAAATCACAAATCCATAGATTCTAATTCACGATACATATGGCCAAAGATAAGTCATCCTCTTTCAAGATTTATCCATTTAAACTCGGCCATAGATCTCAATACAAGACATTAATTGGAGCACCCCTAATGACTGGCAAAGAATTTCAGGATGCCACAATTCTCCCCTCCTTAGAGAATTTTGTCCTCGAAATTAGACACCACTCGTGCGTTCTAGAAACAAGTAAGGGTACTTTTCCTTCATCTGATCTTCACTTTCCCATGTGGCTTCTTCCATATCATGATGTTGCCATAATACCTTAACCAATGGGATTCTCTTGGACTTGAGAATTTGTTCCTTTCGATCCAATATCTGCACAGGCTCTTCGATGTACCTCACTTTCTCATCCACTTTGATGGCTTCATGATCGAGTATGTGACCTGGATCCGGCTAATACTTTCTCAACATCGACACATGAAACACATCATGTAAATTTCCCAATTTAGGAGGCAGCGCCAAACGATAAGCTACATCCCCTATCCTTTCAAGTATCTCAAAAGGTCCGACAAATCTAGGGCTTAACTTACCCTTCATTCCAAATCGAGATATTCCTTTCATTGGAGATACCTTAAGGAATACATGATCTCCTACATTAAATTTCAAAGGCCTTCTACGTCTATCTGCGTAATCTTTCTGTCTACTCTGAGCTGTTTTAAGTCTTTTCTTGATAATCTCAACAGCTTCAGTGGTAACTTGTACCAGTTCAGGTCCTGTCAATTTCCTTTCACCTACTTCATTCCAACAGATAGGAGTCCTACATCTCCTTCCATATAATGCTTCATAGGGAGCCATGTCTATACTTTTCTGAAAACTGTTATTGTAAGCAAACTCCACCAAATGCAATCTTTCATCCCAATTTCCCTTAAAGTCAATCACACAAGCTCTCAACATATCCTCTAATGTCTGGATCACTCTTTCTGTTTGTCCATCTGTTTGAGGGTGAAAAGCAGTACTAAACTGGAGTTTAGTTCCTAAAGCAATTTGAAGACTTCGCTAAAAGTTCGAAATAAATCTTGAATCTCGATCTGAGGTGATAGTCACTGGAACATCATGTAAGCGTACTATTTGACTTACATATACATCCGCATATTTGTCCATTGAGTAATTTATGCGGACCGCTAGGAAATGAGCAGACTTAGTTAAACGGTCCACTATTACCCAGATAGAGGCATGGCCACTTGATGTCCTTGGCAATCCTTGCACAAAGTCCATCGTTATATGTTCCCACTTCCATTCTGGTATGTCTAATGGTCTCAAGAGTCCTGCGGGTTTGCGATGTTCCGCCTTTACTTGTTGGCACATTAAACATTGGGAAACATGCTTAGCCGCATACCATTCCACCAAAATTGCTGACGCAAATTTCTATACATCTTTGTGCTACCTGGATGAACACTATAATTACTCCTATGTGCCTTCGACAAAATTTCCTTCTTTACTTCTTCATTGTTGGGAACGCAAAGTCGTCCTTGGCATCTTACCACTCCGTCTTCAGAGACTTGAAATTTCGGTCTTTTTCCTAAAGACACTGCATCCTTTACTTTCAAAATTTCCGAGTCAGACTCTTGTAAGGTCTTAACTTTCTGAATAATTTCAGGTTCAATTCTTAATGCACCAAGCATATTTGTAAGACAATCCATTTTCAATTTAAACTCTGAGTCCGCTACGGACTTTAACAAGCTCCATTCCGCCATTCTTAAACTAGCCATCTCCATAGCTAACTTACGACTAAGAGCATCCGCTACCTTATTTGCTTTTGCTGGATGGTATCGTATCTCACAATCATAAACCTTCAACAACTCCATCCACCTCCTTTGTCTCATGTTCAATTCCTTTTGTGAGAACAGATACTTCAAGCTCTTATGATCAGTATAAATCTCAAACTTTTCCCCATATAAATAATGTCTCCATATCTTCAAAGCGAACACTATAGCTGCTAACTCCAAATCATGCGTGGGGTAATTCGATTCATGGGGTTTTAATTGTCTAGACGCATAGGCTATGACCTTGCCATGCTGCATCAAAACACATCCTAGTCCTTTGTGAGATGCATCACTATACACTGTAAAACCATCCAATCCTGTCGGTATAGTCAAGATTGGAGCCGAGGTCAATTTTCTTTTAAGCTCCTAGAAACTCCTTTCACATTCCCCATTCCATTCAAACTTCACATTCTTTCGAGTCAATTTTGTTAAAGGACCTGCCAATCGTGAAAATCCTTCAATAAACCTTCTATAATAACCAGCCAATCCTAAGAAACTCCGTACTTCAGTAGGTGTCGTCGGTCTCGGCCAATTTATTACCATTTCAACTTTCGCTGGGTCTACTGCAATTCCTTCTCCTGATACCACATGCCCTAGAAATATTATCTGGTCCAGCCAAAATTCACACTTGCTAAACTTGGCATACAACTTATGGTCTGTCAGAGTTTGCAAAACTATTCTCAAGTGTTGATCATGCTCTTTAGATCCTCTTGAATATATCAGAATACCATCAATAAAGACAATCACAAGCTGGTCTAAATAAGGCTTAAATACCCTATTCATTAGATCCATAAATGCAGCCGGCGCGTTAGTCAATCCAAATGGCATGACTAAGAACTCATAATGTCCATAACGAGTCCTAAACGCAGTCTTAGGAATGTCCTCTTTCTTAATCCTTAACTGATAGTATCTCGACCTTAAGTCAATCTTAGAGAAGACCGAACTTCCCTGAAGTTGATCAAATAGGTCATCAATTCTAGGCAAATGATACTTATTTTTAATGGTCACTTGATTCAGTTCCCTATAGTCAATGCACAAGTGCATCGACCCATCTTTCTTTTTTACAAACAAGACTGGCGCACCCCAACGTGAAGCACTTGGCCTAATGAATCCTTTATCAAGCAACTCCTGTAGTTGTACTTTCAATTCTTTCAATTCAACTAAGGCCATCCTATACGGGGCTTTAGATATTGGTCCTGTTCTGCATTAACTCAATTTCAAACTCAACTTCTCGCTCTCGCGGTAATTCGTGCAATTCCTCTCAGAAATACATCTTGAAATTCATTAACCACTCGAATTTCATCAAGCTTAGGCTCTTCTTTAGTATAATCTTTAACCATGGCCAGGTATCCTTGACATCCTTTGTTAAGTAATGCACGAGCTTCTATTGCCGAAATAAGTGCTATAGGTAGGTGGGTCTGACCTCCTAAAAATTCACAACTAGACTAATCAGGTAAGACGAATTGGATCACTCTTCTATGACAATCCAATTTGGCCTGATACTTACGAAGCCAATCCATTCCTATGATAACATCAAAATCATACATAGCCATCACGACCAAGTCTATTTCCATATCCTTTCCTCCCATTGATATCTTACAATTTCCACACACCAGCGTAGACAATACCATATTCTTTAAAGGCGTAGAAACACAAAGAGGCATCTCAAGAGGCGTAACTTCTATTTTAATCAAATGCCTATATCTTTCAGACACAAATGAATGCGTTGCACCCGTATCAAACAATGCATATGCCTTTTTATCATTGATAAGGATCGTACCTGAGATAACATTTTTGGAAGCTTCCGCTTCCTCTTGGGTGACCGCATACATCCTTCCTTGTGCTGGTGGTCTCTGAGGGTTCCTTGATAAGTTTGATCTAACAGCATTCTGCCGTGGCTGTCCCACCGAGCCAACACTCACTTGCGACCTTTCTTGTGGGCAACTTCTCCTAAGATGGCCCACTTGTCCACAACCAAAACATCTCAGTCGTCCATTACAAGGTCCTGGGCCATGTCGCCCATTACACCTCTGACAAAAATCAGGCTGATAGGGTGCTTTCCCTATATTCAGACCATCTCTTGCTCCCCCAAAATTTCCAAAATTGCTCTTCTTCTTTGCATTCCAAGTTTGACCTTGACCAGTATAGGGTCTCTTACCCCTTCTCACATCACTAAAGTTCAGCTGTCTCTTAAACTCTGATCGTTCTCTCATTAGCTCCTGCTCCACTAACTGTGCCCTTTCATAAATCTCATGATAATTCCTTATGTTCAAAGGCACTAGTTGCTTCCTAATATCAGTTCTCAACCCTTTCAAAAATCTTTTAGCCTTTTCCTCTTGATCCTCAATTAGTCTAGGAGCATATCTAGACAGTTCAGAAAATCTAGCCTCATATTAGTCCACTGTCAGCTCCTTCTGTTCTAACTGAACAAACTCTGAAATTTTCCTGTCCTTAGCACAATCAGAAAAATGCTTTCTATTGAAAGCTCTCACAAACTCCTCCCAGTTAACATCAGTACCTGGTGGAAAGATTATGTCCTTTGAAGCTCTCCACCAAAACTTTGCATTTCCCTCCAGTTGGTACTTTGCCAAAGTTATTTTCTCAGCATCATTGCAGTCCAACAACCGGAAAATTCGTTCCATCCCATCAATCCAATGCTCCGCCTCCTCAGGACTTCCCATTCCATTGAACTTAGGTGGTTTCAACTTCAGAAATTGCTCTACCAGTCCTTGAGCACGGCGTTCTACTTCGGGCTGTTGCTGCGCTTGCCTATCCATCAGATTTCCAATATTGGCTAATGCCTGCAGGATATCTTCCATCCGGGGTTCAGCCCTTGCAGCAGAGGCTTCAGCCCTTGGTGGATGAGCACTTCCAGCTCGTACCATGACTTTCCTGCAATTTCCAAGCATTGCCTCAGGAAAAATCTGAGATTCACTGCCTCTATTTAAAAGCAACTACAACTATATAAGTAACATAAACATGTTACTAGCACCTAAAAGCAACTCATATTAACTACTAGGGATCTACGAGTGAATATTCATCACCCGTTATTCAAAGTTACCCAACTATTCCAGCCAACATCCTATGGTGTGCATTGTCATCATGTTCCTCAATTTCCAAATGAGACTCCTTATCACTCCAACCTATAATCCATTGCTCTGATACCAATAAAACCACTGTGGCACCCCGAAACACCTAGGGTCACCACAGTTCGCTTACCTTTCACTATACCTAATGAACACTAGGTACATCTCTTAGAAGAAGCACCGCAGTTCATAGGCATTTTTTTTTTTTAAAAAGGGTCCCAGCGCAACTTACTTGCGGAAGCCTAATCATGTCTTACCAATTCTCCCTCCAACAATCATGATACAATACACACCAACTACACATCAAAGGAAAAGATGAGGCCGAACCACTTTTTATTTACATATATTCAAGATGGGTTTCTTAGGTCGGTACATCCAAAAGAAAAGCCAAGACTCTTATCTACGCTTGGCCATAACCAAAAAGGTATCTCGACCCCTATATCGAACGTGTATCATCCCCCATCTACAAGTGTCGGCTACTATAAAAAAAAAAAAAACGTCAGCTCTCTACTCCTCACGCGACCATCACATCCATCCTGGCGCGTCGGGCAGTGGTGGCGGCAACATCACCCGAATCACTCCATCTCGTCGGACGTGTACCGACAAAAACTCCTGAACGATTGGGCCCCCAGCCAGGCCCACATCGTACATAACCAGCACGCGAACTCGCATAAACGTCAGACCAGGAATGACGGTGGAATCTATCTCCGAACACTCTACCTCCACGTCAGATGGGAGGCCATAGAAACTACCCCGCGTGACAGTAGGAAGCGGCATCTCTCTAATCTGAAATGTTGGTCCCTAGAGGGGTGAGTACAGCCACCCAGCAGGTAAAAGATCCAATAAACCACTCAATGCATTACACAATACAATCACCACATCATAGCATAGTACATGTCATTCATGCATACAAGCATATCTTACCTTGAAGCCATGCATATATCATCATATCATATGTACATACATCCTTATGTACTCATCACCATCACATCATACATGTACCATCATGCCATAGGTGCACACACAATCATGCACTCATTATCATCATATCATACATGTACCATCATGCCATAGGTGCACACACAATCATGCACTCATCATCATCATAACATATGATAGCCATGCATATACGATCATACCATACGTGCATAATTCAATCTCCACTTTTATCTTTCAAATTGATCGTCACATCTTTCATTCTCGGGATCAGTAATTTCGTCCCACTTTTATCACTCGCACCCCAATCCAGGTGTCGCGAGAAAAACCTCCAGCACTCACCACCGGGAATCCGGCACCCCCACATTCCAGGCATCTCGTATCCCAACTAGCATCACGGGGCATTCCTCAGGCACAAACCTCCGAGGCTTCCGGCACCCAACCATTCCGGGCATCCTAACACTCCCAGGGCATCATCAACTCACCTCCAATAGTTTCCTCATTCATCACAATTCATATTTGCCAATACATGGCTCACAATCAACATGGCATATGATGCATGACGACAAAGTCAAATTCAGCATTTGATTCTATATACAATGCCAATTTTCATCACATGCTCAGCAAGATTCAATCACCTCAATCAATATAATTAATAGGGCTCATTCAAAATAGAAACAATCATAAACTTCAGCATTCGAAATTCACACAATCCAGCTTGCACAGTTTTAGAAAATAATTCCATTAAAAACCCAAATGGTCTCTAAAAATTATGAAACTTGAACACGTGATAGTCAAGACATAATGGCAGATATTTCATCCAGAACACTGCGCCAAAATATCCTCACACCATTTGATATAGATCACTCATCACAGCATTCCTATTCTATCAATACAGCTTGCACAGTTTTAGAAACATTTTTGATTAAATAGGAAAATGAACTTCAAAAATTATGAAATTTTAATATGTTACAGGTAAGACATAAAGAAAGATACTTCGTGAAGAACACTTTGCCAAAAGAACTTCATATAAAATGATATGATCCATACATTGAAACTGATTAAGTCCAAACGCGTCAGATTATAGGGCTTTAGAAACATTTCCGATTAAATACCCTAATAACCTTCAAAATTTATGAAATTCGACTATGTTGTAGTCAAGATCCTAAGTTAGGTTTTTAATAAAGGAACCAAAGTCAAATTCAATCTGGATAATTTAATATAAACAGTTGAAACTCCTGTTTCAATATCGAAATTTCCAGATTCAACACTCTCCGAAAAACTACAATTTCACCTATCTATTCTCGTTGGTTTTCTCTAAATTTTGGATATGTTAATCCTCAAGATATCCTTTACAACTTTCATTAAGAAATCAAGGTGATATTTTCAAAGGAAAGTCACTTTATAGCCCACGAAATCTCTGGAGTCCAGTACAATACTTCCAGATCTATCATCTTCAAAAGAAAATCATTTCACTAGGCTAAACTTGTTAGTTTTAATTAAAATTTGAGTATATTAATCTTCAGGATGTTCTTTACAACTTTCGTGAAGAAGTCGAAGTGAAATTCTTAGTAAAAAGTGACATGCAACACACAAAATCACCAAGAGGTCAACACAAACAGCTTCAGATCTAACATTTTCGTAGAGGAAGGGTTTCACCCCTTAAAACTCAGCCATTTTGTCTCAAATTTTATTATGTCATATTATGAAATGTTTTCTACAACTTTCATGAAGAGGTCGAAGTCAAAATCCGACTCAAAACCCACATACAAGCCTCTACAACATTCTGGGTCAGGCGGTATACACGAACACAGCAAGCTATTTCAAAAACAATACACTCTAGCTTCGGTTTCTCATACCCTAAACACCCGAAATTCAGCACCATTTCAAACACACATGCAAGACACACATGCAAGAGTAGAATATAGATCCCAACTTGCCTCTAAGATGAAGTGGACGGCGGCACACAGACGGCGAACGGATGGCGACGGGTCCTTCTTCCTCCTCTCTCGGCTTCCCTCTCTCTCACGCAACTCTCTCTCTCTCTCTCTCTCTCACTCTCTTGGACGAAAGCCCCTCCATCAGCCGGCCTCTCTCTCCCTTTTGTTTCCCCACAAAGCCATCATTGGCAATCATGATGTGCCTCCCCAATAGCCAATGCATGGAACCCTCTTTTTGCCACTTGGCAAAGCATGCAAGATGGGCTTGGGCTTGGAAGAAGTGGGCCGGCCACTCCTCCCCTCCTTGGTCGACGGCCACCTCTCCATGGGCTTCAATGGGCCGGCCATTTGGCCCACCAAGAGTCCAAGCTATTGGGCCTAAGGCCCAACCTAATTAAAATCAAACTTTAACCTTCTTTTTAAATACTAATTAAATCCTTATTGGACTAAAGTACTATAGGGTAAAATTAAATAACTAAACACTTAAAATCACAAATCCATAGATTCTAATTCACGATACATATGGCCAAAGATAAGTCATCCTCTTTCAAGATTTATCCATTTAAACTCGGCCATAGATCTCAATACAAGACATTAATTGGAGCACCCCTAATGACTGACAAAGAATTTCAGGATGCCACACTATGGGCGTGGTTTGGTTTAATTTTTTCAATATTATTAAGGTTTATGATATTGAATACACAGGAAAATTGCGGGCTAGACTTCTGACTTGAATTGTCAACTTGAGAAAATTTGTTGAAAGATAAAGAATGGTACTTTCCACATACAAGAGTAGGATAATGCTTAATTTTGAGTTTGTTTTGGGGAAACGATCCATTGGTTCCGACTATGTCGGAGTCAACTGTTGAATTGACTTGGGCTCTTTTGCATTATTTCTTCATGAAAGATTGAGGCTGAGCACATATATGACATGTAAATCTATTCGATGTGCAAATCACCTGGCTCGCGGTGTTTTGATCCTGCCCCTGCTTGCAAATTTGAGGTGTGATGGTCGATGGTTGGCTCAGCTCTCGGGCATGCATGGTGTGTTCAATTCTATTGAAAGTACCTTTAAGCCAGTTGCATATACCTTGGAAGTGCGCAAATTTATTTTGCTACCCGGGTCGTTCCTCTTGTCAAAATCTGTTTTTGGAGTATGAACTGAGATTCTTTTGACCATATGCTACTGGGCAGCTCATTATTGTTTCCATGACTCCTTTGGCGTGAAAAATAATACAATCCGCCCCATTAGAATAGAGATTTTATGAGGCCGTGTATTGCCATGGAAGCTGCTCATTCATTATCTTGGCCTTTCTGGGCTTACCAATGTGCTATCATGCATTCATGGATGCCCAGGAAAGGTGCTTTTGATGAGTGATAATTTAGTCTTATGCCACTGCACTGGAAACTACTGATACATGAGTTGTTGTGTCGGCATGCTTAACCTGAAGGAGAAGTCCAATGTACTTTAAGAGTAGTATGACTTGGGACAATTATTCTCATCGCCTGCATTATACATTCTCCTTGAGTTATGAATTTCCTACGTTAGCCCTTTGCTTGCTATGTTGTTGCAATTTTTACATTCCAAGCTTCTGTTATTATCGTCCAATCTTATGCAGCGTGTTTGACTTATCCTCAATGTGACCATGTTTTCCTCTGTTCATCAAAGTTTCATGAATCTTGGTTAATCCTAAAAAATCATAAGGATGATCAAGTTTCCCGAGGGGTTTGTCAAAGCGCCCTCATCTATACTAAGGAGCAAACTCTTAGAGGTTAAATAATATCTTTAAACAGAAGCTTGTTGGGGTATGAAATCTTCACTATGACTTTGAAAGATGATGAAACAAGACTTCCTTTGGCATTTACTTAAAGGTGCTTTGAGTGGTTTTTCATAAATTACCTTGTTTCATCATAAAATTACCATGTCTCATTGTTCATATGAGATATATTGCATAATCTTTTATTCCGAGTGTTTCCTTTTGAGTTATTGTGTTTGGATTGGTTCATAATAGCACAACAACGAGAAATGCTTAACGTGTTTAGTTCTATTGCGTTTTGTGGATTTACAATCTTCTGTCATCTAAGTTTTCATCACGATATATATATATATATATATATTGGGGCTGCTTTTCTTTCCTGATTGTCATCAAGTTGCTCTGGTTGATTCAGATTTATTTCTAGAATTCATGGCTCAGAAAAGTACGAGTTTTTTGTGTGTGTGACAGGTTAGTGATATATTTAGGAATAGTTGGAATTGTGGTGAATTATGGGTGTAAGCTTAGATTGGATGTTGCACACTAATAAATAAATAAATAAATAAATAAATAAAATTGTAGCAAAAATTGTTGTTTGATAAATGCAATATGATCTTGGGAAGCACATGTTGTAAAGTGCTTCATATTGTTAGATGAATTTTGGGCATATATTTTTTGGAGTTTCCTATTGATAAAAATTAGTATATACAATTACTTGCCTAATGGGAGTTATTGTGTATATTAATTTGAAAATTGCATGAAGATAAATTCCAAAATTAAAAGATGGGGATGTATAACTCAAAAAGATTTATCTGCCCAAAGGGGACAAATTTTTTAAAGTTATATGTAATTCCCCTCTATATTGATAAATTAGAGATGAATGATGGGAATGTGTGACTCAAAAGATTTATCTGCCTAAAGGGGATAAATTTTTTAGAGTTATGTGTAATTCCCCTCTATGTTAAGATAATGGAGATGTATAATTTAAAAGATTTGTCTGCCCAAAGGGGATTGATCCTTGAAGATTATATGTAATTCTCATTTTTTTGTCTCTATATATTGATATCATGGAGATGTATAATTTAAATGATTTGTCCGCCCAAAAGGGATGGATCATTGACAATTATTTGCAATTCTCCTTGTTATCATTTCATAATCTTCATGTTATGGAAAATAATGGTGCATTATACACTCTGCCCAAAGGGGAGTTTATGATGTGCTAATTATTTTGTTGAATTGCTCATTGCCCATAATTGTGTGTTATTTTAAGAATGACAAGATTATCAATGCGTCCAAACACATGGAAATAAAATATTATATTGTTAAGGACTTGGTCAAAAAGGGAGACATTGTAATTGAAAATATTAGAACCGAGTCCATGTTGGCTGATCCTCTACCAAAAGGCTTGCGACCCATTTTGTTTAAAGAAACATGTAAAGAATATGGGTGTTTTAGATTCTTTTGATTTCTTTTGTTAGTGGGAGTAATACAAATTGTATTTCTTGATATTATAGTTATATGCAGATTGATAATGCTTTTATGATGTTTATTAAAACATTTATTTTGATAATTGTTGTTATTGATTCTATTGTTATCATTTCTCCTGTTAACTGAGAAATGGAAGTATAAAATAGTATCTTTAAACAAATTTTAGTTTAAAGATGACTGGATGTCACTGATTATGAGATCTCATGTTGGACTGTGACATAGTCGTGCAATTTCATGTTGTTTAGAAATTTCATTAATGTAGTTTCATGTCGTTGAGAAATTGCATTAAGGACCGATAAGAAATAGTGTATATTTTGATCACATGTTAGCACTATTTCTTACTACACTACTAGGCCCATGATCCATGAAAATATAATGCTTATTATATGTGATTATGGAAGGTCTTGTGTTGTGGCATTTTCTTAACACATTGATCTCCATAGTCCTATAGTGAAGTTATATAGGATTGGATTGGTTTTGAGATGCCGTTATTGGAATATTATTTTTTAAAGTTGTGGCCACACAAAACAAAATTTTCAGTTATTAACCCGATAGTGTCGTTTTCAATATAAAATATTTTTCAAAATAAAATAAGTTAATTAATGTAGCCCAAGAGGGAGAATGTTGGAAATTTCCTATAATATGGGCTTACATTAATTAATTGATTTTCTATTTTTAAATAATCAGGTCAATTGATATTCCAATAGTTGTTGAACCCTATAATGATCTGATTGAATTGGGTATTGACATCTATTGATAACGGGCCTAGTTGAGCAGCAAAGTGTAGGCAATTGTGTTTGACTGAAGCTCGTAATGGGAAGGACCCAGTTGACACGCTGTTGATTAGGATTTGCTAGGTCCCCTCTCTAGCCTATAAAAGGGTAGGTTATACCTATCAGTTGCTTTAATCCCATTGAAAGCTGCTATATCGAAATAGGTCATAGAGAGGAAGATCTGGCATTCCGATAGATCCCTGATTATCAGAGTGATCTATTTTTCTTCAAGTGAAGCAATGGCTCAAATAGGTACGCTTTAATTCCGCTATGTTTATTGATATCGGTGTTTTACAATTATATATGGATCCGTTTCTTCTTGATTGATTAGTTGTTCATGAAAATAATTTTCTACAGTTAATTGATCTAGTGAAGAGCGCAAATCACTTCCCTTAGGAAGTCAGTGTGCTTTTCGTGGGGGCTCGTGAATTAATGGGCCATTTTTCTAATCTGATGATGCTCCATTGGAGTAGAGAGAGTAATTGAGTAGCAGATTGGGTTGTCAAGACCCGAAAACTTAACCTTTACTTCCTAATTGGGTAGCTCATCACCCCCTTCCCCCACCCAAAACACACCTCCTCTCCCCTAAGCCACTTTGGGACTTGCTTTGTCTTGATACTCCTGCTGTAAGGTTGAATGTTTAAGAATGTTTCGATTCAATAAAACTTCCTTTGACAAGGGGAAATAAAAAGAGTGCTTCTAGAATAATTTGCAACTCCTGTTGAAGTTAGAAGAACATTCAAAAATCCTCTCGAAAAGTTAAAAATGAGAAGTGATTCACTTTTCCACTAAAGGTTCGCATTTATTCTCATCTCCTATCCCCCTCTTTCGGGTAAAAATAAATGAAAAAGTAGCCCTGACCGATTTGGCTCCTAATTTTATACTGCGAACAATTGGTCCCACTAGAAATTCGGTCTTCAACTTGTTTTGAATAGTTTTTACTTTTTTTTATCTTTTTATTTTGTCTAGAAAAAGATAGTTATATAAGAGAAGGGTTTTGAGTTTGGAAAGTCTAAGAAATCCATCAATGCCTTAATTATTATGACATAGATTAATCACATGGTATCATTTTCTAAGGGTGCAATTTTCATAAGATAGATTTCAGGTTCTAAATTTGAAACTTACTCGTTTTTAAAAAATCGCCCCTCTGATAGAGAGAATAAGTACAAAAAGGGCATAGTTTCTCTCAACTTTATTTTCATTTTGCTTCGTGAGAAATTCTAGATGTTGCTAATGATAAATCCTTGTCAAACCGTCTGTACTATTTTCGTGTCTATACTATGTTTGTGTAAAGTTTCCATTGGTGTATAAAACAAAACTAGAAATTTCTTAGGCCCACATTATTATTAGTTTTAGTCATCCAAGTATTTCCAAATACACTACATATAATTTAGGAAAAATCTCAAATAAGAACCCAAAGTGAGCATATTTTCTCAAATAAGGATCCGAAGTGGCCATTGTCCCAAATAAGAACCCAAAGTGGCTAACAAGTCTCAAATAAAGACCTGAACTTGCCGGCTGGCCAAAATGTTCACCAGCCAGCGAGAGTGTGACATTTCTGGTAGCCGGAATATGGGCAATTTTGTCCAAAAAAAATATAGATAAAAATTAACAAACCCTAAAAACCACTCCCAAACTCTTCACAATCTTTTGACCTAAAAAGAAAAACTCTTCATGTTTTCACATTTTTCTTCTTCTGCTCTTCATCTTCTCCGTTCTTTGTCCTCTCTCGCTTGGAGTGAAATTTTTTGTTAATGGAACACGAATTGAAACACAACAAGAAACCCCTACCTTCGTTTCTTCACATCTTCTTCTTTTGTTTTTTGTCTTCGTATCTTTCCAACAAAGAAGAAAAATCTTGAGTAAAGCCACATTTTCGTTATTGAGACACTCGTGTTTAACACGAGAGCCTCGATTCTTCATTATCTTTTCCTAGGTTCGCCATACACTTTGATTCACACTCCCATTCAACTAAGGTCAGTTTCGTTCAAATTGAGAGAGAGGGAGGGAGGGAGGGAGGGAGGGCACGTACCATTGGAACTCAAGGAGATAGGGATCTTGCCCCATCAACAGAGAATTTGGGTTCTCCAAATGAGAGGGGACAAAGAATGTAAAAGATGAAGAGCGGAAGAAGAATAACGTAAAGAGTTTGGGGGTTTTGTTTTCAGGGTTTGTTAATTTCTATCTATAATTTTTGGGACAAAATTGCCCATATTCCGGCCATCAGAAATGTCACACACTCGCCGATCGATGAACATTTTGGCCGGCCGGTGGATTTAGGTCTTTATTTGAGACTTGTTAGCTACTGGGTCCTTATGTGAAACAACGGTCACTTCGGGTCCTTATTTGAGAAAGTAGGCTCACTTTGGGTCCTTATTTGAGATTTTCCCTATAATTTAATATAAAATTCGCTGTAAAAGCGATTTAAGTACATACCTAACAAGTCGATCAACTCTCCCAAAGAACTAGCCATTTCAGCAATAGCACAAAACTGCACGACAAAGTGAACTCATGTAAATTAATGTCAACTCATTGACTTTTTCAATTAGGCTGGTAGGGAGAAAATTGGCCGCGCTTCAAAATTATGATGTAGCTTAAATTAAATGGAATTTATAGCCTACCTTGAATAAGTTTAAAAAAAATATGGAGATTAAATTGAATATCGCACAGATAAAGCTAAGGGATTAAATAACACATCTAATTATTTGATATAAGAAATGCATGTTTTCACATGCAAGATTTGACATGCGAACCCATGGAAATTAATGTCTAACTCGTTAAATTGCCCAACTAATTTGAAGGGTTTAAGATCTTAGGATTTATAAATTATGATGTAGCTTCAAACCGGAAAAAAAGTAATTCATGGTCCATATCAAACAAGTTTTTTTTTTTTTTTCATATCAAACAAGTTTAAAACGTGGGATAAAATTCAAACATCACATGACAAGTAGACTTTAGTAATCACATGACATGTTTGAACCTTGAAATCGAAATAAATATACATATCCCTCATTTTGAGGTTCCTTAGCCTGCGCCTATCGCCGACAATCACAGTCGATTACAACTAACGACAGGTGTGTGTAACCAAAGATAAGACATGATGCACGAAGATGGAAAGAGTTACATTATCGCGTGTATTAGGTCCTTTATTCAATTCATGGCTCACTTGACATTTTTCTTATAGCGACGACATGTAGATATCCTTGTGATATCTCTATCTGTCTGTCTCTCTCTCTCTCTACTTTTAGTTTGATTAAGCTTTGTGAGCGTATAGGCGGACGGGGAGTCCTTTGGCGGGCATCGGCATTGGGTCGACGACGATCTTCTCGTCCGGAAGCAGCTTCTCCCACCTGAACCTCTTCACCAGGTTGTGCATGAACACGAGTATTTCCAGGCGAGCGTACTCCTTCCCCGGGCACATCCTCGGGCCGCCCCCGAACGGCACGAAAGTGTACGGCGCTGGCCCAGCCCCTTCGAACCGGGTCGGGTCGAACTTTTCCGGTTCAGGGAAATACTCGGCGCTCTTGTGGGTCGAGTTCGCGCTCCAATAGATCTGAGGGGAATCATTCGATACGGTGAGTCATTAGTTCGACGGTCGAATTATGATGGACAAGCAGTCGATAAGATGGGGTTGTGTTTACCTTCCATCCCTTCGGAATGGAGAAACCATTGAAGATGAAGTCGTTTATGACCTCCCTGAACCCGCCCTGGAGAGGAGGGGCGAGCCTCATGACTTCGCAAGCCACGTTCCACGAGTACTTCATCTTCTGAATATCATCCCAGTTCAGTAACTCACCCGGAGCTTTCGACTTCGCAATCTCCATTTGCTCTGTTTATCGCCCGATCGCATACAAAGAGGGAGAGTCGGTACATAACTTCGTATGTTAAACAATTTCAAATTTAAAAAAAAAAAAAATTGTCACATGGGGTGTCTGATTCACCAATAAATTTGGTGAGATTAATTAATTAAATAATGATTAGAGAGTTTAAATGTAAAAAATCTCGTCAAAAAAAAAAAAAAAAGTTCAAATGATTTTTTTAGGATATTAACACGTCAACTTTAAAGGTTTTATTTTTTTAATTGTAATTCCTCTAAAAAATCACTCTCTCCTTACCTAAGTATGTTACTTTATATTACTGGGATCATAATATTTGCGTGGATATACATGAAAAAATAGACTGAAAAAGAAAATCTTACCCTTGTAGACTTGTTCATAGATTTCCGGAAGCTCAGCCAGATATTTCACGACGAAAGTACAAGCAGCACTGGCGGTGTCGTGGCCACCGATCAGCAAACCAAGGATCTTGTCGGCGATGTCGAGCTCGGTCATGTGCTTCCCATCCTCGTCGGTCGCCAGAAGCATGTGCGACAGTATGTCCTGCGTCGGCGAGGCCTTCCCTTCAGCCAGATCGACTTTCCTCTGCTTGATGATCGCCCTCAGCTCCTTCCTGATGAAGTTGGCGGCCTTGATGGCGCGGTTGAATGGCGTTCCGGGCAGGTCGATGGGGATCGAGATGATGCCGGATGCCAGGAGCTGGAACGGGTCGGCGAACCGTGCGACGTGGCTCGGGTCCTCGACACTGAGGAACAGGCGGGCAGCGAGCCAGAAGGTGTAGCGCTTCGCGAGGGGGAAGACGGTGACCTCGTCCTTGCCCTCCCAGCCCATGGCGAAGTGCCGCTGGGCGATGCCGTCCATTATCCCGATGTACCGCTGCAGCGCCTCGGGCTTGAGGAAGTTGGGGAGCATCTTCCTCATTTTCTTGGCCTCCTCCTTGGAGGAGGTCTGGGTGGAGGAAGGGAAGACCTTGTTGACGGAGTCAGGCCACCACGCGACCACCAGCTTGTTCTCGTTGGAGAAGAGGAACTTGTTGCCGGCGGCACCGCAGAAGATGGCGGCCGGCTCCCCGAGGAGGGAAGTCTTGAAGACGTGGGAGGAGTAGCGGGCGATCCGGTCAAAGATGAACCGCTCGGGGTGGCCCTTCCACCCGGTGGAGAGGAAGTCGAGGCTCTCCCCGACGAACGGGAGGCCGATGCTGCCCGGGGGGAGGTTCGGCCCAGCATAGTGGGACCGGTGCTTGTAGAAGAGGAAGAAGAGGGAGAGGGTGACGGAGGAGACGAAGAGGAGGAGGAGAGAGAGATAGAGGTGCTCCATTTTGGAAGGCTTGAGCAGGATTGGTGTGTATGAAGTGAGGGCGGTACAGGCAATTTATAGGCAATTACAAAGCACGAGAGGAAGTGTGGAGAGAGGGAGAAGGTGGCTACATGTGAATCAACAGAAGAAAAAGAAAAACAAAAAGTAAAAATAGAAAAATAGAAAGATGAAAAAGAGAAATGTGAATGGAGAGATAGGAATATGGTGGCAAAAGGTCAAATTTAGAAATATGACTGCTCAGCGATGTTGCTTGAGAGTATAGAGATGATCTCTTGGACGTGTCCGGCGACTATCTCAATAATTGGTCTACACGCGCTCCGCTCTCGCGCGTCGGCATTTCATGCTTTTATTAAGTACATTCAAAGCATAATTTGACTAGAGCAATCACAATTTATTTGTTCCGGATCTTTGGCATAAAAAATAAGCTAGTTGAGAATATATATTTTATGACTCGGGAACCGCCATATAACTGGCAGCCGCGATGTAAACTCCGGGCGACACTAGCGCGGGGACCCACCTCCCACGGCACCGCACTTAAGTCACGCAATACGACCACGGTGACTCGAACCTCCCAATCGGAAGAGAGGGGAACGCCCAAACCAATGTGTCCACAGCGGAGTGGGTTACTTGAGAAAAATATTCTCCATCAATTAAAAGAAAAAAAAGACACCTTCAAAAATGAGAAAGTAATTAATTTTTTTGAAAAGAGTAAATCAATTTCCTTCCTTCTTCTTTCACTTAGACCGAGCATAGTCTCTTCCAATGCTCTCCTTTTAATTATTTTTGTTTTATTTATCCTTTTCTTTTTTTAAATTCAATTTTTAATAATTTTTTATTTTTATTCTTTATTTGTTTTTGTTTTTGTTTCTTCCGCAGTTGGTCACTGGCCACTACAACCAACCACAGGCAAGTTCGCGCTCACTGACCTATGGCAAAGCTTGAGGCCTTGCCAGACGCTTGTGGCAAGGCTCAACTAACCAAAATTTGGCGATCTCAAGCCTTATCAACCTTGGGTGAGCTTGCTCGCTTGTGCCCAATGATCGATCAAGGAAGAAGGAAAAAAAGAACTAAAGAAAGAGAGAATAAATATTTTAAAAATAAAAATAATTAAAAAATTGAATTTTTTATAATTTTCCCTAAGATTTCATTTTCAATACTAAATAACGAAAAAATATTTTCTAGTTATTTGTAGTTTTAGCTACACATCGACAAATATATCATATTCATGAAAAATAACTTACTGGAAAACATTTTTTGAATAATAGACGCGAAACCAATAGAGCCTAGGCTTCATTCGTATCATCAAAAATAAATGATTTGAAAACCATTTTTCTAGAAGTTAGTACTTGTATTGCTTGAAATAATTTACAGATAAAAAAAATGTGTATTGACAATAATTTATGTATGAACATTTTTGTGGACGATTCAATTTTTTTTTTTTATCTTCATAAATGATGTAAATATTTTTTGTTTATTTATCTTCATAAATGATATAGACAATCATTTTTATGAAAATATTTTCCGAATCATCCAATTATCAATAAACAAGCGTGCCCTAAAAGGGAAAGTGATAAAACCCTAAACATATATATTGGCCAATGTAAAATAGAAATATGAATTGGCGTTTAATTTAAAAAAAAAAACTAAATTGATTAACTTAAAATGGGGAGGAAATTTTTCGTACCTTCGATATTTATAATCACTGAAATTAAGAGACTTGTCTCATGCCCTAGAAGAAAATGACGATCAAATTAAATAAATTCGCAATTAGACTCTATTTGTTTTGCTGAAAATCAATGATTTGAACAACATTTTACTAAAAATGATTGCCTTTATCACTTACAAAAATAAACGAATGAAAAATATTTTCATCGTTTATAAAAATATTCAGACATAAAATTATTGCCAACAATAAAAGTAATTTTTATTGCTAATTATTTTAAGCAATACAATAGATAATCTGTAGAAAAATATTTTTTAAATCATTCATTTTTCGTGAAATAAGCAAAGCCTTTATAGCTTGAAATAACCACTGAAATGGTAATCCAATGACTAGTACTAAAATTACCCAAGATATATACATAAATAAGCATCTACATAAGTTGGAACAATATCAATTTGTATCGAATCACTTTTCTAATTATTTTTGCTTAGGTGAAATAGTCAATTAAATATAATATCATTGATGGGCACAATAGTCATGGAAAAAGAAAGTTGCAGTGGAAAATAAATAATAATTATAATAATAACAACAACAATAATAATAATGGAGTGGGAGCCGTACATTCGCCTGTGCGACTTGCGTTAGCAGGCCAAAATAGAAAAAAGGGGGAAGAAAGGCTCATCTTATGGGACCGTTTGACCACTTCGGCTGGCGGGTTCATGGTGGCGGGTTGACTTTTGGTTCCCACGCATCAGCGTACCAAGTACGACCTGAGCTGCTCGTGCTGAACACCAGTAGAATAACTCCACCAGTAGGTTTGGTAAGTGCCCTCTTTTTAATTTTAATTTTTTTTTTGTAATTTTATTATGTTGTGTGTTGTCAATACAACAGCATTAAAAGATGGGAGAGAGAAAAAGAATCAAAATTGATTAAGTGATCAGGCGAATGATTCAAGTATAGCTGCAATTACACATCGCCTTGCCCCATTTCTCGACAGGCACCGCGAATCCTGTGCTCAAATCGAGCTTTCCTGTCACATGATTCGAAGGGGATATCCACTCGGGTACTTATATCATAAAGGTTTCGTGTATATTTTGTTTGTTTTGTGAGAGATACATGATTTAGATAACATTATTTTTTAGAAACGACTGTTTGCATCTCTTACAAAAATAAATACATAAATATTTTTATCATTCATGAAAATGTATATATACATATATATAAATTATTGTCGATATTAAAATACATTTGCGATCTGACGGCACGCCATCGGGATGGCGACGAATAACGACAGCCGTTTTTCCCCCTTTTCTTTTCAAACCGAAAGATCGCCACCACCAGACCCCGAGAACGCAAGGCGTTTCGATAGGGATTGAACGTTGGCAATTCATTCCCCCACCGCCGGGTGTGGTTAGGCTTTCTCTCGAGGGGGTGGGATTGGAACTCCGCACAAGGGTGGAGGACAAGGACAGGCAACTACTTGCATGGGCTTGCATTTAATATGGTCAGGAAGAACCTAGGATAAAAGAGTTGACGAAGAATAGAGATTCTTGAATTTATCGGGAGTTAGAATAAAAATCTCCTCACCACAAAAAAAAAAAAAAAATTCATATGAATCTACGTGTGCGCATAATGATTTCAGGGGCTCAATACCATAAAACAATAAAAAAATAAAAATCACAAGCCGCCACACCCTTACCCACAAAGAAATTGGGGCAAGATTGCGAATTTTAGTAGATTTTCGAAACTTGAAAGAGCCATTAGGTCATAAATAAGTTTAGAATAGTAAAGTACAAAGTAACATGAGTATGAAATAGGTTCACAACTTACTTATACCCAACCTACCTTTATGAATCTTTTTTGATCTTGCGCTCGCTCAGCTCACTCTCATATCAGTTTGGGTATGCATTTTCCTAAATTGGATTAAATATAAAAGTATTTTAGAATGATGAGTTAGGTCAAGTAATGGTCAATAGATTTGTATTGTATGGAAATGAGTCAATTTGAGTTGGACCAAAAAAGATACAAATTAAGAGAATCCAATTCTTGGGGGACATCGTGTGTTTAATGCTTATACAGTAATCCAACATCATTATACGGCTATTTAACACACTCGCTAGTCAAATTGTGCTATTGAATAAGATAATTTTCGTTACATCGATGATCGGTTTAATCTCGCAAAGAGATAATGCACCTAATTCAATGAATCAATTATGTTGGTAAAAAACAAGAATAGACACGTATCATTATATGACGACCTTGCTTGTCGTTGTACTCAATACAAGGAAAAGAATAATTTTGTTAGGTGAAGTTTGGTTCCCGAAATTAACGTTGTCGACCGGGAAGAGAGCAGTGTCAAGGAAATCGGATATGCCTATGTGAGCAAGTAATCATGTCTAGATTTCCAAAGCCTAAGTTTGGTCCGGAATTTATTCATTCATTTATTTTTTAATTAATTAGGGACCTTGAAGAAGTCAAGAAGCCATTCAAGGAGTAATTTTTTAAGAAATTGACTAAAAAAAAAAAAATTTCACCAATGAAACCTACTTTTTCAGACATAGAAGCAACAACAGTTGCTGCATAAATTTGAACTTGACCTTTGGTGATGTTGTGACTTCTGACCGACGTGAAAAGGTCTAATCGAGTTGGGTACATTGATACTCAACCTCGACCTGACTTCATTTGAATACCTGTGAAGCTTCGCTGCTCGAAACAAACTAGAATATGACTCCACGAAGTATTCAATTAATATGCACCAACCGCCGGCATCTTAGCATGATTCCGACAATGATATGCTCACTCAGACAGGCTCGGATACTAGTTTCGAAAGTGCAACAAGAATGAAGAGAAAGTTTCTCCTTATGTAGCATGTGCTTTATTATGAGTAGATGTTTATGGTACGTGTTACTATGTGTACTACTTGATTAGCTCTTGAGCAAACCATTATAAAGAGAAAATGAAACAAATAGTTCATAAAATTTTAATATGTTTAATGGGTTTATGAACTTTAGCCTCGTGTTTAATGTGGTTTCTGAATTTTTAGTTTGTTTAAAGTGACCCTTGAATTTTTTGTACATGTTCAATTTAATCCTTAAAATACATGAAAATATTCAATGTTGCCCATAATCTTAAATTAATGGAATGAATACATTGAAGTTATTCATACAATTTAGTGAGCACATTGAACATGCACTAAAAGTCGAGGGACCATATTGAACAAATTAAAATGTTAGAAATCATATTGAACATTAAGCTAAGGTTCAAGAACCATATTGAACAAATTAAATTTTAGAAACCACATTATACATTAAACCAAAGTTTATGAACCATTCATGTCATTAAACTCGAGTGGTATTTTTCTTCATCTACTCTTGGTAGCTTTAGGTTCGGTGGGTTATAACACCACCCACATTTATAAAGGTCACAAACTTAGATGAGAACTTATCCACAGTAAATTTTGGGTGCTACTTGACTCCTTTGTATTTCTAAGTAAAAATATAAGAATATCATATATGCAAGTTAAAATCTTTACAAAACTAATAGGTCATATAGCGCATAGCATTGATCCGATTCTCCACGCGATCAAGTCCAAATGATTCCATGTTAGGCCCCACTTTGGGATACTAGCTCATCTCTCAACTATTCTCGAGGTCAATGGAGTAATTCATAGCTCGAGGTTTACCTACCTAAGATGGGCCGCTTCACCATAAATAAATAAAAAAAGACAAGCAAAGTACATGTATGCTAACTTAAGTTGAGGTTTCAGAAATAGCCCAAGTTAATATAGGCCGAGTCCAGTGAAAAAGGTACACGCAAGAAGAGCGGACGGGCCCATATGGCGTTTCAACCGTGCAAAGTTTCTAGAGACCAAATCCTCTATTTGTTTGCCATCTTAATTACGTGAGGAAAATCCTAGAGTTAGAGTTAGGTTGAAAAAGGAAACACTATTCTACTTAAAATCACAGCAAACTTATTTTCGGTCCCACAATTTATTTTTGCTTGGGTGCCGCGCCGCCCCCCACCACACTACCACACCCACCCCCCACACCACCACACCCCCCCCCCCCCCCCCACCAAAAATTGGTCACCACTTGCCGGTCCTAATTTGGCCTCGGTTTATTTCCTTCTGGAGTTGGACTCTAAGGTTTCTACACGGCTCACTCCATGATTAATTCGATATCGAAAGAGCTGGAAGATATTGAGGAGAAAGGACATGAAATAAATGAAAGTTCTAACCAAAGTTCGCAACAATAGACATTTATTTCAAGACGCGGGTCACATACATGTAAGTGTCCTCCTCCTCGCTCCTGGCCCTCTTGTCCTTGGAGATGGAGGGCACGCACATCGACAGTACAAAGTCTTTTTCACGCGCAAATAAAGAAGAAATGAGAAGAAGAAGTTGCAAGGAGAGTCACCCAGCACTTCCTTTTCTTCCCCAACAGTCTGGCGTGGCTACTGATAATTACTGATAAGACATGATCCGACAGGGAGCTACCAAATTAAGCATGGCCTAATCGCGTCTAATTGTACGGCGACCGAGTAAATCCGCCGTGGGGCGAGGGAGAGCTGGACGGTCAGTCTTGCTGAGGCCGTTTCTTGTTGGACGACAGACAGAAATCTTCATGCTCACGACCACATTTGTGTCTGAACTGTCCACATTAAGAAGTGTCTTCAATGCATACTTGGATACCTGAAATAAACACAGCAACATATATGAGGTTTTATGATCGATAAAACTTTTGCATGACTGAATTAATAGTTTATAATCTCGTTTTTAGGGTTCAGGAATACATTATGATGAATCTATGGTGACGGGTGATATAATGATTGATTAGTGATATCTTTCTGCAATACACGAATATGTTATGTATGATATAATTTCTTGGGATGAGTGCAATTGAAGTCCTAAAGTGTCGCGAATTAGAATTAAATCAAAAATCTTTCAACAAGTGCAAAAGGTGAGGAGCTGCAAGCACTTTGCCTACCCTTGTCGACATAGTTGGAGGCGGCTTAAGCCCTCATAATAATTTCATTTATTATGAGGAGCAAACAACGTCTTTGGTCATTGTCGTATTTTTCACTAACAGAATAGCCACATAGAAAACAGAAGGCAATAAGAAAAAGCCACATCAACATTTTCTTGTTGCTAAAATTGGACAAAACTAAAGGAGGTACTTTATTGCACAAATTGGACAAGTTTTAGGATTTAATTACAAAAATTAAAAATTTTAAGACTTAATTACATTTTCTTGATGAGTTTTGAAATTTCGATTGGAGTTCTCCTTAACAATACCAAATGGCAGAAAGGTTCAATTTTCTTTCTTTCTTACTTCTTTTTCCAGAGATCTAAGAAGATTTGTCCATCCCATACTAAACTGACTTGGGTAGGTAGGTTGCAAAAGAAAATACCAACTTTACAGAAAGAAAGTTCTTAATATCATATCATTGATCAGATCATAAAGGGCTTTCAACCATGAACATGGCAAAATGAGGCCATCAGAGAATCAAGACAACACTTTCAAACTATATACCCAAGCTATGTAAATTACTGCTAAATGCTGAAAAATGGGGGAAAGCTAACTTGATAGATCCGAGAAAGCATTTTATGCATCGGTGATGTCCCTCTTAAATATAATGCAGACGCGAATCAACAAGTCACAAGTTATTATTATTATTTATAGATTGGGAGAAATAACGAACTCGGTGATACCTCTCGGCTTTCGGGATTGGAGGATCTATCCTCTCTGGTGATGATGAATATCGCCATGGCTTTCGGCGAAGACGGCACGACTGTCGACACCTCGCTCAAAATATTATTCCCCCAGCAGCTCATCATCTGCAATGTCTCCTCCGACCGAATAAGCATATTCCCTCCTCCCTTCGTTATGGCAACCTCAATGACCTTCTCTGCTCCTAAAACAACCTCATGCTATAATATGCCAAACGTATAACCATAACCAACTTAATCAAAATACAAATGGAGACAGAATTTGTCCAAAAAAAAAAGCACCAAAAGCGCTTACCTCTCAAGAATTTACGCAAGAGATCTGGCGACCCTGTAGAATAATGAATCTTTGAACCAAGAGTAAGCTCATGCCAAGACAGATCTTGCGAGCAAACGGACAATTTCATCTCCATCGACGAGAACCCAGATAAGAGATCTTGAAAGGGGTCAGCAGATCTCGTTGAAGAATGCTCAACGCTGTGATTACCATATTTTTGGTTGTACAGAGACAGGTCAGTCGCTACAGTAGGGCAATCATCTCTCTCATCACCGTTTGCCAACACGGCGACTTGTTCCTTGAGATCAAAACTTGCTTCCAAGTTCCGCAATATTTGGGGTTTGATGAACCATGGAAGAGGAAGTCCACCGATGTGGGTCGATTCCTGGCGCGTCCAAGGCTGGAGATAAAATGGAAAGAGCTTTTGAAGGAGGCGTTGGAAACTGGATCCGAGGAGCTTGCTAATGTTGCTAGCATTCTCATTTGAGACTGATACGGAGTTAAGGACCAAAGAATTCGTAGGTTGAGGAGTTCTCTTCCTCGAGCCTTTGCGTATTTGCATGGGTTCAGGTCGTCGTCGTTGCCGGCGTGGGTGTTGAGCAGACATGAGACGAAGAGAAATGGAGAGGAAGAGGGTCAAGAGGAGGAGGAAAGAGAGGAAGAGGAGCTCCATCTCACTGTTCTCCATGTGGGGTGGTGCGAAAGGAGGGAGAGGGAAGAGATCCAGCGGGTGTGCAGCAGAACTTGGTTTTATGAGTTTTGGACAGAGAAGTATTATTAAGTCACGGCATCTATATATTGTGCATCTAAGAGCGAGTTCTATCTAGTTGTTCCAAATAACTTAAAATTAAACCAGGATGGAGGAAGAGCTGGTCGATTAATCGCTTCTTTTTTTGTTCTTTTATCTTCATCCCAAGCTTTCGGCAACACTTATGCTCATGAGTTTCCGTTCATATGTTTCTCAATTATCTCAAACAAGTACAATAATGTCACAACACGTCGTAAAAAATTAATATCATGACGAATTCTTTATAACCACATGTAAAATGGTCGTAAAAAAGTCGGTATGGTACACTACTGTACCTTGAGTTTCCCGAGTCACTCAAGGTTAGCTCATGAGGCCGGAGGGGGTGCATAAATCACACATTGTCCTTACTAGTTGAGATCTGAAGTTCAGGATGGACCTTTTAAAGCCAATCCCCTGGAAAAAGGTTATGTCTAAGTTTAATTTTTATACTAATGTTAATATCATGAAAAATCCTAAGTTGATAAAGCTTGGGAGTAGACACTTATTTTTCATCAAGATTTAAGCAAATGTTGACCGGAAGTCAACCTAGTTAAAATCATGATCCAAGGATATAATTGGGTTTTGCTCTTTCTAATGACATCCAATTCACTCAAATAGGACAGCCGGATTGTTGGACATTGTGCTTTCTAACCGTACCCGTCATGGAGTTGAGTAAATCGCGATTTTTGTAGATCAGTTGATGAGATAATGTTGATATGGCCATTGGCTTACCAACGCCTCCACAACCACTTAAATCGGAGTTATTTCAAGGAAAATATCATGATTTTTCTCATCAACCGTCCACTTTTTCAATTTGCAGAAATTTACAATCTTGACACTTGTCAAAAAATAGTGCATATTTTCAAAAAATTTGAATTGCAAGCCTCCCATGAGTGTAAGAATCAGAGTTAATCACATATAGAAAAACGATTGGTCAAAGATTTTTAATATCTGGCTATTTAATGAAGAAGTTGAATCTTGAATTCTTGGGCAGCTAATTGGTTTTTACCAGAGTCGTCTCGTCTAAGGAAAATCGGAATCAGTAATCCTTTAAATGCAACTGTGACATGGTCTTCTCAGTTGAGAAGGGATTGTACTATCTGGAAACTGATGTGAACTTCAGCCAAGGTTTGTCCTGAGATCGATGGAACATAGGCTAAGGAAAATCAAACTGTTATTCGGTCAGCTTATTGTTCTTACCTTCTGATGTTTGAGTTATTGAGAAAAATGAGTTAATAGAAAATTTTTCATAATCAACATAAAATTTACAGTATTCTTTTTATAGTCAATAAAAAATCTATAATTAGGAAAATGATTTTCTATAGAGAAATCAAAAATCGTTTTCCAAAATACAACTTGATCCATTGCTTGGACTTAAGACCCCAACTATTGGGCATGGGGATTCATACCTATGCTAGGATCCTCGATGGTCGAGCTCAGGTCCACAGAGGTTAGGCCTAACCCCCTTGAGGCCAAGCTTTGGACCTTACAGCCTTTGTGCAGGTTCCCCATTAGCCGTGCCCCAATACTCGGCTCCCTTGCCAAAGCCATTGGCATCACAAGTGAGTCTAGGCTAGAGCACTATCGGGATGGATGACTTCATAGAAAATTGTTTACTTGTATGCCAAAAGATAAAACCATGAAACTCGATATGAGATGAACTAAAGCAAACAATACATTGAGTGAGTTAATCCGAGGATATGTGGTTTCGCGGCGAACTAGGTGGAGACTGGTGGCCCTGTAACAACCCGGTCCAACGAGGGTAGGGAATAGTCATTAGAGCCAGAGGACCTAGATAAAAAGCCGGTGTCAGATGGGGTGGTCATAGGAGCTAGAGGGTCTAAACAAGAAATGACTCCTGACAAACTTCTAGTATGGCAAAAGTGGCAAGAATGAATTGAATTGTGTTCTGAATAGGGGGAGAGCGATTATGATGCACGCACGTGCGCACTCTTGTGAAATCTAGAATTAACTTATGGATGCGTCTTTTGACATAGAAGCAATCTTTGCTTTGGAACTCCAAAGTTAAGCAAGTCTATGCTAGAGTTCTACTAGTATGGGTGACCTCTTAGAAAAGTGCCTTTTTGTACCCAAAGGATAAAATTGTGAGGCTCGGTATAGAACGAATCAAAGTGGATAGCATTTCAAATGAGTTGATCCAAGGATATCATAAGGACCTTGGTAATCCAAGGATATCATAAGGACCTTGGTAACTGAGCCTAGTCCCCAACACTCGAGCTAGTGTCCTTGGCTTTTGGGCTAAGCACAGGGACCAAGCCAAGCGCAACACTTGGATTTTTCTAAATTCGGTGCTAGTATTTATGATATAGAGTTAAGCATTAATTAGCTTGGAATTTTAGATGGCATGCATGAAGTCTCACGTAGGTCATTAATTTTGTGATGTACAGAAAGTGTGAAGGATGATTTTTTGCAACCATAGTCGCCCGGAGTGTGATGCTTCAAAATTAAATTGATAGACATTAACATATATGTTGATTGTGTAGATGTCAGTGATTAACAATTGGCTTAGTAACTATTGATGGGGAACGATATGCTTCGGTATAGGTACTAGATAGCTTTCAAGTTTTAAAATTTATTGAGTTAAGATCTCCTAGCATTCGTTATATTTCACTAATTAGTGGGTTCAAAATATTTTTCCGATTTACTGGTATTTAGAATAGGCACTAATTTTCTTTTTATGTGCTAAAATGCTAGATGTCTTAGTAACCTAATAAAATATTTATTTTGGGACCATATGAATGAGACATTTGTCATTTTTTTAATTTTGAACACTTCTCACTCAATTTTAACCTAGGGTTTTTAACCTAGTGCTATAATTGCTTTTAAACTAAGTTAAACATTCTTATTCCTTTGTAACTCATGTAAGTTTTCCAAGTATATCCCCTCTTGATTGTATGAAACCTTTATGAACAACCGAACTTCAAAAAGAATTCTAATTTGCTTTTGCAAAGAAAAATACATCTCCCATCACTTTCCTATTTTATTTTCACTTCCCAATCTCTCGAGTAAAAGTAAGGGTCCCACTCATGTGTTGTTGAAGCTTTAATTCACCTTTCAAGAGGGTACAAGGTGGTCAAGGTTTTGGGTTGTCTAATTCTTTGTTTAAGATAAGTGAAACTCTAATGACTAACCTAAAATGATCTACTTGATACTCTTGACTTGATTATTGGATGGTTGTTAATTTTAATTAAACTTTGATGTCAAGTATATCCCCTCTTGATTGTATGAAACCTTTATGAACAACCGAACTTCAAAAAGAATTCTAATTTGCTTTTGCAAAGAAAAAAACATCTCCCATCACTTTCCTATTTTATTTTCACTTCCCAGTCTCTCGAGTAAAAGTAAGGATCCCACTCATGTGTTGTTGAAGCTTTAATTCACCTTTCAAGAGGGTACAAGGTGGTCAAGGTTTTGGGTTGTCTAATTCTTTGTTTAAGATAAGTGAAAATCTAATGACTAACCTAAAATGATCTACTTGATACTCTTGACTTGATTATTTGATGGTTGTTAATTTTAATTAAACTTTGATGTCAAGCCAGAATTTTTTTTGATGATAGTGTGTTGAATTGTTGTGTTCATTTGACTCAAATTTATGAGTTTCTACATGCCTAGGTCGTAATTAATCAATGTCCATAAGGCTCAATGATAAGTTAGTTGAAAGTGTGGAAATGGTAAACCAAACCTAAAAGTGATATTTTTGTAGTTTGACTAAATTATTGATTTACTATCTAAGTGTTGTTGAAAAATCATGTTGTCAATTATTTGACTTATTGATATTCACGTTGTTGATAATCTGGATTGTTGATGTTCAAGTTATCGATTATTTGAGTTATTGATGTTCACATTGTCGATTGTTCAGGTTGTCGATGTTGACATTGCGAATTCTATGAGATTTTGATCATAAAACTTGTTGATTTCCATATGAAATTACTAATCTTTGACTATGTTATCATTGTTTACATAGGAAAGGCCAAGAGTTAAGTGTGTTACTCCTACTTATGTAAGTGATGAATGGAAAATGGCATGGCAATTATATTACGAAAATGAATTGCATAAGATTATCGCATGTACTGAATGTTGATTTTTTTGAATGGCTATACAAGAAATAATAAATGTGTGTGGATTTCATTGTTGATATAAGGAGGATCACAAGATTTGAGTATTATTATTTGCATTACTACTATATAAGTATTAAGTTATATTTCCATCACCCATATATTAGTAGTGATGATGCCCTATGTGTTGTGATGTTTCGTGAGTTAAAATGCCCTGTGCATCAAGATTTCTATCGATTGTGATGCCTTGACATTGAGATGCCTTGTGTGTTGGAATGCCTTTGGAGTGTTCATGATATGTAAAAGTTGAGATGTCTCATATGTTGGGATGCTCCGAGTGTTAGGATGTCCCACGTCCATGGAGGGTGAGTCAAGGCCTAAGGTCATGCCGAAAGGTGTAGTCAATGGACAACATGTGAATAATTCTATACTACCCCTTGTTGGTCTCGAGGGACAAAGAAGGCTAGGTTAGCCGAAAGATGGTTATTAGCTCAAGGACGTAAGGTGCCCCTGCTTTTTCAAGGTAAGAAGGGGGATGCCTTGTTAATCGAGATGAATTGCCAATGATTAGTATGATATATTTTGTGACATCCTGGATTTTATAGTTCTGCTTTCAATTAAATTAATCGGGCTTTTCATCGACGTGCCCATAGTGTTATTCTCAAAGCTGATCACTCGTGAGATAACTAGACTATTTGGGGAAGTCATTAAGAGATTTTAATGCAATAGACTTAAGGATTCGACTACTCAACAGTGCTCATCTGCAGAGATTATTACAGCACATATATAAGTTGATTGGAAATCAGAAATAGGTCGGTTCGACTGAGTGTGTGGCTAAACGTGGGTGATTCCACCAAATTGAGAAATTCTCGTCGATTGGTATTAGACTGATTTTTCTGTTGTTTTGGTACCCTGTGTCCGTATTTAAATCATCGAGATATTCACGACAACTGAGAGTCGTCAATGTGTCGAATAGGTTCATTCTGGCTTGAAGAAAATCAACCACTGGTCATTTGCACTAAAAATTTCTAAAAGCTACCCGGTAGCCTAGGTCACGCTAAAAACGGGCCAGAGTGAAATTAACTGCGAAATTGAATCCGATTTTAGAAATTGAAAGTTCTGTCATATCACAAATTATTTTAGGAACGTTGACTCAATCTTCAAAGATTTTTCTGCAAACCGAGACTTTTTTGGGAAAAAGTCGAGATAGGGTTGTTTTTGTCCAGTAAATGTTGGGGGCCGTTTTTTATTGCGAAATTGGGAAGCAAGTAGGATCAATTGGTGAGGAAAAATACCAATTTGATTGTTGACTCAGTATTAGAATTTATCGAAGTCTAATTGAATGGATTCAAAGAGGAATTTATGGTCCATTTGAGAGAAACCATTGCAAATTCGTGTGCCCCCCTTACCTACACTTTTGGACCTTTTCCTTGGCTTCTTGAGGAAGATTGTGGGCTGAAGATTGGAGTGGAAGCCAGCTTGGGTGTGGTGGAGCCCTCAAGGGGACAATTTGGGAGAAAATAAGACTAGTGGCCCCCCTTCCTCCCTCCCTCTCTCTTTCCTCTCTCTACTGTCGAGAGCCTCCCCCTTCTTCATTTTTTTTTGTTTTTGGGAGCTTAGCATTTCAGAGTAGCCGAACTAGAAGCCTCTCGCACGGTTGAGCCACCGTTGGAATGTCGTCGCGCTCGCCAGCTCGTCGCACCTCACCACCGTCTAGCCTCGTCGTCTCCACCGTCCTCGCCTCCAGCAAGTTGCCGAAGATGCTTGAGCCACCGCCGAATCCTGCCGGAGCTCCCATTGCCACCGCTTGGACCCGATTCGATCCCCTCTGCCCATCTCAGTTCGTTGTCGCCTAAACTTACTCTTGTTTCAGCCTTTCTCGGCCTTGGACAGTAGCTGAAGTTGTGGGTTTTCTAGCATTGTTTAGGCCTGTTTTGGCCCACTTCCGGACCCCGAAAGTTGGTCCCGCTTTGGAGTTTCTTACCCCTCGTTGCGTCCCTGTTAGTTTGATCCGAGCGGATCATCAATCAAGTGAGTTTAACTCACTAATCCTCGCTTAGTAGGTTAATGACGCTTAATGATTGATTAGTTTAAATTAAACATGGTTTAGGTGGATAGTTAAATTAGATTAGCAATTTAATTAATTATTGTTGCATGTTAGGTGGTTAGAGTAGTGTAGTTAGAGCTTAGACAAGCTCTAGTATTTAATTAGAGTGGTTCGGTAATTTTCCGGATCCGTCTTGGTTTCCAATTAGGCTTTACAAGCCTAAGTTCTATTTATCGGCATTTATTTATTATTTTCCGTAATTAATTAATTAATTTCTGGAAATTAGACCGGGATAGTCGGTGACCGAAATTTTATGTTGATTGCAATTGTGCGATCTATTTATTTAATTGAGTTCTAATTTGTGCTGATTGAGGGTAATTTGTGGTTGGGGGTATTTATCCCAACATTAATTAATTTCAGTAATTAATTAGAAAGTCATCGGGCGTCGGTTTATAGCATAAAAAATATGTTTATGGGCTGATGAAACTAGTGGGATTTTCAAGGGTGAAAATGTTATATTTTGGCTAAGGCCGACCGTGTACTCACACACGATAATTTTTATCGGGTATGATAAAAATGGTGATTTGGTCAGCTTCTGGTGAGCATTAATTTATTAGCTTTGGGTGAGTAATAAATTATCAGCTTTGAGCGAGCTATACTATCTATCTTTAGCTTAGGGTGAGTAGTCCTGATTTGATAGGACCTTATAGATAGTATTGATTGGGCCGACCATGGGAAGGTCATGATGACATGTAATCGACTGAGTCGATTGATTGATAGTTCGATCTGATTTGATGAATTGATGTGATTTGTGTATTCTTGAGATAGATTGACTTGTAGGAAGGAACTGAGGCAAAGGTAAGTCCCCCGACCTATGTTTGTGCTTAGGCAGCCCTTGGGGCATATTTTCTTCCTAGTCGGGTCTTAGAATGTAGAATTCGTTGAGACGTCGTCTCGCCCCGTTGTGGGATAACATTTTAGGTCCTTAGATGGCAGCCCCTAAGTTTTTTGGACGACCTAAGAAAGTGACAGAGCAGATCTCTTATATTTCGATGAATTAAGGCCCTAGGGGTTGGGACTATGAACTGGTAAGGTCCGTAGTCCGAGTCGATGCGGGTCTCACCCACAAGGTGCCCCATTGATACAGATCGCGGTACCACCGGGCTTGAGATGGCTAGAGAGAGGGTTCTATTCCGGAATCTGAGATTCCTTTGTACGCTCTAGAGGTCGCTTTTGGGAAGGGCACAACTGATCCTCCTCAAGGCTCGATCGTGAATGCAGTAGACCTGGCTCTTGCAGTACTAGAGTCCCCAATGCAGTCTGCTGAAGGCTCCAGTTGGAGTGTAGAAGAAGGTCAAATCGTGGAGGAGGATGAAGAGCAGGGCGAGGATCCGTAGTTTGTGAAGCCTCCACTCTTGTTTTTAGACTTGTTGTTCTTAGACTGATTTGTATTATATATGACATGACTGGTATGTTATGTATATATAAGTGTGTTGTTGGTTTTTAAAATTATGGCATTACTTCTCTATTTCATTGTGTTATTGTCTGGGGATCGTTTATCTACTTTCGCATGCGCATTAAAATGAATGGGTTGGCGTTGCATCCTAGGATGTCGCTATTAATCGACCACAGCGGGATGGGCACGTGCTCGGAGGATCGGGGCGTGACATATTTATATGTGCCCATTATTATTCATATGCACATAATGATGAACTATTCTGTAATAGTTGTTCATCTCAATATGATATGTAATCATCTTGTCGATAATCTTGTGCAATATTGCTAAATGCTTTTTATTGGCATATTATGTTATGATAAGAAAGATGGTACATTCACTTACTCCTAATCTTTCATAGCTATTTTCTACTTGTCTGGGGTTATATGGTAAGATGACTCCTACCATAAAATTAAAGATTTAATTTACTGGGTTTTTGCTCGCTTCTTAAATTTTGAAAATTTGTAGGTTGGTTCCCCACCACCACTAATTTTTGGAGCCCTTGTGTATTTTGACTGTGAATACCAAGATGTGTTTGGACCCATTTTGGCAATAGTTTAAACTAAGTTGATTGTATGGATCGTTGTAGGGACACAAAAGTGGATCTCTAATTGATTAGTTGCTTGGTACTTCGGTATCGATGGGGTGTTGGTTGAACCATTTAGGGGATTTGATGGTCCCCTGAATTCAACAATGATGATGGCATGTCAATGGAAGAGGTTGTCGATCTGTAGTTCAATAATGTGACTTTGTGCATGCAAGTTTTTGGTGGAGTATCAACCAAACCTGACCTTCTTCCCAGGTACCTCTATTAATACTTGAAAGAGGAAAGATAGAGTAAAAATGAATATTACATTTCTTGTGCAACGTGCTTCCACATGCTTAATAATAGTACTAGTTTGAACAAAAGATCTCGTGTCGTGCGTGACGTTCTGAGACATCACACTAAGCTTCTCAGTGGCCAAGAAAGGGCCCGGGTTTTGGTGCAAATGTATGACCTATTCATTGTATAGTCCCTTTCTCTAATTGTTAGTATGAAATGCATGCCATGTACGCATCCGAAATTCTGAATCACAACCGACCAACTTGTAAATACACGTGCCTAGGATTTCTATTGCCTAATGTGCCTTCCCTATCTATTCATTTTATGTATTGCCTTCCTCAAGCATAATTTCAGGTTCGTTCCACTATCTAATTCAGCCTTTCCTCGTCACTTCATTTTCGCAAAAGTTTGTCGAATTTGCACCACAAATTTTAGGTTTTGGCATGCTACTGGATACCCTAGCTGGTTCTGTTTGACAATTGACATGGTACTGTTTCGGGAAATGTAATACTAGTTTTAATTTTGTCATTTTGTCACAGCACAATTTATTTTTTCGTGAAATGTCTCACACCTGTCTTTCAAGATTGGTCGACTGGGAAATAAAAGTGCATGTTATTTAGATCAGATCCTTAAATCACATCAATAATGCATGCCTCATTTAAAAAGTAAAATAATTAATATCATGATTATTTACAAATTAATATATTTGTAATACATTTATTTTTTACCACAAAAAATTTCAAACTGGTACACATATGACAAATTTACCATCCATTAATTTCTGTTAAATTTTACGGAAAAATTATTGAGTTGAATGACATATGACAATTGACGGACAGAGTAGTTTGGGGTTTTACTCTTTAGTTTGTCACATGTATATTAGTTTGTGATTTTTCGCATTATTAATTCAATTTGAAGGAATTTAATAGTGGGTAAATTTGTCACGAATGTACCACTTTGGGGTTTGCTATGGTAAAAAAAATTGTTTGAGATGAATTTGTCACTTGTGTATCATTTTGGGGTTTTTCGTGATATTAATCCAAAATAAAATAGAGTTTTCCCTTCCAAACCATTCCCTTCAAATTTCATATTTTGGCCAAACATTAGAAGTTTTTATTTTTATTTTTAAATTTCTTGAAACTGACCTCTTGAAAAACCTTATAAATTTTTCGATGAGACAAATAGATTATAAATAACATTCCTAAATTGTTAAAAAGAAAAACATGCCTAATGAAATCAAATTTTATACTACCGATGAAATTTAACCTGATTAAGTGAACTTTCCTTGCTAAGACCCTAATTATGAGAGATTTGATTGTCTACGAGAAGGGCTTTAAGACATTGAGTGTCGTGCTACACGTATACATTATCCATTTAGCAATTGAGATAGACAGAATAATACAGTTAATTGCAATGTTTATGTATGTTTTTCTATTGAGTCTGTGATTCAATAATTTATGCATTTAAGCTCTGTTTGTTTCACCAAAAAATAAACGATTTGAAAATTATTTTCTTAAAAATTATCACTTGTATTAAAAAAAAATTGAAAGAAAAATATCTTCGTCGTTCATGAAAAGCTTTAGGTCTAAATTGTTGTAGATAATTAAAAAAAAATCATTGACTAATTAATTCAAGTGGTAATTTTTTTGAAAATATTTTTCAAATAATTTATTTTTTCTTGAAACAAATAGAGCCGCTTTAAACTATGTTATTCAAAGAGAGTCGATTGTAAAACGCTAAAATAGTCTTGGTACGGCCAACCCCAACTCGAAAAGGAATGGGCCTGTCTTTGGGCCAAGAGAAGTCGAGTGGACTTGCCAAGGACAGGGATTGGATATGTTCGGGCCTTGAGAGAGGTAGAAAGAGGCCATCATACAAACATGGTGTCAAAAGGGGAACATTTTCTTTGTTCTTCCTTAGAGTTGATGAAAAACCTTGGAAAGCACAAAATCCTAAATTTTGGCATTGAGATTCGGCTATCTTAAAAAAAGTCCATTGAACATCTTGGAAATTACAACTCCCTGTGTGATTTATGTAATGTGGTTGGTTTTGTTCACCATATATGATGGCGTGAGTTGTTAGGCATTTTTTAATTTATGGTAGTTGACATTTGGTTGATTGAATGATGGAAAAAGTTGAACAAATACGACTAGAAGATCGCTACATTCACAAGAAATGAGATGAAAAAAGAGGAAAACAAACATAATTCTAATTGAAATTATTGAACCGATAATACCAAGATATCCAAAACTCGAAGTAAAAATAACTAGACACAAGCATATAACCCAGAAAGTAAAATTATTGCAAAACATCACATTATTCGACTATGGTATAATCTGCCCTATCTACTTGCCTAAATAAAGATGGCTATAGCAAGTGCAGCTAAATCAAGATCATATCAGATTAATTCCATATCGGCCCAAACCCCAAAATTGATTTAGGACCACGGTACTTTTTATTATCTATTTACACAGCCTTAAAGGCTGGTTACATGGCACTTTGGAACTATTGAATATTTTCTCCCTAGAAGAAATCACCACCTTCGCAGTTTTCTCTACTGTGCCATTGATCCCATGTTCAACCGTGACATTCACCTAAGAACTTGAACCATCGTCTTCGGCTCTATGTCGATATGTCGGACAACTATGACCATGTTTCTTACATGCTCCACATTTCTATTTTCTTTTAGCGATCTTCAATGCAGAAGGTTCACGCCTCGTAGAACCGGAACCCTACTTTCCTCTTGATTTTAAAGGGCTGCCTTTCGGCTTGCCAACTATTGGCTCGAGTAATAAAGGATCCGTTGTGTTGAAAGTTTCAGCAATATGTTTACAAGCAACTTCCTTTCTGGTGGAAAGGCTTCTAAGGCAGAGTCATGTTTATGGGCAAGGAGCTTCATAGGACATTCGTTTTATCCCATCAAGGCTTGAACATTCACTCCACAACAAGAAAATTTTGCTTTGATTATAAAAAAATGGAGGAGCCGAAGTGAGGTTTGATCTCTCCGCATATCATGCCCAGGTTGGAAGCTAGTCGCCAGTAGTCCCCTTTGGTTGGCAATTTGTAAAACCATTACATGGCCTTCTAGGCCTGTTATATACCCCGACTTTCGCATGGGGTAACCTCCCATCCTCCTAAACTTTTCCATACCAAGATAGAAGAAAATGAAGGAGTGAAGAACTGACAGGTTTTCGGTGTAAGAGAGAGAACTAGGATTTGTGGGTTTCTTAAGCATTTAAGATGAAGTTTAGCATATCATTTTTCAATTTAAACTTTTAGAGCGGTTTAAGGCAGTCTCGTAGAAATTTCACATCACGGGACTTCAATCAATTCACCAATTATCCAAATCTCCAAGCCTCTTTGATAGCATTTTATTTACGGGAAAAAGCTATCAACTTCTAGAAATTGAACTAGATTAAGTTCTTTTTAATCTGAAGGACCAACGGGATGATTTGGTGGTTGAGCAACCAAAGAATGCAAGTTGGATTCTCTAGTGAAAATTCTTCGTGCGTCAAAGTTCCACAACAGAGTGTTGCCTGCTTTGCCTGTATTTTGCCGAAAAGTTTAATTATTGTCGCACGGTCATTGCACAATTCTTATGAATCTTACCAAGCAAAATGAAGGTATTGCAAAATTAACACCCTTAAAATAAAAGGAAAAAAAATTAAATGGCAACATTTTTTCCTCAAAAATGGTTTGAGACAACAGCTCATTCTAAGCAAACATTGTGTGTATTAAATCTACCTGACCAAGCCAATTACATTTTAGAATCTATTGGATCCCTGCCGAGTTCCACTAGATAACACAAGTTTTCATTCATTTTTTATATTATGATTGACCGTGTTTATCGCCTTATCTAAAAAATCTATACTGATATTTTCTCCCCTGTTGTACACACATGGCACGCGCACCGCCTCTTGGCAAGAGTCTATTATTCATCATGAGGTGGCAATCGTGCTTTCTGCCCAAAAGATTGAACTTCAAACTATTAGTCCTGTTGATGTCGATCTTGCTTGAGCGCTTTCAAGAGGTTAAGACAATTCTCGCATGATCGCAAGGTGGATTCGCGGTCACTTGTTCGATAATTCCTCCATTTGGTTGGACTACCAATAATTGATTGCTCGACGTTTTGACCCATTATCATGTAGAGCATGTGTGGTCGCTTCCTGAGAAGGCCTAAGGGAAAGCTAAATAAATATCATATTTTAGGTGCATTATTTCTACAGAAGAAGATGCTCCTAGACTTCCTTCCTTTGCATGTACAACGATTTTGGCACTGCATACAGGGTTGGCCTAGAAAGAGTGGTTTATGGATGGCCATGCTAGGGTTTCTGTGTGCGAGCAGTTCATTCAAGTCAAAAACTCTTATTCTATAGGATGGAACTTGATTAAGTTATTCAAATCGCGTTCTGCGAATCGGATATGATGTCGACATACGAATCGCCACGCATATGATCCCCCCACCACGTTTAAGAAGTGCTAGCTCGTCTTAGAAAATTCTCACCTAATTCTTTGCTTAGGCTTCTTGATGACTAAAACATTCTCCCCAATAAATCAAATACGAACTTATTCTAAATATGTCAAGCTCACAGTCTGGATTCCTAAAATAAAATGTTCACCAATCCTAGAAGCTCGCCTGTAATCATGGAGTCAGCTAGTCTCTAGGGCTAGCTTCGTTCCTTTCGACCAGCAATGGTGGGGTCGCGGAGAGTTGGCCTATATTTTCAGCTTAAGAGTTCGAATTTCAAAAACTAAAAAGTATAAAAAAATTGAAGGGTTGGTGAAGGTCAATAAAGTATTGCCACCTTCTAATTATGGCATTTAATGTAAATCAAAGAAACTGATTTGCTTACATAGTAAAGATTTTCTGCTTTTTTAGGCCATTTAATGAATTGGTATAACATCGTCGCAAGTTATTGACCAATGGTGCTTATTGCCATTGTTAACAACCCATGTCATTGTCCCATGCAAGAACAAGTAACGCATTAAACCTAACAAGCCCTAATCGAGAAGGAATTATATAGTTAAATGTTGTCATACCATTGGTTCAACAAGACAATGAAGCAAATGAGTTTGTATGTTATTGCTTCACATCAGTCATTGTCGTGTGCTACCTTACACCCCTAAATATCACCGCTTAACATCTATACTTCAATGATATTTGATGATATTGTGTTCCGATTCATGAATAATTGAACTTCAACCAACTTGATTTGTCACCATGCCGAGGAAAAAAGGGTTGGTATCCGTTGATTATCATCTTCTCAAGTCTTGGAGTTATCTATCCCATGATCGAGTAAAATGGGGCCTTTTGCTGGAGATATCCGGTTGTCATTAATCATGTTAGTTAATGTCGTGATAATCTCTATATAATTACGCGTCCAAGAAGGTAACCTAATCCCTTAGGGTATGAATAATTGAGAACCTAACTTTCTAGTTTATTGAAAGATGAGTCATTGAATAAATGGCAAGAGACGGAAATCGCAACAAATGTGTATGTAGATAAGCTGTCTAGCAAGCTATGACCTATGCACTTGACGTCTATAACATGGCAAGATCGTTTTCAGCAACGTCACTTCAAATTTGATAAGCCTGGTTTTCAGCAAGACAGCAACAAGTGGAAACGGTTCAATTTGATTGATAGACCATGAACCGGTCAAAGTATTGAAAATTGCGTGCGTTTGAACGCTAAGATCAAGATCGACTGTTTTCGGTATTTTTGGCTTGAAATTTTCTCCTCCTCTTTATTGTATAGTTGAAAAGAAGGAATCAAACCTATTTTACACGGTTTACATTGATTAAAAACAAATCCTCTTGTCAAATGATCAGGAAATAAAAGACAGATCTATGAAAATGCTACAACATGTTGAGCTCTTGGAGAGTTTTAGGGCCAATCGACATCTTCTCCATATGACCAATAAAGAAAGAAACATGTAAGGAATCATAGATAAGATATATACATCAATAATGACCATGGAAATTATAATAATTTAATAGATTATTCAAATGACTGTGCTTATTATAAACTTTTTGTAGGATTTTACCAATTATTTTAAAAATTTAAGCTCTTACATGAATATAATGGTAGATGTATTTAAATCTTGACAAAAGGAAGCCCTCATCTAAGGATAATATAAAGAATGAGAATATAGCAAATGCACACTAAATAATACTAGTGGAAGAGAGAATATAGAAAATCGAACGACATATCCATTTAAAATTCGAACCCATGAAATACCTACTTTTAGTTAAATCTAATACAGAACTTATTACAACGAAAGATGAATTTATTGGAAGATGACACGATATATTCTTACATTATCGACATAACAATAAATCTACGGTGCTTGATCTTGTAAAGTTCCTTGCAGTATTTCCACGTAAAAAGGCTTGTCGTTGATGTTCAGCCGCAGGTGTTTCGCGGAGAGCGAGTTAAATTATAACTGGGTCTCTTTCACGATCCTGAGTGATGGGAAAGATGCTTAGACTTAGAGCACATGCCACTTGTCATTGTTTTGTATTTTTACACTGCTCTTGAAAAGTCTATCATTTCGTATTAGGTCAATAAAATATTATGGTCTTATGGTGATTTAATTAATAGAGAATTAGGTGATTTTTTTTTTTGGATTTGTTGGAGAGACTCGACAAGTAGACAATCCGAGTGGTTCATCTGTCATTCAATGCAACTGTTGCAATCAATGTCTCATGGTTTGTTTGTTTTGCATTTTGTTAGATAAAAAATTTCTTCCCGTCAAAGTTTACAATATTATTTTAATTTTAAAAATTATGAAAGTAACTTGATGTGAATTTACATGTCTTGCATTTCTGAAAGCTTCAAACGTTTCGGATTTTAAAAAAACAATCAAAGTATGGGAACCGTAGAATTTTGATCAAGTAAAAGATAAAAAGTGAAAATCAGTGCAAACATACCAAATCTGAGGAGATTATACAGAAAAAAGTGAACCGAAAATAAACTCTGTAAGTAATGAAAAATTGCGGATATATCATTTTGCTTAGGAGATATTACTGGTTCTCGTAAGCTTTTCATGTTAGCACACCGGTTCTTGTAAGTTGATATCATCTATCTACCTAATTAAATATTGATCATGCACTGTTTCTGGAAAAAAAATCAATATGTTGGAAATTACAATATCCTTTAGTTATTAATTACTTGACAAATGTTTCAAGCAAATTTTTAAGAAAGCCATATTAATAAATACCACGGTTTTAACTACCATTAATGAATGTTTATGTTGCTCTTTTACTTAATGCCAACAAAAAATTGACGCCTAAGGTTTATTTTTAATTCAGTCCTAGTAATTGGAGGAAACTTCCTCCAACTAGGTTTTTATTTCATTCGAATGCCATGTCTTACCTTCTCTAAACCTATCAAAATGGGTCATAAATTCATTAGTTAATTCATATTTAATGGACTGAGTTTTTATACGAGTTAGTTATATTTAGTAAATAGGTAATAAATGTGTTTATAATGACAATGCCTAAAATAATATGAGTTTTAAATGGGGCGACAACTTATTTAGACTATACACACTTCTATGACTCTCTCTTTATTCTTCTCACCCTCATTCGATCTTGCGCTCACTTGCTTCGTGCTCTCTACACAATTTGGGTATGAGTTTTCTTAAATTTGGTTAGATATAAAACTGTCTTAGTAAAATGAGTCGGCTCAAGTATGAGTTAGGTCGAGCATATATCACTAGATTTGTATTGTATGGAAATAGGTCAAAATAAGTTAAATAGGTTAATTGGGTCGGACCATTTTCAATCCGACCCACCTGTTTGACCGGTCTATTCTTCTTTCTCTCAATTGGTCGTAGATATTATGCACTCAGCCAATTTGTTGGTTGATATGCAATTACAATCTAAAGTATTGCATACACTATCGTTTAATAAATTTCAAAGAATAATCACACGTGAGCCGAGGTCGATGGTGGCCGCACAATTATTACTTTGATTTATTTACATTTAAACGCATACGCATGGCCTTAATGTTGACAGTATGTTTATATATTTGTGGTCCAAATCCAAGCAACGTCAGTTGACAACAATAGTCTCCAGCGTCGTTTTGGTCCGTCCGTGAGGGACACATGGCGACGGCCTGCGTAAAGCTCGCCAAAGCTCGCCTTTGGCCAATTGCCGATGACAGACCAAAGAAGAAGATGGAGGAGAAGAAAAAATATATAAGAACAAAAAGGAAAAAGTACAAAGAAAAATAAAAATAATTAAAAATTCGATTTTAGTGCACGAATGAAAATCAAATCGAATTTCTAATACTGAACAGCAAAAATATTTTCTAGTTCATTTTCAAGTTTCAGCTGAATATCGGAAAATATTGTCATTTTCCTAGAGAATGGTTTCTTGAAAAATATTTTTTAGAAACGCTACATTTTTTATGAAACGAATGAAACCTTAATACTTGTATATTATTTTGTTTTACTATTCTAAATACATTTGTGATCTATTTATTGAATATAATTAATCCATATAACAACTTAGCCCGTCAAATAGATCAAGAAGTGGATCTTTGACTCATTTTGATAGATCTACTACTTACATACAATTTTACGTGGGGCATCCAGTTATACTTTAGCTCCCAAAGTTACGTGATAAACCTTTTTCGAGGGTTTGAATGAATACTACTAATTCACTAGATATAAACAAAATTCATAGATAAACATTTAAATCTTTCATTATTCAATGACGAATGAAGTGAAAAAGCACGTACATTTTGTACCTTGTTCGTCCCACGATCTTAGTTCACACTAAAAAGTAAGGAGAAATCATCCCATGTACATGTCACGCAGTTCCTTTTGTACCATGTCTACACTTCTCTATATACTGGTCTCTTGATATACTACTCTTTGTGCAATTTGCAAAGGATGAAACAGAGAAGCAATCTTCGTCATCGACCCCTTGTGCATACCCTATGGTTTTCATATAAATTTGCAGGCGAGAGGAGGTATTGAACTTTGGCGCGTCACTTGCTTTCTAGATTCATCCAGCCTTCAGGGACATATAAATCAATACCTCACATCACATCGTACTTTTTGATAGCATTGGGAATTTCCTCCATCTTGTGATTCGAGGCTTCTCCAATCATTATAAATAAAAACAGTCCAACCTAATTCGTGCATAAATTCAATGAGAGTATTTCCCTTTGAAATGAGAAGCTCGACAAACCAAGATACAACCAATTTATGGATGTTTAATAAAAAAAAAAATCAGGTATTATATAATAAGTTATATACGGTAAAAATTTAAGGGTGCGTTTGGTAACGTTTCTATTTCGGGGAATAATTTTTGAACAAAAATAATTTTTTTTATTTCTATTCCCGGAACAATTTCTGAGCATAAAAACATATTTGGTAACTGCAAAAAATTTATATTCCAAGAATAGAAATATATTTGGTAAATTTGTATAATTTTGTTGTTTTTTTTTCAATATTTTTATTATATATTTTTATTTTTTTTTTCTTTCTTCCTTTTGGCCGGTCGTCGGCCTCGGCCATGGCTAGCGAGGGCTGGCGACCTTGCTGGAGTGTCGCTAGCCCCTAGCAAGGCTCGGTCGAGCCTCACTATGGTTGGGCGAGGCTCGGCCTCGCCTTGGTTGGGCGAGCTCGAGCTTGGCCTCGCCAGGCCACTGGCAAGGCTCGACCTCGCCCAGGCAGCGCGAGGTCGGGCGAGCGCGAGGTTGGCCTCGCTGGGGGCCAGCGACGCTCCGACAAGGTCGCTAGCCCTCGTCGGCTGGTCGCCGGTCATGGCCGAGGCCGGCGACCGACCAAAAGAAAGAAGAAGGAAAGAAAAAAGAAGAAGAAAAAAGAAGAGAGAAAAAATTGTTTTTCGGAGTTGTTCCCGGGAACAAGAAGCAACTTTTTTTTACTTCTTGTTTCTGTTCCAAATTTATTCCCGAGAACAAAAGTTTTACTAAATACATTTCTGTTCTTTTTTTCTATTCTTTTTTTGTTCTTTAGAACAAAAGAACATAAATTTTTGTTCCGGAGAATAGTTACATTTTTTAACGAACAGACCCTAAGTCATATTACTTATACTCACGGTGGAAATTATATTTCATGTGATATGATAAAGAAAATAGACAATCAAAGAAACTCGTGAGTGCATGGAACATCAATCAACTTCCTTCATTGCTTCTTTCACGCCATTACGTCAATATCGTCTGTCGTTCTCTCCTTGCTAGCTCCACTTCGTCTGTATCCTTCTGTTTTAACCCTAGAATCAGAATGAAATCAAATTTGTTGCATCAAAATATTATCAAGATAAGACGATATATTCTCTAGCTAATTCCTTCCATCCTTCCAAAGTGTCGGCAACCCCCCGTTCTTCACCAGTCTCTTTCCACTCGTAGCGCGCCAATATGACACCAAGACAATAATGCCAATGCGAGCTTCGTTTGTTTCCCCTTGATGCGAGATGAAATGATGTCGAATAACCGAGAGACTTCGATAGATGACATTCCGTGCACAAAGGGATGATTACGAAGACCGCATTGCCTGATCACACAGCGTTCGGTGAGCCATCATGACCGACTGTTGCTCCTAGTTCTGCATGCAACTTGCGAGAGAGAGAGAGAGAGAGAGAGAGAGAGAGAGAGAGATTTTGGCGTTCATGAGATTTTTCTTCAGTTCAAACCCTAACCAGTTCATCTTTAGTTTCTTTTGCCCTAATAAATCATTTTGGAGTTTGGAATAACTGAGATTCTTCAAAAGGGCGGAGAGTGAGGGCGATATGATGATGCAATGAGATTACATTAGTAGGACCCTAGGAACAGTAAAGGACTGATTGAGCGTTGACAAAACAGACCATCCTCTAGTCATTCTTGTTTTACTGTACTAGTATCGATTCAAGGACGTCCTTGTCCTAAGGACCAAACGTGGCATTAGTGGGAATCAACAGTCCTATTGTCTTCCCTGACAATCACAAGTGGTCGAGGTTTGCACATGCGTGCAATCTAAATTATGAATCAAATTATGAATCTTTAGAATTGACAAAAGCAAGAAAAGAAAAGGGTCACTTCACATAAAGAATAAACCGTCCCTTCTTGGAACCCTACGCTTACGACATTTTTTTTTTTTTTTTTTGGGTGACGAATTCGATGTTAACTCGACTTAATTAAACGACGTTTTGGTTACACCTCTGATGTGATTTCTTCTCTAGAGATCTAGGACAAAATTCCAAACCCTTATCACTATGGGGTGAGCTAACAGTGAGAAAGTTTTTTATGTGATGTATCTGTTAAATAAAAAACTTACCCCCCATCGACTGCAACTATCAATTAAACAAGAATTCAGTAAGTCGGACTTAAATGAAAACTAAATTCACGGTAACAATTTCAAATTTACGTTGAGAAGTTACTTCTTTTTTGCGTTCTTCAGTACAAACATGCTCACTGGCAAGGAGAGAGACTGAGGGTTCCAATACCGGAACTCAAAGGTGGGGTTGCAAGAAAGTGTCTCCAATTAGAGTGATTTGGTGGTCATCCTACACAAGAAATCTCTATAGACACTCGATTAGTTTAGGGGTGATATTACAAAAAATAAAATCATGATATACCTAGTGAAGTGAAGTGGCTGAAAAAGTGCAATCATATGAACTATATCGAAACTGGGCTCATAAGCACACAAACTGGAAACAAATGGCCGATGACATTGGCCTTCAAATTAAGCTCCCTATAATGGGCCTAAGAAGTACCCCCCTCTCTCTCTCCACCCTAAGCGATGCCAACGGCAATGACTATAAGCGTTGTTTACGACCACCATATAACGATTATTGACATCTAAATTTTGACAATCTATTTAGTTATTTATCATAATAAAAGTTAGGAAGCCTCGATCCCTAAACAAGAGTAATATTACTTGCATTTGCATATTAGGAGCATTTTAATTAGGCTCATATGAGTAGTATTTAAATTAGATTAGAGCTAATGGGTTCAAGCGTGGAGATCCAGAACTTAATTAAATTTTTGGGATTAAGCCCGTAAGGGGGATAGTCAAATTGATACCATTAAATTTTCATCATGGCCGAAAATTAAGATGGGAGCGTGCTAAATAGGGCATGTGATCGAAATTATAAGTGATACGCTTTATATTATATAATTTTGATCGCAAGGGGGCAATAAAGGGAGGTTTCCTGATCTTGAATCTATATTAGATATGCTTATGATTCAAATTAGGAAATTTTGTATCAAAAGAAAACCCTAGATTCAAGCTTATATAAGCGTGTTTTACGACACAATTAAGAGTAGTATAGTCACAATTGACGTTGGAAAACAAAAAGAAAAAAGAGGCTCCAAAATATATACTTAGAGAAGAAAAGGGGAAGTGCTTCCACGGCTACAATCACCGGATGAGCTTCTGCCACCGCGTCCTACCACCGCCCCCAGTTGCTACCACCCTTTAACTGCGTTTTAGTCCTGCCTCGGTAGGCAGCAGTCCAACCCGACGACTCCATAGTCCTCTTGTAACACTGATTACTTGCCGTCTCACTAAGCAACCTTAGCAACACTTATCCCTCCACTCGCCCAGCAAGCTCAGCGAGTTCTCCTCTTGTCTGTTAGAGATAATTAGGATAGTTCTTTAGAATATTTTCCTATATTATAGATAATTAGAATATTATAGATCATGCAATATCTCTTTTAATTGTATATATCTTGATTGGTATATTACATTTGATGATCTCTTTTAAAGCCAATAAATAGGCTGATCTATCTTATTGTGATATATTGAAATTTATACAAATTCCATGATTTCTCTTTTCCGTATTCTTACATTTAATTTTGTTAGTGACTTCCAGCAACCCGCAGTCGCGCGTCACCTATAGCTCATCTGCCTTCTACTGCACTTGCAAGCTTCACAGGGTCTTTTTCCTGTAGGTTTTCTAGTGATATCCCGATGAGTCCTCTACAATCCTGGTAGTCATCTAGTTGCTTTGGAGATGACTTAGCTTTCAATTAACTAGAAAGTTAGGCTCTCAATTATCCATTACATAAGGGATTAGGTTACCTTTTTGGAGCCGTGATTCATATGTACATTAATGACTAATGACGGTCCAATGTCTCTAGCCAAAGGCCCTAATATACACGATGACAGAATAGCACCAAGAATAGAGATGACAATTAACTAATACCAAACCAGTTTTTCTTGGCACGGTGACAAATCTGAGTTTGTTGAAGTGCAATTATTAATTAATCGGAATACAATATAAAAAATATCATCTGAGTATAGATGTTAACCCGTTGCATAGAGTAAGGTAGTATGCAACAATGACCAATGTGAAGTATAAAAATACAAATTCAGTTGCTTTGTCATCTCGGTGATCCGGTCGATGACATTTGACTAAATACTTCCTTCTCGATTAGGGCTCATTAGTTTCAATGCATTTTGCTCTATCGCAGTTTTTTGAAGGTGAACCATTAAGGAAAGCTAATGGATTAATACGTAGGCATGAACAGTTGCTTACTAAAGAGATGGTGTTGTCACCTAGCGTGGGAGAGCCCACGCCCACACCAATCGCAACATGGGTTTCAATTCATATGTGTGATTAAACTTACTTTGGAGCCGTGGACAAAAATCCAAGTAAAATGCTGAAGTATATTTTATTTCTACAAACCAAATATTGTTAATACAAGGATATGATTATGCCACTATTGCCCTTTTGGTACTTATTTTCTTTATTTTGAAAATGTATTATGAGTAGGGGTGTGCATGGTCCAGGCGGGCGGTACCCGACCTAGAACCGGGAACCGCCCGCTAAGGACCGGTTCCGAAAAAATTGGAACTGGGATCCACCCGTTAGTTACATGGATCCACCTGGGAACCAGACTGCCGGTTCAGTCTGGTTCTCGGGTGGATCCATGGAACCGGTCTCATAATAATACTAATATCATCTGTTTTCTAACAAATGGAACTGAAGAATGAAAGACAAGAAGCTGCACCCCATTTCCACCTTCTTTCTAATAACTAATCTACTTAAAAAGATGTCTTCACAACATCTAACAAGCAACTGCACAACACAAGTGCTCAAGGGTATCCAACGACAAGCACTGCAGGACCTTAGCTGCAAAAAAAAATTAAACAAACAAACCACTTCCTATGACCTCAATCCCTCGTCCAACAACACAGCCTGACCCCACAAGGTGACAAAAATCAAATTGCGATCAATCTGTTCACGCTCTATCATCTTCCTAACATCAAAAACCCCCCGAATAGAGAAAGGGATGGATGGACTTGCTGTGATCAAGGGTTTCCTTGCGAACCCTAGCCCGAGAGGGTTCCTGGGTTTCTCGAAAGCTTCGATCTTGATGCGAAACAACTTTGGTTTTCCACCGAAATTGCTGGTTCTTCGCCCGACCTATTATTCTTCTCCTCCTCCTGCAGCCCTGCTTCTTCGCGTGCTTGCTTTCTGCTCGGCATTTTGTCAAGGACTTAAGGTGCGCTTTGGACTTTTTAGCTTCTGGACCTCTCCATTTGGTTTGACTGGAGATTACCCAGCCGGGCTAGCCAGCCCTGCTTTGGATGGCTTTGGACTTTTTGGCTTCTGGGCCAGCCCTGCTTCTTCACGATCTTGACTTAATTTTTTTAGTTATTTGATTTGGGCTTATTAATTAGCAATTTCAATTTTTTTAATATTAAAAATTAATATATTATTTTAATGTAATCGGTCCGGTCCGGGTGGGCGGGTGGACGGATTCACCCATGGAACTGGGAACCGGACCGGTACCCATCGGTTCCCATAAATTGGAACCGGGAATCGGACCGATTCCCTCAAGAACCATCGGTTCCGAGCAGTGCCGGTCCGGTTCCGGGTGGTCCGAGCGGGTCCTAGTTCTTTTGCACACCCCTAATTATGAGCAATCTTGATTTAATCTTAAATCACTAAAATGGGACAAATAATCATGCGGGTGCACAAGTAATAAAGTAATGCTTAATAATAAAAAAAGGTAAATAAAGTACTTAATGATAGATTAGGAAACTTGGGTGCACTAAGTAGGCAAACTCAAAGCTTCTCTACTGTAGTGACCCTTTGAGAAGACAAGTTTAGAGGTACTGCCCAAAAAGCAGGCCGATGGCCCTTGGTTAGGTGCAAGCTTTTCCAAGCCTTTACTCACGCAACATTGAGGTTCATTTTAAGTTTCAATTAATCCTAAAAGATTCTATGTGAATTGGGAGTTGCCGCTAGTCTATCGTGGTCGATCAGAAACCAAGTAAAACATGGGATGATACCTCACTTTCTACACAATGAGAGTCTTCTATGAACACTCAAGTATTGAAAGACTTAAAATAAAGATGTGGAAATGAAAACCTAATACTCATCCGATAGAGAATATTACATGGCATTGGTCTAAGCCCCAAGACATGATCTCCCATGAGCTTGACTCGATACCAAATCAGGCAAAGAATGTACATGGCTTTGTTCTTGAGCCTTAGGGCATGATCCCCCATGAGCTTGAATTTATAGACTAATTTCCTATTTAAATAAAGGGTAAGTGACCAAAAAATTCTATCTATTTTTGTTTGAATGAGAGACCTAATATAAACTATCAAATCCATATTATTTGAGGAAATGATTGTAAGGCTAAATTGATTTTGATTTTCTAGCCGAAGTAACTCAACTAAATCAATCACTATTTCCTATGAGCTTGACCTAATACTAGTCGGGCAAAGAATGTGCATGACTTTGCTCTTGAACCCTAGGACATGATTCCCCATGAGCTTGAATTCATAAAGTAATTCTTATTCAAATATAGGTTAAGTGACTCAAAATTTTATCCATTTTGTTTGAATGAGAGACCTAATCAAAATTATGCTATCCATTTTACTTGAGGAAATGATTCTAAGTCTAAATTGATTTTGATTTTCTGGCTAAACTAACTCAACTAAATCTATTACAATTTCCTATGTCAATTAACCAAATTATTCTTATTCTAATTATATTTAAACTAGACAAACCCACCTAAACTTAAGTGCCTTCAAGGGGCTGCCTTCTCCTATGGTAGTCACAGGTCTTCATTCGCACTCCACAGTCATAAATGCATTCACTCAATACACACAATAGCAACATTCGATAAAAATAATAAGGGTTTAATTTGCAATTTAATTTGACATACATTTTGGTAATCTCATCAACCCCATAATCATCTCGGGATGTATTAATTAATGTCAAGTGATTACTAACCCCCACTTGCAAAATTTCAAGCAACGGGCTTTGTCATTTAGCACCTAATCAAGATCTCATCACCATTCCTAACTACCCGCTGATTGAATCATGCATAGCCGATCGAAATTGATTACATAACACATCAGTTCAATCACACACAAGGTCAATTATGCATGCATTGAGGCTAATTAGCCTCAACAATCATGAAATCAATTAGTTGACCAAAAGGTTAACTTCTCGATTTTACCCATTATTTTAACCATTTAGTGTTTAATCCAATTGGGAGGCCTTAATGAATTCCGAATTGAATGATTCTGATTCTCAAACAAAACATAGGATGTCCACCACAACTTTCATTTAGATCACTTTTTCTTGTCATTGCCCAATTGGTACATTTTATTTGAGTAAGCCAACTACTCCCCATTTTAACTTATTTCGTTCTACTTCTTTTAAAATTCGGGAAAAATATCAAACGACTACCAAATGTTGCCATATTTTATGTGCATGCAGCTTATCACACGTTTATCGGCAAATTAAAATGGTGGAAATTCGGATGGGAATTATTGAGGGACTTTTTGGCTACCAAAGTGGATTAGTTTATGAAGGAAATTGTGGGAATTGGTATGGATAACCTCCTTAGTAATTTTGGCAATCAAATTGAAGTTGTTTGGTGGGAAATTGAAGAAGAAAATCAGCAAATTCGTATGGGCAACAAGGGAGCCATTTTTGGCCTTCAATTTGGGTTTGTTTATGAGAGGATTGAGAGAAAATTGGACATTGGGTGTTGGCTTGACAAAATGGTGGCTGAAGACTTTAAGGGAAAGCACTTGAGTGGAAAATATTTGTGAATGACAGCCCATTGGCCACAAACAAGACTTTCAAGCCTCTTGTCCCCCCCCCCCCCTCTTATTTCCCTCCTCCTTCCCCTTGGTCGACCAGCCCTCTACAAAAGCTATCTTCAGCTTCTTCTTCTTCTTCTTGCTTCTTCCTCAACATCCATTTTCCTCTATTGTTGAAGCTGTAAGCACCTAGGACCAAGCCAGCATAGCCAGTAGTCCTGCAAACCGCCAAACCTGATAGGGCTAGTAGAGCACCAAGAGGGGGGTGAATAGGTGATCAAAGAAGTTTTTGCAAAACTTAACAGATTAATTTATCTTCTGAGAATAATAGACTGAAGATGTAAAAAACTATAAATAGTTATATAAAGCTACGAATTAAAGTAAAGAGATTAGGGAAAGAGAATCGAAACACAAGGTTTATAGTGGTTCGGTTTAGATCAAGCCTACGTTTACTCTCCCGCACCAACAGCCCACTGGCTGGATTCCACTAAGAACCAAAAGAGATTTTATAGTCTCACTTCATTGATTCCACAGTGTAGAGACTGTGCTACACTTCCTCAAGGTCTCACAAGTATTTAATCTCTCTTTTGAATACAATTTGAGCACAACAATTGAAACAGCAAAGAACTAGGAGTTTCAGACTTTGGAATTCTTCTTTCACGCACACACTCGAATAACTCGAGCGTCTTCCTTATATACTCCTCCATGCCTTCATAACTGTTGGCACCTTCCAAAGGAGTTCTTCCAATCTACCTGTTGGATAGAATCAGTTAGGGAGATCTCGAGTTATTAAAGAAATGTGATGATAGTCTACCAATCCTGCTTGCCCATACAATTAGGATATAAGTTTCCATAAGTAGAATCTTCCAAGTATACTTCGCCAATCAACATATCTAATTATTCGAATTGATTTCAATACAAATAACTGATCACGAGATGCTATCTCCAACCGTGAGATCTTCTTCAACCGTACGAACCAAATCCTTAAAGATATACTCGCATCTGGATAAGTCTTCTTCATCATTTAAACCTTTTCTTCGTCGGTTTGGAAACTATCAGTGAGGGTAGACTTTAAATCTTGAGTCTAGAGGTCTTCAGACTAGACTGATGGAAATGTTTTGTCAACTTCAAAACAAATAAGGAAGTTTTCTCCAACAATTTCCCCCTTTTTGATGGTGACAAAACTTTCCCACAGATTTGAACACTTTTGACCAGCGAAACAACACTTAAGCAAAACAAGATATCTCAAAATAGATAAGTAGATTAGGACATGGATAGTAGCGATTTTGAAACCACAAAACGTGTTAGTCCTATAAAGACAACTACCCTTTCCATAATCATTAACATAGCTTAAGTTAATGCAAGCATCAAAAGATCAAATCAAACAGTCCAAACCAGTCCAAGCCAGTCTAAACCACAACCAAACAAAAGATAAGTCCAAAAATCCAAAAATCCAAACCAAAGTCAAACCTGCATCAACTTCTTCCCCTTTTTGTCAACAGCAAAAAGTGGAGAACAAATAAAAGAGTTGTTTGAAAATAGAGTCAGAATCATGGCTGTTTTGGAAGGCGAACAAGCTCGAACTCTCCCATAGAATTCACTGTCTTCTCAAGCCTTCCAAACTCTACTTCAGTGACTGGAAATCTTCACCCTGCACAGTAGACTGCACTTGATTCTTCAGGGCGTTTAACTGATCGTGCAAAGACACTGAAGTGGCCATGAAAGCATTCTTGAGATCCTGCATCTCATACCCCATAACATATTGCTGTTTCTTTACATCCAATAGAATCTCTAGCAGTCTCGAAAAGTCTGCTATTTGTTCTGTTGCAACACTAGGTCCAGTCAAGTCGATTCCAGAGGTTTTGAGAATGGATGGAACTTCAGCAGATTGTTCACCATGACTATAAGTGGATGCTTTTGGATAATGAGAGGCATACACATCCTCTGGATCCGCTACAGAACGACTCACATCACTAGTAAAGATAGGTGAAGAAATACCTTGATGTCCAACAGCTCCCTTTGTTTGGTTGCCTTCAGGTGGAGTAGGTAATATTTCTTCTTAATCAACTTCAGCTTCAGAGTGATACGCGTCAGCAGTTCCAGTTCCTGCCAAAGTTGGCTCAAAAGAGTCTTCTTGACCCTGGTCTCTCTCCTCTTCTCCTTCTTGTCCTCTTTCTTCTCTTCTTTCTGCTTCTTCTTCCTCTCCCCTTCTCTTCTTTCTTCGACTATCCTCCTCTGTTCTTCATCTTCCTTCTATGTCTCTTCTCTCTCTTTTTCTCCTTCTTCTGGCTCTTCTCGTGTCTCTTGAAAGTTGACAAAACTCTTCAAATTTCGTAAGGCTGAAAGAGTCATTTCATCCTCATCCTCTTCATCCTGTAAGATGAGAATTCTCTTCCTCTTTACTGGAGTAGCCATGGGCTCCTTGCCTTTCCTCTTGGCTATAGCAGAGTCTTATTTTGCTTTGATGGCAGACTTCTCCTTCGTACGCTTTAACACATTGTTCAGCTCTTTTAAACGCATCTTTGTGACCATTTTAAATCCAATCACCATTGGAGAAATAGTTGTCAAACATAATGGTGCAGGGATGTGAATTTTAAAATGTCTAAAAAGGTGCGTGATAAGAGCAGAATAAGGGAGTTGTCCCTTATCCTTCACCACTGTCATGTACATGTGAAACAAGATGTTGTGAGGCAGAGAGAATTTGTAGCCAATGTTGATGGCATACATCAATTTCGCTTCAGACCGAGAGACATTGGTCTTGGATGTCGACTTTGGACGGATGCAGTTGATTACGATCTTGTGCAGCAGGATGTTGGAGGCATTCATCCTAGAGTAGGAAATCTTGCTTTCAGCATCCTGATCTTTCACCAATGATAGAGTAACATGAGCAACTGACACGCTAATTGGCTAGAAACTCGCTCTTTCCACCCTAATTATGTCAGCCAAAGTGTCCTTATTCACCAAAAACTCCTTATCCCTCATTGTGAAAGAGAAACTGTTTGCATCCACGAAAGATAAGTTCGAGTAAAAGTAAGCTGTGAGTTCAGGATAAGTAATAGTAGATTCAAAGCAAAATCGCTCCAATTGCAGTAGAGCGAATTTCTCTCGCAGATTTACTTTCACCGAATCAAGGAAATCAAAATCGACACTCCTAGGGTTCATGACCCCTCTCTTCATTAGATTCAAGTAAACCCTCTTGTGGTTCTTCGATCTGAAAAGGCTTGAACCATCACCAGCAATGTTTGCAGCCACTCCCGTTCTAGGCTGAAAATGGGTAAACATACGTTCGTCGTCGTCCTGTCCTTGTGGTTGATTCGCAGTGCCAAAGCGCGGGTCACTAGGAAAGTTAGCGAAGGCTTTTTCAGCCGATCCCTTTTCGACAGTACCCATCTTCTCCATATTGCGCAGAAAAAGAGTCTCATTCTTATAGCCTCTCTCTCGTAGGTATTCATCAATCAAGGACATAGCAGTTCCCCCTCTTTTCAAATTAGAATAAAGCTTGAAAGCAACAGTAGGAGTTAACGTTCTTACAGGTTCAACGTCTTCCAAAATTTCTTCTTCTGGATGAGTTGATGTAGAAGACTGACGCTGCTGAGAAAGTTGTTGCTAACTTGGTCACTGTGGTGGAGAAGAATCTTCTTCTTCGGTCAAGTCAAAATGTGTAGGACCCTCAGGCATATGTCGTGGTCCCCTACTTGCGATTCTCGAAGACTTTCTCGAAGTCATTATCTCTTCAAGGGAGAAATTCTCAAACTTGCTTGAAAAGGCGAAAACTTTTTGGATTAAACAAGAGTGAAAGTGAGAGCAAGTGGGAATTTAGTATGTTAGGGTTTGAGGGTGAAAACGAAGAAGACGGATTTCAACAGTATATAAAGCAAGTGGAGTGAGGTAAATGAAGCGACATAAAAGGAAGAAAAGAATAACAGCCTTTTTGAAAATGAATAACTGCTATAAATTCAGAACTTGGAAATATAATTTCAATCAATTAGCGATTAATAAGTCATCGTACCTTTTCAAGTCTTTATCCAAAAATTAAATTACTAGTACCGAAATAACTTATAGTCGTAACTTTTGGTCTTCTGAGTCTGAGCACCTTTAGACTTTATCTCTGAGTCTGAGCTTCTTTAGACTTTACTGAATAAAAGATGTGATGTTCAGTTTGGTGCGAATAGACTCAAATAGGCTTTTCTCCAGTAGCTTTGTAAATATGTCCGCCAGTTGATTCTTTGAATCAATGAATTGAATCATAACTTCTCCATTTTGAACATGATCTCTAATAAAGTGATGTCGAATCTCTATGTGCTTTGTTCTTGAATGAAGAATTTGATTTTTTATGAGATTAATTGCGCTGGTGTTGTCACATTTGATCTCGGTGCATGAATCTTTGATTCCAAAGTCTCTCAGTTATTGTTTTATCCATAAGATTTGAGAACAGCAACTTCCAAGGGCCACATACTCTGCTTCTGTTGTTGAAAGAGTCATAGTACTTTGCTTCCTTGAGAACCATGATACTGTTCTGTTTCCCAGCAATTGACAAGTGCCAGAAGTACTCTTTTTATCAACTCTGCAACCTGGTAGATCTGCGTTTGAATATCCAAGGAGAGTAAAGTCTCCTTCTTTGGGATATCATAGACCTAACTTTGAGGTAGTTGCAACGTATTTGATGATGTGTTTTGCAGCACTTAGATGAGATTCTTTGGAATCAGAATCTAGCACAAATGCAAACACTAAACAAAATGTTAGGTCTAGAAGTAGTAAGATAAAGAAGTGAACCAATAATACTCCTGTAGAGCTTTTGGTCAACTTTCTTTCCTCCTTCATCTTTGTCCAGCTTCGAAGAACTAGACATTGGTATCTCAGTCTTTTTGCAATTCTCCAATCCGAACTTTTTAACGAGTTCTTTTGCATATTTTTCTTGGTGAATGAAAATTCCTTCCTTCAATTGTTTCACTTGTAATCCGAGAAAGAAGGATAGTTCACTCATCATGTTCATCTCAAATTCATCCTGCTTAGACTTAGAAAACTTTTTGCACAGGTTTTTGTTGGGTGATCCAAATATAATATCATCAACATAAATTTGAACAAGTAGAAAGTTTTTACCTTCTCTTTTAATAAACAAAGTAGTATTCACTTTTCCTTTGACAAAACCATTTTGAATTAAAAATTTACTTAACCTGTCGTACCATGCTTGAGGTGCTTGCTTTAATCCATATAGAGCATTTTTTAGTCTAAATACTGAGTCTGGTTTCTTTGGGTCTTCAAATTCGGGAGGTTGTTCCACATAGACTTCCTCTTGGATAAATCCATTTAGGAATGCACTTTTGACGTCCATTTAGAGTACCTTGAAATTTTTATAACAGGCAAAAGCAAGTAATAATCTAATTGCTTCTAACCTTGCCACTGGTGCGTAAGTCTCATCATAGTCTATCCTTTCTTCTTGCGTATATCCTTTAGCCACGAGTCTTGCTTTGTTCCTGACCACTTTTCCTTTTTCATCCATCTTGTTCCTAAAAACCCATTTAGCTCCAATAATAGATTTACCTTTTGGTTTATGAGTTAATTCCCAAACATCATTAATATTGAACTGTCTGAGCTCTTCTTGCATAGCTTCAATCCAGCTTTCATCAGTTAAAGCTTATTCTATGCTTTTGGGTTCTATTTCAGAAATAAGTGCCACGGCGCTAGACTCTTCTTGCTTTTTGGATCTGGTACGAATCCCTTCATCAATGTTACTAATGATGAGTTCTTTTGGATGATTAGACTTGTGCTTCCAGTTACTGATCGGTCTGACAGAATGATGTTCTTCTCCTTCAGTTAATTCTTCAACTTCCATTTGTTGATGATCTTCAGAAGTCTGAGCTACTTCAGGGGAGGTAGACTTTGTAAGGTCTGAAGCAGGTTCAGATTCTTCAGGTTGAGTCTGAATCAGTTGATTTTGCAAAGAGTCTTGAAATTTAACATTCATAGATTCTTCTACAGACTGAGTCTTCTTGTTGAATACTCTGTAAGCTTTATTGGTGATTGAATATCCAAGAAAGATTCCTTCGTCTAATTTCTCTTCAAACTTACCAGTTTGATCATTTGCATTTTTCAAAACAAAACATTTGCAATCAAACACATGAAAGTAAGAAACAATTGGCTTCTTTCCTTTGAACAACTCATAAGGAGTTTTCTCTAGAATAGGCCTTAAAAATACTCTGTTAATAATATAACAAGCTGTAGAAACTGCTTCAGCCCAAAAACGAGAAGAAATATTACTTTCAATCAAAAGAGTTCTTGCTATTTCTTGCAAAGATCTATTCTTTCTTTCCATAACTCCATTCTGTTCTAGAGTGTATGGAGAGGAGAAAACATGCTGAAAACCAGATTCATCACAGAATTTTGCAAAGTCTTGATTTTCAAACTCACCTCCATGGTCTGTCCGTATGCTTGAAATAGCATATCCTTTCTCATTCTGTACTTTCTTGGCAAACTTTGAAAAGTGAGAAAAGGTTTCTGACTTACTTGCTAGAAAGTAAACCCAAGTAAATCGTGAATAATCATCCACTATTACTAGACAATATCTCTTTCCACCAATGCTTTGAGTTCTAGTTGGTCCAAAGAGATCCATATGTAGAAGCTGCAAAACACGATTAGTGGAAACTTGATTTATTGGTTTAAAAGAACTTCTTACTTGTTTTCCTAACACACATGGTGTGCATAAATCGGATTTTTGAAACTTCAGGTTGCGCAGTCCACGAACAAGTTTCATGGAAGAGATCTTGGCAATTTGCTTCATGTTGACATGGTCAAGCTTTCGATACCAAAGATTCACTTCATCTTGAATTGATATTAGACATTGAGACCTTTCTGGTCTGATATCCAGAAGATAAATGTTCCCATGTCTCCGTCCAGTAAAAGATTGAGAAAGATCTTAACTAGTTCTCGAACATATTTGTAACGACCCGGGCCCCACTGTATAATATTGTCCGCTTTGGACACTGAGTCCTCACAGCTTTAAAACGCGTTATACAGATTAAAGGGACCCAAGCCTTTATAAACTAGCCCAGGACTCCCCACTAAGCGATGTGGGACGGGAGACATGCCCTTAGCCTCACCCGCGTACCGCCAAGGTGATCTCAGTCCATCCCTCCGTACTGCCCCGGGTCTGGGTCATCACATTCTCCCCCCTTAAGGCACAGCGTCCTCGCTGTGGCCCCCACACGCGGTCGGGAGTAAGCTCTGATACCATTTGTAATGACCCGGGCCCCACTGTATAATATTGTCTGCTTTGGACACTGAGTCCTCACGGCTTTAAAATGCGTTATACAGATTAAAGGGACCCAAGCCTTTATAAACTAGCACAAGACTCCCCCCTAAACGATGTAGGATGGGAGACATGCCCTTAGCCTCACCCGCGTACTGCTAAGGTGATCTCAGTCCATCCCTCCGTACTGCCCCGGGTCTGGGTCGTTACAATATTCTTTATTGGAAATTGATTTTGAATCTAGTGTCGCACAGTTGGCTTATGCTGAGTAGATTGTAATCTTTATTGTTCCGCATCCAACAATTCTTCATTTGTTATTTCCACCAAAAGAGACTTTTCCACCATTAATTTGAACAAATTTTGTAAAACAACTTGAATCTCCAATCATGTGTCTTGAACAACCACTATCCACATACCATTTAACCTTTTTTTTGATAGTGACCTGCAATTAAAAAAGAAACTCAAGCTTTCTTTGGTACTCACATTTTCTTGGGTCCAGTAGAGTTAGTGCAATATACAGTCTTTGCCCAATCCTTCTTAACAGGTTTCCAACCCATTGGACATTCTTTCTCAAAGTGTTCTGAGCTGTTGCACTTAGAACATCTGAGAGCACTTCGACCAACAGGTTTTACAAAGACTTTTTGAAAATGATTTCTGTAAAAAGTTTTTGTAGGTCTTTGTTTGATTCTTTCATTTACTTTTGGAAAAAATTAATTAGAGGAATAGTTTCGGGAGTCATTCTCAAGCCTGACTTGTTGAAATAAAGTCTTTGTACCGAAAGAATCTTTTCCAACTTTTCAAATCCTATTGAAAACTTTTTTGAAATATTTGAAATATCATTTTTCAAAAATGTATTTTCTTTTGAAAGAGAGTCTGCATTTTCTTTTAAAACAGCAAAACTCTTTTGTCTAAATTTTCAAACTTTTCTTTCCAAGAATTTTCCTGTTGCTTCAGTGTAGAATTCTCCCTTTTTAGCTCGGAAATTCTCTTAAGAGAGGTTTTGAGACTAAGACAAAGTTCATCAATGTATTTCAAGACTTTAGTAGGAATTTTTAAATTACTTACCTCGATTTTGCTGTCTGAGTCTGAGACTATATCTGTCTCAGAGTCTAAGTCTGATTCTGATTTTGCCATTAAACAAATATTGGCATAATCTTCATCACTTTCTTCACATTTAGTATCACTCAATGTCTCTACTTTGAGAGCCTTTCTGTATTTCTCAGCTTTTCCCTTCTTTTTCTTCAACAGTAGACAGTTGGGTCTGATGTGTCCCTTTTTCTTGCATTCAAAATAGATCACATCTTTGTTGGTTTCATCATTCTCAGTTGATTTGTTTGAAACTTTTGAGTGCTTTGTTTCTTCTAATTGAATCTTCTTCCCTTTTTGTTCAGTTTCCTGGACCTTCTTATCATTAGTGCTAGCTCTTCATCGTCCATATCCTCTTCAGAGTCTGTAACATCAGAATCATTGTTAGATTTTAAAGCAATAGACTTCTTACCTTTTGGATCTTCTTCCTCGTTGATTTGCTCCACTTCATAAGACTGAAGTGTGCCAACTAGTTCATCTACCGAAAGTGGCATGATTCTTTGTGTTTCCCTTATTGAAGTTTTCACGTGATTCCAGTCTTTGGAGAGTCCATGCAGCAATTTGTTGACCTTCATTGGTCCTGAGATTGGTTGTCCTTGATACTCTAGACCGTTTACAATTTCTATAAAACGACTAAACATGTCAATGATAGATTCTCCTGGCTTCATCTTGAAGGCTTCATACTGTCCGAGTAGAATATTGATCCTTGTTTCTTTCACTCGATTAGTTCCTTCATAGGTAATGTGCAGCCTATCCCAGACTTCTTTGGCTATTTCACAAAAAGATATTCTATTATACTCAGTAGGAGACAACGCACAATATAAGGAGTAAATTACTTTAGCATCAAGAGCTTGTCTCTTGGTTATTTCTTCTTGAGTCATCTTGCTAGCGTCTGCAACTTCTTTTCCTCTTTCTGAAGCTAATGTAGTTTTAGGAATGATTCCTTTTTCTACCTCATCCCATTCCAGAGGATCTTTTGATCTTAGGAATGCCTTCATCTTGTTTTTCCATATGCTATATTCCTTTCCATCGAAGTAAGGTGGTCTGGTATTGCTTTGACCTTCAACCAAACCTAGAGCCAACATACTAGCCATAGATCTTTAACTCAGAAGTAAAAACACTTCAATTAAATGAGCACAAATGCTCTGATACCAATTGATAGGGCTAGTAAGAGCACCTAAAGGGGGGTGAATAGGTGATCAAATAAGTTTTTGCAAAACTTAACAGATTAATTTGTCTTCTGAGAATAATAGCCTGAAGATGTAAAAGACTATAAACAGTTATATAAAGCTACGAATTGAAGTAAAGAGATTAGGGAAAGAGAATCGAAACAGAAGGTTTATAGTGGTTCGACTTAGACCAAGCCTACATCCACTCTCTCGCACTGATAGCCCACTGGCTAGATTCCACTAAGAACCAAAAGAGATTTTACAGTCTCACTTCCTTGATTCCACATTGTAAAGACTCTGCTACACTTCCTCAAGGTCTCACAAGTATTTAATCTCTCTTTTGAATACAATTTGGGCTCAACAATTGAAAAAGCAAAGAACTAGGAGCTTCAGACTTTGGAATTTTTCTTTCACGCACACATTCGAATAACTTGAGCATCTTCCTTATATACTCCTCCATGCCTTCATAACCGTTGGCACATTCCAAAGGAGTTCTTCCAATCTACATGTTTGACATAATCAGTAAAGGAGATCTCGAGTTATTAAAGGAATGTGATGATAGCCCACCAATCCTGCTCAACCATACAATCAGGATCTAGGTTTCCATAAGTAGAACCTTCCAAGTATACTTCGTCAATCAACAAATCTAATTATTCAAATTGATTTCAATACGAATAACTGATCACGAGATGCTATCTCCAGCCGTGAGATCTTCTTCAACCGTACGAACCAAATCCTTAAAGATATACTCGCATTTGGATAAGTCTTCTTCATCGGATAAACCTTGTCTTCGTCGGTCTGGAAACTATCAGTAAGGGTAGACTTTAAATCTTGAGTCTGGAGGTCTTCAGACTAGATTGATGGAAATGTTTTGTCAACTTCAAAACAAATAAGGAAGTTTTCTCCAACAGAATTGAGCCTAGCCCCACGTCTGCGTCGTCCAGCTCGCCTCCAGTCCCATCGGTCGCCGTTGCTGCCACCTGCACGTCCGCCTGTGCCCAGCGACCGTTGAGCAGCCCTACTGCCGCTCAAGCCAGCCGTTAGTCTGCATGGCTTCGCCATTGCTGCCTCCACCCGCGTTCGAGCCGTTTGGCTCAGTCAATCGCCTCAGCCCCAACCGGTTCAGCCCTTCCATAGAACTGGTTCTTCCGGCCAAGTCGTGAGGCTTGCAAGGCTTTTTCAGCCCCTTCCGGCTCTCCGTTGGAGTTGCCGTAGGCCCGGGATCTCACTGCCGTTGCGCCACCGTTGTCGTGAACCCGTTTTCGCGCAAATTCGGTGAGTTAGCATCCTAATCTCTGATTAGGAAGTTAATTGCACTTAGTTGGATTAGTTTAGGCTTAATTGAGGCTTATGGGGATTAGTTAGCCTTAATTAAGATTAGTGTAAAGCTTAACTAGTTGGTTAGACTATTTAGTTAGGCTAGGTAGTAGTTAGGTGGATTGGTTAGGGTATTTAGTTAGCCTAATTAGAGTAATTAGTTAGCCTAGGTGGATTAATTTAGTTAGTTCAATTAGATTAGTCCGGTTAGGTTGTTTAATTTAATTAAGTGGTTTAATTTAAATAATTTGTAATTTAATTAATTAATTATTAATTAGAGTAAATTATAACAAGATAGCCGGTTATCAAAATTTTACGTTGATTGTTGTGGTTGTGTTAATTTGTGAAATTGATTGCTAATTTATGTAATTGAGTGCTGGATGATGATTTTTAATTATTATTACAAAAATATGATTTTATGGTATTTAATGAGAAAAATACCGGGTGACGGTTTTTGACGCCAAAAAGGTTTTATGTACTATATAAAATCGTGGAATTTTAAATAGAGAGTATATCACGTTTTATGGTTCGATTTGAGTGTGTGATCACGCACAATTATTTTATCGGCTATTTTTAATATGAAGAAAATTAACCAAGTCCATTATTTGAATTTGAAGTATTTGAGTGCAAAGCACGATGTTCTTGGCCGAGAATGGATGTGTGTGTGATCGCTATTGGATTCCGTCACCCAATGAAAGTCGGGGAGGCGATGCTCCTTTATGGAATGCCCCACGTCAACGGATGCCGGTCGCAGTGGAGACTGGGCCGATGCTCCTTTGGGAATGCCGTTTAGATGTGGACGTTGCCATGCCCAACAAAGCGGGGCGATGTCCGGTTATGCTGGATGACCGCTGAATGTCTAGTTAGCTGTAGCCGTTGGGTCGTAAATAATTGGAACACACTTTAGTGATTGAAATAGCCGCATCTGATTATGGGACGAAATTGTGTGGCACGGAATGGGACGTGTCATAACGATTTGGCCTTATAATCGGGACCCCGTGATTGATTGATATATGATATGAGGTGTTCCAATTAATGATTTACGCTTGCTGCGTTTATATATGATATATGAGATGTACTAACATGCAGGGAGGTGCTGAGGCGAGGTAAGTCCTATAGGGTGCATGTTTAGGCTTCCTCTAGGTGAATTCTCGTCCTAATTAGGGTTCAAGGTGTGGACTTACTGAGACTTTGTCTCACCCTATCGTGATTTAAATTTTTACAGGTCCTTAGATGGAGGTGCACCACGTTCGTTTTGGGTGGTCCCGAGAGGCGGAGACCCAGCGTACCATACTCCCTATCTATGGGACCCCCTGGACCCATGAGCTCGTCGTGACCACCATTTAGGTCGATGATGGCCTACCTCAGTTGGTATCTCATTGCTTTAAAGCGTGGTTTTGTCATGGGCCTGACGGGATTCGACGGTTTTGACGGACTTGCCATTGATACCGAGTATGAGGTGGTACTCGACCCTGTTGTGGACACTGATATTTTGGCTGATATCGAGGCGAACCAGGGGCCTGAGGTTGAAGAGCCCGCAGTAGAGGTAGCTGATCCTCTAAACATCGACATCCCAGATGGTGTCGTAGTAGACTTAGATCCCAAGTAGGTAGGGTCCGGGGTAGGGTTAGCTTGGTAGCTTCTTTTGGTTTTAGACTTCTGTATATAAACCCGATGTGTTTATAAAGTGTGTTTTGTGTAAATTGGTTGTCTTGCTTTTCTATCCCATGTTTAATTGTTGTCTGGAGTTTATTAGTTCGCTTCCGCATGTGCATAAATCGATCAGGTCAGCGACGTGTCTTGAGAACGTCGCAATTTAGTCAACCGCCAAGGGATGTGTGTGTGGCTGGGGTTCAGGGCGTGACATTCCCGCCTAAAGTGGTATCAAAGCTGGTCAGTGTCTGGAGTGAAAATGTGAGATGGGTTATGGGAAAGTTAGTAGGAAATGCCTATTTTCTTATGCAGATGCATGTGATTGATTAGCTGATTGGTAGATTGTTTTGTGTGGGTCGCTCATTTTTCTAATTCTGTGTGGAATTGAAAAGCAGGTTCTATAAAGAGTCTGCAGTATGAGTGATCAGGATCAGAGGATTCCTAAGAAGAGGACAGTTGCGTCTATCACTCGGGGTATGTGGCACCCCCGATACGGCCCCCGATCCGCTAAGGTCGCCACAGAGTTCTTACCCTTTTTTTTTTTTTTTGTCACATGTCACTCTGATACCATTTAATTGTAGTGGGTCCATAAATCTTGGGGGTTCGTATCATCTCAATCGGTCCCAGCGCAGTTCATATAATCGGAAGCATACTCGACATCTCCCTAACCCGTACTCCAACTAAAATAATACAATGCAATGCATACCAACTACACTTTCATATATATATATATATATATATATATATATATATATATATATATACTTTAGGGCCGAATCACTTTTTATTTACATAATTAAGATAGACTTCACGAGTCAGTACAACAAAAAGGGCCAAGACTTTAACTAAGCTCAGCTATAAACCAAAAGAACCCGACTCTCACATCAGACATGTACATTAAATCCATCCTCTAGTGTCAGCCATCCCAAAAAGTGTCATCCTCCACCAGTCACACGCTCCTATCACATCCAGCTAGGTGCATCGGTTGGTGGCGGCGGCAGCATCCCCATCATCCTCCCATCTCGACGTACATGGACAGACAAGAACTCCTGAACTACAAGGCCATCGGGTAGACCCACATCGTACATGACCAACACACGGACACGGATAAACACCAAACCATGAACACCAGCGCAAGGGTGCTCCGAGCACTCGACCTCAACATCAGATGGTAAGCCATAGAATGTACTGCGTGTGACAGGTGCTAGAGGCATCTCTAATCTGAAATGTTAATCCCCAAAAGGGGTGAGTACAACCACTTAGCAGTAAAGATCCATCAAACTACATAATGCAACAAGCAAGACAATCACAATTTCATATAAAATGTACATATCATCCATGTGATCATATTTGTATTTCCATGAGATCCATACATTAAGGCAATTCATATTCCATGCCATATGCACATACACATGCACATGATCCATATCAATCATACAATCACATATACATATTCCCATGAGATCCATTCAATGCCTTCATGATCGCATTCTCAATGCCATATAGTATCAACTCAATTTCATAAGCAATTATATCCCATGCCATATGCACTCACACATGCGCATGATTCAATATTCTCAATTTTTGATATTCAAAAGGATCTCATTTTTTTTGTCCAGGGACCAGTGTTTGCATCCCTCATATATCGCTCGCACCCAACCTGGCATCGCGAGGAACCTTCGGCACACACCTCCGGGCATCCGGCACACACACTCCGGGCATCTCGTATCCCAACTGGCATCACGGGGCCATCCGGTACACACCTCCGGGCATCTCGAAACTCCCGAGGACATCCGGCACACACCTCTGGGCATCCGGCACACACACTCCGGGCATCCCGACACTCCCGGGGCATCGTCGGCTCACACCTCCGACAGTATCATCATCATCATATATATCTCATCTTTGAAAAAAAAAATGCCATTCAATATCATGATGCCAAAAGTTTCATGGAGTTTATAAAATCTTATCAATTTGATGTCATGTGAAATGCACAATCATTACCACATATGCAGCATAATTACCACTCAAGATATCACATCTCATAAGACAATTCATTTATTTTTGAAAGTGAAATAAATTTTTGGATAAAACAGAATGCACTTCTATAGTAAAAATTCTTCAAAAATTAGTAAAAAATCTCAATAAATTCTGAAAATTTAACATGTTACAAACAAGATCTATAGAGAAAGGTTTCATGAAGAACACCACGTCAAAAGAAGCTTTGTACCGGTTATTACGGTCCATACATCACAACTCAAATTTTCGGAACATTATCATTGCACAGTTTTATTCATAAACTCGGTAAAAATCATAAATCAACTCGAAAAATTCTGAAATTTGGATATTTTATAGATAAAACATAGAATTAAAAGTTTTGTGAAGAACTCGAAGTCAAATTCGTGATGGATCAGAAGCTAAAATCACCAAAACCGTCTCTGTCTCTCGGTAGCGATTTCCAGATCTAACCGTTTCAAAGAAATTTCGTTTTACCAACCTATACTTGTCCGTTTCTCTTAAAATTTTAGTATGTTTCTTCTCAAGGTGTTATCTAAAACTTTCATCAAGAGCATAAGATCAAATTCAGACTTGATACTTGCACAAAATTCGCAAAATCACAATAGGTCGACATTATATTTTCCAGATCTAGTGTCTTTGAAGAAAAAATAGTTTTACCAACGAATACTTGTTCGTTTTCTCTGAAATTTTGATATGTTATTCTCCAAGAAGTCCTCTACAACTTTCATCAAGAAGTCGAAGTGAGATTCCAACTCAAACATCGCATGCAACTCACAAAATCACCAAAGGTCAGACTGTTTTTCCAGAAAACAGGTTACTAGGCTAAAACACAACTCCTATAACTTCGAAAATCCTCACCTCCACCACATCCGAAATTCACCATTCATCACACACAATCATAACAGGCAAAGAGTAGATCAATGGACTCTACTTGCCTTAAATCCAACAAAATCTTGGCAAGCAAAACGGCGGGGCTAGGCGGCGTCGACGGTCTCCTCCTCCTTCACGGCTCACGCTTGGCTTCCCCTCTCTCGGTTCACTCTCCCTCTCTTCCGATTTCACTCTCTCTCTCTCGCGGTCGAAAACCCTCTCTCTCAATCCGCCCTTCCTCTCTTTCTTCCCCTCAATCATTAGCAATCATTAACCTTGCATGCATGACACTTGGTTGATCCCCTTAGCCACTTGTAAATTTTGCCATGCAAGATGATGGGCCTCCCTTGGGCCGACTCCTCCATCTGGTCTCTCTCTCTCCCTTGGTCAACAGCCCATTGGGCTTCTTGGGCCGGTCGAATGGTGAGGGCTTGTGGGCTGGTTTGGCAAAATCGGCCCACACCTTCTCCTAATGACCCACCCTAATCCTTATTTATATAAACACCTAATTGCAATTTATATTGCATAAAAATTTGTAACATAAATCAATAAAAATCCAGCTTATAAAGTTCATGGCCAAGAACAAAATTTTCCATCAATTTGTCCTTTTGTAAAATCCTTGACCACATATGGACATAGGATAGATTTTTTTTTTTTTTTGCAAAATAAATGTCCATTAAATGCTCGGCCTTAATCTATTGAAATTCATTGGTCTAATGGCTATAATATAATCTGATGGCGCTTCCATCACCTATCCATGGTTCATGGTATATCCAGGGGTTGTCATGAAATTTTAGGATGCCACAGGGTAGGATGCTGACTAGGGTCAGTGCCCGAGGCAGAGCGTAAGCTCAGGCCGGCGCTAGTGTTAGAGTATCGCCGCCGGCTGGTACTAAAGGTGTAGTAGCACCCAGCAATCCCAGAATCGATGAGATCGTGTAGAAGCTCAAGACCTTGGGGAATTTGATGGGGCAGCAAGCCTAGAATCAAGTTGCCGCTATAATTGCCACTAATGCTACCACTGTCGTTGCCGCACCTGCTGAAGTCCAACCTAGGAATGTGATCGGAGAGAGACCGATGCACAAGCTAGTTGAGCAATTTCTGAAGCTAAACCAATCGAGGTTCACTGGAGCAAGCGATCTCGAGGCTGCAACCCTCTGGATTCGCAAGTTAGAAAAGGTCTTTGCATTGCTGAGGTGCTCTGATGAAGACAATGTAGTCCTGGCGGTCTACCAGCTGCAAGGGGACGCTAGTACCTGGTGGGAGGCCACCAAAGGAAGGGTGTTCCAGAAGGCGTGGTTCTGGTGTGGAATGGCTTTGTTGAAATCTTCAACGGGAAGTATTTCTCTGAGTGCACCAGAGAACAGAAGATGGCGGAGTTTCAACGCCTTCATCAAGGTTTGATGTCTGTGGACCAGTACGAGACGGAGTTCGCCGAGCTATCCAGGTATGCACCAAAACTGATCGAAGAGCCTGTAGACAGAGCAAGGAGGTTCAGAGATGGCCTCTGATTGAAGATAAAAGACCCGCTCGTGCCGTTGAATTTGAAGGACTAAAACGACTTATATGAGAGGGCACAACTGATAGAGAGAAACTTGAATGAATGAGCCACTGCTTCTAGGTCGCGGTTCGGGTAGAATAGAGATGGCAATCGGTTTGGGAAGAAACCGATGGCTGGTGGGAGGTATCTTATTCCGCCCAACAAGAAGGAAGGGATTGAAAAGTCAATACCGAACCAGAATGGAGTGTGTCATTTCTGCAGAAGATGGCATGGCTCAGCCTCGTGTTTCACAAGAACGGGAACTTGCTATGGATGTGGCCAGCAGGGTCACCTAGTCAAAGACTATCCCCGCAGGCCGATGGGATCACAGCTGCCACTACCCCTGATGGGACAGAATAGAGGGAATGCACCGTAGGGTATGATGAACGGGCCTTTAGCTTAGGGAAGGGTGTATGCTGTAACCTGACGCAATACAGAGGACTCACCAGACGTGGGCAAAAGTACGGTCTCGCTGAACGACCATACTGCTTACGCTTTATTTAACCCTAGAGCTACGCATTCGTTTATTGCTGAGCAATATGTTAAGTTGGTAGGGTTGAGTCTAGAATTGTTGGGGTCAGTTATTAGTATATCTACACCGTTAAAAGATAAGGTGTTATCTGCAGTAAGTTGTTCTAATTGCAAGTTGGTCATTGGTGAGCGAGAGGAAATGATAGATTTGATAGTCCTAGCCATGTATGATTTTGATGTGATAATTGGCATGGACTGGCTCACCAAGCAACAAGCTACTGTAGACTATTATCGTAAATCAATTTAGTTTAACTTGTTAGCGGGTGAAAGTTTCGAGTTTATTGGGAGTTGAAGAGGACCCTCGATTATCTTAATCTCGTTGCTTGAGGCAACCCGTTTGTTAGACGGGGGTTGCCATGGCGACTGTCGTTGATACGACAGTTAAGGAGTCAAAGATGGAGGACATTGCAGTAGTATAGGAGTTTGATGATGTGTTTTCAAAGGAATTACTTGGTTTGCCCCCAGAAGGGAGATCGAGTTCGTAATTGAGTTGGCCCCTGGGATAGAGCCAATCTCTAAGGCTCCTTACCATATGGCGTTGTCAGAATTGAAGGAACTGAAGGTGCAGATGCAGGAGTTGTTGGACAAGGGATTCATACGTCCTAGTGCATCACCTTGGGGAGCACTATTTCTGTTCGTGAAGAAGAAAGATAGTTCGTTGCGTATTTGCATTGACTATTGGCAACTCAACCAGGTGACGATCAAGAACAAGTGATCGCTACCGAGGATTGATGACTTGTTTGACCAGTTGCAAGAAGCGTCGATATTTTCGAAGATCGACCTGAGGACAAGTTATCATCAGCTGAGGATCAGGAAAGAAGATATACTGAAGACGGCATTTCACACGCGTTACGGCCATTATGAGTTTACTGTAATGCCGTTTCGTTTGACTAAACGCCCTAGCTGCTTTCATGGATTTGATGAATCAAGTGTTCAAGGAGTATCTGGATTAGTTCGTGATGGTGTTCATCGATGACATCTTGGTGTACTCGAGGAGTCCTGAGGAGCACGAAAGAAAGTTGAGGACAGTGCTTTAGACTCTACGAAATCATGGACTGTATGCCAAGTTTAGTAAGTGCGAGTTTTGGTTAACTCGTGTCGCTTTCTTAGGCCAAGTGATTTCCGGTGAAGGGATTTCCATGGACCCGACTAAGATTGAAGCATTTATCAATTGGCCAAGACCGACGATAGTGACCGAGATAAGAAGTTTCTTGGGGTTGGCAGGTTACTATAGATGGTTCGTGGAAGGATTTTTAGCAATAGCCATGCTGCTGACTCGACTGCTCAAGAAGGAAGAGAAGTTTATATGGACGGATAAGTGCGAGCGTGGTTTCCAAGAGCTTAAGCAGAAGCTGACTATCGCACTAGTGCTGACAATTCCGTCTGGTCCTGGAGGATAGGGGATCTATAGTGATGCGTTGTTTGGAGGATTGGGTTGCATGTTAATGCAGCATGGCAGGGTTGTTGCATATGCGTCCCGTCAGTTGAGGCCTCATGAGTTGAATTACCCGATGAATGACTTAGAAGACGCAGCTATTATTTTCACTTTGAAGATTTGGAGACATTACTTGTGCGAGAAAGATTCCAGATCTTTATAGACCATCAGAGTCTCAAGTGTCTATTCTCTCAGAAGAAGTTGAACATGAGACAACGTCGTTGGTTGGAACTTCTCAAGGACTATGATTGCGACATCCTATATCATCCTGGAAAGGCTAACAAGGTCATAGATGCGTTAAGTCGGAAGTGTTTGATTGCGTAGATGGTGATTCAAGAGTGGATTCTACTTGAAGGAGCTCGAGATTCGATTTTTAAATTTGAGGTAGACCACCTTTCAAGTCTCATGGCCACCCTCAGAATTGAACTGGAAGTGTAGATAAGGATCAAAACGCTGCAGTTGACAGATCCTAAGATCCAGAAGATTTTGCAAGAGAATGTAGAAAAGAGAAAGGCTGACTTCCAGATTTCTAAAAACGGAACACTAAAGTTTCGTGGATGTTTGTGTGTATCTGACGATGCAGAGCTTAAGGAGGAGATCTTGTCAGAAGCTCATTGTAGCAGTTACAGCATTCATCCAGGTAGTACGAAGATGTATTAGAATCTGCGTCACCACTTTTGGTGGACCGGTATGAAGGCGGACATCGCTAGACATGTCGCCAAGTGTCTGACATGTCAGCAAGTGAAAGCACAGCACTGGAAGCCGGGAGGACTTTTGCAACCTTTTGAGATTCCCAAATGAAAGTGGGAACACATCACAACGGATTTTGTGATGGGATTACCAAAGAGTCAGTGAGGTAATGATTCCATATAGGCTGTAGTTGACAGATTGGCGAAGTCTGCTCACTTCATTGCCATACGAAAAGACTATGCATTAGACATATGTGCTGAGTTGTACGTGCGACAGATAGTTCGACTAAATGGATTGCTAGTGACGATTACGTCAAATTGAGACCCAAAGTTCACAGCAGCCTTCTGGAAAAGCTTACAGACTGCTTTGGAACAAAACTGTAGTATCATACGGCTTATCATCCGCAGACGGATGGCTAGTCTGAGAGGACGATTCAAACCCTCAAGGACATGCTGTGAGCTTGTGTATTAGACTTTAAAGGAAGCTGGGAGGAATAGCTTCATCTAGTTGAGTTCGCCTACAACAACAGTTATCAACAAAGTTTCCATATGGCACCATTTGAAGCGTTGTATGGTAGAGCGTGTAGAACTCCTGTGTGTTGGGATGAAGTTGGAGAACGAAAGATCACCGGCCTTGAGTTGGTTCAGCAGTCAATTGACATTGTCAAAGCTATTCGAGAAAGACTAAAGACAGCTCAGAGTCGTCAGAAGAGTTATGCTGATAAGCGGCGAAGACCATTGGAATTTCAAGTTGGTGAGCACGTCTTCCTTAAAGTGTCACCAATGAGGGGTACTTTGCGCTTTGGCAAGAAAGGGAAGATGAGTCCGAGCTACGTCGGTCCCTTTGAAATTCTGGAGCGAATTGAGACTTTGGCGTATCGTCTTGTGTTGCCACCAAGACTCGCTCAGGTGCATGACATCTTCCATGTGTATATCATCCTAGAAAGGCCAACAAGGTTGCAGATACGTTAAGTCGGAAGTGTTCGATTGCGCAGATGGTGATTCAGGAGTAGATTCTACTCGAAGGAGCTCGAGATTCGGTTTTTAAATTTGAGGTAGACCACCTTTCAAGTCTTATGGCCACCCTCAGAATTGAATCGGAAGTGTAGATAAGGATCAAAACGCTGCAGTTGACAGATCCTAAGATCCAAAAGATTCTGCAAGAGAATGCAGAAAAGAGAAAGGCTGACTTCCAGATTTCTAAAAACGGAACACTAAAGTTTCGTGGATGTTTGTGTGTATCTGACGATGTAGAGCTTAAGGAGGAGATCTTGTCAGAAGCTCATTGTAGCAGTTATAGCATTCATCCAGGTAGTACGAAGATGTATTAGAATCTGCATCAACACTTTTGGAGGACTGGTATGAAGGCGGACATCGCTAGACATGTCGCCAAGTATCTGATGTATCAGCAAGTGAAAGCACAGCACTGGAAGCCGGGAGGACTTTTGCAACCTCTTGAGATTCCCAAGTGGAAGTGGGAACACATCATAACGGATTTTGTGATGGGATTACCAAAGAGTCAGTGAGGTAATGATTCCATATAGGCTATAGTTGACAGATTGGCGAAGTTTGCTCACTTCATTGCCATACGAAAAGACTATGCATTAGATAGATATGCTGAGTTGTACGTGCGACAGATAGTTCAACTAAATGGATTGCCAATGATGATTACGTCAGATCGAGACCCGAAGTTCATAGCAGCCTTCTAGAAAAGCTTACAGACTGCTTTGGGAACGAAGCTGGAGTACAGTACGGCCTATCCATAGACGAATGGCCAGTCTGAGAGGACGATTCAAACCCTTGAGGACATGCTGTGAGCTTGTGTATTAGACTTTAAAGGAAGCTGAGAGGAACAGCTTCATCTAATTGAGTTCGCCTACAACAACAGTTATCAATAGAGTATCCAGATGGCACTAGTTGAAGCGTTGTATGGCAGAGCATGCAGAACTCCTATGTGTTGGAATGAAGTTGGAGAATGAAAGATCATTGACCCTAAGTTGGTTCAGCAGTCATTTGACATAGTCAAAGCTATTCGAGAAAGACTAAAGACAGCTCAGAGTCGTCAGAAGAGTTATGCTAATAAGCGGCGAAGACCATTGGAATTCCAAGTTGGTGAGCACATCTTCCTTAAAGTGTCACCAATGAGGGGTACTTTGCGCTTCGGCAAGAAAAGGAAGTTGAGTCCGAGTTACGTCGGTCCCTTTGAAATTCTGGAGCGAATTGAGACTTTGGCATATCGTCTTGTGTTGCCACCAAGACTCGCTCGGGTGTATGACATCTTCCATGTATTGATGTTGAGGAAGTATGAACCTGACCTGACTCACGTGCTGAATTTTGAAGAATTAGACGTGGATGACAGAGTGTCGTACGTGGAAAGATTAGTTCAGATTGTTGATCGAAAGGAGCAAGTGCTGCGCAACAAGACGATCTGTTTAGTCAAAGTGGTCTAGCAACACCATTGAACAGAAGGAGCAACGTGGGAAAGCGAGGACTCGATGAGATGACAATACCCCCACATTTTTTAAGAAGAATTATAATGGTTTAAATTTTGAGGACAAAATTTTTATAAGAGGGGAAGAGTTGTGACATTCTGAAAATTCGGCCCTATTTCGATAATATGTACTTGGATTTTTGTTGACGCGCCTATGGTCCTTTTCTCAGAGTTGATTACTCACGAGATAACTGATCCATCAGGTGAAGCCGTTAAGGGATATAAACGCGATAGACTTGAGAAGGGTCAATACGGCACCGTTATAATCGATTAGAGACCGAAGATAGGTCGATTCAATAGAAGCACGTAATTAAATTGTGGGTGATTCCACTTGATTGCAAAATTCGCTTCGAACGGCATTAAACCGATATTTCTGTCGATTTTGTACCCGGTACTAGTAATTGCAACCTTGAGATTTTTACAACAACAGAGAGTCACCTATGAGTCGGAGAGATGCACAAACGTGGATCGAAATCATCGACCACGGGTCAAAAGCGCTAAAATCTCTAAAAGCTACCCAGTAGGTTAGGTCATGCTAAAATTGCGTCCAATCGATTTTAACCACGAAATTGAACTCAATTTCAAGAATCGAAAGTTCGAGTGTGTCACGATTTATTTTTAGGACATCATCTCATCCTTTGAAGAATTTTCGTCCTGCTCAGAATTTTGGCGGAAAAATCAAAATCGGCAAATCAAAATGGTGGAAATTCGGATGGCAAAATTGAGGGACTTTTTGGCTACCCAAGTGGATTAGTTTGTGAAGGAAAATGTGGGAATTGGTATGGGCAACCTCCTCAGTAATTTTGGCCATGAAATTGAAGTTGTTTGGTGGGAAATTGAAGAAGAAAATCAGCAAATTCGTATGGACAGCAAGGGAGCCATTTTTAGCCTTCAATTTGGGTTTGTGAGAGGATGAGAGAAAATTGGCTATTAGGTGTTGGCTTGACAAAATGGTGGCTGAAGACTTTAAGGGGAAGCACTTGAGTGGAAGATATTTGTGAATGGCAGCCCATTAGCCACAAGCAAGACTTTCAAAGCTCTTGTCCCCCCCTTGTTTCCTTCCTCCTTCCCCTTGGTCGACCAGCCCTCTACAGAAGCTATCTTCAGCTTCTTCTTCTTCTTGCTTCTTCCTCAACATTCATTTTCCTCCATTGTTGAAGTTGTAAGCACCTAAGACCAAGCTAGCATAGCCAGCAGCCACGCAAGTCGCCGAACCGAGCCCAACCCCATGTTCACGTCGTCCAGCTCGCCTCCAGTCCCGCTGGTTGCTATCGCTACCACCCGCATGTTCGCTTGTGCCCAGTGACTGTCGATCAGCCCTGCCATAACTCGAGCCAGCCGCTAGTCTGCCTGGCTCCACCATTGCTGCCTCTACCTGTGTCCGAGCTGTCAGGCTCAACTAGCCGCCTCAGCCTCGACCGGTTTAGCCCCCCCACAGAACCGGTTCTTTCAGCCAAGCTATGAGGCTTGCAAGGCTTTTTCAGCCCCTTCTGGCCCTTTGTTGGAGATGCCATAGGCTCGGGATCTCACTACCATCACGCCGCCGTTGTCGTGAACCCGTTTTCACGCTAATCCGGTGAGTTAGCATCCTAATCTTTGATTAGGAAGTTGACTGCACTTAGTTGGATTAGTTTAGGCTTAATTGAGGCTTAGGGGGATTAGTTAGCCTTAATTAAGATTAGTGTAATTTAGTTAGCTTAACTAGTTGGTTAGACTATTTAGTTAGGCTAGCTAGTAGTTAGGCGGATTAGTTAGGGTATTTGGTTAACCTAATTAGAGTAATTAATCCACCTAGGCTAACTAAATACCCTAACTAATCCACCTAACTACTAGCAAGCCTAACTAAATAGTCTAACCAACTAGTTAAGCTAACTAAATTACACTACTCTTAAAAGGTGGATTAATTTAGTTAGTTCAATTAGATTAGTCTGGTTTAGTTATTTAATTTAATTAAGTGGTTTAATTTAAATAATTTGCAATTTATTTAATTAATTATTAATTAGTGTAAATTATATCGGGATAGCCGGTTATCAGAATTTTACGCTAATCATTATAGTTGCATTGATTTATGAAATTGATTGCTAATTTATGCAATTGAGTGCTGGATGATGATTTTTAATTATTATTGCAAAAATATGATTTTATGGTATTTAATTAGAAAAATACAAAGTGTCGGTTTTTGACGCCAAAAAGGTTTTATGTACTATATAAAATCGTGGAATTTTAAAAAGAGAGTATATCATGTTTTATGGTTTGATTTGACTGTGTGACTACACACGATTATTTTATCGGGTGTTTTTAATATGAAGAAAATTGGCCAAGTCTATTATTTGAATTGGAAGTATTTGAGTGCAAAGCACGGTGTTCTTAGCTGAGAATGGATGTGCGTGTGATCGTTATCGGAACCCGTCACCCGATGAAATTCGAGGAGGTGATGCTCCTTTATGGAATGCCTTATGTCAACGGATACCGGTCGCAGTGGAGGCTAGGCTGATGCTCCTTTGGAAATGTCATCTAGATCTAGACGTTGTCGTGCCTGACGAAGCGGGGCGATGCCCGGTTATGCCAGATAACTGCTGACTGTTCAGTTGGCTATGGCCATTGGGTCGTAAGTAATTGGAACACGCTTGAGTGATTAAGATAGCCGCGCCTGATTATGGGACGAAATTGTGTGGCACGGAATACGATGTGTCATAACGATTTGGCCTTATAATCGAGACCCCGTGATTTATTGATATATGATATGAGGTGTTCCAATTAATGATTTACGCTTGCTGCGTTTATATATGATATATGAGATGTACTAACATGTAGGGAGGTGCTGAGGCAAGGTAAGTCCTATAGGGTGCATGTTTAGGCTGCCTTTAGGTGAATTCTCGTCCTAATCGAGGTTTAGGGTGTGGAATTGCCGAGACTTTGTCTCACCCTGTTGTGGTTTAAATTTTTACAGGTCCTTAGATGGAGGTGCGCTACGTTTGTTTTGGGTGGCCACGAGAGGCGGAGACCCAGTGTACCATACTCCCTATCCACGGGACCCCCTGGACCTATGAGCTCGTCGTGACCACCATTTGGGTCGATGATGGCCTACCTCAGTTGGTACCTCATCGCTTCAAAGCGTGGTTCCGTCATGGGCCTGACGGGGTTCGGAAGGGCCCCTTGGACGGTTTTGACGGACCTGCCGTCGATACTGAGTATGAGGTGGTACTCGACCTTGTTGTAGATGCCAATATTTTGGTTGATATCGAGGCAAACTAGGGGCCTGAGGTTGAAGAGCCCATAGTAGAGGTAGCTGATCCTCTTGACATCGACATCCCAAATGGTGTTGTAGTAGACTCGGATCCCAAGTAGGTAGGGTCCGGGGTAGGGTTAGCCTGGTAGCTTCTTTTGGTTTTAGACTTCTGTATATAAACCTGATGTGTTTATAAAGTGTGTTTTGTGTAAATTGGCTGTCTTGCTTTTTCTATCCTATGTTTGATTGGTGTCTGGAGTTTATTAGTTCGCTTCCGCATGTGCATAAATCGATTGGGTCGGTGACGCGTCCTAGGAACGTTGCATTTTAGTCGACCACTGAGGTATGTGTGTGTGCTTGGGGTTCGGGCCGTGACAGGGATCATGTCCTAAGGCTCAAGAACTAAGCCATGTACATTCTTTGCCTGATTTGGTATCAAGTCAAGCTCATGGGAGATCATGTCCTGGTGCTTAGACCAATGCCATGTAATATTCTCTATCGGATGAGTATCAAGTTTTCATTTCCACATCTTTATTTTAAGTCTTTCAATACTTGAGTGTTCATAGAAAACTCTACTTGCATAGGGAGTGAGGTATCATCCCGTGTTTTACTTGGTTTCTGATCGACCACAATAAGCTTGCGACAACTCCCAATTCACTTAGAATCTTTTAGGATTAATTGAAACTTAAAATGAACCTCAACGTCGTGTGAGTAAGGGCTTGGAAAAGCTTGCGCCTAACTAAGGGCCATCGGCCTGCTTTTTGGGCAGTACCTCTAAACTTGTCTTCTCGAAGGATCACTACAGTAGAGAAGCTTTGAGTTTGCCTACTTAGTGCACCCAAGTTTCCTAATCTATCATCAAATACTTTATTTACCTTTTTTATTATTAAGCATTACTTTATTACTTGTGCACCTGCATGATTATTTGTCCCATTTTAGTGATTTAAGATTAAATCAAGGCTGCTCACAATACATTTTCAAAATAAAGAGAATAAGTACTAAAAGGGCAATAGTCGCATGATCATATCGTTGTATTAACAATATTTGGTTTGTAGAAATAAAATATACTTCCACATTTTACTTGGGTTTTTGACCACATCTCCATAGTAAGTTTAATCGCACGTATGAATTGAAACCCATGTTGCGATTAGTGTGGGCTTGGGAGAGCCCACGCTAGGTGACAACACCATCTCTTCAATAAGCAACTGTTCGTGCCTGCCTATTAATCAATTAGCTTTCCCTTAATGGTTCACCTTCAAAAAACTGTGGTAGAGCAAAATGCATTGAAATTAATGAGCCCTAATCGAGAAGGAAGTATATAGTCAAATGTCATCGATCGGATCACCGAGACGACAAAGCAACTGAATTTGTATTTTTATACTTCACATTGGTCCATGTTGCATACTACCTTACTCTATGTGACGAGTTAACATCTATACTCAGATGACATTTTTGATATTGTATTCCGATTGATTAATAATTGCACTTCAACAAACTCAGATTTGTCACCGTGCCAAGAAAAACTGGTTTGGTATTAGTTAATTGTCATCTCTATTCTTGGTGCTATTCTATCATCATGTATATTAGGGCTTTTGGCTAGAGACATTGGACCGTCATTAGTCATTAATGTCCATATGAATCACGGCTCCAAAAAGGTAACCTAATCCCTTATGTTATGGATGATTGAGAACCTAACTTTCTAGTTAGTTGAAAGCTGAGTCATTGAACAAATGGCAAAGGAAAAGGCAACGCATATGCGTGTGAATAAGCTGTGCGTGTGAATAAGCTGTCTAGCAAGCTATATAGTCTATGCACTTCAAGTCTATGACATGGCAAGATCGTTTTCATCAAGATTAATTCAAATTTGATAAGCCTGGTTCTCTGCAACAAGTGGAAACTTTTCAATTAGATCGTTGGACCACGGATTAGTCAAAGGATTGAGAATTGCGAGCTTCAAATGCTAAGATTAAGACGGCCTATTCTGGGTATTTTTGGCTTGAATTTTTCTCCTCTCCTTCATTGTATAGTTAAAAAGAAGGAACCAAACCTATTTTCCAGGTTTTAAATTGATTAAAACGCAAAATTGTCTCGTCAATGATTGAAAAAACAGATATATGAGAATATTAGTCTTGGGTCGATCAACATCTGCTCCACATATATCCAGATTATGAGACTAATGAAGAAGAAAGTGTAAGGAATCATAGACAGAATATATACATGAATGATGATCATGACCATAAACATAAGAATGAGTTAAATGAATGTGCAACCATCGCTAGAAAAGCTAACCGTTTAAAGGTTAATACAAAGAATGACAAAATAGCACATGCCCACTAGCTAATACTAGTGGAAGAGAGAATAGTAGTACAAAATGGAATAATAAATTTATTTCTAATCGAACGTATGAAATACCTACTTCTAGTAAAGATCAGTACAGATCTTATTACAGTAAAAGATGAATTTATGGGAGGATAATGCAATTTTTTTTTTGCGCTATATTTAGAAAATCACAATAAAAAAATAAAAGATCAATACAATGCAGTGGACATGAGGTAGGCCATTCATTCTTATTGCCAATATCACAATAAACCTACATCGCTTGATCTTTTAAAGTTCCTTACCCTTTTCCCACGCAAAGGCTTGTCGTTGATGCTCAGCTGCATATGTTTCGCGTAGGATAAGTTAAACTATAACGGGGTCTCTTTCTTAATCCTGAGTGATGGGACAGATGGTTGTAGCATTTGGGGGTCCCATGACAAGCTTTGACATGCCACTTGTCATTTTTGTATTTTATTTATTTTTTGACATTGCTCTTAAAATGTCTTTCATTTCATGATAGGTTAATTATATAGTTTGGTTTTTCGATGATTTAATTAATAGAGGGTTAGGTCATTTTTGGATTTATTTGGGTGACTACACAAGCAGACAATCTGAGTCAATGCAACAGGCGGAGATACTCCCCATGTAGACTCCTTCATTCCTTTATTTAAGAAAAAAGGTCCTAAAGCTTATTCGTTCCGTATTTTCTTTCTTGCCAAAATTTAAAATATTACTGAAGTTTAGAAATATGACAATCTATGTGAATTTACATGTTAATATTTGCATTTGTGAAAGTTTCAACAATTTTGGTATTTTAAAAAGTCAAAGTATGTGAAGTGCAAATTTTTTACTTTGATTAAACACAAAACAAAAAGTACAAATAAATCCAGACAAACTCTGTCTCAGGGGAAGATAAAAAAAAAGTAAATCAAATAGAAACTTGATCATAAGTGAAATTGTTGGTATATCATTTTACTTATGAGATATTACCGATTGTTGTAAGCTCGACTAATTATTTTGAGTAATACAAGCGATTATTTTTAGAAAAATAATTTCCAAATCATCTATTTCTGCATAACATACTGAGTCTAAAATCTAATGTATTTTTCATACTATCGTTCAATAAATCTCAAAGAATAATCACATGTGAGGTGAGGTAAACATAATAATATTTTTTATTGAATTTACGTTTATATGTGTATGCGTGGCCCAAATGTTGACTTTATGTTTATATACATCCATGGTCCAAATCCATCCCACGATGGAGGTTGATGGACAAACACATCAATATTATCAAACGAACGTCGTTTTCGTCCGTCCGTACGGGACCCGTGGTGACATCGTTACTCTAGAATCTGCATGTCATCATAGTTTCTTCTGCCTTCAATATTTATATGATTTTTTTTTTCTCTTAATAGCTTAAACTTTAGAACGATTAATAAAGGTCTCACAAAAAATCTTATAGGGATTTTAAAATATTTTCCCTATATACTTGTTATGTTCATATTATCTTTCTCCGCCTAGTAGTTAAGTTTTTTAAAACCATTGGTTGAAATCTTATATGATGTCAGAGCAGGAGGTTCCAAATGCAATCTTTTCAAACTCTTATTTTCCTCTCCAATTACATATTTCCACATTTTAGGCTTAAGCCAAGGTCCAATTTATGTATGAGGAGGAGTGTTAAAAAATTTTAATATTAAACCATGCCTTCATTTAATAATTTAAGCTTTTAGAATAATTTTACTCACACAAGCAAGCAAAGGTGTTGAAGTTTCACACATCACTTGCTTTCTAAATTCATCAAGCCCTCATGGACATGTAACTCAATACCTCATATCACAGTTTTTAATAGCATAGGCAACATCATTCCAAGACGTAATGGATCATATAATTCAAAGTATTTTTCCAACAATGTATATGGAAGCATTGCAAGCTAATTGTACTAAATCATACTCATTCACAGTCAGAGTCTTAAGTCATATTACTTATATTCACGGTGGAAATTATATCTCTCTCTCGTGATCTGATAAAGAAATAGACAAGCAAAGGATCTCGTGAGTGCATAGAACATCAATCAACTTCCTTCATTGTTTCTTTCATGCCATTACATCAACATTGTCTGTCGTCCTATTCCTACCGTATAGCCAGCTCCATCTCCCGAAATCCAGAGTGAAATCAAAACGGTGGCATAAAAAACACTATCAAGATAAGAGGATGTTTTTGTTTTGCTATTTCCTTCCGTCCTTCCGAAGCGTCAGCAACCCCGCATTCTTTGCCGGTCTCTTTCCCATGGGTTGAGAGCTAATACGACGCTCAGATAATAATGCCGATGCGAGCTTTGTCTACTTCCCCTTGATTTGAGGTGAAATGATGTCGACTAATGTCGAGTTCTTTCGTTAGATGACATTTTATGCAAGAAAGGGATGTTCACGAAGATTAAATCACCCGATCACATGCGTTTGGTGAGCCATCACCGCGAACGACTGTTGTTCTTTGCTTCTGCATGAAACTGCATGCGCCGGGGGGGGGGGGGGGAGAGAGAGAGAGAGAGAGAGGAGAGAGAGAGAGAGAGAGAGAGAGAGAGAGATTTTGGCGTTTACACGATCTGCCCTCCGATCATCTTTAGTTGGTTTTGTCCTCATCAATAATTCTAGAGTTTGGAGCAACCAGTTGGTTTTGTCCTCGTCAATTATTCTAGAATTTGTAGCAACTGGGATTTTTCAAAGGGGCAGAGAGCGAGAGAAGACCATGCAGCACGATCATATCTTGTAGGACCCTAGAATCACCAAACCATCCTAGGAGGGTTGACGAGAACGGCCATCCCATCGACATCGACATTCTTGTACTACATCAGAACCGATACAAGGATGTCCTTGTCCCGAGGAAGAGAACGACAGCTTTCGCTTCGGCTACCGAACGTGGCCTTGTAGGGGGGAATTGACGATCCTCCTCTTGTCTTCTCTGTTCTATTATCACAAGCGGCCGAGCTTTCCGCGTTTGTATAGTCATCGCTAGGAAAGAACAAAGCGTTGCTTATCGGAACCCTAAGGCTTTCATCATCGTTTGTGACAAATTCGATGTTGACTCGACTTGATTGAAAAATTGGCCATCAACCCAAAAGAAATAGATAAAGAGAAAGGAAGAAGAAGACAGACGACTTTAAATAATTACACAATGTCGTCAGGAGCAGTATTTGATGGGACTTACCTAGGGATGCCAATGTATTTTTATAATAAACCTAATCAACCAACATTCTAATTAAATTCAAGCAAAGTGAAAGAAAAATAAAATGAATGAAGCGGTGATAGTTCCACTTCTTACCATGACCAACATTTATCCACGGGGCTAAATGATTGATCCACTTAATGGCGAGAAAGTATTTTGTGTTTGATCATATTATTAATTTAGACATATGACAATATCAATGAATTTGAGTTATACAGAATCCTATCCACATGTGGTGTATATGTTAAATAAAATACTTCCCAATGAACGACTTACACATATCGGATCAAGATAGAAACAGTTGAAAAGAGATCAGCACTTCGCAATCTAATTTATCAAAGAAGATTTATGAAAAACAACATAACATCTATATAACATCTATATGAACGGCTCTTATACAATTACTGTCTCCGATTAGAGTAATTTGGTGGTTGATCTACACGATAAATCCCTATGGATATGAGATAAGTTTAGTGATAATTTACAAAAAAATTGATTATATACCTAAGTGAAGTGGAGTGACGGAAAAAAGTGCAATTATATGAATTTCGTTGAAATTGCTATGCTTCGTTTGATCTGTTTGAGGCCTTCTATTTTTATTTCATTGTGTTTTGGGGCCTTTCCCATAATTCAAGAAAATGGGCCTAGAAATGACCGATGATATAAGGACTGCCATTGAGCTCCCTATAATGGGCCTAAAAATATATGTTCATCCTATTCTTCCCCAAAAAACCCTCTCTCTCTCTCTCTCTCTCTCGAGAAAATATTCAGTGGTTCGAGCGCGCCAGGTCATCCGCTGACGTGGCGCGCACGAACCACTCACATACCGACACCTGTCCCAAGCGGGACCCCCTCGAAAATGAGAAAAGGGCTCGTTTTCGGCTGGCTCGGCTCGGCTCCTGCAGAAGAAAGGACGGTCAGCGATTCCTCCCGCTCAAAATTTTTCTCTCTCCTCACTTGAATGGGCGGGTTTTCTCTCTCCTCGTAAAATAACCAAGAATGCTCAGAGCCTTCCTCTGTTTCTTCTCCGCGAATCTCACCTCTCTCCGCCTCCGCCTCCGACTCCGCCTGTCCAAAAGCCTCGCTCATCTGCCTCTGGCATCTCGGTCTCGTTCTCGAGCGGCACCAGGCTCCCCGCCGCTGACCGGGCGTTGTCCCTGACGCTGGCCCGCTCGGTCGCGAGGGAGAACTCGGCGGACTTGGGCGGGGTCGACGGCGCGGCGAAGAAGGAGAGGCCTGCTGCATTTTCTCTCTTTTTCTCAACGGAGCGCGCGCTATTTCTTCCCGCTTCTGCCTCTCTCTTCCTCAAGCACTCCTCTCCTCTCTGTCCCGAGCCCTCTCACTCACCCCAAGCGCCCCCTCCTCTCTGTCTCGAGCCCTCTCACTCACCCTAAGCGCTTCCCTCCTCGCCTCTGTCCTCGTCGCCGTCATCGACTTTCCAACCGCGGCTCCAAAAATCGCCGGCTGCCGACTGGCCTCTCGAGCTTCTTTGTCTTCTACTCCTTATTCGGTCCCGATTTCGGGCTCGAGTACGTAGCCAAGGATTTTGAAGCAAAAGAGGTTTGCGAGGCTAGATATACTGGTGGCGGTGCTAAGTTTTGGGGTTTCGGCGACGCCGTGACGGCCGCGAGGGATATTGTGGTGGAGGAGAGAGAGGCGTATGGGTACCGTGAGACCTCTCTTTCTCCTTTGTTTTTTTTTTCTTTTCTATCGCCTCTGTCTCGCCAGAGTAAGAGCGCGGAGCAGAACGTCGAGCGCAGCGAGGCGAAGCGGGAGAGAGGCAATGTCTACTTCGCCCGATGCAGATTCAGTCGACGCCCTTCGCTCCCAGATCCATTCTCTCCAGACGACAATCAACGTACTCCTCTCTCTCTCTCTCTCTCTCTCTCTAGCGCGCGCGCCATTGGAAACGCTTCTTCCTCCTTTCTTTTCTATTTGAAATTCGATTGCGATTTCCTTGAAGCTGTAACTCGATCGAGCGGTTCGTACCCGCACGTGTGTGTGGGAGTTTCGATTGCCTGTACGAGCTGCCGCGTGCTAACTCTGTCGGTTTCGCGACTTGGCCCCCATTGCATTTCAGGAGCTGGAGAAGCAGAACGCCGACCTTTCTTCTCGACTCTCTGGATGTTGCTGTCAAAAGGTGAGCCATTTCGATCCTCCCTTTTCACTTTTCGAGAGGATTTCACTGTCTTTACGACTTCTCAAATGAATCTTGATATCTTTGTAGCAGCCCAAAGCCGGTTTCGGAGTTGGGTCGCGCGCGTTTGAGTTGGGCATGCATTGTTTGTCGGTGGTTTTAGTGAATGCATGCATCTTTTGGTTGGCGCTTCTTTGTTATTGGCCATGCATATAGGGGATAAGCAAAATTCAATGTTCCGTGCTGAATGCGATGTACTTGAGCTTATTGCTTCATTTTGTGCAGATGGAAGACAAGATTGGTTGTGTCGTAGAGGGAGGCGGAGTGGTCGATGGGAATGGCAAATCAATGAAGCTGGACAAGAAGACTAGGAAGAAAAAAGGTGCTACTGGTCAAACTTTTTGAGCTCCAATTGCATGTTTAATCTGAACCACTGAGATCTTGTATGTTTATTGCTCTTCAAGTTCCAGTCGAGGGTTTTTCAGTGACTTGGGAGGTCAGTCTGTTTTCAGGAACGGGAGGAACGGTTTAAGTTCAAAAGTCAAACAATAATTAAGTGGCCTTCTTGCAAATTTTGAGAGGTTACAGGATACTATAGTGCTGAAGTTTCGTGGAGTTGCGTAGCAGGCTGTGTTAGTTGTGACTCCAAACAGTCTAAAGAAAAACAAGGGACCCTAAGCGCTGAAACTAGACATAATCAAAGCATCAATATTGTTGTGCGAATAGTTTTTAATACTAAGTTTTATAGGGTTCAAGTTAGTAATTTCTTACAACCCTGTTTCCATAGAGATGAGCATGCTGTTCGGCTAAAGTTCTTTCAATGTGCAGCCATATTTTAGTGAATGTTGTGATACCTCCTGCTGCAGATTTCAAAACAGGAATTCTCGAACACCATCCGAGGCGATATGTTGCTCTAAGATTGATGTATTTTGGACAAAGGTACAGATTGTAGCCATTGTACTGTTTGTCATACAATGCAACTGTTGCATCATAAAACGATTTTAATCTGGTGTAGTATATTATCTTTCCCTTTGTCTTGATTTTGTCTGTTCTTAAGAGGCAGCATGGAATATAAAATACTCTAGAAATTGTGAAAGTTTAGCTGTTGTTAATAATTTGAGGATATTTCTGCTATGGAAGCATTCATGTTCTAAAAAAAATTGAAATGCGAGGGTGTCACTGCAGAAATCTCTTAAGTTGCAGAATCTGTCACAAGTAAATGTGTAGTGGATGTGATTCGTGAAATATGTGACTAATTTTCTGTTACACCACATGGCAAGTCTGACTAATTTCCTAGACATATGAAATCCTGAATGTGTTGTGCCTTAGGCCATTGAATGTACTGTGGCTTTTCTTTGGCACAATGAAATCGCTTCACTTTTGCTTTATTTTACAGGTTTTATGGTTTTGCCTCTGAAGCACAATTGGATCCAACTGTCGAGGTCCGGTCCTACGTTCCATCTTCTCCCCAAAATTTTCATTCATCTCAGCATTGGGCCTAATGGAAAATATGTGCTATAAAAGAGGGTTCTACTTCTTCATAAGATTTAAATTTATGTTTTCAGTAAGGACACCTATCTTTCAGTACACTAGTAGATCAGTTTGTACCATGCAAGCAAAGTCACTGAGTTTCTGCTTATTATCAAAGATACATGGAAGAGTTCTTTAATATTGTGCAATGCGAATGTTTAAATCATGGATTCTATCGATTTAAAATCAGCAGATGTTCCATTTTGGCATTTTTGACATTCTTGGCAGACACCTAATTCATTTCGATCCGAATCCCATCATACTGATTTTGGTGTCATGCGGTCTGAAATTTTTAAAGCTCTTGAGAAGACTAAGCTTTTAGTTGGTGACAAGAAAAAGTCACAGTACTCAAGATGTGGCAGAACAGACAAAGGAGTTTCATCTTTTGGACAAGTAAGTTCAAAAACTGCTACTCCGCTTCTAAGTTTCTTGATGGATCGGTAGATTGTTATTTTTTTCACAGACGCTAGATTGGGTTTTATCTTTGACTCACTATTCCGTGCAATCACCATTTCCTTGCAGAGAGAATGTGGGTCTTTGTTTCAACCTGTATTAAATTAATTTTTATTTCTTTTTGTTCTTGATCATAACGGCTGACCAAGAGAATAACATTACTGTACTGACCAAAATAAAATTATTACTGCAAAAATTGTACCTTCCCAATGATGCAAGCTTCTATTGGATTCTTTAAAGTCTTGTGATCTTTTTGTTCAAAAGCAGGCAGCAGATCTAACCATTAAAGGACAATCTATTTAAGATGATGCCAAAAAAGAGAAGCAAATTGATTCACAATAACAATAGAGAGCTTTTTACACGAACCAGTGTTCAGAAATACAACTGGTGTACCTGGTTCCAAAACCTACAATAGTTTGTATGTTAGTAAATGTTACTACAACAGTAACAGAAGGCTCATGTCAATTATAACCTGATATTTGCTCTTTGCAACTGCATTAAATCTGTGATGTCACTAAACTTTGTCATGGTGATGGGAATGGCTTGAAATGGGGTGGTGATTGCTGTGGTGATAGCTGTGAGGGCTCTTATAGCATTGTATGAGCGAGCAGTTGAGATATACGCCTCATTAGTTAATATTAATGCCTATCATCAACCTGGTAAATAGTTTACCTTATAAATCTTATTTAAATTAGATGATTGCTATATGTTTTGGGCTTATTGCTGTTGAGAATATGTGTGGCCTCTCTGAGTCAAGAAATTAAATCAATTCATCCAACTGGCTGTCTTTTTTCTTGGCCCCGATGTGCGACTGAAATTCTTAGGTGTCGAAGCTGGGAAAAAGGCAGCAGCAGAAGTATTTGCTCGTCAGAAACGGGTTCTGGCTGTACTCAATGAGGCCAGGTATCTTACTAGAACAAGCTTGTCTAAGATGGAAACTATCAGCTCTTAAGGAACAGGGAACACTTAAAGAAACTGTTGAGTGGGGTGGTAGAAACATGGATAAGAAGAAAAGCAAGCTCGTAGGCATTGCAGATGATGGACAGAAAGAGATCTGCATTGAAAGGACAGATGAATTTGGCCGAATAGTAAGTTTTCAACGAAAAAAAGATATTAATCATAAAGCCTTGTAATACTAAATTGTCCATTATAATTTCTTTTGCCTCTGACAAAGAAACGCCAATTCATTACTTTGATGTTTTTATGCCAATCTTCTTGTTTTGAATGTTTTACAACAGTTAACCCCAAAGGAAGCTTTCCAATTGCTTTCCCATAAATTTCATGGAAAAGGGCCTGGCAAAATGAAGCAAGAGAAGCGCATGAAGCAATACCAGGAAGAATTGAAGTTGAAGCAGATGAAGAATTCAGACACGCCTTCTTTGTCTGCAGAGAGGATGAGGGAAGCTCAAGCTCAAATGAAGACACCTTATCTTGCGGTTAGTGGTCATGTTAAGCCTGGGTATGTTTTCCTGTGTTAAAAAATCAAGTTACTAGTTCTTTATTCATTGGCATTTAAGTACATAGCATTTTAGATTAATCTGACTTTATAAGATGTCAATGTGGAGTGTCTTGTTCCATGACCAAAGTGCTTGACTGTCTTTTCGCTTTGCTGCTTCAAATTTTCTATTTATCCCAAATCCCTCAGAGCCTGGGCTCTGCTGAGGAGATGTTTCTGTTTGCTAATGTACAGCTCCATGGATCACTGCCTGGATGACTCTTTCCAGATTATATTTCCCCAGACGTTTGAGGGGAATCTCCAGTTTCAAGACTCGTGAATTTGTTAACTTAAAAATCATAGCCTATGACCATGCATTATAGATCAACCTATTGATGTCTCCATCTTTATGCTTAACAAGGCGGCACCTTAATAGAAATTTGAGTGGTCTGACTTGATTGATGATAAACAATCTATATCTGAGAAGACAATCAGACACCATCTAATAAGTGTAAGCTGGACTTCATGCAATGTCTATTTACCATGGTAATTGAATGATAAAATAATGATTAGATTTTTGTTACTTTGTGCCTGTTTATTTAATTGTTTTTTTTTCTTTTTTCTTCTGGGGTGTTTCCAGTCAAAACAGTGATCCAAGAAAGAAGTCAGAGCCACCATTGAGAAGGATCCCGGGAGCTTAACGCCCATGCTTGGAGATAGGAAGGTCAGTGTCGACCCAAGTTTGTTGCTTTTTCATCTCTAAATATAGAGCGCAAAGAACAAATAGAGAAAGCAGAGGAGAAAGAACGAATGAGATATATATGCGTTAGAAACTGCTGACAGCGAAAAGAATGAGTATGATAACATGGAAGATGCGTTTGATGAAGATTCTGCAGTGAATGATCATTATGATTTCAGTTCTCATTACAAAGATGGATCAGATAGTGACCCAGACGATGAATTAGACTTTGAAGGTTCGCTTTTACGGCTTCCTGTGAATTTGAATATCCTATTTTAAATCGAGAAAATATTCAGTAGTATGAGCGCGCCGCGTCATCTGCTGACGTTGTGCGCATCTATCACTCAGATATCGACACGTGTCTATAGGTGGTCAAGACTTCTGTTTTCATATTTACTTTTTAAGAATCTTTCATTTATTCTTGAGTTTTTTATGCTCATAATTCTTTGAAATTCATGATGGACAGACTATAATTTGCTCGAGGAAGTGAAAAGGGTGACTGAAGCAGCTCACAGAACAAGAACTAAATTAAGTGTGCATCCTTATTTTAAGTTGCCATTTCCCCCCCCCCCCAAAACCTCTGGCGTGCAGCTGCTAGTAGGAGAACGAAACTCTTGTTCCTTCCAAGTGGACTGTAAAAAAGGGGCTGAAATCAGTCTCGATATGAGCAAAGGTGTGATGTCAGAATCTTGACCTTAGAGTGGACTATATATACTATGCTATCGATTTTGTAAGATGACTACAAGTTCTGCACAATAGGTGTAGATGATTTTTGTGGTAGGCTTTATGCATTCTTCTTCTTCTGTTTATCAGTTACTTCTTTTTTTTGGGTGGGGTCATTCTCTTGGCTGGGGTATACAACATTAGATCAGCTGGGTCCTTCTGAAGGCATTAAATATTTATCTTTAAAACCTGATCTTGCTCTAGGGATTTAGTGATAACAATGTCAGTATTTACTCTACCTGTGATGATGTGATCTCCTTCTCATCTTTTTTCTCCTTAAGTCAATAATCAAGCCATCTGATGATAAAAGATGTATTATCGAAGGTTAAGATCAGCTCTTCTATCTCTATGTCTCTGAATCTTCATTATATGGGTTTATATCTGGATCACAGTTGCAGCTCCTAAGAATATTTGGAATCGATCATTTAACTGAGAAAATGCTATCGAGAAGTGATTCCTTCTATGCAATTACATTCATCGATCAGGAACATTTCTTAAACAAGCATGGTTGAACTTATCTAACTTGCTTATTTAGGTTTTAATCTCATTTGCAAGTTATTTTCTTGCCATGAGATTAGGAAGTGCAGGACTTGTCAGGTGTTGACTCTTTGGTCATGCTTTGGATATACAGATTAAAAGTGTCCGTAAATGTCAGTTTTTTCTAGAAATGATTCTCATTGAATTTTGTAAGTAGTTTTTCGGTCTACTTGACCTTGGCATTCCCATGCTTTTGGCTAATACTTTCCGCCTTTATCAGCCCTCTTCTTTAAATATGTTTTTGCTTAAGAAGATTTATAGTCAGAATGTGATTTTGGAATAGTTTTGTAGTTTCTCATCTATAAACTGTGCTTTTTTAAATGTTTCAGGAAGAAATTTATTTCATGGACGATTGAATGGCGCTTTCAATCGACAGATGTGGTATTATGTGACCATGGGTGAGTCGTGTAGTTAAGCTTGATGAAAGCTGATCTGCAGTATCTATGTTCACCTCTAGAGATGAGAATTAATTTGTGCTACTGTCCATTCCAAAAAGCAATGATACCATGTTCAGTGGTTGAGGATGGTTTTTATTGCAGAATACATGAGGACATGACCCTTCATCTTGATGCAGAGGAAGTCTCGTTTGAGGAGACTATTTCGGGTCATCCCGAGAGTGACACTGATCCGTAAATTCAAGGCAGGGGAGTGACAATCTATGGAAATCACAATTCTTTCATGGGACTGGAAGCATTAGGGTGCTTTGCAGATGGTGGCATAAATTCTTTTCTTGTAGACTTTGAGCATTGACAGTGAGCAATGAAACCACAAAGATAGGGACGATTAGACAAATTAAGACACCTCTGTGTAAAGCTTTTGTTATAGAAAATGAGATTATATTGTTAGTTGATGTACATTCGTCTTACTCAAATGTTGCAGGTGCTAGATTAGCATAAAGATAAGTTAGTGCGGGCGTTTAACTAGAGTGAGGTTGCTGAGTGGCTCTGTCCAATACATCACCCTTAGATCAAGTCAACTGGTGCATTTACCTTTCTTTTCTTCGCTTGCCTTGTTCTATCTCTCCAAGCTTTTAGAAGCTTTTAGAAGGTTCTTCTGTTTGAGACTAAAAGCTTGTATCATATATATTGTATCATCAAAATATCACAATTTTTCTATGTCAATACGGGTTCATTTGCTAGTTGTAGTGTGATGAATTTTTTGCATAATGAGCAGTACTAGCAACCATGAAAAGCCATTGTTAAAACTTTGCCAAGCTTTCAAAAGGACAAAAGGGAAACGTGCATAAAGTTTGCCTCGATTTGTGCATAATTTCTTATAGATTCATATTAATCGAAATCGGGATTATGAGACCGTAGAGTGTAGAGTTTTATCTCTTCAGGCACGAAACATACCTGGTGAAATTGAGTTTTACTATGATGACCAATCAAAGGAAGGAATGGGTATGGAGACTACTAATGAGATTTAACAAGTTGAATTGAGAGCTTAAAGGACCAAAGTGAACGGACTTATAACTTATTAAACCAACATCTCGTCAAAGTTGAACAATGCTGCGTCTTCTCGCCCACATTATCATGCGAAATCAAAGCAGTGTATTTTGTATGACATTGGTATTCTGTAGTCGAGGGCCAAAAGAACTCGAACACAGCATTTCGATGTTTGAATAACAAAGTTTTCATCCCCTCGGTGACTCCGAGTAGCAAGTGATATATCTGCACAAACATTCGATTATTTATATGCACGTGTTGTCTCAAATGTCATTTACATATGCACCAATATGTCTTTAGTTGTTTAGATTGAATAGAATTGGGGAAACTAAAACCTTGGGGAGACTTCTTCTCACCAAAGAGTTGAGTGATAATGTAATAATAGCTGCTGCAATAGATATGGGGCTCCTCTTGCAAAATTAGAGGATAAAAACAGAGGAGAATACGTTCAGCACTTGAAAAGGAACAACAGTAAAGCATTTGAACTAAACCTACTAAGCAATCTTTATACACAGCGGGTCTACATTGATGAACCTGCTCAAAACACGTCTTTCAACCTCAATAGAAGAAAGATGAAATGTCGTCAACCAAGTTTTACAGTTTTTGACTCTTCCTCCAGCTTTACCATTAAAATTCCAGCCGATAAGAGAATAACCACTAAAAAACATTCAGATTGTGCAGTTTGATATCACTGTCAATGCTTATATTAGCTTGTCTGTCATCAGCAAGTCCACCCGTCTCCTGCATCTAAGTTGATTTTGCCGGAAGTACTATGTTGATGTCTATCCTGCTTCTCTGGAACAAGTAAACTAACAGAATTAAGGATGTCTACAATACATACAGAAACATAAAACAATGAACTTGCATCATTACCTCTAACACGACAGCCCAAAACCCGATCAACCTGAAAGCAGAAAAGTGTCAAATGAATTAAGATGGATTCTAAGATCGATTACCAGCATCAAACAACAAAGTTGGTCATAAGTAGATTTACCTGTTGAAATTCACTCTGGCGGTGCCGCTTATGCACACTGGTGTATCATTCACATGATGGTCTCTTTTCTTTGGCTTTACTGGTGGGCTTTTCAACTCTCCAGAAACCTTCTGCACCACAAAATCAATTTTTAATATATCATCAAGCCTCAATAAAAAGGACTTTCCCTGTGCCTTTGCACATGGAAACCATCAACTTAGAACTAGCAACCAAAATATATCCAGGGCTTCTAGATATCTTTAGAAAACAAACACGTCATGCAAGAGGACCAAACACCAAACTGCGTCCACTCAATATATTGTAGAGGTTCATATCTTAGGAAGCAAAGGAAAAAAAAAATTGTAAGTCCCATAGATTTCCTAAATGTAACTGAATGCAAGGAAGTATCTTATATATGTCTATACGTAATATGTCAGTAATGAAAAGGCCAATGTAAAAGTATCTTCCTTCTGTTTATTTGGACCATTTGAACCTTCTTTTGCTCCATTTCTTCCATGGCAGACCGTGAACCCTTGTTTACAATTGTTCTCTTTCTTAATTGTGAATTACCTATTTCAGGTATTGCAGCTTTCTTCTTCGATCTGTGTCTCTTAAAAGTAGCAATAATTTGCTTGCCATCATCATTCCTGCTCTTAGAAGCAGCAATAATTTGCTTGCCATCATCATTCCTGCTCTTAGAAGTAGCAATAATTTGCTTTCCATTGTCAGTCATGCGTTTCTTCTGAATGTCATTTTTCTGCACAAGCTTTCTCTTCTTAGCTCTCTCTTTACCAGCACCAATTCCGAGAGCAGCTTGACCATCTGGACTATTGAATCCATCAGAACATTGAGAATTTTTCTCTGATGCATTTTGCATTCCTTTTTCCAGAGCCTTCACTTTTTAATAGCATGTTTCTTGCTCATGCCAATTAGTGTTAGCAAAGCATTTGAACATTACATCTTTATTTTCCACATGCCAAACAACTGACTCACTAAAAAAGGATTAGTTTGTGTCACCATATGGTTATACAGATCGCACAGTGTCATCTCATATAAAGCCTTTTCTCCATAATGTCTTGTCCAATATTGGTACCCCGTGCATTTTGTTGCATTAACTAATAGATATCAAACCAACTATCTCTCACCCATTTCCTACGTTCAACTTATGGTAACCAAGACAGAGAATGGCGAAGTATCTTATATTACGTACATCAGGAGATTCAAGACCTTGGCCAACCATAAACATCACAGCAGCCATGCAACGAACTTGGTGCCACAAAAATGCACTGCCCTTAATTTTGAAACACCACAGTTCATTACTTTCCAACCTGCATAAAAGGAAGTTCATTAAAATCAGAAAAGACACTGCAAACTAGATTGGTCTTATTAATATAATAACTTGAACATGAGAGAAACTGGCCAAAATGAAAAGGCCCTTTTTTTGCCTTTTGATTTCTCTTTCGTCATACCAACAAAAAATATAGATGCATCTTTGCATCTTTTCTTAACTTATAAAGATCTCAAAAAAACATCTACCAAAAAAAAAAAAAAAAAAAAACATCTACCAGAACCAACCTCTTATCACAAGAAGAGAGTTCAAAGGATGTTATATGACGCTTGTAGTTGTGGACATTAAATGCATCCATCTTACAAAAATTTCTGAAATCATGATCCCCCACAAACTTTTGGCCTGCAGTCTCCATTGCCTAGCATAAAAACAGAGAAAGGACTTCTATCAAATGAAATGAAATAGTCATAAACTATAAATGAAGAGTTACCCTAATATCCAAATTATCTCTCCAAAAGAAATATTTGTACTCCCTGCTCATACAGCTAAACCTGCAAGATATTGAGGAAGACAGAATCATGTGAAAAGGCAAACCCCACCTACGTTTCCGCAATCATTACCATTATAAAATCAACAAATTGGAGGCATCTCTAACGCATTTCATCAACAGAATCCCATCATATCGAATCAAAATAAAGTACACCATGAGAAGGAAAACAACCTTGCACTAAAATCAATTGGAACAGGACACCAGCCAGTTACTCGGATATCTTTGGGTAAGACTCGATTCAACACTCTCACATAATCAATTTTCGCGTCTAAGACTGACATATAAATGAAAGTAAGCATCATATTAAACATGATAATTTTTCATCATAAATAATTCGTTGCAGCAAATCAAATAAAGTAAGAATCTGTAATGACTGCATAATCCCAACATATATGCACTTTCCTGCAGAATACCCTGCTAACTTGGAAATGCTAACCACTTAGTCTGAAATAAGCCACTTTTGATTAGGAAAGCAGTGTGATGTGTACACGTATGTATAGGAATATGTATATTTAACGGATGCTTTATTACCGTACCAGCAGTTTATTTCCAGCTTGGACATCAGCCTTGCACAAAATACACTGATTTTTAACAATTAATCCTTTCTCTTTAATGGGTCTGTAGCAATTGAATTGAGTCACAAATTTCCAGTGAAGTTCAAACTTCATCATTCAAAAGCAATTTAAAGACTCAGCAATAAAATAGAGCTCAAAACAATTAAAGATCAGTCACTCAAACAACATACCATCTCTATCTATAGAAAGTCCCCAATTGTTTGCATCATCTGTGTTCTTAGGTCGCAGGTTTGATTGTAGAAATAGGGAAATGACCTGCATCAGAAAGCAAACCATAGCCTACTCATGATGCACCTAAGAAAAGAAGCAAACAGGAGATAATAGAACAACAACATGAATCATAAAAGAAAGAGCCTACTGCAAACATAATTATCCTAGGTAAAATGACAATTGATACTAGACACTTGTCCACGTCATAAAACCTTCTTGTATCTTGTGGTGGTATCTCTATCAACATTTCAATCATCTTGCAAAGAGACTCCCAGCTATCAGAACTCTCGCTCTTTGGTACTTTCTCATCTCCAATTCACATCATTGCTTCTCTAACAAAAATTCACTTCAGAACTTGCACTCCAATTACAATATTCTATGATCTAATTAACACCCAATCTCAAATTCCTTGAGAAAATCAAGCTTCACATATGCTCTCGTGAAAGGAACATCATCATGAATATTCACAGTAATCACATCTATCACGAGGATGGAAATATATGGTTGTTATAAGGAAAAACTCTGATAATTGCCCCTTGTGCCCATACTTCCACAATTGCATTTTAGTAGTTAAAAGTACTAAGTAGTACACATGAAACAGTTAACCATCTTTTTCCAGAAGCCCTTAAACATGTTTCTGAGTAGCCTTGTCATATGTTTTTCCAAGTTTAAGAAATAATCAAAAATTGCAAAATACAACTGAGATTGTGCTTGTCTACTAAATATAAGTTGACACGTGTTTTTGCAAGAAAATGCTCAACATTTAATACAGGTTGAAACAAAGACCCACATTCTCTCTGCAAGGAAATGGTGATTGCACGGAATAGTGAGTCAAAGATAAAACCCAATCTAGCGTCTGTGAAAAAAATAACAATCTACCGATCCATCAAGAAACTTAGAAGCGGAGTAGCAGTTTTTGAACTTACTTGTCCAAAAGATGAAACTCCTTTGTCTGTTCTGCCACATCTTGAGTACTGTGACTTTTTCTTGTCACCAACTAAAAGCTTAGTCTTCTCAAGAGCTTTAAAAATTTCAGACCGCATGACACCAAAATCAGTATGATGGGATTCGGATCGAAATGAATTAGGTGTCTGCCAAGAATGTCAAAAATGCCAAAATGGAACATCTGCTGATTTTAAATCGATAGAATCCATGATTTAAACATTCGCATTGCACAATATTAAAGAACTCTTCCATGTATCTTTGATAATAAGCAGAAACTCAGTGACTTTGCTTGCATGGTACAAACTGATCTACTAGTGTACCGAAAGATAGGTGTCCTTACTGAAAACATAAATTTAAATCTTATGAAGAAGTAGAACCCTCTTTTATAGCACATATTTTCCATTAGGCCCAATGCTGAGATGAATGAAAATTTTGGGGAGAAGATGGAACGTAGGACCGGACCTCGACAGTTGGATCCAATTGTGCTTCAGAGGCAAAACCATAAAACCTGTAAAATAAAGCAAAAGTGAAGCGATTTCATTGTGCCAAAGAAAAGCCACAGTACATTCAATGGCCTAAGGCACAACACATTCAGGATTTCATATGTCTAGGAAATTAGTCAGACTTGCCATGTGGTGTAACAGAAAATTAGTCACATATTTCACGAATCACATCCACTACACATTTACTTGTGACAGATTCTGCAACTTAAGAGATTTCTGCAGTGACACCCTCGCATTTCAATTTTTTTAGAACATGAATGCTTCCATAGCAGAAATATCCTCAAATTATTAACAACAGCTAAACTTTCACAATTTCTAGAGTATTTTATATTCCATGCTGCCTCTTAAGAACAGACAAAATCAAGACAAAGGGAAAGATAATATACTACACCAGATTAAAATCGTTTTATGATGCAACAGTTGCATTGTATGACAAACAGTACAATGGCTACAATCTGTACCTTTGTCCAAAATACATCAATCTTAGAGCAACATATCGCCTCGGATGGTGTTCGAGAATTCCTGTTTTGAAATCTGCAGCAGGAGGTATCACAACATTCACTAAAATATGGCTGCACATTGAAAGAACTTTAGCCGAACAGCATGCTCATCTCTATGGAAACAGGGTTGTAAGAAATTACTAACTTGAACCCTATAAAACTTAGTATTAAAAACTATTCGCACAACAATATTGATGCTTTGATTATGTCTAGTTTCAGCGCTTAGGGTCCCTTGTTTTTCTTTAGACTGTTTGGAGTCACAACTAACACAGCCTGCTACGCAACTCCACGAAACTTCAGCACTATAGTATCCTGTAACCTCTCAAAATTTGCAAGAAGGCCACTTAATTATTGTTTGACTTTTGAACTTAAACCGTTCCTCCCGTTCCTGAAAACAGACTGACCTCCCAAGTCACTGAAAAACCCTCGACTGGAACTTGAAGAGCAATAAACATACAAGATCTCAGTGGTTCAGATTAAACATGCAATTGGAGCTCAAAAAGTTTGACCAGTAGCACCTTTTTTCTTCCTAGTCTTCTTGTCCAGCTTCATTGATTTGCCATTCCCATCGACCACTCCGCCTCCCTCTACGACACAACCAATCTTGTCTTCCATCTGCACAAAATGAAGCAATAAGCTCAAGTACATCGCATTCAGCACGGAACATTGAATTTTGCTTATCCCCTATATGCATGGCCAATAACAAAGAAGCGCCAACCAAAAGATGCATGCATTCACTAAAACCACCGACAAACAATGCATGCCCAACTCAAACGCGCTCGACCCAACTCCGAAACCGGCTTTGGGCTGCTACAAAGATATCAAGATTCATTTGAGAAGTCGTAAAGACAGTGAAATCCTCTCGAAAAGTGAAAAGGGAGGATCGAAATGGCTCACCTTTTGACAGCAACATCCAGAGAGTCGAGAAGAAAGGTCGGCGTTCTGCTTCTCCAGCTCCTGAAATGCAATGGGGGCCAAGTCGCGAAACCGACAGAGTTAGCACGCGGCAGCTCGTACAGGCAATCGAAACTCCCACACACACGTGCGGGTACGAACCGCTCGATCGAGTTACAGCTTCAAGGAAATCGCAATCGAATTTCAAATAGAAAAGAAAGGAGGAAGAAGCGTTTCCAATGGCGCGCGCGCTAGAGAGAGAGAGAGAGAGAGAGAGAGAGAGGAGTACGTTGATTGTCGTCTGGAGAGAATGGATCTGGGAGCGAAGGGCGTCGACTGAATCTGCATCGGGCGAAGTAGACATTGCCTCTCTCCCGCTTCGCCTCGCTGCGCTCGACGTTCTGCTCCGCGCTCTTACTCTGGCGAGACAGAGGCGATAGAAAAGAAAAAAAAAAAAAAACAAAGGAGAAAGAGAGGTCTCACGGTACCCATACGCCTCTCTCTCCTCCACCACAATATCCCTCGCGGCCGTCACGGCGTCGCCGAAACCCCAAAACTTAGCACCGCCACCAGTATATCTAGCCTCGCAAACCTCTTTTGCTTCAAAATCCTTGGCTACGTACTCGAGCCCGAAATCGGGACCGAATAAGGAGTAGAAGACAAAGAAGCTCGAGAGGCCAGTCGGCAGCCGGCGATTTTTGGAGCCGCGGTTGGAAAGTCGATGACGGCGACGAGGACAGAGGCGAGGAGGGAAGCGCTTAGGGTGAGTGAGAGGGCTCGAGACAGAGAGGAGGGGGCGCTTGGGGTGAGTGAGAGGGCTCGGGACAGAGAGGAGAGGAGTGCTTGAGGAAGAGAGAGGCAGAAGCGGGAAGAAATAGCGCGCGCTCCGTTGAGAAAAAGAGAGAAAATGCAGCAGGCCTCTCCTTCTTCGCCGCGCCGTCGACCCCGCCCAAGTCCGCCGAGTTCTCCCTCGCGACCGAGCGGGCCAGCGTCAGGGACAACGCCCGGTCAGCGGCGGGGAGCCTGGTGCCGCTCGAGAACGAGACCGAGATGCCAGAGGCAGATGAGCGAGGCTTTTGGACAGGCGGAGTCGGAGGCGGAGGCGGAGAGAGGTGAGATTCGCGGAGAAGAAACAGAGGAAGGCTCTGAGCATTCTTGGTTATTTTACGAGGAGAGAGAAAACCCGCCCATTCAAGTGAGGAGAGAGAAAAATTTTGAGCGGGAGGAATCGCTGACCGTCCTTTCTTCTGCAGGAGCCGAGCCGAGCCAGCCGAAAACGAGCCCTTTTCTCATTTTCGAGGGGGTCCCGCTTGGGACAGGTGTCGGTATGTGAGTGGTTCGTGCGCGCCACGTCAGCGGATGACCTGGCGCGCTCGAACCACTGAATATTTTCTCCTCTCTCTCTCTCTCTCTCTCAGTAAGAATCGCACAAGTGCTGTAACTTTCCTATTACGCTAACTTGAGCACTATAACTTTTTTTTCACTCATCTAAATGCCACATTGGAGCAAAATCGATAATTTGAGTGTCATTTTCTAACAAATCATGTTATGTGGAATTTTTTGAATTAATTTCCCATGTGATGTGGATTTTTTAATTTATTTTAATTTTAAATTTTCGATTTATCTTTTTGAATTTCATTTTTTTTTAATTTTTCCTTTTTTTTAGGGCCTGCAACTTTTACCGATTGCGAAGGCCTCGTCCTTGGCCACGAAGGCCCTCCCTAAATCTGGGTGAGGCTATCATGGCGTGAAGCCCTTGGCCAATCTAGCCGAGGGTGAAGGGGCCCTCCCTAGTCTTGGTGAGGCCTTTGTAGCTGGCGATGGTCGTCGGTGACCTTTGTCGGCCTTGTAAAAAGGGTTAAAAAAAGGAAAAGGAAAAAATAATTAAAAAAATTCACACTTGGCATCGGCAAAGTCATATAGGACAACCATCGTTTACATTGAATTTCCCGATGAGGCAAATCGCTGATGGCACTCAAGTAATTGATTTTTTAAATTTGTGATACCATCATGTGAGCGAAAAAAGTTATGTTGTTTAAGTGAGCACCGTATGTAAATTATGGCACTTGCGCTGCTCTCTTTCCTTCATGAAAATTTAAACAACTAAGGGGTTGTAGCATGCAACAACTTGCGTTAAGCAACGCAACGGCCAAACTGGCGAAGGTGTTGCTGGTGACCACCATACGGTGGTCGTTTAGCTGAGGCTACCACCATTTTCCAGTGACGCTAACCCCTCTTCCTATTTCTTTTTGTGGCTGCATTAGATATGAGACCACCGTTGTGGTAATTACTGTTGATAGTGACACGCCGCGAAGATGATTCCCATAAAAAACCAACTTTTGCAACTATTTTGCAAACGAGATTATTGCGATGAATGTCATCATATCTTCTACTCTGATCTAATTTTTTGATGACAAAATCAAATCATATTTCCTATTCTGATTTAATCTTCCGATAGTAGAATCAAATCAAATCATATCTCCTATTTTAATCTAATCGTCTAATCTAATCTTTCGAGGGCAAAATCAAATCAAATCATATCTCCTATTCTAATCTAATCTTCCGATGGCAAAATCAAATTATATCTCCTACTTTAATCTAATCTTCCGATGGTTCACCAATAATATTATTAACCTATTTACGACCACTGCCATGGTGATCGCTATTGACAGGCAACCACGGTGTGGTCAACCACGATGTGGTGGTTGCCGTCAAGTGGGCAAAAGATTTGCCGCAGCGGTAGTCCTGCAGCCCCTCGTCCCGGTCTCAACTTTCTTTTTAACCTTCCATTTGACTTTTTATTTGACTTTTTATCTCTATGACACAAGCCACGTCATCAATAAATGCATCAATAAGCATGCGATATGCGCTTTCTTATTACCATCTTAGGTTTTCGGTGGTGGACTAAGCACCCTGGCGACCAAATATAACATAATGACTAATGGTGATACTTTTTAAAAAGAATACAGAGGAAGTTTTAACAAAAAATAAAAAAGTAGCGGGACAGTTCTGAATTCAGGCAAAAATTGAGGGTCACGGTAGACATTATCCCAAAAAGAAATACCTATTGTTTATTAAGAGAAGAAAAATGAAGGAAACAGATAAATAAAAATTACGGAGACCATTTCGATGATTGCTTGGGGAAATAGATTATTTAATCCTCCGTGGATAAGACAAAAGCCCCTTTTTTGTGCAAAAATGAGTAGTATCCACTTCACTTGTAAGTAAGAAAAATGATGCAAAATACATATTGTGGCATCTCGGTTTCGACCTATGAAAAATGCTTGTAAATTTGGTGTGCCAGTGGCAAGGATAAGCCATGGATCGTTCCGAGATTTGGCTATATGCTAATTATGGATCGATCAAAGGAATGGTCATGGACCAATCCTATGACCACGATCATGGACCCAAGCGGTTCGGTCAATGGATGACTACCCAACGGTCAGGGTTGATTAAGAAATGGTCACAACCACCATGGATTAGTCGACGATCATGGATCGGTCCAAACGGTCATGCGCTGGTTGCGGGTGATTCCGCTCGGTCATGCACCAGTCGTGGATGACCGTGATTCGATTCAATATGACCGTATGCTAGGCATAAATATGACCTATCTTGAACAGTCACATGGCAATAGGGAGTCAGCCTAGATGAAGCCTATGGCTAATCCAGTATTCAATCCGACCAACTGGAGTCGATCTAAGGGCTGATTGTTGGGCCCGCGCCTTAGGACACCAATTTAGCCGAGAAAGGCAACTTGGCCTACGACAACTACGCCGAGGGAGGCTTAGCCACGAACCTCGGGTGTTTTGAAATGGTCATTAGGGGATGTATACAAAAAGCATTTACCTAGTCCCGGTTGTATGTTCAATGGCCTATTTCTTCATGATTGTCATGTTGTCAAGAAAATGACAAAATTGAATTCTCTAGAACACCCTAGCTTCTTCATGAAGGAGGGTGACTCATCATTCCACCTAAATTTTTTTAGATATGATCATGATTATCAAGGATTCACCTTAGGGATTAAGCAAACTATCCCAGCCAAATGTTCCAATAAAAATATGACACATTGGAGCTAATTATGGCTATCCTATAGCTTTGATGCTACCTTATCTTTCAGAGTGCCACCTATCCATAATGAGTTGTCTCTTAATAATGAGTTAAGTACTCATGTGATCCAATAAAAAGGAGATAAACAAACCTTCAAATAATTACATTATGCCGTTAGATCTCCACCTCATAAGCCTAGGTGTCAACTCAAAGATCTGGTAATGATGGTATGAGATTTGCCTTGGAGAAGAAGTTGGTAATTCATGCTTAGGTGTCCTCCAGAATCTTATGCTATAATGACCCTAAAATATAGCCTTGGTGAACAAGATAAGAGCCAACCAATTAGAAGAGGACATTAGGCATCAAAGGGGCTTATGTATCCCTTAGGACCATAGGCACATCATGAGCCTAAATTGAGCCTTAGAGAGCAAGCCAATAGGTGGTCCAATAAGAAGATGACAAGTATTCTCTTAGGACCCTAGGCGTGCCACCTTACAAACTAGGCTTGCCACCTTGATGGCATAGCCGTGCCACTGAAAGAAATATGATTGGGCTGTTTGGATGAGTAATGATGAGCTTGATGCCTATAAATAGGAGGAGCTCCCATTTATTTCCACCACTTTAACCCACTTTGCCATTCATGCCTACCTTCTTCCTCCTCCTCCTTTCTCTCTGCTGCACACGACCAACCTTTCAAGCCATTCAAGTTAGTTCTTGAGGTTTGCCAAGGTAAGTAAGATTCTTCTTTTTCCTCTAAGAAGTATATCCCATCAATGAGGCTAGTTAATTGCTCGCCCGTCAAGCCATAGGTAGTGTGCAATGTCTTTTGTTTGATCTTGCTTGCTATGGGACATGGATGTATGCTTGAGTCATTTATGTTCGGAATGGAATGGAGATTTGTTTGAGTTGAGTTCTTCGCAAGACAAAGTCACTCAAGCCATAAAGTCTTGGTTTCAACATAAATAGGATGTTGGGCCCAAGTCTTGCTTGGTGCGGGAATTGCCCAAGACCGCAAGGTCCTAAATTGACATTGAGACGTGTCAGTTTTATGCCTTGATTGGTACGGGGATCACCCAAATCCACGAGGTCTTGGTAAGGCACTAAGTATGCCGATTTCTAAAGTCCAAATGGACGCGGGGGCTGTGTGCTTGGTGTTGAATTAAATCGCAAGCTGAGGGTCATTCACAATACATGTGTATTCACATCAGGTTGGAGCCGAGGTCTATCAAGCTTGGGATCGTCATTAAGGTGAGATGTACCCAAGCCTCGAGGTCTTGGATCGGTATTGAGGCGTACCGTCTTCTCGAGCTTTGTTCGATGCGGGGATCGGCGCTAAGTGATTGATTCAAGTTACGGACCAAAGATCGTTCCCGACATATTTGCTAGTGAAGTATAAGAAATTTATGACACGCACGATTGAATGAGCACGTCTTCAGGCCATGCATGTGTCAGCTAAGAGAAAAGATAAGAACTGACTTGTATGATGTATTTATGCGTGCACTTAAAGAGGAAAAAGTGTCCATCACCATACAGCGTTGGCGATGATGCCTCATTCATTGAACGTGATGTCTCAGTTGAGCTGGAATGCCCTAGTTGAGTTAGGATGCTTAGGTTTTGATCCTAGAAGCCTCAGGAAGCTAGCCTCGAGAAGCCTCGGTCAATGCGAGATACCCTGGTCGAGCCAGGAAGCTCAGCAAGAACCTAGAAGCCTCGATCAAGCCGGGAGGGCCTAGACAAGCCAAGACGATGCTAAATGAATTTGCATGAGTGCCAGTTATGCATAAGCATGATATGTTGATGTGTTTATTGTTAAGCCGAAGGTAAAGCATGCATTGTAGCATGTTGTTATGGATATCTGCATGTATTTGAGATGTAGTAATAAGTTTGCTATTGATTTGTTATTGACATTGTTTTACTTACTGAGTTCTCAGGACTTGCTGCTTCATCTTTCAGTATTGTAGACATGGAAGTCTCATGTCAGTTTTGGAAGCTGCAGTCATGCTAGAGAAGATAGGAAATTCCCTTGGTCTATGTGGAAACTTTAGTGTGATGTAAAAGGAAAAGATGGCATGTAGAGAAATGGCTTGTAAAAGTACTATTATTATATAAATTAGTGTGTTATGTGTGATGTATGTCCTAGTCTTCTAGCTGTTATTTGTCTGGGGAGTTATTTGTTCACGTTTCTGCATCTGCATGATAACAAGATAAAAAGAATCGGGACGGCAATGAGCCTGTGACGTCGTGAAAATAACCCTTGCCGCTCGTGACCCTGGAGATGAAGTTGGGGTCGTGACACATTCTCGTTCAATGAATTTCTTTCTCTTGTCCAATACCGTTGATTTGCATAATTCATGCCACGTGAGCGATTTATACTTTTTTGTTATTATTCAGGTTTAGAGGATGTTTATTAAATTTTATATACATATATTCACTTTTACAAATAAATAAAAAGAAAATAGTTCTTAACGTAAAATCAACATTTAAATGGCTATGGAACAAATCAATTATTTAAAAAACAATAACCAGCATAACTCATTATTTTGAAAGCAAAAGATATATATTTTTCATAATTATAATTGTGATTCTTGTTATCTCAAATTTAATTTATAGAGGGAAAGATTGTGAATTTCTTCTATAAAAGAGCTTAAATATATTTTTTCTTCACAAGGTTAATAATGCCACAAGAGATATTAGTACATTTGAATTTTTTGTTCCTCTTTTAATAAATACAGTTTTCATACAGCAGCTAAAATTTTAATGATATGAGTTTAAATTGAGTGTAGCCTTATAGTAAAACAGATAAAAATATAACTAGCATTTTGATATAACTGTTGACACCCAAAAATATCTCTATGGGCACGTAAAAGGTATGAGGGATAGAAAACCTTAAAACAGTCATCGCAGCCACATATGGGCTATAATTTATCAGCCTTATCAGCCTAGCCCATGAATTAAGGATTTGGAGAAAGTTTGAGCTGAATTTCGATAAGACCATGATATGGAATGACAAGATGGAGCAGTAGAGTACCATGTGTCGAAACCAAATATCAATGAAGGAAATATAGCCTTGGCAGTGAAAATAGATGGGAACGGGTTCAAAGGCCCTAAACTCACAAGGAAAATGGTTAAATGCTTGTTGGGCAAGCCATGACACAGTTGTCAAATAGGCATGGATAAGGTGGTTCAACCAAAAACGTGGAGCAATTCTTGAGGAGGAGGTAACCAATCATTGACGGTTACCAAGTTAGCCTATAAATACCATCAGTCATCCAACAAAGAACCCCCTAAAACAACACACAAAACTACTTTATATTGTCTTTATCTTTTCCGAGTCTAGCCTAGCCATTGCTTAAGATTCCCATTAAAGATTCAATTCTGGTGAGCGTCTATATTCTGGGAAGTATTGTCGATTAGATTGCAGTGCTAACTATTGTCCAGCGTCGTTGATCAGATTCCGACGCTGTGTCCTCAGTTCCATTTAGAGGTAGTGCTCATTAGATGTTGCATCTGTTCAGTGTTGTTGATTAAATTCCAAAGTTGCGTTTATGCGCGTCTAGAGATGGTGTATACTAGGTGTAGTTGTTATCGTCCAGTGTCGTTGATTAGATTTTGATGTTATGTCTTCATATCCATCTTAAATTGTGGCCTAGTAGTTGTTGCCTTTACTATCCAATGTCATCAAATTGAAGATGAATTTATTAAAATGTGGTTTCGGTATAAGGTCTGGTAACTTTCTAGGATTTTTAGTTCATCAAAGAGGAATCGAAATAGATAAGAGCAAAGCAAAAGCCATTTTAGAATTGCCACCACCAACTAGTAAAAAATGACTCAAAATGATACTTGGAAAAATAAATTTCTTGCGTCGTTTTATAGCAACGAAGATCAAGATTTTTTCTCCATTACTCAAATTGAAGAATCAAGAAGAATTCACTTGGGAAAACAAACATCAGCATGCCTTCGATAGGATAAAAAAAAATATAGTCAAGCCTCCAGTTTTGATGCCACCTAAGATTGGAAGGCCTTTGAAACTGTATTTGTCGGTGATCAATACTTCAATCGGAAGCATACTGACACAAGATAATGATGAGGGAAAAGAACAAGCGATTTATTATTTAAGCAGGATGTTGAGCGATGCTGAAACAAGATATACTCCCATGGAGAGGTTATGTCTATCATTGTATTACACCTAGACAAAATTACATCATTATATGCTGCCGATTACGGTGCATGTAATTTGCAAACAGAGGTGATCAAGTATATGTTAACCAGGCCAATTATTCGAGGTCGGATAGCTAAATGGACATTTGCTTTATCTGAGATCAATCTGATACACGTGCTGTTCAAAGCAATAAAAGGGCAGGCAGTAACAAATTTTATTATGGAATATTTGCCCACCTTAAAGATTGAGGAGGAAGAAAATTATGCTCAAGTATTACCCTAGGTATTATATTTCGATGGATCAAGTGCATCTAGATCGTCAAGGGCTGGAGTCATGATTGCATCTCCACAAGGTCAGAAAACCAAATTCATGTTCAAACTTGATTTTCCATGCTCGAACAATCAAGCAGAATATGAGGCCTTGATTGTTGGCATCAATATTTTGATTGATATGAAAGTCCAATTTGTGAAAATTAAAGAAGACTCAAAGCTAGTTATTAAGCAATTGACTGGAGAATATCAGTGCTTAAATGAAACATAATATCACATCATATTCTAGCGAAAGAATTACTGAGTAGTTTCGCCGAATGTGAATTGATTCATGTTAGGAGAAACGAAAATACGGAGGCCAATGAATTAGCTCAAATGGCATTTGGTTTTAAAATATTGAAGGAGCTTGCAGAGCATATAATTATGCAAGTAAAAATTTTACCTTCAATAGACAATAGAGTGATGATGGCATCAAGTTATGTAGTCGAAGAGCAAGATGGTCAAGACAAACAAGATTGGAGAACTCCTTTCATAGATTATTTGAAAAATCCAATTGCCAATGATAAAGATTTTAAACGACAGGCAATGAAGTACTTGTTAATAGATGACGAGTTATACCGAAGAACAGTAGATGGCCTACTACAAAAATGTTTGGGGAAGCAAGAGTTAATGCTAGTAATGGCTGAAGTACATGAAGGAAATAGTGCTGCACACCAAGCTGGGATTAAGATGAAACGGTTGTTGCGTCACCATGGATACTTTTGGTCAACTATTACGGAAGTTTGCATTAATTATGCCAAAGGTTGTGAGCCTTGCGGAAAGCATAGTCCACTTTGACACGTACCAGCTGAGACAATGAGACCTATTATTAAATCGTGGCCATTTCAAGGTTGGGCAATGGATATAATAGGTAAGATTTACCTCTCTTCATCGAAGAAACATAGCTTTATCTTGGTGGCAATAGACTACTTTACAAAATGGATACAAGCGGCTTCTTACAAGAACGTAACACAAAATGTCGTTAGGGAGTTCATCGAAGAGTGAATCATCCATTGATTCAGAATTTCTGAGTCGATCATGGCTGACCAAGGTGCAATGTTCACTGGGTAGGAGGTGATAGGGTTTTTTGAAGTCTAGAAGTATCAAAATGGTACATCTGACACCTTATTATGCTCAGGCTAATGGTCAAGCTAAGGCTTCAAACAAGATCATTATTAATCTTATTAAGAAGCATTTAGAAGAGAACCCATGTGAATGGGATTTGTTGTTATCCACAGTGTTATGGGCATATCAAACGTCAAGAAGATCAAGTACTAGAGTTAGCCCATATATGCTAATATATGGATAGGAGGTCATCCTACCAATTTAGATTACGGTGCAATCACTTATAGTAAGATTGCAAGATGACTTATCAAATGAAGAATATGATGAGTTAATGTATGCCAATGTGGATGACCTTGGTGAAAGTAGGACTTCGACACTACAAAAGTTGGTTGCTCAGAAGCAAAAGGTCGCCAAAGCATACAATAAGGATGTCAAGCCCAAGTATTTCGACATCGATGACTTGGTCTGAAAAACTATCTTGCATATGAGTGCTAATAACGAAAAGTTTGGGAAATGGTCATTAACTTGGGAAGGCTCATATCTAGTTAGCGATGTTCTTACTGGAAATGTGTATCGATTAATGGACTTAGATGGAAAAGAGTTCTAGCAATTGATTAATGGCAAGTTCCTGAAGAAATATCATCCGACTATGTGGGAGATGCAAGAAGTAGAAGAAAATGAAGGGCCAAAAATTTTCTTAAAAAAACACTTCTTTTGTTTATTTCTTACATTTCCTTCTCTCCCCCCCTCTCCCTCTCTCTCTCTCTCACTCATTCTCTCTCTCTCTCTCTCTCTCTCTCTCTCTCTCTCTCTCTCGCTCTCTCTCTCGCTTTCACTCTCTCTCTCTCTCTCTCTCTCTCTTCTTTCCTTCTTTCTTCATCCTTCCTTCTTTCCTTTCTTCCTACTCCTGCATTCCTGGCCTCGCCCTAGTCCAACCCACTCAAGTCAAGGTGCTACCGAAAGGTGACCACAAAGTGATGTAGCCGTGACTCTAGATGATTGTAGGCTTGCTCGGTGCTCCTTGGGCTTCTGTAGCCTATCCATCCCCTTCTCGAGGGCATCCTTCTTTTGCTCTAAGCATTGGAAAATGATCAATTGTTCTTCAACCAGTTCGTCAACCTTTTCGAGCAAGGCCTCAACATTTTTGGTGTTGGAGTGTGTTAGAGAAAGCTCATTTATTGTTTTGAAGTTGACAAAACGTTTCCATAAGTTTAGTCTGAAGACCTCCATACTCAAGTGTTAAAGTCTGAAAAACTCCAGACTCTGTCGTCAAAGTCTGAAGACCGCCAAACTCTAGACCCTCACTGACAGTTTCCAGACCAAAGATTGAAGACTTATTCAGATGCGAGTTATCTTCAAAGATTCAGTTTGTATGATTTTGGAAGACCGTATGGCTGGAGATAGCATCTACTTGATTAATTATTGGATCCGATATGCAAATCTTTTTGAATGGCAAAGTATACTTGGAAGGTTCTACTTATGGAAACCATGATCCTGATTGTATGGGTGAACATGATTGATGGGCTATCATCACATTCCTTAAACAACTCGAGATCTCTTTAATTGATTTTGTCCAACGGGTAGATTGGAAGAACTCCTTTGGTAAGTGCCAACGGTCAAAAAGGGCATGGAGGAGTATTTAAGGATGTCTCTTGGGTTGTTCGAAGTAGTGTGCTTGAGAGAAAAATTTCAAAGTCTGAAGCTTTCTAGTTCTTTGCTATTTCAATCGTTGAGCTTTATTTGTACTCAAAAGAGATTAAAAACTTGTGAGACCTTGAAGAAGTGTAGCAGGGTCTCTACACTGTAAAGTCAAGGTCGTGAGACTGTAACATCTCTTTTGATTCATAGTGAAATCTAGCTAGTGGGCTGTCAGCGCGGGAGAGTGGATGTAGGCTTGATCAAAACCGAACCACTATAAACATTGTGCTTTTATTCTCCTTTCCCTAAACTCCTTATTTCAATTCTCAGCTTCTTATAATTGTTTAATGTTGTTTACGTTGCTAGTAAATTATTTTTGAAGTTTCTTAAAAATTTCTTTATCATCTATTCAGCCCCCTCTAGGTGATCTCACTAGTCCTATCAATTGGTATCAGAGCTTGTGTGCTCGTTTTATTGAAGTGTTTAAAACTTATGAGCTAAAGATCTATGGCTAGTGTTTTTACTTCAAAGGAAAATACTTTTTTGAAAGACGACATTTTAAATATTACTAAAAGGTTTTTAATAGGATTTGAGAAGTTGGAAAAGATTCTTTCAATTCAAAAACCGTATTTCAACAAATTTGGTTTGGGAATGACACTAGAAACTATTTCTTTAATTGATTTTCCAAAAGTAAAGGAAAGAATCAAACAAAGACCTACAAAAACATTTTACAGAAATCATTTTCAAAGAGTTTTTGTAAAACCTGTTGGCCGAAGTGCTCTCAAATGTTCAAAGTGTAATAGCTCGGAACATTTTGAAAAATAATGTCATATGGTTTGGAGACCTATTAAGAAGGAATGGGCGAAGACTGTATATTGTACTAACTCCCCTAGACCCAAGAAAATGTGGGTACCAAAGAAAACTTGAATTCTTTGTATGACTGCAGGTCACTATCAAGAAAAGGATCAAATGGTACTCGGATAGTGGCTGCTCGAGGCACATGACAGGAGATTCAAGTTGTTTTATAAAGCTTATGCATATAAAAGGAGGAAAAATTTCTTTTGGTGGAAACAGCAAAGGAAGGATTGTCGGATGTGGAACTATGAAAATTTGAAGTCTCACAATCAACAATGTTTTCTTGGGGGAAGGATTAAATCATAATCTACTCAGTATCAGTCAACTGTGCGACACTGGATTCAAAATTAATTTCCAAGAAGACATTTGTTCCGGAACTAGCAATGATTTGTCTCAATCTTTCATTAGACAAAGACATGAAACTATCTATCTTCTGGATATGTAACCAGAAAGCTCTTAGTGTCTAATATCCATTCAAGATGAAGCAAACCTCTGGCATAGAAAAATTGGCCATGTCAACATGAAGGAAATTGCCAAGATGTCCTCCAAGAAGCTTGTTCGTGGATTGCCCAACCTGACGTACCAAAAGTATGACTTATGCACACCATGTGTTTTGGGAAAACAGGTTAGAAGTTCTTTCAAACCTATAAACAAAGTTTCTACTAATCGAGTTTTGCAGGTTCTGCATTTGGATCTCTTTGGACCAACTAGAACTCAAAGTATTGGTGGAAAAAGATACTATCTAGTAATCATAGATGATTATTCTCGCTTTACATGGGTATACTTCTTGGCAAGTAAGTCTGAAACCTTTTCTTATTTTTCAAAATTTGCAAAGAAAGTTCAGAATGAAAAATGATATGCTATTTCGAGTATTAGAACAGACCATGGAGGTGAGTTTGAAAATCAAGATTTTGCAAAATTCTGTGATGACTCTGGTTTTTAGCATGTTTTCTCTTCTCCATATACTCCAGAACAAAATAGAGTTGTGGAAAGAAAAAATAGATCTTTGTAGGAAATGTGTGGCATCCAAAATTTTAGACAATGCTCGGATAGGTGACAGTCACCGAACTGTGGCTTTGTTTTTATTTTACGGGCATTGATTTGTATTTGTCCATTTAGATGAATATTCAATGTTATCTTTTGAACCAAAAAGGATGGGATTCGGTCTTGCATAAGAATTATGTGTGCTGAAATTAAAGAATTAGAACTTGAGGATATTGGATGGCATGCAAGAATTTGGAATGTATATATATACTTGTATATAAAGCGATTTAATTTTTTGGATATGAAATTAAATTCGGTAGAAATAAAATGCTTAATAATCATAAAAAAAGAAGAGAATTTGGGCCTTATTTTAAGGACTCTGGGCCCAAGATTTCGGGCCCAAGCAAGCCCAAAAACCCCCATGGGTGTCGACCGGATCAAGAAGGGGAGGGGGGAGTGCATGTCCTCCATCATTTGTCTTCAACTTTGTCTCCACTTGTCCCTTCCCATTAGCCACTTGTCCATTACATTTCCATTCAATTAATTTCCTACATGCAAAATAGAGTTAATTGATTAATCAAAGAGCAAAAAGGGAGAGGGTTTCGGAAGTGAGAGGAAGAGAGAGAAACCGAGAGAGCTGGAGTGAAACCAAGCAAGTGAGAGGAGGAGAGTTCAAGCATGAGTGCGGGCAGCGAGGGAGAAGAAGGAAGGGCTGCCTCCCGCCGTGTCCGAGCTGCCGCCGTCGACGCCACTGGTCCCCGTCACCGATTGGCCAAGCCGTGACCCCGAACCTCCATTTTCAGACAGCCACCGAGTGAGAGAGTTTAAGGCAAGTGAAAGTTCACCTATCTATGCTTATGCATGCTAGAATTGTCTGTGGAATGTTAGTAGATGTGAGGAAGTGTAGAAATTTGAGTTGCATGTTGATTTGGATCTCACTAGATGAAGCTAGAACTAGAAACAAAGCAAAAACAGTACATGTAAGGGATTTCGAATTTTCAGAAGAGAAATCAAGATTTAAAGATCTGACTATGATGGATTTTGGGAAGTAAACAGGATATAGTGTAATGTTGTATACTGGTATATACTTGCTTGTGGGTGTTAGAGGTCGAAATCCATCGAATAGGAGCAAATTTCCTTTTGGCTAGTAAGCTGTTTTGCAAGGGACAGAACGACTATCGGTGCTTCCTCGATTTTTCTGTAATTATCTAGCCACATTTCGACTTCCACTCCTTGATGAAAGTTTTAGGGCACATTCTCATGAACAACATATCAAATATTCAGAATAAAAGAACGAGAAATGACCATCGAAATGATTTTCCTATGAAAACACCAAATCTGGAAATTTTACAGAATGGTAGTTAGCAAAGATCGAGATTTTTACCCTCGGTGCATAAGGAATATGACTTAGTGTTCTTGATAATATTTGTTCCTATAGGTCTCATTGATAACGTGTCAAAATTTCATAATTTTCTAAGTCCGTTTAGTAATTAATTCTGAATTTTTACCAGAATTGTGCGATTGTAGAAATTAAACTGTTGCTTCGAATTTCCGCAGAATTGTTCTATAAGGAGTGTAGTTCGAATTGCTGTGTGACTTGATGATGCTAATGGTGGGATCTTATGATTGATAAAAGGTCCATGAGATATCTTGTTTGACATATGAAGGTGTTTTTGTGAATTAAAATGATAATTGTTACCATTGGACTCTTGGGTCAATGATGCCCTGGGAGTCGGGAGGTCCCAAGGATCGAGAGAGTCGATGCCTTGTGGAGGCCCAGTGGCCCTAAGAGGCTAAATGCTGGAGGTTTGCCCTGGGAGCTTCGGGATGCCCGGTTGTATGCTTGTCGGTACGTAAACCCGGAGGGCCGAGCAACCATTCTTTTGGTGAGCTTTGGAGGTTTTCCTCGTGATGCCAGGTGGGGTACGAGATGCCTGGAGGCGTGATATGCTCCGGATGCCCGGTGGCCTTAGTGGCTGAATGCCGGAGGCTTTCGCGATGCCAGGGTGGATGCGAATGCCCGGAGGGATGCAAACATTGGTCCTCTGGGGGATGAAATTAAATAAATGATATGTGATTTGATTATGTGGTATATGATTCTTATAGAAATGCAATTACTTTAATATTGAAGAAATCCATGATATTGATATCCATTTATCCCTTGATTTCTTGCTTTGTCTATCTTGTATGAAAGTAGATGCTGATTGTCATGCTTGACATAGCTTGTTGAATCTTTTGCTGCTGAGTGGTTGTACTCACCCCGTTTGGGGACTAACATTTTAGATTGAGACATGCCGCTGTTACCTGTCACACGCAGTACCTTCTATAGTGTCCCTGTTGATGTAGAGTGCTCGTGTTCGGAACACATATGTGTTGGTGTGCGAGGACTGATCTTCATCCGCGTGCGAGTGTTGGTCATGTGTGATGTTGGATTACTGGATGGCCCTGTAGTCCAGGAGTTTTTGTCGGTGCATGTCCGACGTGACGGGGTCATGATGGGGATGCTGCCGCCATCGCCACCGCCAGCCGATGGACCGGGCTAGGTGTGATCGACCATGTGAGATGGGTAGCTGATGGAGCTTTTTTGGACTGCCGGCACTATTTGATGGACTGAAGTTTATGGATGTTGTGGAGTTGGACACTTTTGGTTATAGCCAAGTTTTAGAAAAGCCTTGGCCTTTTGTTGTACCAACTCATGTTGTCCATCAAGTTATATAAATAAAAGTGTTCGGTTTATCTTATGAAATTGTCTAGTAAGTGTGCATCATTTCGAAATTTTTGAGTTGGGGAGATGTGAAATCGCTTCTGCTATACCTCTTACGTTGCGCCGGGACCGTTAAAAATAAATGACAAACTCTCAGGACTTATAGACCTTCAAGTCAAGGTAGCATAAAGGAAAGCGCACTGTGGCGACCCTATTGGATTGGGGTGCCACAAAATGGCTAGAACACTCTTAGTTGAGAGTAATATTTCATCACGTTTTTGGGCTAAAGCAGTTTCTACAGCTTGTTATATCATTAACAGAGTATTTTTAAGGCCCATTCTGGAGAAAACTCCTTATGAGTAGGAAAGAAGCCAATTGTTTCTTATTTCCATGTGTTTGGTTGTAAATATTTTATTTTAAAGAATGCAAATGATCGAACTGGTAAGTTTGAAGAAAGATCAGACGAAGGAATTTTCCTTGGCTATTCAACCTCAAGCAAAACCTACAGAGTATTCAACAAGAAAAGCCAGTCTGTGGAAAAAGCTATGAATGTCAAGTTTTAAGACTCAATGGAGAATTAACTAAATCAGGTTCAACTTGAAAAATCTGAACCTACTCCAAATCCTACAAAATATACTTCCCCTGAAGTGGTTCAGACTCTTGAAGTTCAACAACAAGATGAACCAGAAGATTTAACTGAAACAGTGGATCATCAGACTCACAAACCAACTAGCAATTGGAAGCATAAGTCAAGTCATCCCAATGAACTCATCATTGGCAACATTGATGAAGGAATTTGTACCAGATCTAAAAGGCATGAAGAGTCTAGTGCTTTAGCACTTGTTTCTGAAATTGAACCTAGAACTATAGAAGAAGCCTTGGCTGATGAAAGCTGGATTGAAGCTATGCAAGAAGAGCTCAGACAGTTCAGCATTAATGATATTTGGGAACTTATTCCTAAACCTAAAGGTAAGTCTACTATTGGAACTAAATGGGCTTTCAGAAACAAGATGGACGAGAAAGGAAAAGTGGTCAGGAACAAAGCAAGACTCATAACCAAAGGATATACTCAGAAGAAGGGATAGACTATGACGAGACGTATGCACCAGTAGCGAGGTTAGAAGCAATTAGATTATTACTTGCTTTTGCTTGCTATAAAAATTTCATGTTTTTCCAAATGGATGTAAAAAGTTCATTCCTAAATGGATTTATCCAAGAAGAAGTCTATGTGGAACAACCACCTGGTTTTGAAGATCCAAGAAAGCCAGACTCAGTCTTTAGACTGAAAAAGGCTCTTTATGGATTAAAACAGGGACCTCGGGCTTGGTATGACAGGTTAAGTAATTTCCTAACTAAAAATGGTTTTGATAAAGGTAAGGTAGATAATACATTGTTCATTAAAAGAGAAGGTAAAGATTTTTTACTTGTTCAAATCTATGTTGATGATATTATTTTCGGATTACCTAATGAAAATCGGTGCAATAAGTTTTCTAAGTCTATGCAGGATGAATTTGAGATGAGCATGATGGGTGAATTAACCTTCTTTTTTGGTTTACAAGTCAAACAATTGAAGAAATGAATTTTTATTCATCAAGAGAAATATGCAAAAGATATCATCAAAAAGTTCGGTCTGGAGAATTGCAAAAAGACTAAGATACCTATGTCAAGTTCACTTCTTTATCTTACTGCTTCTAGACCTGACATTTTGTTTAGTGTTTGTATTTGTGCTGGATTCCAATCAAATCCCAAAGAATCTCACTTAACTGCTGCAAAGCGCATCATCTACTTCAAAGCTAGGTCTGTGGTATCCCAAAGAAGGAGACTTTACTCTACTTGGATATTCAGACACAGATTTAGCAGGTTGCAAAATTGATCAAAATAGTACTTCTGGTACTTGTCAACTTCTAAGCAACAAGTCAGTATCTTGGTTTTCGAAGAAGCAAAGCACTGTAGCTCTTTCAACAGCTGAAGTAGAATATGTAGCTCTTGGAAGTTGCTGTTCTCAAATCTATGGATAAGGCAACAGCTAAGAGACTTTGGAATTGAAGAATCGTGTACTGAAATCAAATGCGACAACACCAGTGCCATCAATCTCATAAGGAATCCAATTCTTCATTCAAGGGCAAAGCACATAGAGATTCGACATCATTTTATTAGAGATCATGTTTTGAATGGAGAAGTTATGATACAATTCATTGACTTGAAGAATCAGCTAGCAGACATATTTACAAAACTACTTGAGAAAAGCCTATTTGAGTCTATTCGCATTAGACTGAACATCATATATACTATCAAGTAAAGTCTGAAGGTGCTCAGACTCAAAAGTAAAGTTTGAAGGTGTTCAGACTCAGAGCAACCAAGTTATAACTGTAAGTTTATTTACAAGTAATTTAAATTTGCGGATGATATTTTTGAAAACGTATGGTTACTTTTTAATCGCTAATTGATTGTTATATTTTTAGAAATTATCTTTTCCAAGTTTTTGAATTTCTGGCAGTTTTCATTTTCAAAACGGTAGTTTTATTTTTCCTTTATGATGATTCGTTTACCCCGCTTCACTTGCTTTATATACTGTCGAGATTCTTCTTCTCCGTCTTCACTCTCAAACCCTAGAATACAAAAATCCCACTTGCTCTCACTTTCTTTCTAGTTTATTTCAAAAAGCTTTCACCTTTTTCGGCGATTGAGTTCGAAAATTCTCCTATAAAGCGACAATGTCTTCAAGAAAGTCTTCTAGAATCGCAAGTAGGGGAGCACAGCACATGCCTGAGGGTCCTACGCACTTCGATTTGATCGAGGAAGATGATTCTTCTCAACAGCAGTGACCAAGTCAGCAACAACCTTCTCAACAACAGCGACCAAGTCAGCAACAACCTTCTCAATAGCATCGGTCTCCTCCACCGACTCAACCAGAAGAAGAAATAATTGAAGAAATTGAACCTATAAGAACACTGACACCTAAAGTTTCTTTCAAGCTTTATTCTAAGTTGAAAGAAGGAGGTACTGCTATGTCTTTGATCGATGAGTATCTGAGAGAGAGAGGCTACAAGAATGAAACTCTATTCTTACGCGATATGGAGAAGATGAGCATTGCGGAAAAAGGGTCGGCTGAAAAGACTTTTGCCAACTTTCCTAGTGACCTGCGTTATGGCACATTTAATTAGTCAAAAGGAAAGGACGATGACGAAAGAATGTTCACACATTTTCAGCCTAGGATAGGAGTGGTTGCAAATGTTGGTGGTGATAGAGCAAGTCTATTTAGATCGAAAGACCATAAGAAGGTTTATTCAAAATTGTTGAAGAGAGGGGTTATGAACCCTAGAAGCATTGATTTTGGTTTCCTTGATTATGTGCAAGTAAATTTGAGGGAGAAGTTTGCACTTCTTCAATTGGAGCGTTTTTGTTCAGAGACAACAGTTGCTTATCCAGAACTCACAGCCTATTTTTATTTGAATCTATCCTTTTTGGATGCAAATAGATTCTCTTTTACTGTTAAGGATAAGGAATTTTTGATCAATGTGGATATTTTGGCTGATTTGATTGGGGTGGAAAGAGCGTGTTTCCAACCAATCAGTGTGTTTGTTGCTCACGCTACTCTGGAATTGGTAAAAGATAGGTTTGCTGAAGGCAAGATCTCCTACACCAGGATGAATGCCTCCAATATCTTGCTGCATAAAATCGTGATCAACTGCATCCGTCCAAAATCAACATCCAAGATTGATGTGTCTCGTTCTGAAGCAAAATTGATGTACGCCATCAACATTGGCTACAAGTTCTCTCTACCTCACACCATCCTGATGCACATGTACAGGACAATGGTGAAAGACAATGAACAACTCCCATACTCTGCTGTTATTACAAAAATCTTCAAACACTTCAACATTCATTTACCTGCTCCTTTGTGCTTGCGAAGCATTGCTCCTATGGTAATTGGATTGAAGATGGTCAGCAAGATGCGTTTGAAGGAACTCAAACAAGGTGTTAAAGCGAATGAAGGAGCAATCCCTTGTCAAAGCTAAGCAAAGCTCTGCAGCATCAAAATGGAAAGGCAAATAACCAATGACAGAACCTATCAAGAAGAGGAGAGCCCTTATCTTGGAAGATGAGGATGATGAGGATGACATCACTCTCTCCACCTTTGCCCTTCGCAATTTACAGAGTTATGTTAGCTTTCAGGAGATAGAAGGAAGAGAGACCAGGTAAGAGACAGAGAAAAGAGATGAAGAAAGAAGAAGTGAAGAAGAAAAGAGAACAGAACAAGAGGAAGAGGAAGGAAGAAGAAAAGAAGAGGAAGATGAAGGAAGAAGAGAAGAAGAGGAAGAGGAAGAAGAGGCTCGAGACAATTCCTTTGAGCCTACCTTGGTTGTATTCTTGTCAAGCAACTTAGAACAGACAAGGAGTGAATCTGTTGGAGCGAAAGGAAATGAAAAACATCAATCCCTTCCTGAAGCAGAATAGGAAGAAGAATTCACTTCTCCACCTAAAGGCACATAAATAGGGGGAGCTGCTGAAAACGGGGTATTTCTTCACCTGTTATAACTAGGTAATGTTAGTCATTCTGCAGCAGATCCAGAGGACGTGTATGCCTCTCTTTATCCTGATCCAGACATTGAGGCATCCATTCCTAGTCATGGTAGACGAACTGCTGAAGATCCCTCCAATCTCAAGACTCCAGGAATAGAGTTGGCTGGACCCAATGCTGCACTAGCACAATCAGTGGACTTTTCAAGAATGATGGATATCCTGTTGGATTTAAGGAGACATCAATATGGTTTGGAGTATGAGATAAAAGATCTCAAAAAGGCTTTCTTGGCTACTTTAGTTTCATTGCAAGATCAGCTACTCGTCTTGAATACTCAAGTGCAAGATCATGTGAAGGGTGAAGATTTACAGCAACTGAAGGAGACTATTGGAAAGCTTGAGAAGACAGTGAGCTCAATAGGGGAATTCTAGCTTATTCGCTTGCCAAAACAGCCATGATTTTCACACCTCTCTTTTTTATTCTCCACTTTTTGTTGTTGACAAAAAGGGGGAGAAGTCATGCAGATTTGTCTTGTCTTTATTTTTACTTTTTTTTACCTTTATTTTGACTTTTTAGACTTTGGTATCTTTGTTTGGTTGTGAACTTTTGACTTTGGATCTTGACTGCTTGACTGTTATTGTGATTTGAATCTTTGATGCTTGTAATACTGATTGTGGAAGGATAGTTATCTTGCAGGAGTAACATGTTTTCTATGGTTGCAGGATTGATGCTAACCAAGTTCTAATCAGCTTATTTTTATGAGTTATCATGTATTGCTTAAGTATTGTTTTGCAGGACAAAAGTTTTCAAATCTGTAGGAAAGTTTTGTCACGGTAAAAAAGGGGGAGATTGTTGGAGAAAGCTCCTTTATTGTTTTGAAGTTGACAAAATGTTTCCATCAGTCTAATCTAAAGACCTCCGGACTCAAGTGTTAAAGTCTGAAGAACTCCAGACTTTGTCGTCAAAGTCTGAAACCACTAGACTTTGTCGTCAAAGTCTGAAACCACCAGACTCTAGACTCGAAGTTTACCTTCACCGACAGTTTCCAGACCAAAGATTGAAGACTTATTCAGATTGGAGTTTATCTTTAAAGATTTGGTTCGTATGATTTTGGAAGACCTTATGGCTAGAGATAGCATCTACTTGATTAGTTATTGGATCAAATCCGATATACAAATCCTTTTTAATGGCGAAGTATACTTGGAAAGTTCTACTTATAGAAACCAAGATCCTAATTGTATGGGCGAACATGATTGATGGGCTATCATCACATTCCTTAAACAACTCGAGATCTCCTTAATTGATTATGTCCAATGGGTAGATTGGAAGAACTCCTTTGGTAAGTGCCAATGGTCGAAAAGGGCATGGAGGAGTATTTAAGGATGTCTCTTGGGTTGTTCGAAGTAGTGTGCTTGAGAGAAAAATTTCAAAGTCTAAAGCTTTCTAGTTCTTTACTATTTCAATCGTTGAGCTTTATTTGTACTCAAAAGAGAGTAAAAACTTGTGAGACCTTGAAGAAGTGTAGTAGGGTCTCTACATTGTAAAGTCAAGGTCGTGAGACTGTAACATCTCTTTTGATTCATAGTGAAATCCAGCTAGTGGGCTGTCAACGTGGGAGAGTGTACGTAGGCTTGATCTAAGCCGAACCACTATAAACATTGTGTTTTTATTCTCCTTTCCCTAAACTCCTTATTTCAATTCTCAGCTTCTTATAATTGTTTAATGTTGTTTACGTTGCTAGTAAATTATTTTTGAAGTTTCGTAAATCTTTCTTTATCACATATTCAACCCCCTCTAGGTGATCTTACTAGCCATATCAGAGTCCACATAGGAAAATGATCTGGTTAGCATGGCTTCATTGATCTCAAACTCCCTTTGCTCGCCAAGAGCCAGCCCTCTTTACAATTCCCTCTTCACCGCCTTTACCATGTTAGACACCACTCCTTGGAATCTGGACAACTGAGCATGAACGGCATAAAAGGTCTTTTGCGCTTTTGTCAGTTCGCGATAGATCAAGTCAGCATTCTCGATCTCCTCCTTCTTCCTCCAATATTCGTGCTTAGTGACATCGAAGGCAATGATGTCCCCTATGTTAGATTGGAAACTTTCAATACCATGATTGAAAGTTACCATGAATTCCTCATAGTTAGCGAGGAATGGATGGCCTTCAGGAAGATTCTTCGACACGGCATGGGCTATAAGGTTTTGCAGTCTCTCGAGGAAACCTAGCTTCAAAGTCAGCAAGTTATACGTAAGGCAAAGGTAGGTGAGTAGTTCTTTCCATAGGGCAAGGAATTGACAATCGAAAGGGAGAGAAGAGGAAGAGGAAGAGGCAGATTTTGGTGCTATTTGAATGTTGTAAGGGAGTCAAAGGTTAAGGTGATTCGAAGGTTGAGATGATGGATGGGGTTCGGTCATTATTGACCATGATATTTATAGGCCAAGTCTGGAAGTCGAATGGCCACGACCTTTCATGAACCAATGTGATCCAGGGTGAAGGTGCGTAACTACATTACAGCCGAAAAAGTAGGAATTCGTGTATTGTGGAATAGTGGATTGATACAATGTATGTAATTAAGGCTATATTGGAAATCGAAGTGACATGATGGTTGGTTATTATAGATGGCACATGTCCGTTGAAGTGTTGAGATGAACAAGGAGCCAGAATTAATTAAATGTGATAAAGATTGTCGACTGCAAATGATTCGCATGAATCTTGGTTCATGATGAAAGATAATGATGCAAGTACTTTGACAATAGTGGCAGGGTGTCGAAAGTGTTATGAAAAAAATAACAGTGCTAGAAATACTAAAATTATGAAAATAAGAAACAAAGAAGTGAAATAAATATACAATAGATAGATGTCGAAACGGAAAATATCATTTATAAGATAATGTTGAAGCATAAAGGTCATGAAGGCATAGAAGCAGGCAAGAACATATGCAGAATCACATTAAGTGTTGCCTTATCCTTAGAACGAAATTATGGAGTTGTGTCTCGCCATTGTAATTGGTCTTGAAATATTCATCCATTTTGTTCCTAATTTCGACAATTTAAGCTCCAAGGAAATACAGGCTACTTCCAGGTCAGTGATTAACCTAGATTGAATCAATAGTTCCTGTAAGGGAGTATGGTCATTCATCTTTAAAATGTTAAAGGCAACATCCTCTAGAGATAGTTATTCCCTCTTGAAAAAGATACTCTCTTCTAGCTTGCCAATTTCCCCTCTATGCTTTTGTCGTGCCCTATATAGCTCGAGAGTAGGGTTGAGAGGGAGAGAAAATTCATTAATAGCAAACTCAAGGCCTTAGCTATAATATCCCAGATTTTCAGTCCTGTTTTCTACTGAATAAATTGGGAATTTCATTGATGCGCCTATAGGGCTATTCTCAGAGCTGATCACTTTCTAGATAACTAGACTATCCAAGGAAGCCATTAAGGAATTTTAATGCAATAGGTTTGAGAATTCGACCAGGAATCAGCTTCTCGACCGTGCTCATCTTTAAAGGACATTACGGCATAGTATAAAATCGATTTGAGATCAGAGATAGGTCGATTCGACTGAGATCTATGGCTAATCATGGGTGACACCACTAAATTGGAAAATTCTCGTCGACCGGCCCTAGACTGATTCTTCTGTCATTTTGGTACCCTGTGTCCATATTTGAATCCTCGAGATTTTCACGATAATTGAGAGTTGCTAGTGTGTTGAGTGGGTTCATAGTGGCTCGAAGAAAATCGACCACAGGTCATTTGCACTAAAAATCTTTGAAAACTACTATGTAGTCTAGGTCACGCTAAAAACGCGCCAAATGTAAATTAACCGCGAATTCGAGTCAAATTTCAGAAATTGAAGATTTTGTCATGTCATAACAAATT